>OW026366.1:110408999-111608999 GCA_932273885.2 Leucozona laternaria
AATATAATAAAATATAATATAATATAATATAATATAATATAATATAATATAATATAATATAATATAATATAATAAAATATAATATAATATAATATAATATAATATAATATAATATAATATAATATAATATAATATAATATAATATAATATAATATAATATAATATAATATAATATAATATAATATAATATAATATAATATAATATAATATAATATAATATAATATAATATAATATAATATAATATAATATAATATAATATAATATAATATAATATAATATAATATAATATAATATAATATAATATAATATAATATAATATAATATAATATAATATAATATAATATAATATAATATAATATAATATAAATATAATATAATATAATATAATATAATATAATATAATATAATATAATATAATATAATATAATATAATATAATATAATATAATATAATATAATATAATATAATATAATATAATATAATATAATATAATATAATATAATATAATATAATATAATATAATATAATATAATATAAATATAATATAATATATATAATAATATAATATAATATAATATAATATAATATATAATATAATATAATATAATATAATATAATATAATATAATATAATATAATATAATATAATATAATATAATATAATATAATATAATATAATATAAAATAATGTTATATAATATAATGTAATATAGTATAATGTAATATAGTATAATATAATGTAGTTTAATATAATGTAATGTAATATAATGTAATATAATATAGTATAATATGATATAATACAATATAATATAATTTAATATAATATAAAATAAGTTAATACAGTATAATGTTATATGACATGATATAATACAGTAAAATATAAGGTAATATGGAGTAAATATCATAAAATACTAAAAATAAAACTATTAATAAAGATAACAATAAATATAACTATATTAATAATATATATAAAACTAAAAATAATGATAACAATAAATATAACTATATTAATAATATAAATAAAACTAATAATAATAATAACCATAAATATAACTATATTAATAATATAAATAAAACTAATAATAATGATAACAATAAATATAACTATATTAATAATATAAATAAAACTAATAATAATGATAACTATAACAAAATAATAAAAAATGATAATGATTCGTATAACAATAATAATAATATATAATAATGATATAAACAGTAAGAATAATTATATTGATAACAGTAATTACAATGATAGTATAATGATATATTAATAATAATGCAAATAAATAATACGAATAGTAATAATTATAACAATAAAATAATATATAATAATAAAAATAATATGAATACTAATACTTAACAATAACAATATAATAAAACTAATAATAATACTAATAATAATACTAATAATAATACTATTAATAATACTAATAATAATAAGAATAGTAAATAAAAATCATAATAATAATAATAATATAATAATCATACTGATAATAATACTAATAACAATAATATAAATAATAATGATAGTAATAATAATAACAATAATAATGAGAATAATAATAATATTTGTAATAATTAAATGAAAACCTACTCACATAATTAAGCAATCAATGATTAATTGCCCGGCTTTTTTGCGTGGGTTAACTCCCCACCTTCCAAGCATCCCATACGGAAAGCGGTGTAACGAATCCCCCAAACCTCGCCACCGTCTTTGAGTTCGACAGTATCTCCTCAATCCCGGTGTTTTGTTGCGATCACCTAGATTAAATAATAAAAAACAAAAATATATATTATTAAATTATTATAATATATAAATAAAATAAATTTGTATACCTAAGTACCCGAGCTGGTGAAATTCTGCTACATATGTACGATGATGCGGCTGCGCTGGCGGAGATTCTGAAAGAAACAAACAAACACAAATTAGGTACAGAGGATAAAATATTAGACACTAATAAAACGTAGGATATTAAACAAAACACACGAATGAACGATACATAAAAGAAAAAAGCACAAAAGTTACAAAAAATTACCACACAAAAAAATAAATTAACAACACAAACCTCAACGAGTCGAACCGCCATTGCAAAATACCTACGTAGTAATAGTAGGATTGTTGGTTGGGTTAAATAAGTAGGTGCAGGGGGAAGGGAATATTATATGAATGAAGAGACGATAGAAGCCGTATGTTGATTGGCTGGTAGAGAAAATGTTCAAAGGGATTCCACATTCCACAACTATGTTGGCAGAAGTTCCCTGAGTATAGGGCTCGGTGTTTTGCGAGTTGGGAAGGTAGTGCGAAGAAAGGTTGGGTGCGATCCTTGCTAACTCTCGAACTCAACGTTGAGGGAAGCCTACATTTGGGCTGTAGGTTGTTGCAATTTTGTTTTGCCGGCGGGGGGAAAGAGGTATGAAAAAAGAGAGTCGCATCGGAGTGCGCTTTCGATGCAGTTGCAAAGCGGTAGATAGGTGCATGTGTGGGTGGTTTTGAGTGCAGAAAGCGGTATGGGGATCGCTGATGAACTTTTCGTCTAGCCAAATATCCAAAGGTAGTCAAAGAGACCAGTGCTAAAAGTAAAAGCCCTGTCTTTATTATAGGCAGTGCGAGATTTTTTTTTTATAATAATTATCGGAGTGGTAACGAGCGAAATTTTAAACAACGGCCGTTTACATACAAATTTATTTGCCTTCGACAAAAATTCAGGCACGAGCGGCAAGAAAACAAAGAAAAGAATTGGGTGAGTTTTTTATAGAAGAAAAAAAAAGGAGGATTTTAATTTAATAATTAAACGGCTTAGGCAAAAAAAAAAAAATTTCAACCCCGACTTAAGGGTCCGCGCCTGGTCGTGGCTAACAGCCGGAAACATAAAAGATAAAAGATAAAATTAGAATAAAAAGGTGAGAGAGTTTTTTAAGCCAGAAAGTGATGGTTTTGTATAAATTTGTTTATAGTTTAGTGGCAGTGCAGAAGTGTATCGGAAAAGAAAAGAAATCGCCATAAAATTCCCGTAAGCCCCCGAAAGGGTGAGTTATATATGTACAATTTGACCAAGAGTGTGTATTCATGAAGTTTTATATAGGTGGTATTAAGAATTCTTTTTAGCGGTCACCGACACCCGTTATCCCAAAGAGTCGTGACCGCTGAGCGTTTTTTTTTGTGCGGTTCTTCAGACAGAAGAAATTCGAAGCCAAGCGATTTTTCGAGACAGTGGAGCGGTGGCAGTTTTTTTTTGAAAAAAAAAAATAGAAATCAGAGATATTTGTAAAAGTTTTTTTTTTGGCGTGATATTTGTTAGTTTATTTGTAAAATAATTATAAAAGTTTTATTATCAAGTTTTTTTAAAGAAAAAAAAATCCATAGGGTAAAAACAAAAAAAGGAAAATAGGAAGAGGAGTAGGAAGGAAGGTTGGGAGAAAAATCGTTCTCGCCTTACGTAGAGTCGTCCCCGGTCGAGGTAGCCATCTTTGTTTTTGGCGAACTTTCGGCAGGCGTAGACCTAAATAGAGCTCTGTATAGGTAGGGTCTCCGAAAACGCGTTCGTGGAGAAATAAATTTTAACCGGTGCTTCGGAAAAGTAGAAGCCTTCGAGGGTCAGAAGGGCGGCTTAAAGGAGGTTAGGGCGAACCTTTAAGCTTGTCTTCCCTGTTCGTTCCCTTTTCCTTGATTTACCTGGAAAAAAAAAATATAAAAAAAAGGCATACAAAAAACAGCAAAAAAATTAGAAAAAAAAAACACAAAAAAAAATTATTATTTATAATTTTTTTTAGTTTTAAGATTTGATTTCATATAATAATTTCATTTCAAATTATTTCCGATATTTCGATCCATTCAGGTATTTTGATTTTCTTTTATAATTTCATTTCTTACATTTCGTTTTTTTTTTTTTAATATCAATAGGTTTATTTTGTTTATAAATGTTCTTCCCTTTTCCTTATAATTTAATAAATTTTTACTAATGCTTGTGAGTCATGCCAACGAATGGTATTTTTACTGAGCGGCACTTGCAGCTTGATGGCGTACTAGGTTGAAAATTTCAGGGGGTGAAACGAGGCGACAGATGTCTTCGTGAGAGGAGCTGAAGGAGGCTGATGAAGCGAGCGTTCGGGGAGTCCGAAAATTCCCGCCACGGACTCCAGGTCGGGAGGGCGGCGCCTGTGTATTCCATCCGCAGAGCCATGAACGGCCTCCGTCGTCAACCAACTTGCGAGGTAACAGTATTGGTAATGTTTTTTGGTATTTTCGTATGTTTTGTCTGGCACGATTTATGTTTTGTTGTTGGTGCCGGCTGATCTTAGGACAAGATCCCCCCCTAATCCGGCGAGCTAAGCCGAGTGTCGCCAGCGTGCCATGTCCTAACTTCAGTCATTCCTCTCCCCCGTTCGGGATTTCCTTTCTATCTCCTCTTCCTATTGGGTTATCCTACCTTATCTCCAACTTTTTAACCCATACTTACTCTCTTCAAGTGAAAGAACTATTCTTCCATTTCCAGATCTCTTTCTTTCCAACTTACCTTCTGCTGCCGACCCTCATTCCTTTCCACTTCCCCGCAGTCACACTTCCGTCGTCGCTTTTCGTTTCTGCCCAGTCTGTTTCTTTTCCTGTTTACTCACCTTTCCATACCTACCCTGAACGGACCCCAGTCGCATACCTATCCATTTTCCTATTCCTACCCATCCATACCCTATTACCAAATTCAGGTTTTCCAAAATAAGCCTCCAACAACAGTTGTAGCATGGAATTTATTTTTAATTTAGCAGATTATCCAAACGAATCCTTGGAAGAATTAAGTCTGATATTCACGTGTTATAATTTTAATTTCAGGGGTCAACAATTGTGGGATCTATATTTCCACAATAAAACAATTTATTTTTAAGAAATACGTCTTAACTCTTTTATTTACTTTTTAAGACTACTAAAATTACTAAAAACAAACGCTTAAATAATATTAACAAAAGTTTGGAAAGTTCTCGAACGAAGGGTTCTTAACATAACAAATATTATATAAACAATTTATCAGGGATGGTTTTAAATTAAGATTCTGTTGCTGTTTGATAGATGGCGTTATTAATATAATAATTTGGTTGATAGATGTCGTTATTAATATCGCCACAATAGCATACTGTTATGAAAATATGATAGATTGCAACAAGTGATATCGATGCACATTGGTTTTGAATTTCTTTAATATTCTAATGGTAACGAAAGATAGATCTAGGTAAAGCATTGTGCCAAGAACGAAGAACAGTTAATCGACAGAAATTGTTTGTTCTTCAAGTCATTGCCAAATCTGTTTTTATTTAGAGTTACATATGTAGATTTAAATAGTTTTAAATTAAAAAATTAAAATTAAGACTGAAAAGAAATTTATAGAGATTCTAATATTTTTATTTGTTAAAATAATGCTTATGTTGAAGATTTTTTCCACAACTCAATCAATTTGTTTTTTTTTTCAAAGTTGTCTTCATCTTTAAATGTCATAATGTTGTTGGAATCGTAACTGTTATCAACACATTCAAGCAGATGATTTCTAAGCGGTTTATCAAATCACTCCCTACCAAATCGCAACTAGGTAAAAAGTGCGCTAATTTCCGGTAGTGCGCATGGAAAACTAAAATCTATTAAAAATAACTACTTAAAATAAACTATCACAGAAATCCATCGTAATGGAAAATCTCATACAAATTGTCATTACGGAATCGGTGTTTTTTTTTTTTGTATTTGGAGTTTCCGATTACGAATGGAATTTGTGATAGGGGATTGAAAACAAGAATAATAAAGAGCCGCCAAAAATGATTTGCAAATCGAATGATTTTTTCTTTTAACGCCCTACGGTTTAATGACCTGTTGCAGGGAGTAGTAGTTTCATCTCAAATTAAAAAGAAATATCAACACAATCTCGAAAAATAAATTTGTTTTACTTTTAAGTCATGAATTTTGTTCTTAAATAATAAAAAAGGCAAATACTAGCTTCGTTCGTTGAACTTTACCCAGGGTTGACCCAGGTATTCTTGACAACCCCAAGAATTGTCAAAAAACCTGGGTTTTTCGGTTCTCAGAAAACGCTCAAGGGCTGTTGACATAAAAAGCAAGAAAAAAAGTTCTGTGCTTAGATAATTAAAACTTAAAATTTGTTTCAAATGTGTCTTAAAAATTAATAAAAACAACTTCTACCGTTTACATTTTGTATTGCTATTTATTAGCATTAAATTAAATTTGTTTATTCTTGCAATATGTTTTCCTGCAGGATGTGAATCCACAAAAAAACATATGCATAACAACTCATGTCACTTTGGCAGTTTTTGCTTTACCTTAACTCGCCACAGCAAAATACTTAGTTCTACTTCAGGGCGAGTTCAGGGCGACCCAGGACTCAAAAAACTCATAATTTTTTCACCAGGGTGACTTCAGGTTTTTCAAAAAACGCTTTGGAGCCCAGGGTGACTTGAGGGCTCAACGAACAAACCAATTGGTATTGTAATCTTGTTTCTTTCTGCATTTTATACGTGTGTTATAAATCAAATCTAGGCGTGCATATAAAAATCAAAAATCAATTAAGAATTCAATAAAGTTACCATAATATTACAAATAGCACTCGGAACTATTAAGTAAATCAGATGCGTATTTCTGTGTTAAGGTCAATTTGTTTCTTTGTTATGCAACATTAGTTTCTTATTTCTTGATATTTGCGGCAGTTAAAAGTAGGTTACAGAAAGTAGGCAGAAGAAATTATTTACCTTTGTTTACACGGAATTACAATTTATCTTTCATATTTGTTTTAATTATTAAAGTGTATAACAAAATTCTTGATTTTTGTTAGTTTTATTTTAAATATTTATTACAATTTCTTACAGGCAAAATTAATTGGAAATACAAAGGTCGACAAATTTCTGAAGGGCTACTTTATGACAGATGCAATTTCAAGGGCATCTCCAACAATGGCCAAGTGCATAACCGCTGTTAAGAAGCAACAGTTCAAACTTCAAAGCAGCCATGGCTCAATAAACAGCTAGTTGCGCATGGTTATTCTTAAAAATATTGGGGGCTATCTGAATAAAATTTCCCTTGGAATGTTTCCCAACTTCGAAAATTTGAAACGCTTATACTTTACCACTACACTTCGTAATATCAAATTTGGCTAATCGAAATGATGGCCAAACTCCTGTGGAAAATTGATTCCCGATACCATTAAATTCCGATAGAAACTTTAGACCATTATTCAAATTCAGCTTTATTGTGAGTTTCACCCGAACAACATTCCGCCCGGAAAATTAGAAATTTCACTTTTCGGCTGTTGTGAGTTTCACCCGAAATTTCATGATCGAAAAATTCCCCTTATTGTGAACATTCATTTCGGGCGGAATTTAATGTCATTTTTACTTCTTTTTTGTAGGCGAACGAAATTTCATTCGGGCGAAACCTCACAATAGCTTTTAAAATTACGGGCGAACAAAAAATTTAAAGGTGGAATATTTTTCGGGTGAAACTAGCAGCCATTCTAAATTTTCGAAGTTTGGAAACATTCCCAGCTAAATTTTATTTACGATAGCCCCAATTAATTAAATTTAAAAATAAAATTAATACAAAAAAAAAACACAGATCAATATTATAACATCAATGAATATTTAAGTACATTCGATTCTTTTCGCGTGCTGTAGGCTGATGTAATGTTTGTACATTTAACGAAAACAAAAATAAAAACAGGAAAGAAAAGAATATTCATTATTCAGTCTTATTCTGGTAAACGATCGCGTTAACATTTGCATTCTGCCATCCGTGCGAAGGAAATGATTGTTCCATAATGCATACAAATTACGATAAAAATAAAATTAAGGCAGTAAGATTCTCTTTAGAATTTCAAAAATAAGTACTGATTATGATTTGTATTCAAAAGTCATAAGTTTTAAATAAATAATTTGAGGCAAATTGAATGAAACATTCACGTAAATCGAAAGTTTTGATTCAATCGTAAAATAAATTAACATTTTTTAAAAAGCAAATTCAAGGACTCTTGATTCTTCTAATACTCTTGTGTACTGCAGACGTCTTCCATTATCTGGGGCTCTTCAATGGACTTTTCTAAGGCTTGGCTTTTAGTTTGCTCTTTGAGTTTGATGAATCCATTAAGATGTCTTCATCTTTTTCTTCATCTGGTTTGAAACCGGTTCAAGATATAATGGTAGAAAAACGTTTTGCTGTGGAAGATACAGTGATGTAGATGGTAAACGAATATTTTTTGTATAACGTCTGTTGCAGATGGGATTGCAGATTCTTCATTTAACGAACAAATTTAGCCCAAAACTGTTTGGCTGGAATGTTGCTTGTCCTGCTGGACTGTAAGGAAAAGGAATATTATAAACCAAAGCTTCCTTAACCTCCAGGTCGAGAAATAATACATTGTACTTAATTTAAATTAGCAAACCGCTTTTCTCGTTCATCGTTATTTTCATTTTCATGCATAAGTAAATAAGGTTCAAAGAATTTCAGTACTTGGTCGTTAGTGCAATTTCCATAAAAACCAGCATTAGCAGTGCGATGTTCTTCGCCCATGGTACACTATCGTGTGGATTCTCAAATAAATCACCTGACAATTCAATCATAGTCCTCGTCATTACCGTTGTTTTTACCTTTGGTCTTGCATTTCAAATCGGATGATTTAAATATTTACTCCAAAGTTTAAGTTTCCGAATACAAAATTCAATATCAATTGATGATTGAAATGGTCTTTGGACAGCTGAGAACTGCACCCGATGCACCTAAAGCATAGATCACTTTCCAATCGATGTTTACCCATAATAGAAGCTTGTTTCTCGTCAACCACACCAATCGAAGCCGAAGTACAGCAAGTTGTGCTTTTTTTGGTTGGCCTTATGTTAGCCAATAAATTAATTCGATGGCGAAGGAAATATATGTGGCTGAAATGCATCACGATTTCACTGTATTTTAGACTTAAACGTGGATAGGTCGCCGATCCTTTTGGATTCGATATTCACATACCATTCCTATACGCCACTGAAAAAAAAACATTTTTTGTAAGCTCTTTAAAGTTACGAATGAAAATATATTAGAAACTTATGTAATTTACTAGAAGCAAAATTTGACAGTAGCAAAATTATTTAATTAAAAACAATTTTGAAGAATTGGCACTAACATCTTAAGCACGGAAGAAAATTTATTTGGTTTGTCTGTGGTGCGTTCTTTTTCTAACTAAAGTTAACTATAGTTAACTATACTGATCTCTATAATACACAAAAATATTTCGAAGAATTTGCACTTACATCTAGAGCACGGAAGAAAATTTGTTTTGTTTGTTGTTTATATACAAAATGTACGTCAAATTACTTCTTCTTTTTTTTAAGGTAGACGTCAAAAGGTGCGCTTGGCACCAAAATGTCATCTTCAATTGGAGTCAAACAAAATTGTTATACATATAGGGAATCCACCAACCAGTGTATTATAGAGATCAGTGGTTCAGCCACATTGCCAAAAAAGAAATGTTATATAGTAATACTGTTATACAAAATTGTGTACGAGTGCACCGTATACCAATCATTCAATTGGCGTAAATTTGTTTGTATGAATGCGCTATCCAGTGTATTATAGAGATCAGTGGATTCAACGCATGGAAACCAAATAATATCAGTGATGGTATATGTAAAGAAAAATGCCCCGACTGACGTTAGGATTTTTAAGTTGAGGGTTTTGTATTCTCTTGAAAAAATAAAATGCACATTGCTTGGTAGGACCTACTAATTTTTTTTATTACAAAATATATGTATTTACCGCACAGCCAGTACAGTCAGTGTATACCTATTAATTTTATTTTAATTATTAGATTAAACAACCTATACCTATGCAGGAAACTTTATTAAAAATGAATGCTTTAGCCAAAGAAAAAAACACTGGCCCAACATTTAAAACAGGCTAATTTTAAGGTTAGCATGATACTCCTTAACAATTTGCTCATTTAAAAAAATTTTCTAAATTTTTATTAATTTGTGATTATTTTTAAATATGTATTACCGTAGATACTTAAACTATTTTCTTATTAAACTCCTACTGAACATGCCTAAAACAGTTACATCTCTACTTAAATATTTTTAGTATCGTTCTTAATCGATTAGTATTTTGCGCCAGTATCTAATATATTTTCTTTCTTTCTTCGTTGCTGTAGGTAAAAGGTAAAAAGGTCTTATATGGCATGGGATTTTTTTTTTTGCTTTTATGTGCCATCACTGGTGTCGACAAAAGAATTGGGATCTCTTTCAAGGCAACGTCACGAATTGCTATGCTATGGCAACGCATGACATGAGACGTTGAATTTGTTTTATTTTGGCGGATGAATGATTTTGCATGCGATAAAGGCACTATAGAGCAGTGTTTTGGATTCGTGCGAAAAAAAAATTCGAGATAACAATCAAACATGACATTACTATGAGAAAACACGAAAAAAGTGGGTGGCACAATTCTGTCTGTTCGTCTACGGCGTAAACGGTTGCATCGATTTTCCTTAAACTTGGTACATACCTAGTGGTTTTGGTGGTTCTTCCCACTTCAATTTTTTTTAGTCGAACGGATTTTGATTAATTTTTATGATTATATACCTATAATCATATTTAATCAAGAGTTCAGATGGCATTCTCTGTTTTCGCCTCAAACTATTAAAGGAGTTGTTTTAGCTGATTTAGCTATCGTATTTCATGCTTCTAAACATTTTCTCTCATAATTTCCATGTATTTAAATATAATGGTGCATATTCATAGTCATTTTTAAACTCCAGTTTATCTTAGACCTGGGTTTATCCTATCTAAATAACGTTGAATAAACTCCAGTCTAAGATAAACTGGAGTTAAAAAGTGACTATGAATATGCCCCAATCTGTTTAAACCCGCAGCGTCTTTAACATAAGAGCAAGTACGTTCGACCCAGTCGTGCATTTTATTTTTCAGCAAAATTCTGCTTATGCGATGCTACCTTCTACGAGCGTTACGGCCACCGGAGATAAATACATAATCGAATATTGAAAACTGAACCCTTGAGTGAAAGAGCAGTACAAGCGTCATTGCAGCAAAATTAAAGTAATTTTAAATGAGGAATTTTGCGAACTATTCAGTCATGAGTAGGTTCTCTTTTTTAGATTATCATATATAGAAAAACAAATTATTTGTCCGCGCAGTGAGAATGGAAATTTGGATACAACACAACAAGTCATATTGGCGCCGCTGCCGTGCGAAACACGACGAAAATTCCAGACAGTTCTTTTTCGCACACATAACCCGCAATAGCGATGTCTGTCCCATCTATGATCAATTCAACCATTAGTTTACATGGGCGTGTCGCCAGTCTGAAGAATGTAGTCGCAACTGCGGAGGCGTCCATCTCGGTCGGCGACTCCAACTCGGAGGATTGTCTTCACGAATCTGGGAGCAGGTATGCAGAGCTGAATAGATTGACGGCGTGTTTTGAGGAGTACGAAACAACGGACTATATATGTTCTGGAAGAGGAATAAGTTTAGAAACATATTTATTGCAGAAATAATATTTGCTTACCTGATGAGCTCACAATGGGATAATTGTTGGTTGAAGGACTGCCTAGATGGCTCAATTTTCCATGACGGCAGCACGAAATCTTACACGCGGATCCTTTTTTTAGAGTCTGTCTAAAGGCACGTAGTTTCGCGTACGCGAAATAGGTTCTCATACCTAAACAGTGAGGTATGTATCGGGGGCATGCTGCCACCTGCAACCCCCCTGCTTGGCTTCACTATAGGATTTGGGGTAGGTGCAAGGTTGGTTATATGCAGTTTTTTTTGGATTTAAAGAAACTTCGCTGTATACATATATACCTCACTGTTTAGGTATGAGAACTAAAACGAAAACTACGTGCCTTTAGACAGTTTCATATTTTTATTCCGTAGATTTATCGTTCAAAAAGTAATAAATTTTTAAATTTTAATGTGAGGAAATTTTTATTTATATTTCGGGGCGAGTTTCCGTTATGGTAGCACGCCTAGAGTGTTGATTTTTTTTTTACAGCGAGCTAAGGGTCTCAATTCAATAGAAAAACTAGGCTTATATTACGATGAAGAAACACTGTAAAAAGTGATTAACAAATTTGTTTGTGATTTTTTGGTATATTATCTACATACAGTGCCGAGGAAAATATTAGCAGTGTAATCTGTTAAAAAATATAATTTGTCATATCTTTATAATGCAGCCACTTTTTCTAACTTCTACTGTAGTGTGGTGCTCATGGATATTAAGTTAACCATTTGAAGTCAGAGTTTAAGGGTTTATTCTTAGTGCATTGATTAAATGTCACTTTGTCTGGTGTCTTTCCGTATTCTTTTACTTTATATTTCAACCGAATTTGTTTAAAAAATTAATAATTTGTTGTTATGAAGTGGGTCGTGGTAAACACTGGACTCCACAAAGGCGCCAACTCACTAAAAACCTAATTATGGACTTCAACACCTATGAGGATGTTCAGGAACTTGTTGGGTGTTTGGCGAAAATGGCAAAAATGACATACAATTTGAGAGAACAGCGGAAACACGATAGCGTAAAAAAAGTTTTTACGCCATCTTACATAAATCGTATTGTTCGGTTTTCAAGAATGCATCCTACTGCTGCAGCTACACAGATTGTGGGTCAACTTGATTTACCATGCGGTATCCATATTGTAAGAAGATGATTGAGTTTCACAACTTGAATGCTCGCAATCCAAGAAAAGCCCTACTTTTGAAGAAAATGCCCATAGCCAAAGGAATAAAGTTTGCGCGAGATCATTTGGGATGGGTTCCTGAAAAATGGAGGAACATTCTTTGGACCGACGAGATTAAAGTTGTACTTTATGGTGGTAAAGGATCTCGGCAGTATGTAAGACGATCACCAAATACCGAATATGATTGTAGATACTCTACCAAAACGATAAAACACGGAGGATCTCGTATCATGATATGGGGATGCTTCTCATACTATGGAGTTGGTCCAATATATTGGATCAAAAGTATAATTAATCAACACTCGTGTGTAGAAATTTTGCAGAACATCATGCTTCCATATGCAGACTTTAAAATGCCGCTTTAATTGGTCTTTTAGCAGAATAATGACCCAAAGCACACCAGCAGAACAGCTAAACAATAGTTTCAGGACTAGAAGATTGAGGTCTAGGAGTAGCCTGCTCAGTCTCCGTACCTCAATCCCTCTGAAAATCTTTGGGCGGACATAAAAAAGAAGTAGCGAATGCCAAACCAAAAAATAACAAAGTGATATTGACCGTAGTTCAGCGAGTTGGACATAAATATCACTGCAAAGATGTAAGGGGGTTTTCGACTAATTGGTCGTCAAATGGCGTGCGAAGCTGTGTTAAATAATATAATATAATAAAATTAAATACTAACTAAAATTACAATAAATTGAACACAATGAGACAAGCACTGCTATTATTTCGCTCCCTTTATTTTCGAACATATTTTGTTTTTGTAAGCATCTCTAGTTTTTCAATGCATTAAATACCTATACTCGTGTATATTAAGGGATAACTTAAAATTATGGATACTAAAGTTATCAAAGGAGATCCGCAACTCAAGCAATAAGGGAGGGCAAAGTGTATCTCATGTGACGTAACATCTGTCACCAAAAAACCAAAAATAAATGTTTACTTCATAAACCTTCTGTCCGTCCGATTTCATCTTTTAGCAAATCTTGGTATGAACATTTTTTTTTATTTGTTTGACCGAAAACTTCCTGGCTTTGGAAAAAGAATCCATCCCAATTCCGACGAGCTTAGCCTCTTATCAACATACCAAGTATTTTCCAAGACAGTGAAATAAAATATGTATATAAAAATAGAAACAAGGAAATTATCATTCAATTTATAAAAAAAAAAAAATTCAATAAAACGTACAAAGTTTTACCAACAATGATTTCTAAAATCAAACTTCCTTTGATTTTTCATTTTTGTCTAAACTTATTTTTCGTTGCACTGCTATTTTTTTGCTCGCAGCTGTATATGTTTTTTTTTCGTTCAAGCTAGGGATTAAAAGTACCTTGACCGGCCCACTTCGCGGATTCCAAGGAGTTTAACTCCATTTTTGTTCTATTGAGACCCTTAGTTTACTGTAAAAAATGTCTACGCTTGCATAATGGAGAGTCGCCCCAATAAAAATTTAAACAAATGCTTTTGTGAATTCGTAAAATAAGAAGGTTGAGTAACCGCTTTGAACTCATAAACAAAAAATTTTGAAAAATACTTTTTTAAAGCCATTGAATATATGTAAGTAAAGAAATTATTTCATTTAAAACGTGTACAGTCTTTTAAGTGCAATTTATAGTGCACGGTTCTAGAAGTTTTTACAATGGATTGGGAAGAAATACGAAATTATTTTTTTGGAAACGAATTTATCATGTAGAGAACTCAAACCGACGATTTGTTTGTCACAAAAGTATGGTTTGCTTACCATAAACATGGAAGCAACTTGTTAAATCAAAATGACAAAATATGTAACCTGCAAACGGTCATTCGTTTGCTATAAATTAATTTCTTTTTCGCCACGAAAACAGCCATCGCAGTTTTGTTAATCACTTTGGTGCATAAGAATTGAATTTGTACAATAAACTTGAAATTCTTTGCAGCAAACTCCATTCTGAAAGGATACTTCACAATCGATTCATTCGTTTGCTATAAACAATGACATGTGCTGACAAACAACATGAAGTTTGAATTATAAAAAACTTACGCAATGAACTCATGCATATTAAGCTGCAAACGAATAGGTTGTTTCACAATATGTTTGGTGTGGTGGAACTAACTTTTGTGCCAACTGTATTACAGTTACAACGAATGGAATACTTTTGTAGGGATTGTACCTACCTTCCAGCAAATGTATTACAATTAGTGCAAATGAAATCCGTTACCCACAAACGCAAAAAAAAATATTAATTCTCTGAGTGTACGTTTGGTCCCAGAAGATTTTATAAATAAAAGTGGGTTACAAATTTATATGTGAATAGGTACCTAGTTTGAATAAATTTAATGAAGTGAAGAAAATATATTTTATTGATAATGATAGCTATTTGATTAGAATACTTAAATTGATTATAGTAAAGTACCTAATTATATTCGAACTCATAATGTTATGTTCCACGCGTATTTTATCACGATATTATTATAAAGGGTTTTCCAATAAGAGGTGTTATTTTGATATTCAAAGAAAAATGGCATTTTTTGAGATAAATGATCGGATGTTTATTTCATTATAAAGAAGAAAGTATGCCGTTAATAATGGAACACAATATCAGCCAAATGGCCGCCACGACCACGCTTACAGAACCATATCCTTTCCATGAAATTTTCCATAACCAAATCGCAAAGTGGCTGCCCTATGTCCTCGATAGCCTCACGAATTCCATCTTTGAGGTCTTGAATCGACGCTGGGCTATTGGCGTAGACCTTATCTTTCACGTGGCCTCAAAGGAAGAAGTCGCAAGGTGTTAAATCACAAGATCTCGGTGGCCAATTGTGATCACCTCTTCGAGAGATAACACGGTCCGGAAACTTTTCCCGTAAAAGATCGATGGTTTCATTGCTTGTGTGGCACGTAGCGCCGTCTTGTTGAAAGTAAACATTGTCCAGATCAATACCATCCAATTCCGGCCATAAAAAATCATTAATCATCTCTCGATAGCGCAATCCATTGACCGTAACTGTTGCTCCAGCCTCATTTTCGAAAAAGTAAGGTCCAAGACCCCGCCGGACCATAAACCGCACCAAACAGTCACGCGTTGAGGATGGAGAGGCTTTTCAACAATAACTCTTGGGTTTTCCGAGCCCCAGATGCGACAGTTTTGCTTGTTGACGTAGCCTCCGAGGTGGAAATGGGCCTCATCAGTCAAGATGATTTTTCGATGAAATTCCGGATCATTTTCATGTATTTCAAGGACCCAATCAGCAAAGACACGACGTTGTTGATGATCAGCCGGCTTGAGTTCTTGTGTTAACTGAACTTTATAAGCCTTAAGACCCAAGTCTTTATGCAAATGACGTTTGTGGAATGCCTAATTCCCAAGTACGACGAGGAATGGACAAACCTGGGTTTTCTTCAACACTTTGGGCTACAACAGCAATATTCTCAGTTGTTCTTGAGCGACGTGCACGGGTTTTATTCTTCACATCACTAACTTGTCCCAAAAGCTCGAATTTGTCCACCAATTTCTGTATTGCGGTCCGACAAGGTGCTTCACGACGACCCAAAAATGTTCTAGTTTTACGAACCGTCTCTGCCAAATGTTCACCATTTTTATAGTGAATTTTCATAATTTAAATGCGTTGTTGAAGCGTGTATCGTTCCATTTTTATTAATGGCGTAGTTTCTACTTGTCAAATGTCAAAAAATGACAGCTTCAAAAGTGACAGCTACCGAAATAGCGGGCTATTCAAATTAACACCTCTTATTGGAAAACCCTCAGTACACTATTTCAGCAGGGGCAATAGATGAAATTATAGAAAAGTAGTTATAAGAACTCAGTGAACCTCACCAAGGTAAAAAAAAACATTTTAGTGTATTGCGAATGTTTTTATCCTCTCTTAAGCATATTGTCACCGACTGACGTAATTCACTGCACTTTCGTTTATCTTTTTTTTCTGTATACAGTTTAGTCACCCAGTGACGTAGATGCGCAGAACGAAAGAAAAATTCAACATTGAATGTGTTCTTTATACCATGGAACCTCACGATACGCATCATAATTGACATACACTCCGCCTTTATTTAGCATTTCCTAATTGCAATAAATTCTGATTGAAAGAACTCATGTAAAAATAGTATAACTAAATACCTATATAATGCTACTTCTCATATTTAAGTATGAAAGTATATATGTATATTCAAACTTTTACAGTGCCGTGAATAGATAGGTATAAGTTTTCAGCTGGTTTTATAGGGTAGTTCTTTAGCGGTAGGTATTATTAGATGAAAATGAAATAATTGTATTCGTGTATACATACATACATAGGCACATAATACAAGTGTACCATACCTATATACTAGTGCAGGATATGGTGTAGTTACATTATGTACATTAGTATGAGTTTTGAAAATGTGTTGTAAGGTATACAATTTACTTTTGTTGAATAGGGAGAGAAGACCAAAACCCAGAAGAGATGTAATAATAAAGGTTAATACATGTTCTTGTACATCTTCTGAATTGCAGTTTTTCACACAATCTTTTTTTGGCATACATCTATCCCACTTTTCTTGAAATTTTCAGGTGCAGATACCTATTCATCCATTATTACTATACTATTTATTAATATTTACATGCGTAGGAACTTCTTACAATTAGTTCTATCTGAGAATAAAGAGTAATTTTATATTCTTTGTTGCTATGAGCTTGGTAAGGGTTTCCATTAAACAACTGAGTGTGGGCGTAGAAATATTTAATTACGGTTTTCGGATTAAGGGAAGGTATTCATAATTTACACATAGGTAGGTATGTTTTTCTACGCAGATATATGATATATATTAAAAAAAAAAAAAAAAATGTAGAAATGGATCGCATGAACTTGCTATTGTGGTTAACAACTGTAATTGAGACGCACCGTGAAATGTGAAAATAAATGTTAATGCTTCAATAATAGGTATGTGTGCATGTAGGTACACCAGCTTGAAACATAATTTTCTTTTAAAATACAACAACAATTCCGCTTAGTAAATAGCGATGAACGTCTCCGCTTATAAACTAAAAGCATATAAAAACGAATAATTAGTATTATCTACATATAACGGTTACAAATACATGACGTGTTTTTGTGTACTTAAGCGAACAAGTGAGTACAAAAAAATATGCACGACTTGATCCATGAACTGGCTCTTGTGGTTAACAACTTTGCGTAAGAACGCAAAGAAGATGCATTATGTATACCTCGACTGAAAAGGTAAAACATCTTAAATCGACTTAAGATGATTTCCTTTTTTTAATGAACCATGTTAGCAATATAGAAGAGCACAGTTCTACCTTATCCGCATTTTTCTATCTCACTTCTTTTTCGTTTTATAAAGGAAAAAAATCATCTTATGTAGTGTACATAATATGTTGTGTTAAAGCCAATAAAAAAAATTAAGTATACCTACTTAAGATTATTTTATTTTGAGAGTTTGTAATAATTGTTTGTAATGTTGGCTTAAGATACTTTACCACGTGTAAGCCAAACAAAAAATCAACCTTAAGTCGACTTAAGATAAAATACATAAAACAAATTTGGAAAAGAGTGAAACGGAAAACCATCTTATGTTGACATAAGATGTTTTTATGAATTTAAAACCTTGAATTTGCCTCCCCTAAGTAGACTCAGAATATTTTACCGTTTACAAAATAAAAAAAATTTACGAAATAACGACGACATAAGATACATTCAATGGCAGTTGAGCTCCATATTATTCTCAGTGCGCATTGATTTTCCCCTTAGTTTTACAGAATATTGCGGTGAAAGGATAATTGATCCGTAAACAGAAACAACGGGAAAAAATACAAAATATTTTGGATAGCATCAAACTTTTATTTTGATTAATGTAAGAGCTATACAAAATAATCACCTGTTTTTCAAAACTGCCAATAAGCGTAAAAAAAAATAAAATACAAGGTAAAGACTAATATTTACTTGAATCCTTATTATAGATTTTTAAACTTGCTTTCTCTAAAAATAGTATAGCACTGTGTTACAAAGTATCCCGTTTGAATAAATTTTCAGATATAATGTATGGTTGCGACTCAAGACATGCGAACAGTATGACAGTGTGGCAATGTGTCGGGTATCTTGGTATCTTCGGCTTTAAGTCTGACGGTGTGAAACAGTCGGTTACAGTCTGTTTTAAGAGTGACAGTGTAACAGAATAATAGTAAAACAGTGCGGCAGTGTGACAGTGTAACAGAACAGCGTTATAGTTTAACAGTGTACTGTGGGAATATTTGGTTTTAAGTATGACAGCATATCAGTAGCAAAGTGTGGCAGTGTGAAAATGAAAAAGTGTGAGAGCGTGAAAATAAAAGTGTTGCAGTGTGGAACTAAAAAGTGTGTTAACAAAAAAATGTGAGAGGGTGAAAATAAAAACTATGAAACTGTGGCACTGTTGACACAAAAAAGTAGGACTCGTAGTCTCAACAACATTGAATCAATCTTTTTTTCATAATATCTTTCATTTTAGTTTTCAAATGAATATATTTGCTTATTAGAAGAATATTGATGAGGCAAATGCGAAAATGAAAACGAGAACAGGTAGATACATTCTTATTAAACCAGCATTAGCGGAAAAAACACAACCAGAGCAACGATGACAAAACTCATCGTCATTATACCAACGTGCTAACCCTCGAAATTGTGCGAATTTCGGTCCAAAATAGCGGTACATAAGAGCGGACAGAGATCTACAAAGTTGAAAAGAACGATCTGCAGCTGTGACCGAGCTATCATCCGTTGCCACCAACGAGTTATATTATGTGCACAACCATCGTATTTTTCAGTCCCGAAAATCGGTCCGAGAAATAACAAAAATGTATTAACCACCGGCTGCAGGGCGGACCGGAAACGATGAACATCTTCATCGTTTTGGTGGGAAGAATGCAACAACCACATTACCGGACCGAAGGCAAGTCAACGAGTGCGACCTACAAAAGGGTTACATATTATGTGCGACAACAACAAGTAAAGGAGCGACGACAATGAGCATTTTTTCTCGGTCCACAATAACGGTCACTTGTAGAGGAGCGAGAAAATCATTTCTCTTTTACTACCAGCTGCAATACTAAAATAATAAAATAATAGGTATAAAAAAGGCTACGGAGGTATTACGCACATTCCCTGTCATAGTATTTAGTTTTCTTGTATTTTGTTTTTGGTGCGATAACTCATGACTTTTATTGTTTCTTGTGTCTTCTATGGAAAGCCATTATTTAAAAGAAAAAGACACAAGTCATCAAAAAATAGGATTTTATGTATGTAGGTATGTCCTGTTTTTTTGTCAATGGAATTATCCAAAAAACAACAACAAAAATTATAGCAAAACACTATTTCAGTGCTTGCACTCCACCAGTCAGTTTCAGTGGTTCTATCTTCTATCTGCTTCTATAAATATGCTTGTGTACGCATGCACAAGCTGCGAGGTACATACTTATGTGCTGTCAATGTGCTGCTTGTGCGAAAGCGTAACTCTTTCCCTGTTTCTGGCTCTAAGAGAGAATGTTTTGCAATTCAAATTTTTAAATACTGAAACTGGACATTTTTCTTTCACCAATACACTCAAACGCAACTACATAAGTTTTATATTTGATTATGGGGGAGACCCCCTTATCTATTTTCACACTGCCACACTTATTTAATTTCACGCTCTCACACTTTTTTTATTTTCACACTGTGACACTTTTTAGTTTCACACTGCAACACTTTTAACTTTAACGCTCTCACAATTTTTTTTTTTTTTTAAACTGTTACACTCTTTTATTTCGACACTACCACACTTTTTTATTACAACATTGCCACACTTTTTTATTTTCACCTTTCAACAATTTTTTTTTGACACACACTTTTTAGTTTCACACTGCCACACTTTTATTTTCACGCTCTCACACTTTTTTATTTTCACACTGCCACACTTTGCTACTGATACACTGTAACACATAAAACCAAATATTCCCACAGTATACTGTTAAACTGAAAAGGCCCAACTATAATGTGCATAAACTAGCTTGCAGCGTGCATAAGTAAACGGCCGAATGCATACAACCCCTATTCAATATCTATAATGGAGTCCAGGCCCAACTAACAAACTCCCGGAGTAAAGCTCTTCATATCTGAAAAGAACTCCCATAAGATTCTTATATATCCTATTGCTATACTTAAGAATGAATCTCTTGTTATGAAACTCAAATTCGTCTCATAGCATATTTATTGTAAGAGCTAAGCATTTTTTAAATTTGAAAGTACTTACATCCTATATCTAAATCTATTTAAGTCTCATAAGTATCTCGTTATGAAATTAAAACTCTAAACGTCATTTTTAGTCTTTATAATCCCATAATAATGCTTCAATGAGACTATTCATAAATAAGTTTTTTTCAAGATTCTAATAATAGCTACGACGCCAGCTTTGAATGTCAAACGAAAACAGATGTTATAGTTGTTATAGTATTGTAGATACAGTGCGTTCTTTTTGTTCACAAAACTTTCTTCTGTTCATGTTTCTATCGGATTGGTTATTTGATTGGTGGTGGAAGATGTAATTTTAGATTTCAAAGAAAAGTTTGATTGTTTTCGTTGCGAGCAAGTTTTTTTTGGTCGATTTTTTGTTCCTTTTGTTTACCTAATTTCGGGGCTATAGAACTGGTATTAGTGAATTTGGTCATAAATATTATAACAACAATTCTCAGCACCGAAATGTCATCCCACCACAAGAATATTGTATCAAGATTCATGATAATTGCTAAGTGATTAGTGATAAGTTGTTGGTGCAATAGGGCCCAGCTCCGATTCGCTTAGTTTCGCTTACTTTAGAAAGTATAAGCAAGAGCGGTCCCAGTCGCTCTGCGCATAGGTTAAATTGAAAAATAAAGAGAAAAAACAAAGGAGACCACACATTCCACAATTTGAATAGCTCTTTTGAACGTATGTACAGGGTTGCCAGTTTAGGGGTTTTCCCCCTAGATTTAGGGGCTTTTTTTGTCGCTGGGGGGTTATCTGGGGGGACGAGATGTTTGGGGGGCAATCTGGGGTGATTTATTCAGAGCTAAAAGGTTGAGAGATTGGCCATCTTCAGGATTCACTAGGATAGCCTATCTAAGATACTCGAGTATCCATGTGTGTTTCTGAACGACCAAAACCGGATATGTTAAATTTGCTGCTCAAATCAGTCTTGTAGTCAGCTGTTTATGACAATTCTCATTGGATAGATGAGTATACCAGAATTTTTAGGATAGCTTGAGATTTCTTTTTTGGCAACAGCTGTTTTATCATCAGACGTGTTTTTACAGGGGATTACAACAACACAAAGCTATCCAGATCGCTTTGGATACAAATCTGAACGCGGCCATTGTATAGGTATTGAAACAGCTGACAGTATTCTACGAGTTAGATACTCCTTACATTCTGGGTGTCAGAATTTTACACTAAGAGAAGAAATGCTGAAAATTTTCATAAGTGAGAAAATGTATCGAACCGACAGCCAAAACGAAGATGACGATAATGGATTAGAACTTTTTTAAGGGAGTGCACAACAAAAATTGTAATTCAATTATATTTTTATTTTCATATTTATGTCTGGTGAGTTAAACCAGAGTACGCTATCTCTAGAACTAAATTAACCCACAGTGAACTGAGGAAGAAGTTTTTCGGTGGAGAATGTATGCGAAAAGCATCTGTTCAGTTAATCCTGATTTAAACCACCAAATATGATGATTTAACTCAGGTTCAACTTTAATCGCGCACTGAAAAACTGGACCTGAGTGCTTGTTTCACAATGTCTGATTAAAGTTCTAAATAAGCAATTGTGAACTTTTTAGTCAATTATAAACGTCCCTTATGTTTCACAATATCTGAATAGTATAACTTATAATTAAGGTTCAAAGTATTTTAATGGCCCGATTAGGTGTCGATTAGGATTAGCAAATTTATGTTCTTGGCAATTTAAATATTATTAATATTTTTTTCCAGTTTTTATCATTCAAAACTACTTGTCTGGAAAACTGGAACATCTAACTGACACATACATTTATTATTTCGAAAAAAATGTGAAACGCCAAGTAAACACTACTCCACAACACACCACACGAAAGTAGTGTGGTTCGGGCTTTAGACAATTATGGCTAGACTTTGAAATTTTGTAAACATAAGCTAATTTTACGTTGGCTATTGACATTAGCTTATGTTTGCTCATGCCTATTATGCTTGGGCCTTAAGGCTAGGCGCGCACATGCAACTTTCAGTTTCGCAACAGTTTGGTTGCTCAAATGAGTAAAATCGAAATGTATGAGAGTGCGCGCACATGCAAAAACTATTCAGTCGTCGATTCGAGCAACTAACAAGTTTGTGTTTTGACACAAATTGAACGATCACCCCAAATCAGTTCTTCAGTTTGTGTCACACCGAATTATATGTATCTGCGCGCACATTAAACCAAATAGTTGAACTTTTTTCTTTGAGTGCAAGAGAGAAAATCGTTGCAGTCAATATTTTCCTTTCACCAAAAATTCAGAAGGAAGAGAACCGCTGTACATCTCAATTCCATTGGTTTTCTCTTTCATCTGTTGATTGCAAAGATTGAACAGTTTTGATTAAACGTAGATGCGCGCATATGCAACTAAATAGTTTCTCGGCGATGCGTGTATTGACGTATTTCATTCCAATATTTTATTAAGTGTGACGAGCTAAGTAGTATTCACGCACAAAATATATTCTTCTCATGTGTTCGTTTTGATTTGACAGTATATTCACAGATTAGCCATATGAAGATGAGAATGTACGTTTCACCCTCCAAAACCCATTTGATTACATTGTTGTATTTGTAATTTCCTCCCGCGTCGATTAATAGATGTGAATTGCAACAACAATTTAACCAGTTGTGTGAAGATCCCTACTGTCTTTGTGTGAGATTTTTATACACACATTCTCATTTTTTATCTGATAACTGACAGTTCAAGCTTGTAGGCAAATTAAAATGGCTGCTGGGGATTCTCATCTTCATGTGGCTAATCTGTGATTCACAGTTTAGCCACATGAAGATGAGAATGTTTCGTACGTTTCACCCTCAAAACCCCATTTGTTTACATTGTTCTTTTTGAAATTTCATCCCGTGTCATTCTCATTTTTATCTGAAAACTGAAATTGCAAGCTTGTAGGATATTCGAAATGGCTGCCGCGGATTCTCATCTTCATGTGCATAAGCTCTGGTATATTGTTCCTATTTTGAACATATTTATCCCTTTCTCTCGATATTAAGAATAGGAACTGAAATAGGAATACAAATTGAGAGAAAGAAAAACTGAATAAATGTTGTCTGTGTGCTGGTTTATCTCGGTCTTTGTTTTTTAAGTTGCGTATGTGCGCGTTCAACTAGTGATTAAACTATTCAGTGTCGGAAAAATTGCATGTGCGCACCTAGCCTAAAGCTGTTCTGTTATAGCTTGAACCAATTCACTTGGCCAACGGTCGGTTGCGTAGAGAGAGGATATTTAATCAGTAAAAATTTTTCCTTGAATTTCATAGTGCCTTAACACAACTAAAATGAAATTGAATGTATGAGCTTAACATTAATAGATCAGTTTTTACGAGTTTGAATAATTTTTACCTACGAGTTTGTAAGAATGAATTTTCCTTAAGTTTAATTCTCACCTGCAAGTTTTTAAGAATGAACGTTTTCTTCAGAGAGAAAAGTTGAACCTACAAATAGTTTTAAGGTAAAGCGTGTCCAGCGGAATATTTGCAACTTTAAAATTCAATATAGACAAAACTAAATCGTTTTTATTTATTTGTATTTCAATTTAATGCGGAGTAGATAACAATGCGGATTTAATTTTTTTTAAAACGATATCATCCATATGATGGCCGTGTTTTTCAATGCACTCTTAGGCCGGTATTCACCGAACACTCATAACTTAGTAGGCTCATAAACCTATTCACCAAGCAATAAAAGTGAATATTTACGAGCACTCATAAGACTTATGAGTGGTCCCGACCACTCTTAAGTTGTGAGGGCTCTCATCAAAAATTTTCGAAATCCACATACCAACTCTCACATTGCTTAAATTTTTTTTGCAACTTCAATTTTTTCAACAAAAACATCTTCATTTCACAGTTTGGGCATGCCTAGTTGTGAGAGAGCGGCCCTCATTTTCGAACTTCGAAAGGTACTTATGAGTTTTTGGTGAATACCACAAATAATTTTCAAGTTAAGAGCCTTCTAAAGTTAAGAGCCATTTAAGAGCGCTCGGTGAATACCAGCCTTACAGTTGGACCCTTACATTTGCGATTACGTGACGGCAAAGCGCTATTTATTGTGAACTGGAATATCTATTCGATATTGTTATTGTGAATACATCAACTTGTATGTAGGTATCTATGAAGGAGATAAAATTCAAACCAGATGGCGGTCAGCCATCAGCCGAATAGGGGGAATAACATGTAGCATACGAAAACATGCACGTGCCGTAACTATTCGGGACTGGTGGAAGTGTGATCATAGCCTCTTCGCGGCGGCCGCTAGAAACAAGCCTTTAAAAAGGTTTGGCTAGTATGATCGGGCTGGTTCCACAGGTTGGCAACAGGTTAATTCCCTGTTCCGTAAAACTAAAAGAATTCTGAGACCTACAACAAGCCTCGGAAACGGACTGATCTCACGACGACAACCCACGCAAATAAAACGGAAAAACGATTTACGAATTTTCTTATGGAACGTACGATCGCTCTATAGAGCTCGAGCTGCTCAGCAGCTAGCCGATGCCCTGTCAAAATATAAAGCTGACATAACAGCACTACAAGAAATAAGATGGACAGGGAATGGTGTTCTACAGAAGAAAGATTATGACTTATATTACAGCTGTCATACAAAACACCATGTGCTCGGGGTAGGCTTCCTAGTCGGCGAAAAAATGAAGTCTGCCATCATCGGCTTTAACGCTATAAGCAAAAGGCTATGCACCCTTCGCGTGCGAGGCAAATTTAAGAACATCAGCCTCATTAACGTTCACGGACCTACGGAGGAGTCCTCAGACGAAGAAAAAAAGAGACTTACTACGAATAAGTCGAGAGGGCCCTCAATGCCTGTCCAAGGTATGACGTAAAAATCATCGTTGGCGATTTGAATGCAAAAATAGGTCGGGAGCCGGTATTCAGGCATTACGCAGGCACCCAATGTTTGCATGAGAACACTAATGACAATGGACTTCGAGTCTTAGAATTGGCAGCATCGAAAAACATGGTCGTTGCGAGTACCAGGTTCCCGCGTAAAGATATCTACAAAGCCACCTGGGTATCACCTGATGGAGTCACTCGTAACCAAATTGACCACGTGTTGATAGACCGTCGGCACTACTCGAACTTGATGACGGTACGAACGTACCGAGGTGCCAATATCGACTCGGATCACTATCTTGTTGGTATGGTTTTCCGAGGGCGGATTGCCTTGCGAAGACGTATTGCATCCGCCGATCAGGTTCGAATCAACACGGCTGCTCTGCGCAATGAAAACACCAGTAACACCTTTGGTAATGCGTTAGGACTCGCCCTAGAACTGGGTAGAGTAAGTCCTGGAGCCAGTATGCTGGGCGTAGATGAGAAGTAGACAGGCCTTAAGAATACTGTCATTAGTACTGCCAACTCCATCTTAGGCAGCAGTCGTAGAAATCGGAACGACTGGTTTGATGATGAATGCAAGCTAGCGACTGAACGTAAGAATGTTGCGTACCGAGCAATGCAACAATCTCATAGAACGCGGGCACGCGAAGACGAATATAAAGAGCTCAGAAGAATTGAAAAACGGCTTCACAGACAGAAAAAATCAGCCTGGGAGAAGAACATAATCTGTGAAATAGAGAAAAGCCGAGAGCGAGGTCCGCACCAGGCGCGGAAGTTCTACCAATCCGTCCTAAACATGACGCAGTACACACCACGCTGCACATACTGCAAGGACGGAGAGGGAAATCTGATCACCGATCCTCAAAGTATACTGGAGCGATGGGAAGTGTACTTCAATGAATTGCTAAATGGTCAGCTCACTGCAGAAGTGGAGGCTCCACTACTTCAAGAAGAGTACCCTATGTTGCTGCCACCAAGCATAGAAGAGGTTGAGAAGGCTATAGGCCGGCTAAAGAAAAACAAAGCCCCGAGAGCCGATGGTATACCAGCCGAACTATTTCAACATGGTGGGCCAGCTTTACGTCAAGCAATTCATGAGATTATAGTGCACGTGTGGGAGCATGAAGAAATTCCAGAAGACTGGCAAAAAGGTATCATTTGCCCATACATAAGAAGGGAGATGTCACAACGTGCAGCAATTATAGAGGTATCACGTTGTTGACTACCGCCTATAAGATACTCTCCTCTATCCTACAAGACCGGATAACCCCATACGACATCAACATCATCGGAAGAACCGAGCAAGCTGAACATGATTCCTTCATCCAGATCGAGCAGGCGGCACAAAATCTGGGGCTGCACAAACTGTGAAGGTAAGACAAAGTACATGGTGGCGTCGAATGCGAGAGGAACAGTTGGTCAAACAATCAAGGCAGCGGAGCACGAATTTGAAGTGGTGCAATCCTTTAAATACCTTGGGTCAATAGTAGCAGCCGATAACAATATAGAAGAAGAAATACGCGGGCGGCTTCTCAAATCCAACAGAGCCTACTATAGTCTGTCAAAGCTCTTCAAATCCAGAAATCTCACCATAACTTCAAAACTGCTGCTGTACAGGACCATGGTCCTGCCAGTTCTCACATATGGATCCGAGACTTGGGTGCTTAGCAAAAGGCACTCCGACCTCTTAGCCGCGTTCGAGAGAAAAGTCTTAAAGAGAATTGTTGGCCCCATATGTGAGGAAGGACGATTCCGGAGACGGTACAATCATGAATTGTACGCAATCTACCTTGAAGCGGATATCGTGACAGGAATAGAGCTCGGTAGACTCCGGTGGGCAGGGCACCTAGCTCGCATGAGCGAAGATGAACCTGGTCGGAAAGTTCCTTGTGGTACATTCTATGGTAGCAACAGCGTGGTAGACCATGCTTGCGCTGGAGAGATGGCGTAGATCAAGACGCCCGGGGCCTGGGGATGCGCAACTGGATGGCGGCGGCTCGAGACCGGGATGGGTGGCGAGACTTGTTGAAGGAGGCCAGGACCGGACCCCGGTTGTCGAACCGACGATGATGATGATGAGTTGAGCTTCAACCCTCATCGCCTCCAATTATAACTATAAAAGCTAAGAAATTAAATTGATGATACATATAATTATATTCAACTTAATCTGATTATACGTCTTTTAGTGTTTCTAATATTTAACGTGTTAACGACACACGTTACATCACAAGTCGCAACTCTCATTTTGGTATTATTGACCGCAGAAATATCAGCTATTGTTGGTTTCTTTGTATTGAAAATCCAACTTTGGTTCATGGTAAGATGTTGCGTTGCGCCAGAATCAATATATCAATGACCTCGGACTGAAAGACGCACCATAATTATTTTTGTCATTAACGTGTTTTGACTTCTTCATCGGACAATCATTTCATGTGACCAATCTTGTTACAGCTGTAGCAACGTTTCCCATTTTCTTCTGCAAACCTTTTTTATTTCCGTTGTGTTTACTGAAATAAGGACCTCCACCACTCACTGTTGGAACCTCTTGTAATAATTTGGTTTTGATAGCATCGGTATTGTCCAATGCCATAACCATTGGTTGAAACTGATCCGATAGACAACACATCAAAAAAAATTTTCAACCATTCATCGGCGACTTTGAATGTTTGAACCCTATTCCATTATCTGCATTAACATTGACCGATTTTTTCCTTGGTAAAGGAAGTAAAAAGTGAGTTTAAAGGACAAAATCGTTTGTTCCTCAAAACTAAAACAATTTTTCCAGCCTGTTTTCGCTCTCTTTCACCTTCTTTCCATTTTTTTGTGTGTATTAAGTGTTAATGTAACGTTTATTTGATGGTGTGAGTATATCTTAAAGCAAAATGAAGGTTTTTCTGGAAAAATCCTAGAGGAAAAATCGGTCAATGTAAATAAAGACATTCAAACGCTGATCTGCCGTAATGATTGTAGAAACATACATATGTATCTATTGAGCTGCAGTTTTCCAGTTTGGTACCTGTTAATTGTCTGACCAATGTGATTCGGCATGCATGACCCTTGTCCTCAAAAGATGATGTTAATTTTTCCCATACTTTTTTAGCTGTTAAGGTATCTTGGACACAGACATAATTGCTTGGATCAATGCTCAAAATAATCGCTGCTCTTGTCTTAGATATTTTACTAGCATCCTTTTCCGTTCCAAGAACCGTATTCCCGTTGGTATGTTTGCATTGTAAACTTCCATGTTGCATAGTTTTCACGACCCTTCTGTCATTCGATCGATGCTAAAAAAAATCTTTTCGCTTGCCATTGCACGTAATCACAATACTGATAACAGTTCCAACAAATTTAATTTATTATATTCAAAAATTCATATCCTCGAACTATTCTAGGCCCATAACCTGAACTAGAGCTACGTTTGGTTCCAGAAGATTTTATAAATAAAAGTGGGATACAAATTTATATGTGAATACCTAGTTTGAATAAATTGAATGAAGTGAAGAAAATATATTTTATTAATAATGATAGCTATTTGATAAGAATACTTAAATTGATTAAAGTAAAGTACCTAATTATATTCGAACTCATAAGGTTATGTTCCACGCGTATTTTATTACGATATTATTATAGTACACTATTTCAACAGGGACTCTAGACATGCCAATTATAACAGGTTTGGTTTATAAAAGTACTGTTTATGCGGCCCCGCAGGGCCAGGGCCCTCCACCGGTGGGCATACTTCAGCCAACCAGAGTCTTTTTTCAAGTCGTGCGAAGCGCGTTAACGGACGCCCACTTTGAATGGCGAAAAACTGTTATAATTGTTATAAATTGTCATGTCTCTAGTCTCGTCCGTTCTTTATACCATGGAACCTCACGATACGCATGAAAATTGACATACGCTCCGCCTTTAATTAGCATTTCCTAATTGCCATAAATTCTGATTGAAAGAACTCATGTAAAAATAGTTTAACTAAATACCTATATATTGTACATAATATTCAAACTTTTACAGTGCCGTGAATAAATAGGTATAAGTTTTCAGCGGGTTTTATAGGGTAGTTCTTTAGCGGTAGGTATTATTTGATGAAAATGAAATAATTGTTTTCGTGTATACATACATACATAGGCACATAATAGTTATAAGTTTACCATACCTATATACTAGTGCTGGATATGGTGTAGTAACAATCATATGTACCTAAGTATGAGTTTTGAAAAAAGTCTTGTAAGATATAAAATTTACTTTTGTTGAATAGGGAGAAAAGACCAGAGGAGATGTTATAATAAAGATTAATACATGTTCTTGTACATCTTCTGAACTGCAGTGTTTCACACATTCGTTTTTTGGCATACATCTATCCCACTCTCCTTTTCTTGAAATTTGCAGATGCAGATACCTATTCATCCATCATTACTATACTATTTATTAATATTTACATGCGTAGGAACTTCTTACAATTAGTTCTATCTGAGAATAAAGAGTAATTTTATATTCTTTGTTGCTATGAGCTTGGTAAGGGTTTCCATTAAACAACTGAGTGTGGGCGTAGAAATATTTAATTACGGTTTTCGGATTAAGGGAAGGTATTCATAATTTAAGCATAGGTAGGTACCTATGTTTTTCTACGTAGATATATGATATATATTTTTTAAAAAAATGTAGGAATGGATCGCATGAACTTGCTATTGTGGTTAACAACTGTAATTGAGACGCACCGTGGAATGGGAAAATAAATGTTAGTGGTTCAATAATAGGTGTGTTTTTTTAGTGCATGTAGGTACACCCGCTTGAAACATAATTTTCATTTAAAATACAACAAAAATTCCGCTTAGTAAATGGCGATGAACCTCTCAGCTTATAAACTAAAAGCATATAAAAAAGAATAATAATTATTACATATAAGCGAACAAGTGAATACAAAAAAATATGCGCGACTTGATCGCATGAACTGGCTCTTGTGGTTAACAACTGTGTGTAAGAACACAAAGAAGATGCATGATGTATATCTCGACTGAAAAGGTAAAACATCTTAAATCGACTTAAGATGATTTCCTTTTTTTAATGAACCATGTTACCATTATAGAAGAGCACAGTTCTACCTTATCCGGATTTTTCTATCTCACTTCATTTTCGTTTTATAAAGGAAAAAAAATCATCTTATGTAGTCTACATAATATGTTGTGTTCAAGCCAATTAAAAAAAACTAAGTATACTTAAGATTATTTTATTTTGAGAGTTTGTAATAATTGTTTGTAATGTTGTAATGTAATGTAATGTTTACCACGTGTAAACCAAACAAAAAATCAACCTTAAGTCGACTTAAGATAAAATACATCAAAAAGCGCACAAAAAAATAAAATACAAGGTAAAGAATAGTATTTACTTGAATCTTTATTATAGATTTTTAAACTTGCTTTCTCTAAAAATGGTATAGCACTGTGTTACAAAGTATCCCGTTTGAATAAATTTTCAGATATAATGTTTGGTTGCGACTCAAGACATGCGAACAGTATGACAGTGTGGCAATGTGTCGGGTATCTTGGTATCTTCGGCTTTAAGTCTGACGGTGTGATACAATCGGTTACAGTCTGTTTTAAGAGTGACAGTGTAACAGAATAATAGTAAAACAGTGCGGCAGTGTGACAGTGTAACAGAACAGCGTTATAGTTTAACAGTGTACTGTGGGAATATTTGGTTTTAAGTACGACAGCGTATCAGTAGCAAAGAGTGGCAGTGTGAAAATGAAAAAGTGTGAGAGCGTGAAAATAAAAGTGTTCCAGTGTGGAACTAAAAATTGTGAGAGGGTGAAAAAAAAAACTGTAAAACTGTGGCAGTGTTGACACAAAAAAGTGTGACAGTGTCAAAAGAAAAAATTGTGAGAGCGTTAAAATTAAAAGTGTTGCAGTGTGAAAATAAAGTGTCACATTGTGAAAATAAAAAAATGTGACAGTGTTAAAATGAAAAAAGTGTGACAGTGTCAAAATAAAAGTATGAGAGAGCGAAAAGTGTGGCAGTGTGATACTAAAAATTGTCAATAAGTGAAAATGAAAAAGTGAAAGTGTGATAATAAAAAAGGTGTGGCAGTGTGAAACTCAAGTGTCACAAAATAATGTTAAACTAAAAAGTGCGGCAAAATGAAACTAAAAAGTGTGAGTTTGAAAATAAAAAGTGCAACAATGTGAAAATAAAAGTGTGTCAGTGTAAAAAAGTGAAAGCGTAACCCTGAAAATGTGGACCTTGTAAGAGTAACTGAAGTAGTTTCAACCGAGTAATATGTGTATTTGGGTTTGTGATTTCACAATTCGATTATATTTAAATTGTCACATAGTTTATAATATTACCAAACATTAAGATCGAACTCATTTTATTGTGCTCAATAAATTCCAATTAATATCCACTACGCTTTTATTTTGGACTCGTAGTCTCAACAACATTGAATCAATTTTTTTTTCATAATATCTTTCATTTTAGTTTTCAAATGAATATATTTGCTTATTAGAAGAATATTGATGAGGCAAATGCGAAAATGAAAACGAGAACAGGTAGATACATACATTCTTATTAAACCAGCATAAGCGGTAAAAACACAACCAGAGCAACGATGACAAAACTCATCGTCATTATACCAACGTGCTAACCCTCGAAATTGTGCGAATCTCGGTACATGCGAATAGCGGTACATAAGAGCGGACAGAGATCTACAAAGTTGAAAAGAACGATCTGCAGCTGTGACCGAGCTATCATCCGTTGCCACCAACGAGTTATATTATGTGCACAACCATCGTATTTTTCAGTCCCGAAAATCGGTCCGAGAAATAACAAAAATGTATTAACCACCGGCTGCAGGGCGGACCGGAAACGATGAACATCTTCATCGTTTTGGTGGGAAGAATACAACAACCACATTACCGGACCGAAGGCAAGTCAACGAGTGCGACCTACAAAAGGGTAACATATTATGTGCGACAGCAAGAAGTAAAGGAGCGACGACAATGAGCAACATCATGGACACTGCATACCAGAGCTACATTTTTTCTCGGTCCACAATAATGGTCACTTGTAGGGGCGCCAGAAAATCATTTCTCTTTTACTACCAGCTGCAATACTAAAATAATAAAATAATGGGCATAAAAAAGGCTACGGAGGTATTACGCACATTCCCTGTCATAGTATTTAGTTTTTTTTTTTTTTTTTTGCGATAACTCATGACTCCTACTGTTTCTTGTGTCTTCTATCGAAAGCCATTATTAAAAAGAAAAAGACAGAAGTCATCAAAAAATAGGATTTTATGTATGTAGGTATGTCCTGTTTTTTTGTTAATGGGTGTTCACTTCGCGTGTCTATAAAGAATTTATCCAAAAGACAACAACAAAAATTATAGCAAAACACTATTTCAGTGCTTGCACTCCACCAGTCAGTTTCAGTGGTTCTATCTTCTATCTGCTTCTATAAATATGCTTGTGTGCGCATGAACAAGCTGCGAGGTACATATTTATTTGCTGTCACTGTGCTGCTTGTGCGAAAGCGTAACTCTTTCCCTGTTTCGGGCTCTGAGAGAGAATGTTTTTCAAATTTTTAAATACTGAAACTGAACATTTTTCTTTCACCAATACATGATTATGGGAGAGACCCCCTTTTGTATTTTCGCACTGCCACACTTATTTAATTTCACGCTCTCACACTTTTTTATTTTCACACTGTGACACTTTTTAGTTTTCACACTGCAACACTTTTAACTTTAACGCTCTAACAATTTTGTTTTGTTTTGACACTGTTACACTCTTTTATTTCGACACTACCACACTTTTTTATTACAACATTGCCACACTTTTTTATTTTCACCTTTCAACTATTTTTTTTTGACACACACTCTCACGCTCTCACACTTTTTTATTTTCACACTGCCACACTTTGCTACTGATACACTGTAACACATAAAACCAAATATTCCCACAGTACACTGTTAAACTGTAAAGGCCCAACTATAATGCGCATAAGCTAGCTTATGCGTGCATAAGTAAACGACCGAATGCATACAACCCCTATTCAATATCTATAATAGAGTCCAGTTCCGATTCGCTTAGTTTCGCTCACTTTAGAAAGCATAAGCAAGAGCGATCCCAGTCGCTCTGCGCATAAGTAAAATTACAAAATAAAGAGAAAAAAACAAAGGAGATCACACATTTCACAATTTGAATAGCTCTTTTGAACGTATGTATGAATCAATTTAAAATGTACATATGTATGTGTAATCTTTATTTTTTAAGTTTGTTTCAGTTTCACATATATTTAGAAATGCGAAGCAAGGCATAGCGACGATAATCGAGTGTGGAGCGTAAGGGAAGAGATGTTTTACTCATAGATACATCATATAAAGATGACAATCTCGGCTGTCATCCGAGTTTGCCTACAAGCTAATTCAGGGGAAATTCAGGAGAAACACGCACACATATGCAGTTGGCATCCATTCACCATGATTTATTTGCACACATATGCACTTGGCGTCCATTCACCACCAAAATGCCGGTTATTTTAAAAATGCCACGAGTATGTTCGAAAAGTATAGTAAATTGAGCTACGAGTTATAAAGTGCTAACCCGACCTTATATGGATAATTTTGAGGAAACAAGTTTTGAAAGTGAAAATTTATAATCGATTTAAGTATATTCGATTGTCTTTTATTTTTTACTCTCAATTTACTGAAACAAACAGTGAATATGATTAAAAAAAAACAATAGGCGTGTTTTTTGAGAAAGTAAATAGTGATATCAGCAAATTTTTACACGCAAACAAATACAAATCGAAAAATGAAAATAACTTAGGTCTGTAATAAGAGTGAACATAAGAGTGGATATAAATTGTTGAAATGTTGAGATGTTTAGGTGGCGCTTTGATCGGTTGCTGAAAAATATTCGTTACCGAAGGTTGGTAGCCATTTATTTTTTGACTTATGTGGATGTGCTCTTAAATGCATCCCGGGTGAAAAAAAGTTGGTTGCATATACTTTTTTTCAGACATGCATATTATGTTAAGGCATTTCATTTCGAAATAAAAATTCAATTTTATACGAAACTTGACATTGCTTGACAGATAGGGGACAAACTTTATTTTGACGAATATTTCTTTACAAAAGTCACGAAAGCTCTAAAATTGCGCTTTTCAAGAAATTAAATCTCAAATTTTTGGATTTTTTGACATCGAAGACATGAAATTTGACAGTCTATTACTCGACTGAAAGGCAACAAACTGTATTTCGACGTCTGTAGAATATTTTTCGCTTCAAAAAACACCAGAAAGTTCTACAATTGCATATTCCAGAAACAAAAAATCCGGAGCAGAAAATAAAATGGAAAAATTTTCGAATTTTTCAAAGGTTTTTTAATCCATCGTCATCGTAGCCATCCCTCAATGGAATTTGAAATTTTTTGGTGGGAGGAAAAATGTCGAAAAAAACAACGTCGGGGCTAATAAATTACATGTTTAATGCAATAACAAAAACTCTGTTATTGGCTTGAATTAAAAAAAACTCTGTTATTGGCTTGAATTACATACTTGTAATCAATAGTTTTTATGGAAAGTCCATTTTTTTCTGTGATGGCGTCGCTAATATCCAATGTCATTTTTTTCAATGAATCACTCCGGGCTTTTATGAGCATTATGTTATATATGCTATTGTATTCCTTGTTTATTTAACAAGTCGCTTCATTTATTTTCGTTGTTTGTAGAGCCCACATGTATACCTGTATGGTTGTTAATATACATATAGTTACGTGCCGAGCGTAACGTTTAATAAAAAAGATATTTTTTAAGCTCACTCACTGAGCTTCTTATCTTTATACTTTATTAAATCTTTTGTATTTTTTACAATGGTTTATAATTTAACTTTTAACTTTAGTTTTTTATTTTAACTATTTTATTTAACTGATTCCTTACCACTGGTGGGGGGAAATCAGAAATAAGAATTTATGTGAACTGGTTTAGAACTGATCAAGACTACTTGTGATTCAATGAATAGAATGAATGAATGAATGATCTGGGAACAATTGGATCTTGCTATTTATACCCAATTGTGGTGAAATAGCTTTTGCAATGACCATGGAGATGGCTTGCATTATGCTGACCAATGATTTCGGCTGTTTTGTCAATTATGCAAAACAAAGCCTTGAGAAGGATGATTGTTGCACACTTGTGTCAACAATTTGGTTTGGCCTTGATTTTTATGATTCGTATGACGACTGTAGTCATCGAATCAATTGCGTAGTTGAATTAGTTGGCTGTTTCGTTTATTTGACGAAACAAAGCCTTGAGATATGATATTGAAGTCTGCACACTTGTGTCAACAATGCAGTTTGATTTATCGTTTTTAATTATGAATCTTTGATGACTATGCTTAACTGTAGCCATCAAGTATAATGCGCATTTTATTAATTCGGCTGTTTTGTTTATTTAACAAAACTAAGCCTTGAGATAAATATTCATTTAAGTTATGCGTCGTTTAAAGACTTACGATAACTGTAGCCTTTAAGTATGTTGTGTGCGTTGTAAGTATCTGCTGGAGGCTTGACGGATGTCGATGCCGTAACTCCCCCCTTCTTAAGATTCTGCTCCGGAGAATCCGAGGTTTTTAGCTCAATATTTACTTTTGTATTATTGGCTTTTTTGATTTTAATTATAATTATCAATAGTATTATGTTAACTATTATTATGAAAATTATTGTGCTGAATGTTAAGCCTTCAGTCACGAAATGTCGAGCTTTAATTTCTTTAATTACTTTACTGTTTTTAACGTTATCAAAATGAATTTTTGGCAATGATAATTTCATTGTAATATTTCTAATTTTTATGTCATTGAAGTTTGGGATAACGAAGTTGTCGCTTATCAACAAGTTTTCATATTCCATATTGTTAATGCTTAATTTGCAATTTTCAAAATTAATCAAATTATTTCCATAAATTCTTATATCATAAGTATTACAATCATGTTTTATATAAGTTTTCGGAATATTTTTTGTTATAATTACATTATTAGTTAATTGTTTGATAATTTGTTTCTTATTTACTTTAAAATTACATATTGGTTTGTCTTTGAAAATTTGTGAAATACATTTATCTTTTATTAATTTTAATTGTTTTTTAGTTATAATAGGTTGTTCTGTATATTCATAAATAGTATTATTACTATTTTTTAATATTGCAATAGTATAATTGCTTACAATTTCAAGTCCATTATTATTTGGAATTGGTTCAATTAGTATTTTATGATATTTTTCTGTATCGTAAATTGGTATTAGTATTATAAAAATTATCTTAAAATCATGTAACACTATAGAGCTTTTAATATTTGTTAATTCTTTGAATGAAATGTTATATTTTATAATTTCTTCGGTTGTAAGCAGATCTCTGCCTAGAACTCCTAGTTTACAAAGTAATAAATTGTCTTTAATTTTTCTGACTTGATCTCTAAGTAGTTGAATATCATATTGAATTTGAAAGACATGTTGCATATGCTCTATTGTATTTAAGTTATAGTTTACTGTTTCATACATATCATATAATTGTTTACTTATTCTTTCTTGTTGAGTATTAATATGATTGGTTACATTTTTCATTATTTTATTAAAATTATTATTTATTTGAATTTGTTCATTCATATTTTGGATAATATTTTTGTTATTTTGTTCATTAACATCTAGTTTTTCTCTTATTTCTTTTTCATCATCGGAGTCCATTACTCCTGCTAAAAATTTTAAGCCTTTTCCCCATATATTTATCAATCCTCTTCTAGATCTTTTATGTGGAATTAAATTACTTATTTCTTCTTTTAATGAATTAAAATTATGTATCATAGCTGGATACTGATAAGTGTAGTTAAGGTTTGCAATATTTTGACCAATTATATTTATATTATTTTCCCATGAATCTATTTCTACACTATGTAATATTTTCTTATAACTTGAAATTACTTGAAGTTCTTCATCCCTAACCATGATAAAACCTTGTCCTTCGTTTAAATTTGTTATGTCCAATTTCTGTCCTTTAATAGTCAGTATGGTCGTCATAATCAGTATTGTCTGTATGTAATCTCTAATTTGTGGATGCATTTTGAACCTGAAATTTACGGGGTTTTTTAACTTTCAATTTATGATACTGTTTGTTATTATTAGCTAAAATTGTAACTTTATTATTTCTCAATGCTTTAAACGATCTAAATCTTGGTTGCAATTTGTTAATATTTCTGACTTTGTAGTAGAATGGATAATCTTGTTTATAACTAATCTGATCATCTCTTGTTTTATTCCTGTTATAAATTATTTTCTCTTTATTTTTAAGTGCTTTTTCAAATGCTTTTTCTGCTAAATTATTTGGGATTCTTTTAAAGAATAATTCAAATGGAGTATAATTTGTTGCTGAACAAATTGAATTGTTGTATGCGAATAATGCTTTAAGTAATGCTTCATTTGTTGTTATAGTATTGTGATTTTTCAATATTCTATAATGTTCCATTAGTGTAGAGTGAAAACGTTCTACTGGAGAGTTTGAATTTGAATTACTAACGGTTGTAAAGTGTAGGTCTATGTTCTCGTTTCTTAAAAATTCTTGGAAATCAATAGATGTTGCTGCTTTTTCTTGATCTATTACGAGAAGTTTAGGTTTTCCAAATGTACTTATATATTTTAAAATTCCTTCCTTTAAGTGAACTGCGTTTCTCGATTGAAGTTCATAAGCTTGTGCATAGCGACTGTATTTGTCTATTATAGTAAGTATTGGTATTCCTTTTTGTGGAAAGAAAATGTCTACATGTATTATTTCTAATGGATTTTTAGGAGTTTCTGTAAATTCAAATTTGGGTTTAGGAGGATTTCTTTCATATTTTTCTATTTGACATATGTTACAATTATTAATAAATTTTGTAATTTTTTCTTTTATATTTGGAAAGTAGTATTCTCTTTTTATGTGTTCAAAGGATTCATTTATTCCTCTATGATTACTTTCTTTGTGATAGTTTGTTATAATTTTATCTTGTTCTCTTTCATCTGTTATATCTTTTAAAAGTTTTGTGCATCTTAGCACTTTAAATCTTTTCGATCTATAAAAGTGATTTTTGAAAACGTTTTGAAAATCAATGAAAAGTGAAAGATTTTCAATAAAAATTGCGTTTGTAGCTTTTGGGTTAAAATGATTCTTTATTATTTGTATAATGTCATTTTCCTCAAAATTTTTATATTTAATTATTTTTCTTGTTTTGTTAAAAATTTTCTTTGTTCTTATTTGATTTGCTCCACTTTGGAGTCTTTCTATTATTATTTGATTTTTAAATAAATTTAGAGGTGATTCTGAGATTGGTATATATCCCTGGTCATCTTCATCTGCACTATGTATTGTAGCTGCTGTTTCGATTTCATTAAAATTTATTTCGATTGGAATTCTGCTTAATGCATCTGCATTTGAATTCATTTTACCCTGTTTATAGTCTATTTCATAATTATATTCTTCCATTTGAAGTTTCCATCTTACTAGTTTACTATTGGGTTCTTTAATATTCATTAGCCACTTTAAGGGTTTATGATCTGTTTGTATTTTAAATTTCGTACCGTAAAGGTAGGGTCTAAAATATTTGGTTGCCCAAATAATTGCTAAAAGTTCTTTTTCAATAGTTGAATAGTTTTGTTCATGTGCATTTAAAGTTCTACTTGCATAAGAAATAGGATGTTCGTTACCTTCTTGATTTTGTGAAAGAACTGCTCCTATGGCAAAATTAGATGCATCAGTGCTAAGAATAAATGGTTTTGAAAGGTCTGGATAGGTTAAAATTGGTTCATTTATTAACATATTTCTACAATCTTCGAAACACTTTGAGTAGATTTCATCTTTGATATCTATTTTCTTACCTTTTTTCAATTTTTCAGTCAAAGGTTTTGTTAGTTTGGCAAAGTCTTTAATAAATTTTCTATAATAGCCGAGTAAACCTAAGAATTGTTTTATTTGTTTTTGTGTTTTAGGTATCGGGTAATTTTTTACAGCTTCTATTTTCTTGGGATTTGGTCTTATACCATCTCTACATACAACATGACCTAAAAATTCTACCTCTTTTTTTAAAAATTGACTTTTGTCAGTTTGTATTTTTAAATTTGCTATAGTAAGTGCTTCAAATATTTTTTCTAAATGGTTAATGTGTTCTGTAAGCGACGCTGAGTAAATTATTATGTCATCCATATAGACGAGACATATTTTGTCGATGTGCTCATTAAGAACATTATCCATTACACGTTGAAACGTAGCAGGTGCGTTTTTTAAACCGAATGGCATACGAGTAAATTCGTAGTGTCCATTATCAACAGTAAACGCTGTTTTCTTAACATCTCGTGCGTCTACTTCTATTTGGTGGAAGCCTGACGCGAGGTCAAGAGTTGTGAAATATTGGCACTTTCCTAATTTATCTAGGATTTCATTGATATTAGGTATAGGATACCTGTCATCAATGGTTTTTTCATTCAATTTCCGAAAGTCAATGACTAAACGCCATTTTTGTACACCTTTGGAGTTGACCTTTTTCGGTATTATCCATACTGGTGATGACCACGGTGAATTACTTGGCCTTATTATTTCTTGATTCAGCATGTCCTTTATTTGGGACTGAATCTCCTGCTTGTGAGCATATGGGTATCGATAACTCTTTGCATATACTGGTTTTTCATCAACTGTTGTGATTTCATGTTTCACTGTGTTTGAAAATGTAAGCGTATGACCTTCTTCCTTAAATAGGTGGTCATATTTATTTATTATTTGATTAAGTTTATTTAATTCAATGTTGTTTAAGTGATCAGTTTCTAAATCCACAATTTTATTATTCTGAAGGTCTAAATTTTCTTCTATACTGTCTAGATGTGTGTTTTCCATACTGTATAGTTCTGTTAAATCTATTATTGATCCTTTGAGGAATCCTTCAGAATTTTCAGGGTTTTTTGTTAGGTTTCCTGATAACCATTTGTTCACATTTTTAAATCTTTTTGAATTATTTTCTTCAGATTCTGTATCTGTTTCTATCTGGTCATTTTCTAACCATTCTAAATTTGATACTAATTTTCTTTTTCTATTATTTTTCTTTTTTTCTTTTTCAGATTTATTTATTTTATCAGATTTTTCTGCTTCTACCCGGTCTTTTTGCGACCATTGGAGCTCTGATTTTAATATTTTTTTGTTTTTTAGTATTTTATTTGTATTTTTTCCTTTTTTGGATTTATTTATTTTATCAGACTTTTCTGCTTCTACCCGGTCTTTTTGCGACCATTGGAGCTCTGATTTTAATATTTTTTTATTTTTATTTTTATTTGGGATGTGATACTGCATTGTGTCATTGTTTTCATCCTCATTTGAATTACAAAACTGTGTAGCTTTGTTTTTATATCCAATAACCTTAAATGGTTGCACAATATCTAATTTTATTACTTTATCTGAGAAATTTAATATTTTTACTTTGGAAGTCCAATTTTTGGATATAAAGACTTTTTCTAATATTAAAAGATCTTCATTTAGACGTAATTTTTTGAATTTAATAAAACCGTTTTCAACATCTACAGGTAATGTTACAGAACGTATTGTTCGTGGTTGAAATTTAATGGATTTGTCAGCATTTATTTGAGGTTTGTATTTAATTTCTAGTTCTTTATGTCCTCTTTTTAGAATATTCCTTGAAAAATCTATGATCATTTTGTATGTCTCTAAAATGTCGTTACCTATTAGTATATCGAAATATGTGTGAAAATCACACAGGAAAAGTTCTATTGGTGGTTGATCTTCACCAAATTCTTTGAATAATGCTAATATAACATGTTCATCAATAATTGGACCTTGTCCATTACATGTATTTACTGATATTTCGGGAAAAATTTTTGTTGCATATTTAGTTTGAACTATGTTTGGATTTACGAGGGATAGATTTGAACCTGTATCTATTAAAGCTTTGAGAGTGCGGTTTTTACCATTTTCTGTTACTGTTACTTCTATATATGGTAATTTTATTGTTCCGAGGCTCTCATACGAAAATTTTCTTGGACGTAAATGTCCTGGGGCATTTGTTTTTTGCCTTTGTTTCTATTGAAATTATTGTTACTATTATTATTTCTGTTGAAGTTAGTATTGTTATTATATCTATTAAAGTTATTATTATTATTATTATTATTTCTGTTAAAGTTATTATTATTTTGATTGAAAGCTCTTTGCAGCGTTGAGGGTGATGGGTCTACTTCCATCGGTATGGGTTTTTCATTTCTTTGGTTATAAATTTGTTGGCTTTTATTATAATAATTATTATTTGGAATAAAAGAATAATTATTATTTGGAATAAATGTATAATTTTGTTTGGGGGATGTATAATTTCTAAAGTTATTACGATTCGTATCTACTAGACCTAGCGTTATGTCGTATGCTTCCTCTAGAGTGTCAGGGTCGCGACTTAAGATAATCGTTTTGAATGGCTCACGTAGTCCTTTTACAAATGTGTCTAGCCCTTCCTTTATGTTACGTCGTGTCATTCGTTCTCTAATTTCAACGTCCTCTTCTGTCTGTCTTAGTCTTGTATTTAATGCTGTTATTATTTCTAGTATTTGGTCAAAAAATTTTGATAAGCTGCCAGTTTGGCGAAGGAGACTTAATTGATTATATAGGGTTCTCTCGTCCCTATGGTCTGAAAAATGTCTTAGTAAGATTTCTTTTATATCGTTCCAGTTATCTGGATTACCATATAATCTTAATCTGTCAGATGCTTTGTCTTTAATTTTATTTCTAATAGCTTGTGCCCATATTGTAAGTGGAGCATTTTCAATTTGGCGCAAAATACTCCAAACTGTGTCTACACTCTTAATAAAATTTTCAAGTTCTTTGCTATGTCCAGTAAAATCTGGAAGATTTTTGATAATATCTGGGGTTACTAGAATATTTGCCATATTGCTTTTTGTATTTTTAAATTTTTAAATAAGAAAAGGAGAAAACTTACAGTTTTTGTTTTTATTTCAATATGATGTATGTATACGCTTAAAAATTAAAGTGTTTATAAGTATGATGTCTTCTGCTGCTTTCTTTTCACAGATGGGTTTGATGTCTTCTGCTGCTTTATTTTCACAGATGGGTTTGATGTCTTCAGCTACTTTATTTTCACAGATGGGTTTGATGTCTTCAGCTACTTTATTTTCACTATTATTTTTTATTGGTCTTCTTAGTCTTTTTACAGATTGATTTTATGATTTCTGCTGCTTTTTTTGTTGTTATATTTATTAGTTTCTTAATGTTCTTTGACACTTTATTTTTTACTATTATTTCTACTAGTCTTTTCATAGATAGGTTATTTTATTTCCTTTGTTACTTTTCTTTTAAGTTATATTTTTTATTGAGTTTTTGTCTTTTGCTGCTTTCTTTTCACTTATTATTTTAGTTTTTTTTTTTTTATTTTCACTAGACTTCTCACAGATAAGTTTTGATTTATTCAATATTGCTGGTTATTAGATATTTTATTTAGCATTTTACGAATTAAAGATTTTCGTATTTAATGCGGTTTTGTAGGCTTTATCGACTGCGCCAGTTACGTGCCGAGCGTAACGTTTAATAAAAAAGATATTTTTTAAGCTCACTCACTGAGCTTCTTATCTTTATACTTTATTAAATCTTTTGTATTTTTTACAATGGTTTATAATTTAACTTTTAACTTTAGTTTTTTATTTTAACTATTTTATTTAACTGATTCCTTACCACTGGTGGGGGGAAATCAGAAATAAGAATTTATGTGAACTGGTTTAGAACTGATCAAGACTACTTGTGATTCAATGAATAGAATGAATGAATGAATGATCTGGGAACAATTGGATCTTGCTATTTATACCCAATTGTGGTGAAATAGCTTTTGCAATGACCATGGAGATGGCTTGCATTATGCTGACCAATGATTTCGGCTGTTTTGTCAATTATGCAAAACAAAGCCTTGAGAAGGATGATTGTTGCACACTTGTGTCAACAATTTGGTTTGGCCTTGATTTTTATGATTCGTATGACGACTGTAGTCATCGAATCAATTACGTAGTTGAATTAGTTGGCTGTTTCGTTTATTTGACGAAACAAAGCCTTGAGATATGATATTGAAGTCTGCACACTTGTGTCAACAATGCAGTTTGATTTATCGTTTTTAATTATGAATCTTTGATGACTATGCTTAACTGTAGCCATCAAGTATAATGCGCATTTTATTAATTCGGCTGTTTTGTTTATTTAACAAAACTAAGCCTTGAGATAAATATTCATTTAAGTTATGCGTCGTTTAAAGACTTACGATAACTGTAGCCTTTAAGTATGTTGTGTGCGTTGTAAGTATCTGCTGGAGGCTTGACGGATGTCGATGCCGTAACTATATATAGAGAGCATTGAAGATTTCAATAACCAATCAAACTAATGCGAAATAGCACACGACTTACAAGATGAATTTTCAAAAAAATTTTAAAGAAGTTTCATCACGCCAAAGTAGTAGTGTAACAGCGGACTTAGCATCTTTAAATTTGTGTTTTTATCAACACAACCCGAAATTTGTTGAAATTTTTTTAAAGATGGCTGCGTTGTTTGCACATACAAAATGGCCGATCTAGCAAAACAGAACAAACCCACCCCATTAAATTGTTGTTGCAATTCACATATATTCATCGACACAAAATTAAATTACAAATACAACAATGTAAACAAATGGGTTTTGGAGGGTGAAACGTACGAAAGATTGTCATCTTTATATGGTGTATCTATGGTTTTACTCATGCACGCATAAGACAATTATGGCTAGACTTTGAAATTTTGTAAACATAAGCTAATTCAGTTTGGGCATGCCTAGTTGTGAGAGAGCGGCCCTCATTTTCGAACTTCGAAAGGTACTTATGAGTTTTTGGTGAATACCACAAATAATTTTCAAGTTAAGAGCCTTGCAAAGTTAAGAGCCATTTAAGAGCGCTCGGTGAATACCAGCCTTACAGTTGGACCCTTACATTTGCGATTACGTGACGGCAAAGCGCTATTTATTGTTAACTGGAATATCTATTCGATGTTGTTATTGTGAATACATCAACTTGTATGTAGGTATGTATGAAGGAGATAAAATTCAAACCAGTTGAGCTTCAACCTTCATCGCCTACAATTATAACTATAAAAGCTAAGAAATTAAATTGATGATACATATAATTATATTCAACTTAATCTGATTATACGTCTTTTAGTGTTTCTAATATTTAACGGGTTAAGGACATACGTTACATCACAAGTCGCAACTTTCATTTTTGTGTTATTGACCGCAGAAATATCAGCTATTGTTGGTTTCATTGTATTGAAAATCCAACTTTGGTTCATGGTAAGATGTTGCGTTGCGCCAGAATCAATATATCAATGACCTCGGACTGAAAGACGCACCATAATTATTTTTGTCATTAACGTGTTTTGACTTCTTCATCGGACAATCAGTTCATGTGACCAATCTTGTTACAGCTGTAGCAACGTATTCCCATTTTCTTCTGCAAACCTTTTTTATTTCCGTTGTGTTTACTGAAATAAGGACCTCCTCCACTCACTGTTGGAACCTCTTGTAATAATTTGGTTTTGATAGCATCATTTGTCTGTTTTGTATCGGTATTGTCCAATGCCATAACCATTGGTTGAAACTGATCCGATAGACCGCACATCAAAAAAAAATTTCAACCATTCATCGGCGACTTTGAATGTTTGAAACCTATTCCATTGTCTGCATTAACATTGACCGATTTTTTCCTTGGTAAAGGAAGTAAAAAGTGAGTTGAAAGGACAAAATCGTTTGTTCCTCAAAACTAAAACAATTTTTCCAGTCTGTTTTCGCTCTCTGTCACCTTCTTTCCAGTTTCTTGTGTGCATTAAGTGTTAATGTAACGTTTATTTGATGGTGTGAGTATATCTTAAAGCAAAATGAAGGTTTTTCTGGAAAAATCCTAGTGGAAAAATCGGTCAATGTAAATAAAGACATTCAAACGCTGATCTGCCGTAATGATTGTAGAAACATACATATGTATCCATTGAGCTGCAGTTTTCCAGTTTGGTACCTGTTAATTGTCTGACCAATTTGATTCGGCATGCATGACCTTTGTCCTCAAAAGATGATGTTAATTTTTCCCATACTTTTTTAGCTGTTAAGGTATCTTGGATACAGACATAATTGCTTGGATCAATTGCTCAAAATAATCGCTGCTCTTGTCTTAGATATTTTACTAGCATCCTTTTCCGTTCCAAGAACCGCATTCCAGTTGGTATGTTTGCATTGTAAACTTTCATGTTGCATAGTTTTCACGACCCTTCTGTCATTCGATCGATGCTAAAAAAAATCTTTTCGCTTGCCATTGCACGTAATCACAATACTGATAACAGTTCCAACAAAGTTAATTTATTATATTCAAAAATTCATATCCTCGAACTATTCTAGGCCCATAACCTGAACTAGAGCTACGTTTGGTTCCAGAAGATTTTATAAATAAAAGTGGGATACAAATTTATATGTGAATACCTAGTTTGAATAAATTGAATGAAGTGAAGAAAATATATTTTATTAATAATGATAGCTATTTGATAAGAATACTTAAATTGATTAAAGTAAAGTACCTAATTATATTCGAACTCATAAGGTTATGTTCCACGCGTATTTTATTACGATATTATTATAGTACACTATTTCAACAGGGACTCTAGACATGCCAATTATAACAGGTTTGGTTTATAAAAGTACTGTTAATGCGGCCCCGCAGGGCCAGGGCCCTCCTCCGGTGGGCATACTTCAGGCAACCAGAGTCTTCTTTCAAGTCGTGCGAAGCGCGTTAACGGACGCCCACTTTGAATGGCGAAAAACTGTTATAACTGTTATAAATTGTCATGTCTCTAGTCTCGTCCGTTCTTTATACCATGGAACCTCACGATACGCATGAAAATTGACATACGCTCCGCCTTTATTTAGCATTTCCTAATTGCCATAAATTCTGATTGAAAGAACTCATGTAAAAATAGTTTAACTAAGTACCTATATATTGTACATAATATTCAAACTTTTACAGTGCCGTGAATAAATAGGTATAAGTTTTCAGCGGGTTTTATAGGGTAGTTCTTTAGCGGTAGGTATTATTTGATGAAAATGAAATAATTGTATTCGTGTATACATACATACATAGGCACATAATAGTTATAAGTTTACCATACCTATATACTAGTGCTGGATATAGTGTAGTAACAATCATATGTACCTAAGTATGAGTTTTGAAAAAAGTCTTGTAAGATATAAAATTTACTTTTGTTGAATAGAGAGAAAAGACCAGAGGAGATGTAATAATAAAGATTAATACATGTTCTTGTACATCTTCTGAACTGCAGTGTTTCACACATTCGTTTTTTGGCATACATCTATCCCACTCTCCTTTTCTTGAAATTTGCAGATGCAGATACCTATTCATCCATCATTACTATACTATTTATTAATATTTACATGCGTAGGAACTTCTTACAATTAGTTCTATCTGAGAATAAAGAGTAATTTTATATTCTTTGTTGCTATGAGCTTGGTAAGGGTTTCCATTAAACAACTGAGTGTGGGCGTAGAAATATTTAATTACGGTTTTCGGATTAAGGGAAGGTATTCATAATTTAAGCATAGGTAGGTACCTATGTTTTTCTACGTAGATATATGATATATATTTTTAAAAAAAATGTAGGAATGGATCGCATGAACTTGCTATTGTGGTTAACAACTGTAATTGAGACGCACCGTGAAATGTGAAAATAAATGTTAGTGGTTCAATAATAGGTGTGTTTTTTTAGTGCATGTAGGTACACCCGCTTGAATCATAATTTTCATTCAAAATACAACACAAATTCCGCTTAGTAAATGGCGATGAACCTCTCAGCTTATAAACTAAAAGCATATAAAAAAGAATAATAATTATTACATATAAGCGAACAAGTGAGTACAAAAAAATATGCGCGACTTGATCGCATGAACTGGCTCTTGTGGTTAACAACTGTGTGTAAGAACACAAAGAAGATGCATGATGTATATCTCGACTGAAAAGGTAAAACATCTTAAATCGACTTAAGATGATTTCCTTTTTTTAATGAACCATGTTACCAATATAGAAGAGCACAGTTCTACCTTATCCGCATTTTTCTATCTCACTTCATTTTCGTTTTATAAAGGAAAAAAAATCATCTTATGTAGTCTACATAATATGTTGTGTTCAAGCCAATTAAAAAAAACTGAGTATACTTAAGATTATTTTATTTTGAGAGTTTTTAATAATTGTTTGTAATGTTGTAATGTAATGTAATGTTTACCACGTGTAAACCAAACAAAAAATCAACCTTAAGTCGACTTAAGATAAAATACATCAAAAAATTTTGGAAAAGAGTGAAAAGGAAAACCATCTTATGTTGACATAAGATGTTTTCATGAATTTAAAACCTTGAATTGCCTCCCCTCAGTAGACTCAGAATATTTTTTCGTTTGCAAAATAAAAAAAATGTACTAAATAACGATGACATAAGATACATTCAATGGCAGTTTAGCTCCATATTATTCTCAGTGCGCATTGATTTTCCCTAAGTTTTACAGAATATTGCGGTGAAAGGATAACTGATCGGTAAACAAAAATAACGGGAAAAAATACAAAATATTTTGGATAGCATCAAGCTTTTATTTTGATTAATGTAAGAGCTATGCAAAATAATCACCTGTTTTTCAAAACTGCCAAAAAGCGCACACAAAAATAAAATACAAGGTAAAGACTAATATTTACTTGAATCTTTATTATAGATTTTTAAACTTGCTTTCTCTAAAAATAGTATAGCACTGTGTTACAAAGTATCCCGTTTGAATAAATTTTCAGATATAATGTATGGTTGCGACTCAAGACATGCGAACAGTATGACAGTGTGGCAATGTGTCGGGTATCTTGGTATCTTCGGCTTTAAGTCTGACGGTGTGATACAATCGGTTACAGTCTGTTTTAAGAGTGACAGTGTAACAGAATAATAGTAAAACAGTGCGGCAGTGTGACAGTGTAACAGAACAGCGTTATAGTTTAACAGTGTACTGTGGGAATATTTGGTTTTAAGTACGACAGCGTATCAGTAGCAAAGAGTGGCAGTGTGAAAATTAAAAAGTGTGAGAGCGTGAAAATAAAAGTGTTCCAGTGTGGAACTAAAAATTGTGAGAGGGTGAAAAAAAAAAACTGTAAAACTGTGGCAATGTTGACACAAAAAAGTGTGACAGTGTCAAAAGAAAAAATTGTGAGAGCGTTAAAATTAAAAGTGTTGCAGTGTGAAACTAAAGTGTCACATTGTGAAAGTAAAAATGTGTGAGAGAGTAAAAATAAAAAAATGTGACAGTGTTAAAATGAAAAAAGTGTGACAGTGTCAAAATAAAAGTATGAGAGAGCGAAAAGTGTGGCAGTGTGATACTAAAAATTGTCAATAAGTGAAAATGAAAAAGTGAAAGCGTGATAATAAAAAAGGTGTGGCAGTGTGAAACTCAAGTGTCACAAAATAATGTTAAACTAAAAAGTGCGGCAAAGTGAAACTAAAAAGTGTGAGTTTGAAAATAAAAAGTGCAACAATGTGAAAATAAAAGTGTGTCAGTGTAAAAAAGTGAAAGCGTAACCCTGAAAATGTGGACCTTGTAAGAGTAACTGAAGTAGTTTCAAATGAGTAATATGTGTATTTGTGTTTGTGATTTCACAATTCGATTATATTTAAATTGTCACATAGTTTATAATATTGGATACAATATATTCGAAGTAAATATCAATTAAAGAATTTTAATAGTCACTTCTGTATTAAATTAAGTTACCAAACATTAAGATCGAACTCATTTTATTGTGCTCAATAAATTCTAATTAATATCCACTACGCTTTTATTTTGGACTCGTAGTCTCAACAACATTGAATCAATTTTTTTTTCATAATATCTTTCATTTTAGTTTTCAAATGAATATATTAGCTTATTAGAAGAATATTGATGAGGCAAATGCGAAAATGAAAACGAGAACAGGTAGATACATACATTCTTATTAAACCAGCATAAGCGGAAAAAACACAACCAGAGCAACGATGACAAAACTCATCGTCATTATACCAACGTGCTAACCCTCGAAATTGTGTGAATCTCGGTACATGCGAATAGCGGTACATAAGAGCGGACAGAGATCTACAAAGTTGAAAAGAACGATCTGCAGCTGTGACCGAGCTATCATCCGTTGCCACCAACGAGCTATATTATGTGCACAACCATCGTATTTTTCAGTCCCGAAAATCGGTCCGAGAAATAACAAAAATGTATTAACCACCGGCTGCAGGGCGGACCGGAAACGATGAACATCTTCATCGCTTTGGTGGGAAGAATACAACAACCACATTACCGGACCGAAGGCAAGTCAACGAGTGCGACCTACAAAAGGGTAACATATTATGTGCGACAACAAGAAGTAAAGGAGCGACGACAATGAGCAACATCATGGACACTGCATACCAGAGCTACATTTTTTCTCGGTCCACAATAACGGTCACTTGTAGGGGCGCCAGAAAATCATTTCTCTTTTACTACCAGCTGCAATACTAAAATAATAAAATAATGGGTATAAAAAAGGCTACGGAGGTATTACGCACATTCCCTGTCATAGTATTTAGTTTTTTTTTTTTTTTTTTTGCGATAACTCATGACTCCTACTGTTTCTTGTGTCTTCTATCGAAAGCCATTATTAAAAAGAAAAAGACAGAAGTCATCAAAAAATAGGATTTTATGTATGTAGCTATGTCCTGTTTTTTTGTTAATGGGTGTTCACTTCGCGTGTCTATAAAGAATTTAAACAACAAAAATTATAGCAAACCACTATTTCAGTGCTTGCACTCCACCAGTCAGTTTCAGTGGTTCTATCTTCTATCTGCTTCTATAAATATGCTTGTGTGCGCATGAACAAGCTGCGAGGTACATACTTATTTGCTGTCACTGTGCTGCTTGTGCGAAAGCGTAACTCTTTCCCTTTTTCGGGCTCTGAGAGAGAATGTTTTTCAAATTTTTAAATACTGAAACTGAACATTTTTCTTTCACCAATACATGATTATGGGAGAGACCCCCTTTTCTATTTTCACACTGCCACACTTATTTAATTTCACGCTCTCACACTTTTTTATTTTCACACTGTGACACTTTTTAGTTCCACACTGCAACACTTTTAACTTTAACGCTCTCACAATTTTGTTTTGTAATGACACTGTTACACTCTTTTATTTCGACACTACCACACTTTTTTATTACAACATTGCCACACTTTTTATTTTTACCTTTCAACTATTTTTTTTTGACACACACTCTCACGCTCTCACACTTTTTTATTTTCACACTGCCACACTCCCACAGTACACTGTTAAACTGTAAAGGCCCAACTATAATGCGCATAAGCTAGCTTATGCGTGCATAAGTAAACGACCGAATGCATACAACCCCTATTCAATATCTATAATAGAGTCCAGTTCCGATTCGCTTAGTTTCGCTCACTTTAGAAAGCATAAGCAAGAGCGATCCCAGTCGCTCTGCGCATAAGTAAAGTTGAAAAATAAAGAGAAAAAAACAAAGGAGACCACACATTTCACAATTTGAATAGCTCTTTTGAACGTATGTATGAATCAATTTAAAATGTACATATGTATGTGTAATCTTTATTTTTTAAGTTTGTTTCAGTTTCACATATATTTAGAAATGCGAAGCAAGGCATAGCGACGATAATCGAGTGTGGAGCGTAAGGGAAGAGATGTTTTACTCATGCACGCATAAGACAATTATGGCTAGACTTTGAAATTTTGTAAACATAAGCTAATTCAGTTTGGGCATGCCTAGTTGTGAGAGAGCGGCCTTCATTTTCGAACTTCGCAAGGTACTTATGAGTTTTTGGTGAATACCACAAATAATTTTCAAGTTAAGAGCCTTGCAAAGTTAAGAGCCATTTAAGAGCGCTCGGTGAATACCAGCCTTACAGTTGGACCCTTACATTTGCGATTACGTGACGGTAAAGCGCTATTTATTGTGAACTGGAATATCTATTCGATATTGTTATTGTGAATACATCAACTTGTATGTAGGTATGTATGAAGGAGATAAAATTCAAACCAGTTGAGCTTCAACCTTCATCGCCTACAATTATAACTATAAAAGCTAAGAAATTAAATTGATGATACATATAATTATATTGAACTTAATCTAATTATACGTTTTTTAGTGTTTCTAATATTTAACGTGTTAAGGACACACGTTACATCACAAGTCGCAACTTTCATTTTGGTATTATTGACCGCAGAAATATCAGCTATTGTTGGTTTCTTTGTATTGAAAATCCAACTTTGGTTCATGGTAAGATGTTGCGTTGCGCCAGAATCAATATATCAATGACCTCGGACTGAAAGACGCACCATAATTATTTTTGTCATTAACGTGTTTTGACTTCTTCATCGGACAATCAGTTCATGTGACCAATCTTGTTACAGCTGTAGCAACGTATTCCCATTTTCTTCTGCAAACCTTTTTTATTTCCGTTGTGTTTACTGAAATAAGGACCTCCTCCACTCACTGTTGGAACCTCTTGTAATAATTTGGTTTTGATAGCATCGGTATTGTCCAATGCCATAACCATTGGTTGAAACTGATCCGATAGACCGCACATCAAAAAAAATTTTCAACCATTCATCGGCGACTTTGAATGTTTGAATCCTATTCCATTGTCTGCATTAACATTGACCGATTTTTTCCTTGGTAAAGGAACTAAAAAGTGAGTTGAAAGGACAAAATCGTTTGTTCCTCAAAACTAAAACAATTTTTCCAGTCTGTTTTCGCTCTCTGTCACCTTCTTTCCAGTTTCTTGTGTGCATTAAGTGTTAATGTAACGTTTATTTGATGGTGTGAGTATATCTTAAAGCAAAATGAAGGTTTTTCTGGAAAAATCCTAGTGGAAAAATCGGTCAATGTAAATAAAGACATTCAAACGCTGATCTGCCGTAATGATTGTAGAAACATACATATGTATCAATTGAGCTGCAGTTTTCCAGTTTGGTACCTGTTAATTGTCTGACCAATGTGATTCGGCATGCATGACCTTTGTCCTCAAAAGATGATGTTAATTTTTCCCATACTTTTTTAGCTGTTAAGGTATCTTGGATACAGACATAATTGCTTGGATCAATGCTCAAAATAATCGCTGCTCTTGTCTTAGATATTTTACTAGCATCCTTTTCCGTTCCAAGAACCGCATTCCAGTTGGTATGTTTGCATTGTAAACTTCCATGTTGCATAGTTTTCACGACCCTTCTGTCATTCGATCGATGCTAAAAAAAATCTTTTCGCTTGCCATTGCACGTAATCACAATACTGATAACAGTTCCAACAAATTTAATTTATTATATTCAAAAATTCATATCCTCGAACTATTCTAGGCCCATAACCTGAACTAGAGCTACGTTTGGTTCCAGAAGATTTTATAAATAAAAGTGGGATACAAATTTATATGTGAATACCTAGTTTGAATAAATTGAATGAAGTGAAGAAAATATATTTTATTAATAATGATAGCTATTTGATAAGAATACTTAAATTGATTAAAGTAAAGTACCTAATTATATTCGAACTCATAAGGTTATGTTCCACGCGTATTTTATTACGATATTATTATAGTACACTATTTCAACAGGGACTCTAGACATGCCAATTATAACAGGTTTGGTTTATAAAAGTACTGTTTATGCGGCCCCGCAGGGCCATGGCCCTCCACCGGTGGGCATACTTCAGGCAACCAGAGTCTTTTTTCAAGTCGTGCGAAGCGCGTTAACGGACGCCCACTTTGAATGGCGAAAAACTGTTATAATTGTTATAAATTGTCATGTCTCTAGTCTCGTCCGTTCTTTATACCATGGAACCTCACGATACGCATGAAAATTGACATACGCTCCGCCTTTAATTAGCATTTCCTAATTGCCATAAATTCTGATTGAAAGAACTCATGTAAAAATAGTTTAACTAAATACCTATATATTGTACATAATATTCAAACTTTTACAGTGCCGTGAATAAATAGGTATAAGTTTTCAGCGGGTTTTATAGGGTAGTTCTTTAGCGGTAGGTATTATTTGATGAAAATGAAATAATTGTATTCGTGTATACATACATACATAGGCACATAATAGTTATAAGTTTACCATACCTATATACGAGTGCTGGATATGGTGTAGTAACAATCATATGTACCTTAGTATGAGTTTTGAAAAAAGTCTTGTAAGATATAAAATTTACTTTTGTTGAATAGGGAGAAAAGACCAGAGGAGATGTAATAATAAAGATTGTACATCTTCTGAACTGCAGTGTTTCACACATTCGTTTTTTGGCATACATCTATCCCACTCTCCTTTTCTTGAAATTTGCAGATGCAGATACCTATTCATCCATCATTACTATACTATTTATTAATATTTACATGCGTAGGAACTTCTTACAATTAGTTCTATCTGAGAATAAAGAGTAATTTTATATTCTTTGTTGCTATGAGCTTGGTAAGGGTTTCCATTAAACAACTGAGTGTGGGCGTAGAAATATTTAATTACGGTTTTCGGATTAAGGGAAGGTATTCATAATTTAAGCATAGGTAGGTACCTATGTTTTTCTACGTAGATATATGATATATATTTTAAAAAAAAATGTAGGAATGGATCGCATGAACTTGCTTTTGTGGTTAACAACTGTAATTGAGACGCACCGTGAAATGTGAAAATAAATGTTAGTGGTTCAATAATAGGTGTGTTTTTTTAGTGCATGTAGGTACACCCGCTTGAAACATAATTTTCATTTAAAATACAACAACAATTCCGCTTAGTAAATGGCGATGAACCTCTCCGCTTATAAACTAACAGCATATAAAAAAGAATAATAAGTATTACATATGAGCGAACAAGTGAGTACAAAAAAATATGCGCGACTTGATCGCATGAACTGGCTCTTGTGGTTAACAACTGTGTGTAAGAACACAAAGAAGATGCATGATGTATATCTCGACTGAAAAGGTAAAACATCTTAAATCGACTTAAGATGATTTCCTTTTTTTAATGAACCATGTTACCAATATAGAAGAGCACAGTTCTACCTTATCCGCATTTTCTATCTCACTTCATTTTCGTTTTATAAAGGAAAAAAAAAATGTAAGAAATAACGGGAAAAAATACAAAATATTTTGGATAGCATCAAGCTTTTATTTTGATGAATGTAAGAGCTATGCAAAATAATCACCTGTTTTTCAAAACTGCACAAAAAGCGCACAAAAAAATAAAATACAAGGTAAAGACTAAAATTCACTTGAATCTTTATTATTGATTTTTAAACTTGCTTTCTCTAAAAATAGTATAGCACTGTGTTAAAAAGTATCCCGTTTGAATAAATTTTCAGATATAATATATGGTTGCGACTCAAGACATGCGAACAGTATTACAGTGTGGCAATGTGTCGGGTATCTTGATATCTTCGGCTTTAAGTCTGACGGTGTGATACAGTCGGTTACAGTCTGTTTTAAGAGTGACAGTGTAACAGAATAATAGTAAAACAGTGCGGCAGTGTGACAGTGTAACAGAACAGCGTTATAGTTTAACAGTGTACTGTGGGAATATTTGGTTTTAAGTACGACAGCGTATCAGTAGCAAAGTGTGGCAGTGTGAAAATGAAAAAGTGTGAGAGCGTGAAAATAAAAGTGTTGCAGTGTGGAACTAAAAAGTGTGTTAACAAAAAAATTGTGAGAGGGTGAAAATAAAAACTGTGAAACTGTTAAAATTAAAAGTGTGGCAGTGTGAAACTAAAGTGTCACAGTGTGAAAATAAAAATGTGTGCGAGAGTAAAAATAAAAAAATTTGATAGTGTTAAAATGAAAAAAGTGTGACAGTGTCAAAATAAAAGTATGAGAGAGCGAAAAGTGTGGCAGTGTGAAACTAAAAATTGTCAATAAGTGAAAATGAAAAAGTGAAAGCGTGAAAATAAAAAAGTGTGGCAGTGTGAAACTCAAGTGTCACAAAATAAAAAGTGTTGCAGTGTGAAACTAAAAACGTCACAGTGTGAAAATAAAAAAGTGTGACAATGTGAAACTAAAAAGTGCGGCAAAGTGAAACTAGAAAGCGTGAGTTTGAACATAAAAAGTGCAACAATGTGAAAATAAAAGTGTGTCAGTGTAAAAAAGTGAAAGCGTAACCCTCAAAATGTGGACCTTTTAGAGTAACTGTAGTAGTTTCAACCGAGTAATATATGTATTTGTGTTTGTGATTTCACAATTCGATTATATTTAAATTGTCACATAGTTTATAACATTGGATACAATATATTCGAAGTAAATATCCCTTAAAGAATTTTCATAGTCACTTCTGTATTACATTAAGTTACCAAACAATGAGATCGAACTCATTATATTGTGCTCAATAAATTCCAATTAATATTTATTACGCTTTAATTTTGGACTCGTAGTCTCAACAACATTGAATCAATTTTTTTTTTCATAATATCTTTCATTTTAGTTTTCAAATGAATATATTTGCTTATTAGAAGAATATTGATGAGGCAAATGCGAAAATGAAAACGAGAACAGGTAGATACATTCTTATTGAACCAGCATAAGCGGAAAAAACACAACCAGAGCAACGATGACAAAACTCATCGTCATTATACCAACGTGCTAACCCTCGAAATTGTGCGAATCTCGGTCCCAAATAGCGGTACATAAGAGCGGACAGAGATCTACAAAGTTGAAAAGAACGATCTGCAGCTGTGACCGAGCTATCATCCGTTGCCACCAACGAGCTATATTATGTGCACAACCATCGTATTTTTCAGTCCCGAAAATCGGTCCGAGAAATAACAAAAATGTATTAACCACCGGCTGCAGGGCGGACCGGAAACGATCAACATCTTCATCGTTTTGGTGGGAAGAATACAACAACCACATTACCGGACCGAAAGCAAGTCAACGAGTGCGACCTACAAAAGGGTAACATATTATGTGCGACAACAAGAAGTAAAGGAGCGACGACAATGAGCAACATCATGGACACTGCATACCAGAGCTACATCTTTTCTCAGTCCACAATAACGGTCACTTGTAGGGGCGCCAGAAAATCATTTCTCTTTTACTACCAGCTGCAATAGTAAAATATTAAAATAATAGGTATAAAAAAGGCTACGGAGGTATTACACACATTCCCTGTCATAGTATTTAGTTTTTTTTTTTTTTTTTTTTGCGATAACTCATGACTCCTACTGTTTCTTGTGTCTTCTATCGAAAGCCATTATTAAAAAGAAAAAGACAGAAGTCATCAAAAAATAGGATTTTATGTATGTAGGTATGTCCTGTTTTTTTGTCAATGGGTGTTCACTTCGCGTATCTATAAAGAATTTATCCAAAAGACAACAACAAAAATTATAGAAAAACACTATTTCAGTGCTCGCACTCCACCAGTCAGTTTCAGTGGTTCTATCTTCTATCTATAAATATGCTTGTGTGCGCATGCACAAGCTGCAAGGTACATACTTATTTGCTGTCACTGTGCTGCTTGTGCGAAAGCGTAACTCTTTCCCTGTTTCGGGCTCTGAGAGAGAATGTTTTTCAAATTTTTAAATACTGAAACTGAACATTTTTCTTTCACCAATACACTCAAACGCAACTACATGAGTTTTATATTTGATTATGGGAGAGACTCCCTTTTCTATTTTCACACTGCCACACTTATTTAATTTCACGCTCTCACACTTTTTTATTTTCACACTGTGACACTTTTTAGTTTCACACTGCAACACTTTTAACTTTAACGCTCTCACAAATTTTTTTGTTTTGACACTGTTACACTCTTTTATTTCGACACTACAACACTTTTTTATTACAACATTGCCACACTTTTTTACTTTCAACAATTTTTTTTTTGACACACACTTTTTAGTTTCACACTGCCACACTTTTATTTTCACGCTCTCACACTTTTTTATTTTCACACTGCCACACTTTGCTACTGATACACTGTAACACATAAAACCAAATATTCCCACAGTACACTATTAAACTGTAAAGGCCCAAATATAATGCGCATAAGCTAGCTTATGCGTGCATAAGTAAACGACCGAATGCATACAACCCCTATTCAATATCTATAACAGAGTCCAGTTCCGATTCGCTTAGTTTCGCTCACTTTAGAAAGCATAAGCAAAAATTGAAAAATAAAGAGAAAAAAACAAAGGAGACCAAACATTTCACAATGCTCTTTTGAACGTATGTATGAATCAATTTAAAATGTACATATGTATGTGTAATCTTTTTTTTTTAAGTTTGTTTCAGTTGCACATATATTTAGAAATGCGAAGCAAGGCATAGCGACGATAATCGAGTGTGGAGCGTAAGGGAAGAGATGTTTTACTCATGCACGCATAAGACAATTATGGCTAGACTTTGAAATTTTGTAAACATAAGCTAATTTCGCGTTGTCTATTGACATTAGCTTATGTTTGCTTATGCCTATTATGCTTGGGCCTTAAGGCTAGTCGCGCACATACAACTTTCAGTTTCGCAACAGTTTGCTTGCTCAAGTGAGTACAATCGAAATGTATGAGAGTGCGCGCACATGCAAAAACTATTCAGTCGTCGATTCGAGCAACTAACAAGTTTGTGTTTTGACATAAATTGAACGATCACCCCAAATCAGTTCTTCAGTTTGTGTCAAACAAAATTATATGTAACTGCGCGCACATTAAACCAAATCGTTGAACTTTTTTCTTTGAGTGCAAGAGAGAAAATCGTTGCATTTAATATTTTCCTTTCACCAAAAATTCAGAAGGAAGAGAACCGCCGTACATCTCAATTCTATTGGTTTTCTCTTTCATCTGTTGATTGATTGAACAGTTGCTCAAACTGAGAAAAATACCTGTGTCCTAAGTGATTAAACGTAGATGCGCGCAAATGCTACTAAATAGTTTCTCGGCGATGTGTGTATTGATGTATTTCATTCCAATATTTTATTAAGTGTGACGAGCTAAGTAGTATACACGCACAAAATATATTCTTCTCATGTGTTCGTTTTGATTTGACAGTATATTCACATCACAGATTAGCCATATGAAGATGAGAATGTTTCGTACGTTTCACAATCCAAAACCCATTTCTTTACATTGTTGTGTTTGTAATTTCTTCCCACGCCGATGAATGGATGTGAATTGCAACAACAATTTAACCAGTTGTGTGAAGATCCCTACCGTCTATGTGTGAGGTTTTTATACACACATTCTCATTTTTTATCTGATAACTGACAGTCAAGCTTGTAGGCAAATTAAAATGGCTGCCGGGGATTCTCATCTTCATGTGGCTAATCTGTGATTCACATTTTAGCCACATGAAGATGAGAATGTTTCGTACGTTTCACCCTCAAAAACATTGTTGTTTTTGAAATTTCATCCCGTGTCATTCTCATTTTTTATCTGAAAACTGAAATTGCAAGCTTGTAGGATATTCGAAATGGCTGCCGCGGATTCTCATCTTCATGTGCATATCTTCATTTTGTACATATTTATCACTTTCTCTCCTTATTAAGAATAGGAACTGAAATAGGAATACAAATTGAGAGAAAGAAAAACTGAATAAATGTTGTCTGTGTGTTGGTTTATCTCGGGCTTTGTTTTTAAAGTTGCGTATGTGCGCGTTCACGTTCAACTAGTGATTAAACTATTCACTTTCGGAAAAATTGCATGTGCGCACAAGCTTTTCGTTTTAAAAGTAAAAATATATCGCCGACAATTATTTTTAAATTTATATTAAATTGTTTTAAATTATATATGTATAAGCCTAAAAAGAAACAACATAAAAACTGAATTCGTTGGAAAAGTGAAAAAATCTGCCTTGCTTTAATGACTGTTCTTCCTTAACTTAACTGACATCGTCTTAGTCTTAACTGACAAAGCTTTACGCTACAAAACCCAACCGAACCGAACCAAAAGCAGTAGCTAATGAACACGTACACGCATCTCTTTCTCTCTATTTCCATTTTTGTTCCTGCAGTCTATTTTCCGTTATGGGTAAAAATTTTCATATGGAGCTGTCAGTGACATGTCAAACCGACACTTTTTATCTGTCAAAAACCGACAGAATTTTTCGCGACAGATTTTGCCATAGCTCAATATAAAAACTTTTACCCACCAATAATTATTTTAAAAAAAACATCTTTTTATACCGAAAAAGAATGTTTTTTTGGCAAAAGAGCCACAAAAACTAACCCGCACAATATTTAAACACATAATTTCATTAAAAAACCACATGAAAATTGTTTTTTTTTTAATTAAACACAGCGAAGAACAGCTACCAGAACAGAAAACGATTTTCATTAATAAAAAAAAAACACAAACAAATATATTTTTCGACCATATTTTTAATTTAAATTATTAAACACTTAATGCTAGATAACACAAATCAGTTTTTTCCAACTTAACTTATAAACTAACTACTTAAAATGAACAAATAAATTTACCTTAAATAAGAAAAACACAAAGTAAACAAAACTATCTTGTTGAGTGTTGACAAACGTAGACGAGCATTGCCATATACGAGGAATCCATAGCCCGCTGACAAATCTAAAACAGCATTGCCGTATGCATTTGGAATTAGTCCTCGAACACAATGGATGCGATAAGAAAACGAGACGTGAGTGTGACGAGATGTCGTCGTTCTTGTTAAATTAGTTTCAAACTATGACGAGGATATGCATAATAAAGCATTTCACGTCGTCACGTTACGTAAAATTAATTGATTAAGAAATTGTAAATCAGTAAGCTTTAATAGCCGTAGGTATTTTAATTCCCCCCAGATCTGATCCGGATTGGATTTGCACACGAAAATACATTTATTACAAAAACAATTCAAGGTCCAGCTTTGCTTTTGGATTTGCAAATCCATTTTTGAACACACACCTTTAGTACTTCCTTGCAAAAATTAGTTTTAACGCTGACGGCTAGATGGCTTTTTGAGTAAAAATGAAGACAACGAACACCTACAAATAAATACATAAAAGGACAAAAAGAGATGGGTATATAACATTTTTTTCACCGTGATCCTGTTTGTTTTATTATCATGATCTTATCCGGATCAGATTTGAAGGATAATTAAATGCAGCCATTGAATTGGGAAATGGTTTTATAATTCCAAAATGCTTACAGTGAATAATGTCACGCTCTCGTCTCGTTTTCTTGCGTCTCGTTTCCTTTCTTAAATCTCGTCCCAATTTCGGAGATTTTACTGAGGTGAATCGGTGAGTTGAAATCGGTGAGTTGAAATTGCTAAACCACGGATAAAAATTTGAATCAAATGAGAACCTCAGATAACTCGCCGGAATCGGTGGACTAAAATTGCTGAACCACGGATAAAAGTTTGACCGACATCGACGTTTGTACAGCTGGCCCTTACATGCCACCTCCACTGGGCATGAACGATGCTCGGATTATGAACATGTCTAGAAAAAATCCAATGGAGGCACAAAAATCCATGTCCGTGCAGCAACATATCGACGAAAACTACTTTTTCAACACGACATGACCGCTGTTCAAAGCTTGGGCATGAGATTTGACGTTTCATGTGTGTGAGTTTTTTTCTGGTTCTCGCTGAATGTGGTGGTAAATGTTGAATGAAAAAGGTAGAAGTAGTGGGGAAAGGAATTTCTGTATGTTTCCCTTGTATGTGAAACGACATGACATTATTTGCCCAGCGGTAAAAATTCGCTGATTGGATTATTGTGGTTGTGATGTTGGGCATCTGAATGCCCTGTGGAGTCGGGGTGTAATGGCTAAGCGAAAATCGTCAACTTTAGTTTGATTATCTAACCAATTTGTAAAGAATTCATTATAATCTTAAATCAAAAATTAATTGTTATGTTGGTTTATGCAAAATGTTTGTACGTTTATGAGTAAGAATATGACAGAGGCGAGAGGCTTTGTTTGAGAGAAAAGAAGTTTTACTTCTAGCGCGCGTACGTCAGTACACACATATGTTTTTTTTTTTATTTTTATTTGTTGCGTTTCGTGGCCTTCCTCAATTTGCATGTTCTATGTGTGTTGTTGTTGTATTGCTGTCTGTTGTTGCCGTGAACCTGTACAGTGTACATTGGTTTTGCAGGCGTCTATTTGGCTGGTGTTTGTTTTGTTTTTATATTTCATTTTTTGGCAGGAGTTTGCGGGTTTGGATTTCGTAAAGATATTTTTGTTTTGAATTGGAACTTTCTTTGGTAGAGAAAAAGTGATTTCATGAATGATTTTCTCGTAAGGAAATTTTGAATCGCTTATAACTTTAGTTCTACTGATGGGATCTTGATGGTTAAGCCCTTTTAATGAAGGAAAAATAACAAGCAACATTATGGAAGGTATGGTATTAAAATGGATTTTTATACAAACATATAAACAGGGTGAGGTGGACACAAGAAATTGTATTTTTTGTGAGCAGGTATGAAGGAATAGGTAGATGTACCTAGATAGGTACTTATCTACTTATTTTAAATACAAAAGTTTGTGAAAAATTGCAATATTTTGATAAGCTAGGTATTTAGGCAGACGCTAAAATAACGGTTTGTATCAAAAAGCAAATAAATGGAACATGACATTAGGTGGAATTCCTTTTATCAAAATTAAGATATTTAAATAATTCTTATTTAATAAAATACAAGAACTTGTTCTTTTAACTTAAGTGGCTAGAACTTAAAGTTTTAATCATGCTGTTGGAAATCATTTGAACCGGGTGAAATTCCTTCTTCATTTTTTTAAGCTCAAACTTAACCAGGTAAGTGTCTATCTAATTCTGAAAAAATACGAAAATCATTAAAAGTTAAGAAAAACATGTTTAGATATGCATTCGAAAAAAAGGAAAAAAAAACAGATTTATCTATGGTTTTAATTCAATAAGAAAGCAGTGTTAAATCAATAGAAAAAACCTTTATTTAAATTTTAAGCAACATTTTAGATATATACATACATATGTATATTATTATCTTACAACGGCTTTTACAGAAGAGGGGTCATATAGGGTCATAACACAGCAAGCTACGAAAAAAATTCATTTTACTCGTAGATTGAAATCTAAATTTATAAAAAAAATCTATTTTTTGAGTTTTTGATTTTTTGAAAAATATAAACCTACAGGTATACCTACCCGCCTAGTTACCGGTTTTGCAGAAATATTTTTTGTCTCAAAAATTATAAGAAAAACCTGTATGTTTTAGGAATAATTAATCAAAATATAAATTGATATCGATTTTTACAGTTTAAAAAAAAACTACTAAATTTTTCAATTTTTTTTGTTATGCGGTACTAAATTTTTATTTAGTATTTGATGCTGCCATTAATCGTAAGTCAAATGCTTAAATTCAGAGGGTTGTTGATCTTTTTTTGAGAAAAATTAAGATTATGAAAATTACTACTTTAAAAAAAAAATGCTTTCTTTTCATTTAATTCTATAGTAAATTCAAACCGTCAATTTTCTAACGAAAGAAAAATAAAAGCAAAAAATCATGTTCTCTGGGTTGTTGTTTAAAACGGTAGGGGTAATCCCTTGGTACAACATACTGAAAGTCCCCAGCCCAGGCCAGCGAGCTTTAGTCAAGAGGGGGGGTTAAAGGTCCCCTTTTTGTAGTATTTCGCGAATATTTTGAAAACCAAGCGGAAAAATCTGCATTACAAAATGAAAGTAAAATAAATTTTCTACCGAAAAAGTTTTCTACATATTTTCGCTAAAAGCGATATTAAGGGAGATGCGGGGTGAAGAAGCGTCAAAAAATATAAAAAATTGGCAATTACCTTACAAATTTAGTGTTTATTGATCAATTTACTTAGAAAAAATGGAAAAAGTAAAAATACATTTATTCACGGTTATTCTGACACAAGGCAAAGGGGGTAAATATTGCCTTATATCTTTTTGCTTTTCTTTTTCTTTCGTTAGAAAATTGACGGTTTGAATTTACTATAGAATTTAATGAAAAGAAAGAATTTTTTTTAAAGTAGTAGTTTGCATAATCTTAATTTTTCTCAAAAACTAAAAGACCTACAACCCTCTGGTTCTTAGCGTTCGACTTAAAATTAATGGCAGTATCAAATACTAAATAAAAATTTAGTACCGTATAACAAAAAAAAATTGAAAAAAAATCAATATAAATTAAATTTTTTTATATTTTTTTTTTTTCAAAAGTTTTAATTCAAAATTATTTTTTTAACTGTTGACTAAGATAACTTAGTTTATTAATAAAATAATAGAATAGGTTTTTGAATTTTCAAACAGCTATAGTATAGTACTGTAGCTGTTTCCGTTGTTCTTAAATGATTGCATATGCACTTTAAACCAATGTTTTAGAAAATGATCTCTCCCTTATAAACGGGGTTAAGTAGGCCCCCCTCTTCCAAGTATTTCTTATTCTTAGAATAACCCCCAAAATCATTTCTTATAGTACTGGTCAATAACTTGGAAATAAGCTGTAAGGTTGTTACCTTTGAAAATACAGTGTTCTTCATTTGACAACAAACACTGTATCAAATAAATTTAATAAGGATATTTTAACATCCACCTCCTTCTTTTTCTACATACCATCTCTCTCATCACGTTAATGGAGTTATCATGAAGGAACATGCATTTACTTTTTCTAATATTTCTGGGTCGATTGATCAAAAAAGATTAAATTTGTAACGCAATAACATGATTTAATATACTTTCATTTTGTAGTGTATACTTTTCCGCTAATACCCTTCGTTTTCAAAATATTCGTGAAAAACTGCAAAAGGGAACCTTTAACCCCCCTTCTCCTGTCTAAAGCTTGAGGCCCTGGGCTAGGGACTTTTGGTAGGTTGTACCTGGAGGTCACCCTTACCCTTTAAAATAATAATGCAGACTACATGATTCTTTGCATTTATTTTATGATTTTGGGTCTTCGTTGTCTGGACTATCGTTGTTTCTAACTGATTATTAATTTTGTTTACATTTCTATAATTTTTTTTAGCGAATTGTTTTTCTGCCTTACTGGCAGAAAAGAATGAACACGGAGCTGCAGTCGCAGCTGGACAAGTTGGCCAACTTTTAACTTTTGCTTGCAGCTTTTTTGACTTTTTAAAATTTCGAGGGCCATCGAGTATTGACATGGAGGTTGAAGTGAGTTTAAAACTCTTTTCAATCTCTCATAAATACGTAAAGTAATCTTAGCCTTCATTTTATCATTTTTTATTTTTTTTATTGTTTTCGATACTGAAATGTCAAAAAGCTGTACAGCTGCATTGTGGGCGCATAAAAAAACCACGTAGGTACGACATTTTTTGACAGCTATTCCAGCTGCAGCTCCAGTTGCAGCACTCTATTCTGTTCATGCAGTTAACCGTTGAAAATAAACTCCTTCCTAATAGATTTTCTTCTTGCTACCTATCTACAAAAAAGTCTTTTTTTTTGTCGTACCTAAATATCTTAAGCGAATAACCCTTTACTAACAATACAAAAAAAGTAGGTGTTAAATTTACCGCTTACAGCAGCTGTATAAAATTAATTATATAAAAACAACTTCTTAAAACTTTCTTCAAAAGCTATCCACTTAACGTAGTTCTTTTTATGTTTTGATTGAAGGTAGGTGCATATGTAAGTACATTCATATGTACATATGTACATACATATAGCTATCCTATTTACGTATTTGTTTCCTTCTTCTAATAAACAAAATCAGCTTCAAAATGCTTTAAGTTATAATAATCTCAAGAAATTAACTTTTAGAATAAAGATGCTGCGAAATAGCTCTTATCCTAAAAAAATAAGAAAAGGTTGGTATGTACATATATATACCTACATAGAAATACCTTCCTTATCAAAAATTTCTTAGCTCGAAAAAAAAATACGAAAACAACAAAAATTCCGTGCTCATTCATAAGTTCTCAGACAACCGAAAAAACAATTACACATTTTGTCCACTATAAGAAATATCTCCGCCACACGAAAAAAAATCTTTCTCTACCTACCCACAAATTATATTCTATACATGGATACAATTCCATGAGTTTATATTTTGCCATTATTGTCGCAAACCTCAGACGACAAAAAAACGTAGATACCTACTCAACAACCAGCACAACAACTCAACAACCTGCCTTGATCGTTGCTTAAGGGACAAAACTGGCATTGCAGAAACAAAAAAAAATTTAATAAAAATAAAAAAAGGACAAGAACGAAATCGACAGAGAATAAGAGATAGAGATAGATGTTTTCCAACAAAGACAAAGATACACAATACTGGGAAAGGTGCTTTCATTTTTGTAGTAAAAATAGCTTTTTTAAAAGCTTTGTAAATATATCTACATACCCACATATGCACATTATGTATAGAATAAATCGTCGTTTGTTGTTTAACTGTGTATAAATATTTGCATTTTTTGTTGAGTTTAGTCTAAGTAAGTTCAGCATGTTTATTTTAAGGTACCTATATGTATGTATTTTCTATACATTTTTCTCGGTTGAGTGCCTGTAAGGACCATGATCCCCCCAAACTGAATTCCTGGATCCGCGCCTGGAAATAACACGCCATTGAAACAAATAAAATGAAAATTAGTAAATAAATGACAAAATATATGCAAAAAAATGCAAAACTGCAATGAAATAAAGTGATTGTAAATTCATTTTAGCTGTTGTGAATTTTTTTTAAATTTTTTCAACAAAAACATCTTCATTTCACAGTTTGGGCATGTCTAGTTGTGAGAGAGCGGCCCTCGTTTTCGAACTTCGAAAGGTACTTATGAGTGGTCGGTGAATACCACAAATAATTTTCAAGTTAAGAGCCTTGTAAAGTTAAGAGCCGTTTAAGAGCGCTCGGTGAATACCAGCCTTACAGTCGGACCCTTACATTTGCGATTACGCGACGGCAAAGCGCTATTTATTATGAACTGGAATATCTATTCGATATTGTTATTGTGAATACATCAACTTGTATGTAGGTATGTATGAAGGAGATAAAATTCAAACCAGTTGAGCTTCAACTTTCATCGCCTACAATTATAACTATAAAAGCTAAGAAATTAAATTGATAATACATATAATTATATTCAACTTAATCTGATTATACGTCTCTTAGTGTTTCTACTATTTAACGTGTTAACGACACACGTTACATCACAAGTCGCAACTTTCATTTTGGTATTATTGACCGCAGTAATATCAGCTATTGTTAGTTTCTTTGTATTGAAAATCCAACTTTGGTTCATGGTAAGATGTTGCGTTGCGCCAGAATCAATATGTCAATGACCTCTGTTGAAATTGCCAGTAAAAAATACAGCACTGAAAGACGCACCATAATTATTGAAGTAAAACTTCTTTTCCGGCGTTGGGGGTAAAAATTTTCATATGGAGCTGTCAGTGACATGTCAAACCGACACTTTTTATCTGTCAAAAACCGACAGAATTTTTCGCGACAGATTTTGCCATAGCTCTATATAAAACCTTTTACCCACCAATAATTATTTAAAAAAAACATCTTTTTATACCGAAAAAGAATGTTTTTTTGGCAAAAGAGCCACAAAAACTAACCGGCACAATATTTAAACACATAATTTCATTAAAAAACCACATGAAAATTGTTTTTTTTTTTTAATTAAACACAGCGAAGAACAGCCACCAGAACAGAAAACCATTTTCATTAATAAAAAAAAACACAAACAAATATATTTTTCGACCATATTTTTAATTTAAATTAATAAACACTTAATGCTAGATAACACAAATCAGTTTTTTTCCAACTTAACTTATAAACTAACTACTTAAAATGAACAAATAAATTTACCTAAAATAAGAAAAACACAAAGTAAACAAAACTATCTTGTTGAATGTTGACAAACGTAGACGAGCATTGCCATATACGAGGAATCCATAGCCCGCTGACAAATCTAAAACAGCATTGCCATATGCATTTGGAATTAGTCCTCGAACACAATGGATGCGATAAGAAAAGGAGACGTGAGTGTGACGAGATCTCGTCGTTCTTGTTGAATTAGTTTCAAACTATGACGAGGATATGCATAATAAAGCATTTCACGTCGTCACGTTACGTAAAATTAATTGATTAAGAAATTGTAAATCAGTAAGCTTTAATAGCCGTAGGTATTTTAATTTCCCCCAGATCTGATCCGGATTGGATTTGCACACGAAAATACATTTATTACAAAAACAATTCAAGGTCCAGCTTTGCTTTTGGATTTGCAAATCCATTTTTGAACACACACCTTTAGTACTTCCTTGCAAAAATTAGTTTTAACGCTGACGGCTAGATGGCTTTTTGAGTAAAAATGAAGACAACGAACACCTACAAATAAATACACAAAAGGACAAAAAGAGATGGGTATATAACATTTTTTTCACCGTGATCCTGTTTGTTTTATTATCATGATCTTATCCGGATCAGATTTGAAGGATAATTAAATGCAGCCATTGAATTGGGAAATGGTTTTATAATTCCAAAATGCGTACAGTGAATAATGTCACGCTCTCGTCTCGTTTTCTTGCGTCTCGTTTCCTTTCTTAAATCTCGTCCCAATTTCGGAGATTTTACTGAGGTGAATCGGTGAGTTGAAATCGGTGAGTTGAAATTGCTAAACCACGGATAAAAATTTGAATCAAATGAGAACCTCAGATAACTCGCCGGAATCGGTGGACTAAAATTGCTGAACCACGGATAAAAGTTTGACCGACATCGACGTTTATACAGCTGGCCCTTACATGCCACCTCCACTGGGCATGAACGATGCTCGGATTATGAACATGTCTAGAAAAAATCCAATGGAGGCACAAAAATCCATGTCCGTGCAGCAACATATCGACGAAAACTACTTTTTCAACACGACATGACCGCTGTTCAAAGCTTGGGCATGAGATTTGACGTTTCATGTGTGTGAGTTTTTTTCTGGTTCTCGCTGAATGTGGTGGTAAATGTTGAATGAAAAAGGTAGAAGTAGTGGGGAAAGGAATTTCTGTATGTTTCCCTTGTATGTGAAACGACATGACATAATTTGCCCAGCGGTAAAAATTCGCTGATTGGATTATTGTGGTTGTGATGTTGGGCATCTGAATGCCCTGTGGAGTCGGGGTGTAATGGCTAAGCGAAAATCGTCAACTTTAGTTTGATTATCTAACCAATTTGTAAAGAATTCATTATAATCTTAAATCAAAAATTAATTGTTATGTTGGTTTATACAAAATGTTTGTACGTTTATGAGTAAGAATATGACAGAGGCGAGAGGCTTTGTTTGAGAGAAAAGAAGTTTTACTTCTAGCGCGCGTACGTCAGTACACTAGTGGTGGAAGGAATCGTTAGTAATCGTTACTTTGTAACGATTACTTGAAGTAATCAAAGTAATCGAGTACATTTCTGAGTAACGATTACCAGTTTTTGTACCGATTACCAGTAACGATTACTAACGATTACCAGGAACGATTACTTTGAGTACTTTGATTACTTTGATTACTTTGATTACTTTGATTACTTTGATTACTTTGATTACTTTGATTACTTTGATTACTTTGATTACTTTGAGTACTTTGATTACTTGATTACTTTGATTAATTCGATTACTTTTCGTTTCTATTGGATTCGATTACTTTTGATTACTTTGGGATTTGATCACCCTTGGGTTTTGGATCAGGATTGGATTGCAGGAGGGAACAAAATATTCTCAGCACAGGGTGGTCCCAAAAAATGTCACTTTCTTATTCTCTGAGCGATTTCGATGAAATTGACACAAGTAATAGCTGAGGCAGAATTATGAACGAAAAAAATATTTTCAGCACAGGGTGGTCCCAAAAAATGTCACTTTCTTATTCTTTGACCGATTTCGATGAAATTGACACAGGTTATAGCTGAAGCAGAATTATGAACTAACAAAATATTTTCAGCACAGGGTGGTCCCAAAAAATGTCACTTTCTTATTCTTTGACCGATTTCGATGAAATTGACACAGGTTATAGCTGAGGCAGAATTATGAATGAACAAATATTTTCAGCACAGGGTGGTCCCAAAAAATGTCACTTTCTTATTCTCTGAGCGATTTCGATGAAATTGACACAAGTAATAGCTGAGGCAGAATTATGAACGAAAAAAATATTTTCAGCACAGGGTGGTCCCAAAAAATGTCACTTTCTTATTCTTTGAGCGATTTCGATGAAATTGACACAGGTAATAGCTGAGGCAGAATTATGAACGAACAAAATATTTTCAGCACAGGGTGGTCCCAAAAAATGTCACTTTCTTATTCTTTGACCGATTTCGATGAAATTGACACAGGTTATAGCTGAGGCAGAAATATGAACGAAAAATGTATTTTCAGCACAGGGTGGTCCCAAAAAATGTCACTTTCTTATTCTTTGATCGATTTCGATGAAATTGACACAGGTTATAGCTAAGGCAGAATTATGAACTAACAAAATATTTTCAGCACAGGGTGGTCCCAAAAAATGTCACTTTCTTATTCTTTGAGCGATTTCGATGAAATTGACACAGGTTATAGCTGATGCAGAATTATGAACGAAAAAAATATTTTCAGCATAGGGTGGTCCCAAAAAATGTCACTTTCTTATTCTTTGACCGATTTCGATGAAATTGACACAGGTTATAGCTGAAGCAGAATTATGAACTAACAAAATATTTTCAGCACAGGGTGGTCCCAAAAAATGTCACTTTCTTATTCTTTGACCGATTTCGATGAAATTGACACAGGTTATAGCTGAGGCAGAATTATGAATGAAAAAATATTTTCAGCACAGGGTGGTCCTAAAAAATGTTACTTTCTTTTTCTTTGAGCGATTTCGATGAAATTGACACAGGTAATAGCTGAGGCAGAATTATGAACGAACAAAATATTTTCAACACAGGGTGGTCCCAAAAAATGTCACTTTCTTATTCTTTGAGCGATTTCGATGAAATTGACACAGGTTATAGCTGATGCAGAATTATGAACGAAAAAAATATTTTCAGCATAGGGTGGTCCCAAAAAATGTCACTTTCTTATTCTTTGACCGATTTCAATGAAATTGACACAGGTTATAGCTGAAGCAGAATTATGAACTAACAAAATATTTTCAGCACAGGGTGGTCCCAAAAAATGTCACTTTCTTATTCTTTGACCGATTTCGATGAAATTGACACAGGTTATAGCTGAGGCAGAATTATGAATGAAAAAATATTTTCAGCACAGGGTGGTCCTAAAAAATGTCACTTTCTTTTTCTTTGAGCGATTTCGATGAAATTGACACAGGTAATAGCTGAGGCAGAATTATGAACGAACAAAATATTTTCAACACAGGGTGGTCCCAAAAAATGTCACTTTCTTATTCTTTGACCGATTTTGATGAAATTGACACAGGTTATAGCTTAGGCAGAATTATAAACGACAAATATATTTTCAGCACAGGGTGGTCCCAAAAAATGTCACTTTCTTATTCTTTGAGCTATTTCGATGAAATTGACACAGGTTATAGCTGATACAGAATTATGAACGAACAAAATATTTTCAGCATAGGGTGGTCCCAAAAAATGTCTCCTTCTTATTCTTTGAACGATTTCGATGAAATTGACACAGGTAATAGCTGAGGCAGAATTATGAACTAACAAAATATTTTCAGCACAGGGTGGTCCCAAAAAATGTCACTTTCTTATTCTTTGACCGATTTCGATGAAATTGACAAAGGTTATAGCTGAGGCAGAATTATGAATGAAAAAATATTTTCAGCACAGGGCGGTCCTTAAAAATGTCACTTTCTTATTCTTTGAGCTATTTCGATGAAATTGACACAGGTTATAGCTGAGGCAGAATTATGAACTAACAAAACATTTTCAGCACAGGGTGGTCTCAAAACATGTCACTTTCTTATTCTTTGAGCGATTTTGATGAAATGGACACAGTTTATATTTAGTTGAGGCAGAATTATGAACGAAAAAAATGTTTTCAGCACAGAGTGGTCCCAAAAAATGTCACTTTCTTATTCTTTGACCGATTTTGATGAAATTGACACAGGTTATAGCTTAGGCAGAATTATAAACGACAAATATATTTTCAGCACAGGGTGGTCCCAAAAAATGTCACTTTCTTATTCTTTGAGCTATTTTTATGAAATTGACACAGGTTATAGCTGATACAGAATTATGAACGAACAAAATATTTTCAGCATAGGGTGGTCCCAAAAAATGTCTCCTTCTTATTCTTTGAACGATTTCGATGAAATTGACACAGGTAATAGCTGAGGCAGAATTATGAACTAACAAAATATTTTCAGCACAGGGTGGTCCCAAAAAATGTCACTTTCTTATTCTTTGACCGATTTCGATGAAATTGACAAAGGTTATAGCTGAGGCAGAATTATGAATGAAAAAATATTTTCAGCACAGGGCGGTCCTTAAAAATGTCACTTTCTTATTCTTTGAGCTATTTCGATGAAATTGACACAGGTTATAGCTGAGGCAGAATTATGAACTAACAAAACATTTTCAGCACAGGGTGGTCTCAAAACATGTCACTTTCTTATTCTTTGAGCGATTTTGATGAAATGGACACAGTTTATATTTAGTTGAGGCAGAATTATGAACGAAAAAAATGTTTTCAGCACAGAGTGGTCAAAAAAATGTCACTTTCTTATTCTTTGAGCGATTTCGATGAAATTGACACAGGTAATATCTGAGGCAGAATTATGAATGAAAAAAATATTTTTCAACACACGGTGGTCTCAAAAAAAGTCACTTTCTTGTTTTTTGAGTGATTTCAATGAAATTGACACAGGTAATATCTGAGGCAGAATCATTAATGAAAAAAATATTTTTCAACACAGGTTGGTCCCAAAAAAATTCACTTCCTTATTCTTTGAGCGATTTCGATGAAATTGACACAGGTTAAAGCTGAGGCAGAATTGAATCGAAAAAAATATTTTCAACACAGGGTGATTGCAAAAAATGTCACTTTCGTTGTTCTTTGAGCTATTTCAATGAAATTGACACAGGTTATAGTTCCCGAAAATTCTGTTTAAAAAAACTTATATTATAAAAGTGAATCGGGATAAAATCAAACAATTCTTTTGCTATTTATAGGGTGAATTGGGGTAAAAGCAAAAAAATGATATTCGATTTAAAAAATTATTTGTAATTGAAATGTAATTTCACCGTATAAATGGAAATATTTTTGAAAAAATATCCATCAGTTCACTTCTAAAAAATGCCCTTTCAAACAGACCTCAAATTTTTAACATCGCCTACCACTTAACGTCTTTCTCCACTGCACCCTATAAATATAAATTTTTTAAATAAAATTGTTGTAAGGCAATCCCCGATAAATACCTTTTCAATCACAAAAAAAAAATTTTAAATCGAATATCATTTTTTTGATTTTATCCCAATTCACCCTATAAATAGCAACTTCTTGAAGAAAAAATATCTTTTAAGCCATCCCCGAGAAATGACCTTTTAATTGATTGATTTTATCCCGCTTCACCTTTATAATATCAGTTTTTTAAACAAAATTTTCGCGAACTATAACCTGTGTCAATTTCATTGAAATAGCTCAAAGAACAACGAACGTGACATTTTTTGCAATCACCCTGTGTTCAAAATATTTTGTTCCTTCGGAATTCTGATTCAGCCATTACCTGTGTCAATTGCATCGAAATCGCTCAAAGAATAAGAATGTGACATTTTTTGGGACCACCCTGTGCTGAAAATATTTTTTTCGTTCATAATTCTGCCTCAGCTATAAACTGTGTCAATTTCATCGAAATCGCTCAAAGAATAAGAAAGTGACATTTTTTGGGACCACCCTGTGCTGAAAATATTTTTTTCGTTCATTATTCTGCCTCAGCTATAACCTGTGTCAATTTCATCGAAATCGGTCAAAGAATAAGAAAGTGACATTTTTTGGGAATTTTTTGTTAAAATCAATTTTAAGTTATGCGCAAATATGAATCGATCGAATAGCACACATCTACTCGATATGTGGATTGGCTTCACGTTCCACTGATGCGTTCAGTTACGCTTCTTTTATTGAACGCAACAAGCAACGGTTTGTGGCCATATTGTACGAAATTTGGATTGAAGTTGAACCTGGCAGACTGTTTTGTGAAAACTCTGTCTCTCCTTCTGAAATAGGAAACGGAAATCTGGTTTGCAAAGTTCTTTTCATATTTATTTTGTTTGCGCAAAGCTAAAAGTGCGACAAAAGTATTTGTAATTTTTATATGAAAAAAGTAATCAAAGTAATCACTCAAAAGTAACGATTACTTCGGAAAAAGTAACGAATGTAACGATTACTTAAAAGTAACGACATTTTACATCACTACAGTACACACATATGTTTTTTTTTTATTTTTATTTGTTGCGTTTCGTGGCCTTCCTCAATTTGCATGTTCTATTTGTGTTGTTGTTGTATTGCTGTCTGTTGTTGCCGTGAACCTGTACAGTGTACATTGGTTTTGCAGGCGTCTATTTGGCTGGTGTTTGTTTTGTTTTTATATTTCATTTTTTGGCAGGAGTTTGCGGGTTTGGATTTCGTAAAGATATTTTTGTTTTGAATTGGAACTTTCTTTGGTAGAGAAAAAGTGATTTCATGAATGATTTTCTCGTAAGGAAATTTTGAATCGCTTATAACTTTAGTTCTACTGATGGGATCTTGATGGTTAAGCCCTTTCAATGAAGGAAAAATAACAAGCGACATTTTGGAAGGTATGGTATTATAATGGATTTTTATACAAACATATAAACAGGGTGAGGTGGACACAAGAAATTGTATTTTTTGTGAGCAGGTATGAAGGAATAGGTAGATGTACCTAGATAGGTACTTATCTACTTATTTTAAATACAAAAGTTTGTGAAAAATTTCAATATTTTGATAAGCTAGGTATTTAGGCAGACGCTAAAATAATGGTTTGTATCAAAAAGCAAATAAATGGAACATGACATTAGGTGGAATTCCTTTTATCAAAATTAAGATATTTAAATAATTCTTATTTAATAAAATACAAGAACTTGTTCTTTTAACTTAAGTGGCTAGAACTTAAAGTTTTAATCATGCTGTTGGAAAACATTTGAAACGGGTAAAATTCCTTCTTCATTTTTTTAAGCTCAAACTTAACCAGGTAAGTGTCTATCTAATTCTGAAAAAATACGAAAATCATTAAAAGTTAAGAAAAACATGTTTAGATATGCATTCGAAAAAAAGGTAAAAAACAGATTTATCTATGGTTTTAATTCAATAAGAAAGCAGTGTTAAATCAATAGAAAAAACCTTTATTTAAATTTTAAGCAACATTTTAGATATATACATACATATGTATATTATTATCTTACAACGGCTTTTACAGAAGAGGGGTCATATAGGGTCATAACACAGCAAGCTACGAAAAAAATTCATTTTACTCGTAGATTGAAATCTAAATTTATAAAAAAAATCTATTTTTTGAGTTTTTGATTTTTTGAAAAATATAAACCTATAGGTATACCTACCTGCCTAGTTACCGGTTTTGCAGAAATATTTTTTGTCTCAAAAATTATAAGAAAAACCTGTATGTTTTAGGAGTAATTAATCAAAATATAAATTGATATCGATTTTAACAGTTTAAAAAAAACTACTAAATTTTTCAATTTTTTTTGTTATGCGGTACTAAATTTTTATTTAATATTTGATGCTGCCATTAATCGTAAGTCAAATGCTTAAATTCAGAGGGTTGTAGATCTTTTAGTTTTTGAGAAAAATTAAGATTATGAAAATTACTACTTAAAAAAAAAAATGCTTTCTTTTCATTAAATTCTATAGTAAATTCAAACCGTAAATTTTCTAACGAAAGAAAAATAAAAGCAAAAAATCATGTTGTCTGGGTTTTTGTTTAAAACGGTAGGGGTAATCCCTTGGTACAACATACTGAAAGTCCCCAGCCCAGGCCAGCGAGCTTTAGTCAAGAGGGGGGGTTAAAGGTCCCCTTTTTGTAGTATTTCGCGAATATTTTGAAAACCAAGCGGAAAAATCTGCATTACAAAATGAAAGTAAAATAAATTTTCTACCGAAAAAGTTTTCTACATATTTTCGCTAAAAGCGATATTAAGGGAGATGCGGGGTGAAGAAGCGTCAAAAAATATAAAAAATTGGCAATTACCTTACAAATTTAGTGTTTATTGATCAATTTACTTAGAAAAAATGGAAAAAGTAAAAATACATTTATTCACTGTTATTCTGACACAAGGCAAAGGGGGTAAATATTGCCTTATATCTTTTTGCTTTTCTTTTTCTTTCGTTAGAAAATTGACGGTTTGAATTTACTATAGAATTCAATGAAAAGAAAGAATTTTTTTTAAAGTAGTAGTTTGCATAATCTTAATTTTTCTCAAAAACTAAAAGACCTACAACCCTCTGGTTCTTAGCGTTCGCCTTAATATTAATGGCAGTATCAAATACTAAATAAAAATTTAGTACCGTATAACAAAAAAAAATTGAAAAAAAATCAATATAAATTAAATTTTTTTATATTTTTTTTTTTTCAAAAGTTTTAATTCAAAATTATTTTTTTAACTGTTGACTAAGATAACTTAGTTTATTAATAAAATAATAGAATAGGTTTTTGAATTTTCAAACAGCTATAGTATAGTACTGTAGCTGTTTCCGTTGTTCTTAAATGATTGCATATGCACTTTAAACCAATGTTTTAGAAAATGATCTCTCCCTTATAAACGGGGTTAAGTAGGCCCCCCTCTTCCAAGTATTTCTTTTTCTTAGAATAACCCCCAAAATCATTTCTTATAGTACTGGTCAATAACTTGGAAATAAGCTGTAAGGTTGTTACCTTTGAAAATACAGTGTTCTTCATTTGACAACAAACACTGTATCAAATAAATTTAATAAGGATATTTTAACCCCCACCTCCTTCTTTTTCTACATACCATCTCTCTCATCACGTTAATGGAGTTATCATGAATGAACATGCATTTACTTTTTCTAATATTTCTGGGTCGATTGATCAAAAAAGATTAAATTTGTAACGCAATAACATGATTTTTCAGATTCATTGACATTTCTACCCTCCGCATCTCCCTTCGTATTTCTCGTAGCGGAAATATGAATACAATTTTTTTTGTAGCTTATTTAATATACTTTCATTTTGTAGTGTATACTTTTCCGCTAATACCCTTCGTTTTCAAAATATTCGTGAAAAACTGCAAAAGGGAACCTTTAACCCCCCTTCTCCTGTCTAAAGCTTGAGGCCCTGGGCTAGGGACTTTTGGTAAGTTGTACCTGGGGGTCACCCATACCCTTTAAAATAATAAGGCAGACTACATGATTCTTTGCATTTATTTTATGAATTTGGGTCTTCGTTGTCTGGACTATCGTTGTTTCTAAATGATTATTAATTTTGTTTACATTTCTATAATTTTTTCTAGCGAATTGAAAGAATGAAGACGGAGCTGCAGTCGCAGCTGGACAAGTTGGCCAACTTTTAACTTTTGCTTGCAGCTTTTTTGACTTTTTAAAATTTCGAGGGCCATCGAGTATTGACATGGGGGTTGAAGTGAGTTTAAAACTCTTTTCAATCTCTCATAAATACGTAAAGTAATCTTAGCCTTCATTTTATCATTTTTTATTTTTTTTATTGTTTTCGATACTGAAATGTCAAAAAGCTGTACAGCTGCATTGTGGGCGCATAAAAAAACCACGTAGGTACGACATTTTTTGACAGCTATTCCAGCTGCAGCTCCAGTTGCAGCACTCTATTCTGTTCATGCAGTTAACCGTTGAAAAGAAACTCCTTCCTAATAGATTTTCTTCTTACTACCTATCTACAAAAAAGTCTTTTTTTTGTCGTACCTAACTATCTTAAGCGAATAACCCTTTATTAACAATACAAAAAAGTAGGTGTTAAATTTACCGCTTACAGCAGCTGTATAAAATTAATTATATAAAAACAACTTCTTAAAGCTTTCTTCAAAAGCTATCCACTTAACGTAGTTCTTTTTATGTTTTGATTGAAGGTAGGTGCATATGTAAGTACATTCATATGTACATATGTACATACATATAGCTATCCTATTTACGTATTTGTTTCCTTCTTCTAATAAACAAAATCAGCTTGCTTCAAAATGCTTTAAGTTATAATAATCTCAAGAAATTAACTTTTAGAATAAAGATGCTGCGAAATAGCTCTTATCCTAAAAAAATAAGAAAAGGTTGGTATGTACATATATATACCTACATAGAAATACCTTCCTTATCAAAAATTTCTCAGCTCGAAAAAAAAATACGAAAACAACAAAAATTCCGTGCTCATTCATAAGTTCTCAGACAACCGAAAAAACAATTACACATTTTGTCCACTATAAGAAATATCTCCGCCACACGAAAAAAAATCTTTCTCTACCTACCCACAAATTATATTCTATACATGGATACAATTCCATGAGTTTATATTTTGCCATTATTGTCGCAAACCTCAGACGACAAAAAAACGTAGATACCTACTCAACAACCAGCACAACAACTCAACAACCTGCCTTGATCGTTGCTTAAGGGACAAAACTGGCATTGCAGAAACAAAAAAAAATTTAATAAAAATAAAAAAAGGACAAGAACGAAATCGACAGAGAATAAGAGATAGAGATAGATGTTTTCCAACAAAGACAAAGATACACAATACTGGGAAAGGTGCTTTCATTTTTGTAGTAAAAATAGCTTTTTTAAAAGCTTTGTAAATATATCTACATACCCACATATGCACATTATGTATAGAACAAATCGTCGTTTGTTGTTTAACTGTGTATAAATATTTGCATTTTTTGTTGAGTTTATTCTAAGTAGGTTCAGCATGTTTATTTTAAGGTACCTATATGTATGTATTTTCTATACATTTTTCTCGGTTGAGTGCCTGTAAGGACCATGATCCCCCCAAACTGAATTCCTGGATCCGCGCCTGGAAATAACACGCCATTGAAACAAATAAAATGAAAATTAGTAAATAAATGACAAAATATATGCAAAAAAATGCAAAACTGCAATGAAATAAAGTGATTGTAAATTCATTTTAGCTGTTGTGAATTTTTTTTAAATTTTTTCAACAAAAACATCTTCATTTCACAGTTTGGGCATGTCTAGTTGTGAGAGAGCGGCCCTCGTTTTCGAACTTCGAAAGGTACTTATGAGTGGTCGGTGAATACCACAAATAATTTTCAAGTTAAGAGCCTTGTAAAGTTAAGAGCCGTTTAAGAGCGCTCGGTGAATACCAGCCTTACAGTCGGACCCTTACATTTGCGATTACGCGACGGCAAAGCGCTATTTATTATGAACTGGAATATCTATTCGATATTGTTATTGTGAATACATCAACTTGTATGTAGGTATGTATGAAGGAGATAAAATTCAAACCAGTTGAGCTTCAACTTTCATCGCCTACAATTATAACTATAAAAGCTAAGAAATTAAATTGATAATACATATAATTATATTCAACTTAATCTGATTATACGTCTCTTAGTGTTTCTATTATTTAACGTGTTAACGACACACGTTACATCACAAGTCGCAACTTTCATTTTGGTATTATTGACCGCAGTAATATCAGCTATTGTTAGTTTCTTTGTATTGAAAATCCAACTTTGGTTCATGGTAAGATGTTGCGTTGCGCCAGAATCAATATGTCAATGACCTCTGTTGAAATTGCCAGTAAAAAATACAGCACTGAAAGACGCACCATAATTATTGAAGTAAAACTTCTTTTCCGGCGTTGGGGGTAAAAATTTTCATATGGAGCTGTCAGTGACATGTCAAACCGACACTTTTTATCTGTCAAAAACCGATAGAATTTTTCGCGACAGATTTTGCCATAGCTCTATATAAAACCTTTTACCCACCAATAATTATTTAAAAAAAACATCTTTTTATACCGAAAAAGAATGTTTTTTTGGCAAAAGAGCCACAAAAACTAACCGGCACAATATTTAAACACATAATTTCATTAAAAAACCACATGAAAATTGTTTTTTTTTTTTAATTAAACACAGCGAAGAACAGCCACCAGAACAGAAAACCATTTTCATTAATAAAAAAAAACACAAACAAATATATTTTTCGACCATATTTTTAATTTAAATTAATAAACACTTAATGCTAGATAACACAAATCAGTTTTTTTCCAACTTAACTTATAAACTAACTACTTAAAATGAACAAATAAATTTACCTAAAATAAGAAAAACACAAAGTAAACAAAACTATCTTGTTGAATGTTGACAAACGTAGACGAGCATTGCCATATACGAGGAATCCATAGCCCGCTGACAAATCTAAAACAGCATTGCCATATGCATTTGGAATTAGTCCTCGAACACAATGGATGCGATAAGAAAAGGAGACGTGAGTGTGACGAGATCTCGTCGTTCTTGTTGAATTAGTTTCAAACTATGACGAGGATATGCATAATAAAGCATTTCACGTCGTCACGTTACGTAAAATTAATTGATTAAGAAATTGTAAATCAGTAAGCTTTAATAGCCGTAGGTATTTTAATTTCCCCCAGATCTGATCCGGATTGGATTTGCACACGAAAATACATTTATTACAAAAACAATTCAAGGTCCAGCTTTGCTTTTGGATTTGCAAATCCATTTTTGAACACACACCTTTAGTACTTCCTTGCAAAAATTAGTTTTAACGCTGACGGCTAGATGGCTTTTTGAGTAAAAATGAAGACAACGAACACCTACAAATAAATACACAAAAGGACAAAAAGAGATGGGTATATAACATTTTTTTCACCGTGATCCTGTTTGTTTTATTATCATGATCTTATCCGGATCAGATTTGAAGGATAATTAAATGCAGCCATTGAATTGGGAAATGGTTTTATAATTCCAAAATGCGTACAGTGAATAATGTCACGCTCTCGTCTCGTTTTCTTGCGTCTCGTTTCCTTTCTTAAATCTCGTCCCAATTTCGGAGATTTTACTGAGGTGAATCGGTGAGTTGAAATCGGTGAGTTGAAATTGCTAAACCACGGATAAAAATTTGAATCAAATGAGAACCTCAGATAACTCGCCGGAATCGGTGGACTAAAATTGCTGAACCACGGATAAAAGTTTGACCGACATCGACGTTTGTACAGCTGGCCCTTACATGCCACCTCCACTGGGCATGAACGATGCTCGGATTATGAACATGTCTAGAAAAAATCCAATGGAGGCACAAAAATCCATGTCCGTGCAGCAACATATCGACGAAAACTACTTTTTCAACACGACATGACCGCTGTTCAAAGCTTGGGCATGAGATTTGACGTTTCATGTGTGTGAGTTTTTTTCTGGTTCTCGCTGAATGTGGTGGTAAATGTTGAATGAAAAAGGTAGAAGTAGTGGGGAAAGGAATTTCTGTATGTTTCCCTTGTATGTGAAACGACATGACATAATTTGCCCAGCGGTAAAAATTCGCTGATTGGATTATTGTGGTTGTGATGTTGGGCATCTGAATGCCCTGTGGAGTCGGGGTGTAATGGCTAAGCGAAAATCGTCAACTTTAGTTTGATTATCTAACCAATTTGTAAAGAATTCATTATAATCTTAAATCAAAAATTAATTGTTATGTTGGTTTATACAAAATGTTTGTACGTTTATGAGTAAGAATATGACAGAGGCGAGAGGCTTTGTTTGAGAGAAAAGAAGTTTTACTTCTAGCGCGCGTACGTCAGTACACACATATGTTTTTTTTTTATTTTTATTTGTTGCGTTTCGTGGCCTTCCTCAATTTGCATGTTCTATTTGTGTTGTTGTTGTATTGCTGTCTGTTGTTGCCGTGAACCTGTACAGTGTACATTGGTTTTGCAGGCGTCTATTTGGCTGGTGTTTGTTTTGTTTTTATATTTCATTTTTTGGCAGGAGTTTGCGGGTTTGGATTTCGTAAAGATATTTTTGTTTTGAATTGGAACTTTCTTTGGTAGAGAAAAAGTGATTTCATGAATGATTTTCTCGTAAGGAAATTTTGAATCGCTTATAACTTTAGTTCTACTGATGGGATCTTGATGGTTAAGCCCTTTCAATGAAGGAAAAATAACAAGCGACATTTTGGAAGGTATGGTATTATAATGGATTTTTATACAAACATATAAACAGGGTGAGGTGGACACAAGAAATTGTATTTTTTGTGAGCAGGTATGAAGGAATAGGTAGATGTACCTAGATAGGTACTTATCTACTTATTTTAAATACAAAAGTTTGTGAAAAATTTCAATATTTTGATAAGCTAGGTATTTAGGCAGACGCTAAAATAATGGTTTGTATCAAAAAGCAAATAAATGGAACATGACATTAGGTGGAATTCCTTTTATCAAAATTAAGATATTTAAATAATTCTTATTTAATAAAATACAAGAACTTGTTCTTTTAACTTAAGTGGCTAGAACTTAAAGTTTTAATCATGCTGTTGGAAAACATTTGAAACGGGTAAAATTCCTTCTTCATTTTTTTAAGCTCAAACTTAACCAGGTAAGTGTCTATCTAATTCTGAAAAAATACGAAAATCATTAAAAGTTAAGAAAAACATGTTTAGATATGCATTCGAAAAAAAGGTAAAAAAACAGATTTATCTATGGTTTTAATTCAATAAGAAAGCAGTGTTAAATCAATAGAAAAAACCTTTATTTAAATTTTAAGCAACATTTTAGATATATACATACATATGTATATTATTATCTTACAACGGCTTTTACAGAAGAGGGGTCATATAGGGTCATAACACAGCAAGCTACGAAAAAAATTCATTTTACTCGTAGATTGAAATCTAAATTTATAAAAAAAATCTATTTTTTGAGTTTTTGATTTTTTGAAAAATATAAACCTATAGGTATACCTACCTGCCTAGTTACCGGTTTTGCAGAAATATTTTTTGTCTCAAAAATTATAAGAAAAACCTGTATGTTTTAGGAATAATTAATCAAAATATAAATTGATATCGATTTTAACAGTTTAAAAAAAGCTACTAAATTTTTCAATTTTTTTTGCTATGCGGTACTAAATTTTTATTTAATATTTGATGCTGCCATTAATCGTAAGTCAAATGCTTAAATTCAGAGGGTTGTAGATCTTTTAGTTTTTGAGAAAAATTAAGATTATGAAAATTACTACTTAAAAAAAAAAATGCTTTCTTTTCATTAAATTCTATAGTAAATTCAAACCGTAAATTTTCTAACGAAAGAAAAATAAAAGCAAAAAATCATGTTGTCTGGGTTTTTGTTTAAAACGGTAGGGGTAATCCCTTGGTACAACATACTGAAAGTCCCCAGCCCAGGCCAGCGAGCTTTAGTCAAGAGGGGGGGTTAAAGGTCCCCTTTTTGTAGTATTTCGCGAATATTTTGAAAACCAAGCGGAAAAATCTGCATTACAAAATGAAAGTAAAATAAATTTTCTACCGAAAAAGTTTTCTACATATTTTCGCTAAAAGCGATATTAAGGGAGATGCGGGGTGAAGAAGCGTCAAAAAATATAAAAAATTGGCAATTACCTTACAAATTTAGTGTTTATTGATCAATTTACTTAGAAAAAATGGAAAAAGTAAAAATACATTTATTCACGGTTATTCTGACACAAGGCAAAGGGGGTAAATATTGCCTTATATCTTTTTGCTTTTCTTTTTCTTTCGTTAGAAAATTGACGGTTTGAATTTACTATAGAATTCAATGAAAAGAAAGAATTTTTTTTAAAGTAGTAGTTTGCATAATCTTAATTTTTCTCAAAAACTAAAAGACCTACAACCCTCTGGTTCTTAGCGTTCGCCTTAATATTAATGGCAGTATCAAATACTAAATAAAAATTTAGTACCGTATAACAAAAAAAAATTGAAAAAAAATCAATATAAATTAAATTTTTTTATATTTTTTTTTTTTCAAAAGTTTTAATTCAAAATTATTTTTTTAACTGTTGACTAAGATAACTTAGTTTATTAATAAAATAATAGAATAGGTTTTTGAATTTTCAAACAGCTATAGTATAGTACTGTAGCTGTTTCCGTTGTTCTTAAATGATTGCATATGCACTTTAAACCAATGTTTTAGAAAATGATCTCTCCCTTATAAACGGGGTTAAGTAGGCCCCCCTCTTCCAAGTATTTCTTTTTCTTAGAATAACCCCCAAAATCATTTCTTATAGTACTGGTCAATAACTTGGAAATAAGCTGTAAGGTTGTTACCTTTGAAAATACAGTGTTCTTCATTTGACAACAAACACTGTATCAAATAAATTTAATAAGGATATTTTAACCCCCACCTCCTTCTTTTTCTACATACCATCTCTCTCATCACGTTAATGGAGTTATCATGAATGAACATGCATTTACTTTTTCTAATATTTCTGGGTCGATTGATCAAAAAAGATTAAATTTGTAACGCAATAACATGATTTTTCAGATTCATTGACATTTCTACCCTCCGCATCTCCCTTCGTATTTCTCGTAGCGGAAATATGAATACAATTTTTTTTGTAGCTTATTTAATATACTTTCATTTTGTAGTGTATACTTTTCCGCTAATACCCTTCGTTTTCAAAATATTCGTGAAAAACTGCAAAAGGGAACCTTTAACCCCCCTTCTCCTGTCTAAAGCTTGAGGCCCTGGGCTAGGGACTTTTGGTAAGTTGTACCTGGGGGTCACCCATACCCTTTAAAATAATAAGGCAGACTACATGATTCTTTGCATTTATTTTATGATTTTGGGTCTTCGTTGTCTGGACTATCGTTGTTTCTAAATGATTATTAATTTTGTTTACATTTCTATAATTTTTTCTAGCGAATTGAAAGAATGAAGACGGAGCTGCAGTCGCAGCTGGACAAGTTGGCCAACTTTTAACTTTTGCTTGCAGCTTTTTTGACTTTTTAAAATTTCGAGGGCCATCGAGTATTGACATGGGGGTTGAAGTGAGTTTAAAACTCTTTTCAATCTCTCATAAATACGTAAAGTAATCTTAGCCTTCATTTTATCATTTTTTATTTTTTTTATTGTTTTCGATACTGAAATGTCAAAAAGCTGTACAGCTGCATTGTGGGCGCATAAAAAAACCACGTAGGTACGACATTTTTTGACAGCTATTCCAGCTGCAGCTCCAGTTGCAGCACTCTATTCTGTTCATGCAGTTAACCGTTGAAAAGAAACTCCTTCCTAATAGATTTTCTTCTTACTACCTATCTACAAAAAAGTCTTTTTTTTGTCGTACCTAACTATCTTAAGCGAATAACCCTTTATTAACAATACAAAAAAGTAGGTGTTAAATTTACCGCTTACAGCAGCTGTATAAAATTAATTATATAAAAACAACTTCTTAAAGCTTTCTTCAAAAGCTATCCACTTAACGTAGTTCTTTTTATGTTTTGATTGAAGGTAGGTGCATATGTAAGTACATTCATATGTACATATGTACATACATATAGCTATCCTATTTACGTATTTGTTTCCTTCTTCTAATAAACAAAATCAGCTTCAAAATGCTTTAAGTTATAATAATCTCAAGAAATTAACTTTTAGAATAAAGATGCTGCGAAATAGCTCTTATCCTAAAAAAATAAGAAAAGGTTGGTATGTACATATATATACCTACATAGAAATACCTTCCTTATCAAAAATTTCTCAGCTCGAAAAAAAATACGAAAACAACAAAAATTCCGTGCTCATTCATAAGTTCTCAGACAACCGAAAAAACAATTACACATTTTGTCCACTATAAGAAATATCTCCGCCACACGAAAAAAAATCTTTCTCTACCTACCCACAAATTATATTCTATACATGGATACAATTCCATGAGTTTATATTTTGCCATTATTGTCGCAAACCTCAGACGACAAAAAAACGTAGATACCTACTCAACAACCAGCACAACAACTCAACAACCTGCCTTGATCGTTGCTTAAGGGACAAAACTGGCATTGCAGAAACAAAAAAAAATTTAATAAAAATAAAAAAAGGACAAGAACGAAATCGACAGAGAATAAGAGATAGAGATAGATGTTTTCCAACAAAGACAAGGATACACAATACTGGGAAAGGTGCTTTCATTTTTGTAGTAAAAATAGCTTTTTTAAAAGCTTTGTAAATATATCTACATACCCACATATGCACATTATGTATAGAATAAATCGTCGTTTGTTGTTTAACTGTGTATAAATATTTGCATTTTTTGTTGAGTTTATTCTAAGTAGGTTCAGCATGTTTATTTTAAGGTACCTATATGTATGTATTTTCTATACATTTTTCTCGGTTGAGTGCCTGTAAGGACCATGATCCCCCCAAACTGAATTCCTGGATCCGCGCCTGGAAATAACACGCCATTGAAACAAATAAAATGAAAATTAGTAAATAAATGACAAAATATATGCAAAAAAATGCAAAACTGCAATGAAATAAAGTGATTGTAAATTCATTTTAGCTGTTGTGAATTTTTTTTAAATTTTTTCAACAAAAACATCTTCATTTCACAGTTTGGGCATGTCTAGTTGTGAGAGAGCGGCCCTCGTTTTCGAACTTCGAAAGGTACTTATGAGTGGTCGGTGAATACCACAAATAATTTTCAAGTTAAGAGCCTTGTAAAGTTAAGAGCCGTTTAAGAGCGCTCGGTGAATACCAGCCTTACAGTCGGACCCTTACATTTGCGATTACGCGACGGCAAAGCGCTATTTATTATGAACTGGAATATCTATTCGATATTGTTATTGTGAATACATCAACTTGTATGTAGGCATGTATGAAGGAGATAAAATTCAAACCAGTTGAGCTTCAACTTTCATCGCCTACAATTATAACTATAAAAGCTAAGAAATTAAATTGATAATACATATAATTATATTCAACTTAATCTGATTATACGTCTCTTAGTGTTTCTATTATTTAACGTGTTAACGACACACGTTACATCACAAGTCGCAACTTTCATTTTGGTATTATTGACCGCAGTAATATCAGCTATTGTTAGTTTCTTTGTATTGAAAATCCAACTTTGGTTCATGGTAAGATGTTGCGTTGCGCCAGAATCAATATGTCAATGACCTCTGTTGAAATTGCCAGTAAAAAATACAGCACTGAAAGACGCACCATAATTATTGAAGTAAAACTTCTTTTCTGGCGTTGGGGGTAAAAATTTTCATATGGAGCTGTCAGTGACATGTCAAACCGACACTTTTTATCTGTCAAAAACCGACAGAATTTTTCGCGACAGATTTTGCCATAGCTCTATATAAAACCTTTCACCCACCAATAATTATTTAAAAAAAAACACCTTTTTATACCGAAAAAGAATGTTTTTTTGGCAAAAGAGCCACAAAAACTAACCGGCACAATATTTAAACACATAATTTCATTAAAAAACCACATGAAAATTGTTTTTTTTTTTAATTAAACACAGGGAAGAACAGCCACCAGAACAGAAAACCATTTTCATTAATAAAAAAAACACAAACAAATATATTTTTCGACCATATTTTTAATTTAAATTATTAAACACTTAATGCTAGATAACACAAATCAGTTTTTTCCAACTTAACTTATAAACTAACTACTTAAAATGAACAAATAAATTTACCTAAAATAAGAAAAACACAAAGTAAACAAAACTCTCTTGTTGAATGTTGACAAACGTAGACGAGCATTGCCATATACGAGGAATCCATAGCCCGCTGACAAATCTAAAACAGCATTGCCATATGCATTTGGAATTAGTCCTCGAACACAATGGATGCGATAAGAAAAGGAGACGTGAGTGTGACGAGATCTCGTCGTTCTTGTTAAATTAGTTTCAAACTATGACGAGGATATGCATAATAAAGCATTTCACGTCGTCACGTTACGTAAAATTAATTGATTAAGAAATTGTAAATCAGTAAGCTTTAATAGCCGTAGGTATTTTAATTTCCCCCAGATCTGATCCGGATTGGATTTGCACACGAAAATACATTTATTACAAAAACAATTCAAGGTCCAGCTTTGCTTTTGGATTTGCAAATCCATTTTTGAACACACACCTTTAGTACTTCCTTGCAAAAAATAAGTTTTAACGCTGACGGCTAGATGGCTTTTTGAGTAAAAATGAAGACAACGAACACCTACAAATAAATACACAAAAGGACAAAAAGAGATGGGTATATAACATTTTTTTCACCGTGATCCTGTTTGTTTTATTATCATGATCTTATCCGGATCAGATTTAAAGGATAATTAAATACAGCCATTGAATTGGGAAATGGTTTTATAATTCCAAAATGCTTACAGTGAATAATGTCACGCTCTCGTCTCGTTTTCTTGCGTCTCGTTTCCTTTCTTAAATCTCGTCCCAATTTCGGAGATTTTACTGAGGTGAATCGGTGAGTTGAAATCGGTGAGTTGAAATTGCTAAACCACGGATAAAAATTTGAATCAAATGAGAACCTCAGATAACTCGCCGGAATCGGTGGACTAAAATTGCTGAACCACGGATAAAAGTTTGACCGACATCGACGTTTGTACAGCTGGCCCTTACATGCCACCTCCACTGGGCATGAACGATGCTCGGATTATGAACATGTCTAGAAAAAATCCAATGGAGGCACAAAAATCCATGTCCGTGCAGCAACATATCGATGAAAACTACTTTTTCAACACGACATGACCGCTGTTCAAAGCTTGGGCATGAGATTTGACGTTTCATGTGTGTGAGTTTTTTTCTGGTTCTCGCTGAATGTGGTGGTAAATGTTGAATGAAAAAGGTAGAAGTAGTGGGGAAAGGAATTTCTGTATGTTTCCCTTGTATGTGAAACGACATGACATAATTTGCCCAGCGGTAAAAATTCGCAGATTGGATTATTGTGGTTGTGATGTTGGGCATCTGAATGCCCTGTGGAGTCGGGGTGTAATGGCTAAGCGAAAATCGATTATCTAACCAATTTGCAAAGAATTCATTATAATCTTAAATCAAAAATTAATTGTTATGTTGGTTTATACAAAATGTTTTTACGTTTATGAGTAAGAATATGACAGAGGCGAGAGGCTTTGTTTGAGAGAAAAGAAGTTTTACTTCTAGCGCGCGTACGTCAGTACACACATATGTTTTTTTTTTATTTTTATTTGTTGCGTTTCGTGGCCTTCCTCAATTTGCATGTTCTATTTGTGTTGTTGTTGTATTGCTGTCTGTTGTTGCCGTGAACCTGTACAGTGTACATTGGTTTTGCAGGCGTCTATTTGGCTGGTGTTTGTTTTGTTTTTATATTTCATTTTTTGGCAGGAGTTTGCGGGTTTGGATTTCGTAAAGATATTTTTGTTTTGAATTGGAACTTTCTTTGGTAGAGAAAAAGTGATTTCATGAATGATTTTCTCGTAAGGAAATTTTGAATCGCTTATAACTTTAGTTCTACTGATGGGATCTTGATGGTTAAGCCCTTTCAATGAAGGAAAAATAACAAGCGACATTTTGGAAGGTATGGTATTAAAATGGATTTTTATACAAACATATAAACAGGGTGAGGTGGACACAAGAAATTGTATTTTTTGTGAGCAGGTATGAAGGAATAGGTAGATGTACCTAGATAGGTACTTATCTACTTATTTTAAATACAAAAGTTTGTGAAAAATTTCAATATTTTGATAAGCTAGGTATTTAGGCAGACGCTAAAATAATGGTTTGTATCAAAAAGCAAATAAATGGAACATGACATTAGGTGGAATTCCTTTTATCAAAATTAAGATATTTAAATAATTCTTATTTAATAAAATACAAGAACTTGTTCTTTTAACTTAAGTGGCTAGAACTTAAAGTTTTAATCATGCTGTTGGAAAACATTTGAAACGGGTAAAATTCCTTCTTCATTTTTTTAAGCTCAAACTTAACCAGGTAAGTGTCTATCTAATTCTGAAAAAATACGAAAATCATTAAAAGTTAAGAAAAACATGTTTAGATATGCATTCGAAAAAAAGGTAAAAAAACAGATTTATCTATGGTTTTAATTCAATAAGAAAGCAGTGTTAAATCAATAGAAAAAACCTTTATTTAAATTTTAAGCAACATTTTAGATATATACATACATATGTATATTATTATCTTACAACGGCTTTTACAGAAGAGGGGTCATATAGGGTCATAACACAGCAAGCTACGAAAAAAATTCATTTTACTCGTAGATTGAAATCTAAATTTATAAAAAAAATCTATTTTTTGAGTTTTTGATTTTTTGAAAAATATAAACCTACAGGTATACCTACCTGCCTAGTTACCGGTTTTGCAGAAATATTTTTTGTCTCAAAAATTATAAGAAAAACCTGTATGTTTTAGGAATAATTAATCAAAATATAAATTGATATCGATTTTAACAGTTTAAAAAAAACTACTAAATTTTTCAATTTTTTTTGTTATGCGGTACTAAATTTTTATTTAGTATTTGATGCTGCCATTAATCGTAAGTCAAATTCTTAAATTCAGAGGGTTTTAGATCTTTTAGTTTTTGAGAAAAATTAAGATTATGAAAATTACTACTTAAAAAAAAAAATGCTTTCTTTTCATTAAATTCTATAGTAAATTCAAACCGTCAATTTTCTAACGAAAGAAAAATAAAAGCAAAAAATCATGTTGTCTGGGTTGTTGTTTAAAACGGTATGGGTAATCCCTTGGTACAACATACTGAAAGTCCCCAGCCCAGGCCAGCGAGCTTTAGTCAAGAGGGGGGGTTAAAGGTCCCCTTTTTGTAGTATTTCGCGAATATTTTGAAAACCAAGCGGAAAAATCTGCATTACAAAATGAAAGTAAAATAAATTTTCTACCGAAAAAGTTTTCTACATATTTTCGCTAAAAGCGATATTAAGGGAGATGCGGGGTGAAGAAGCGTCAAAAAATATAAAAAATTGGCAATTACCTTACAAATTTAGTGTTTATTGATCAATTTACTTAGAAAAAATGGAAAAAGTAAAAATACATTTATTCACGGTTATTCTGACACAAGGCAAAGGGGGTAAATATTGCCTTATATCTTTTTGCTTTTCTTTTTCTTTCGTTAGAAAATTGACGGTTTGAATTTACTATAGAATTCAATGAAAAGAATGAATTTTTTTTAAAGTAGTAGTTTGCATAATCTTAATTTTTCTCAAAAACTAAAAGACCTACAACCCTCTGGTTCTTAGCGTTCGCCTTAATATTAATGGCAGTATCAAATACTAAATAAAAATTTAGTACCGCATAACAAAAAAAAATTGAAAAAAAATCAATATAAATTAAATTTTTTTATATTTTTTTTTTTTTCAAAAGTTTTAATTCAAAATTATTTTTTTAACTGTTGACTAAGATAACTTAGTTTATTAATAAAATAATAGAATAGGTTTTTGAATTTTCAAACAGCTATAGTATAGTACTGTAGCTGTTTCCGTTGTTCTTAAATGATTGCATATGCACTTTAAACCAATGTTTTAGAAAATGATCTCTCCCTTATAAACGGGGTTAAGTAGGCCCCCCTCTTCCAAGTATTTCTTATTCTTAGAATAACCCCCAAAATCATTTCTTATAGTACTGGTCAATAACTTGGAAATAAGCTGTTAGGTTGTTACCTTTGAAAATACAGTGTTCTTCATTTGACAACAAACACTGTATCAAATAAATTTAATAAGGATATTTTAACCCCCACCTCCTTCTTTTTCTACATACCATCTCTCTCATCACGTTAATGGAGTTATCATGAATGAACATGCATTTACTTTTTCTAATATTTCTGGGTCGATTGATCAAAAAAGATTAAATTTGTAACGCAATAACATGATTTTTCAGATTCATTGACATTTCTACCCTCCGCATCTCCCTTCGTATTTCTCGTAGCGGAAATATGAATACAATTTTTTTTGTAGCTTATTTAATATACTTTCATTTTGTAGTGTATACTTTTCCGCTAATACCCTTCGTTTTCAAAATATTCGTGAAAAACTGCAAAAGGGAACCTTTAACCCCCCTTCTCCTGTCTAAAGCTTGAGGCCCTGGGCTAGGGACTTTTGGTAAGTTGTACCTGGGGGTCACCCATACCCTTTAAAATAATAAGGCAGACTACATGATTCTTTGCATTTATTTTATGATTTTGGGTCTTCGTTGTCTGGACTATCGTTGTTTCTAAATGATTATTAATTTTGTTTACATTTCTATAAGTTTTTCTAGCGAATTGAAAGAATGAAGACGGAGCTGCAGTCGCAGCTGGACAAGTTGGCCAACTTTTAACTTTTGCTTGCAGCTTTTTTGACTTTTTAAAATTTCGAGGGCCATCGAGTATTGACATGGGGGTTGAAGTGAGTTTAAAACTCTTTTCAATCTCTCATAAATACGTAAAGTAATCTTAGCCTTCATTTTATCATTTTTTATTTTTTTTATTGTTTTCGATACTGAAATGTCAAAAAGCTGTACAGCTGCATTGTGGGCGCATAAAAAAACCACGTAGGTACGACATTTTTTGACAGCTATTCCAGCTGCAGCTCCAGTTGCAGCACTCTATTCTGTTCATGCAGTTAACCGTTGAAAAGAAACTCCTTCCTAATAGATTTTCTTCTTACTACCTATCTACAAAAAAGTCTTTTTTTTGTCGTACCTAACTATCTTAAGCGAATAACCCTTTATTAACAATACAAAAAAGTAGGTGTTAAATTTACCGCTTACAGCAGCTGTATAAAATTAATTATATAAAAACAACTTCTTAAAGCTTTCTTCAAAAGCTATCCACTTAACGTAGTTCTTTTTATGTTTTGATTGAAGGTAGGTGCATATGTAAGTACATTCATATGTACATATGTACATACATATAGCTATCCTATTTACGTATTTGTTTCCTTCTTCTAATAAACAAAATCAGCTTCAAAATGCTTTAAGTTATAATAATCTCAAGAAATTAACTTTTAGAATAAAGATGCTGCGAAATAGCTCTTATCCTAAAAAAATAAGAAAAGGTTGGTATGTACATATATATACCTACATAGAAATACCTTCCTTATCAAAAATTTCTCAGCTCGAAAAAAAAATACGAAAACAACAAAAATTCCGTGCTCATTCATAAGTTCTCAGACAACCGAAAAAACAATTACACATTTTGTCAACTATAAGAAATATCTCCGCCACACGAAAAAAAATCTTTCTCTACCTACCCACAAATTATATTCTATACATGGATACAATTCCATGAGTTTATATTTTGCCATTATTGTCGCAAGCCTCAGACGACAAAAAAACGTAGATACCTACTCAACAACCAGCACAACAACTCAACAACCTGCCTTGATCGTTGCTTAAGGGACAAAACTGGCATTGCAGAAACAAAAAAAAATTTAATAAAAATAAAAAAAGGACAAGAACGAAATCGACAGAGAATAAGAGATAGAGATAGATGTTTTCCAACAAAGACAAAGATACACAATACTGGGAAAGGTGCTTTCATTTTTGTAGTAAAAATAGCTTTTTTAAAAGCTTTGTAAATATGTCTACATACCCACATATGCACATTATGTATAGAATAAATCGTCGTTTGTTGTTTAACTGTGTATAAATATTTGCATTTTTTGTTGAGTTTATTCTAAGTAGGTTCAGCATGTTTATTTTAAGGTACCTATATGTATGTATTTTCTATACATTTTTCTCGGTTGAGTGCCTGTAAGGACCATGATCCCCCCAAACTGAATTCCTGGATCCGCGCCTGGAAATAACACGCCATTGAAACAAATAAAATGAAAATTAGTAAATAAATGACAAAATATATGCAAAAAAATGCAAAACTGCAATGAAATAAAGAGATTGTAAATTCATTTTAGCTGTTGTGAATTTTTTTTAAATTTTTTCAACAAAAACATCTTCATTTCACAGTTTGGGCATGTCTAGTTGTGAGAGAGCGGCCCTCGTTTTCGAACTTCGAAAGGTACTTATGAGTGGTCGGTGAATACCACAAATAATTTTCAAGTTAAGAGCCTTGTAAAGTTAAGAGCCGTTTAAGAGCGCTCGGTGAATACCAGCCTTACAGTCGGACCCTTACATTTGCGATTACGCGACGGCAAAGCGCTATTTATTATGAACTGGAATATCTATTCGATATTGTTATTGTGAATACATCAACTTGTATGTAGGTATGTATGAAGGAGATAAAATTCAAACCAGTTGAGCTTCAACTTTCTTCGCCTACAATTATAACTATAAAAGCTAAGAAATTAAATTGATAATACATATAATTATATTCAACTTAATCTGATTATACGTCTCTTAGTGTTTCTATTATTTAACGTGTTAACGACACACGTTACATCACAAGTCGCAACTTTCATTTTGGTATTATTGACCGCAGTAATATCAGCTATTGTTAGTTTCTTTGTATTGAAAATCCAACTTTGGTTCATTGTAAGATGTTGCGTTGCGCCAGAATCAATATGTCAATGACCTCTGTTGAAATTGCCAGTAAAAAATACAGCACTGAAAGACGCACCATAATTATTGAAGTAAAACTTCTTTTCCGGCGTTGGGGGTAAAAATTTTCATATGGAGCTGTCAGTGACATGTCAAACCGACACTTTTTATATGTCAAAAACCGACAGAATTTTTCGCGACAGATTTTGCCATAGCTCTATATAAAACCTTTTACCCACCAATAATTATTTAAAAAAACATCTTTTTATACCGAAAAAGAATGTTTTTTTGGCAAAAGAGCCACAAAAACTAACCGGCACAATATTTAAACACATAATTTCATTAAAAAACCACATGAAAATTGTTTTTTTTTTTTTAATTAAACACAGCGAAGAACAGCCACCAGAACAGAAAACCATTTTCATTAATAAAAAAAAACACAAACAAATATATTTTTCGACCATATTTTTAATTTAAATTATTAAACACTTAATGCTAGATAACACAAATCAGTTTTTTCCAACTTAACTTATAAACTAACTACTTAAAATGAACAAATAAATTTACCTAAAATAAGAAAAACACAAAGTAAACAAAACTATCTTGTTGAATGTTGACAAACGTAGACGAGCATTGCCATATACGAGGAATCCATAGCCCGCTGACAAATCTAAAACAGCATTGCCATATGCATTTGGAATTAGTCCTCGAACACAATGGATGCGATAAGAAAAGGAGACGTGAGTGTGACGAGATCTCGTCGTTCTTGTTAAATTAGTTTCAAACTATGACGAGGATATGCATAATAAAGCATTTCACGTCGTCACGTTACGTAAAATTAATTGATTAAGAAATTGTAAATCAGTAAGCTTTAATAGCCGTAGGTATTTTAATTTACCCAGATCTGATCCGGATTGGATTTGCACACGAAAATACATTTATTACAAAAACAATTCAAGGTCCAGCTTTGCTTTTGGATTTGCAAATCCATTTTTGAACACACACCTTTAGTACTTCCTTGCAAAAATTAGTTTTAACGCTGACGGCTAGATGGCTTTTTGAGTAAAAATGAAGACAACGAACACCTACAAATAAATACACAAAAGGACAAAAAGAGATGGGTATATAACATTTTTTTCACCGTGATCCTGTTTGTTTTATTATCATGATCTTATCCGGATCAGATTTGAAGGATAATTAAATGCAGCCATTGAATTGGGAAATGGTTTTATAATTCCAAAATGCTTACAGTGAATAATGTCACGCTCTCGTCTCGTTTTCTTGCGTCTCGTTTCCTTTCTTAAATCTCGTCCCAATTTCGGAGATTTTACTGAGGTGAATCGGTGAGTTGAAATCGGTGAGTTGGAATTGCTAAACCACGGATAAAAATTTGAATCAAATGAGAAGCTCAGATAACTCGCCGGAATCGGTGGACTAAAATTGCTGAACCACGGATAAAAGTTTGACCGACATCGACGTTTGTACAGCTGGCCCTTACATACCACCTCCACTGGGCATGAACGATGCTCGGATTATGAACATGTCTAGAAAAAATCCAATGGAGGCACAAAAATCCATGTCCGTGCAGCAACATATCGACGAAAACTACTTTTTCAACACGACATGACCGCTGTTCAAAGCTTGGGCATGAGATTTGACGTTTCATGTGTGTGAGTTTTTTTCTGGTTCTCGCTGATTGGATTATTGTGGTTGTGATGTTGGGCATCTGAATGCCCTGTGAAGTCGGGGTGTAATGGCTAAGCGAAAATCGTCAACTTTAGTTTGATTATCTAACCAATTTGTAAAGAATTCATTATAACCTTAAATCAAAAATTAATTGTTATGTTGGTTTATACAAAATGTTCGTACGTTTATGAGTGAGAATATGACAGAGGCGAGAGGCTTTGTTTGAGAGAAAAGAAGTTTTACTTCTAGCGCGCGTACGTCAGTACACACATATGTTTTTTTTTATTTTTATTTTTTGCGTTTCGTGGCCTTCCTCAATTTGCATGTTCTATTTGTGTTGTTGTTGTATTGCTGTCTGTTGTTGCCGTGAAACTGTACAGTGTACATTGGTTTTGCAGGCGTCTATTTGGTTGGTGTTTGTTTTGTTTTTATATTTCATTTTTTGGCAGGAGTTTGCGGGTTTGGATTTCGTAAAGATATTTTTGTTTTGAATTGGAACTTTCTTTGGTAGAAAAAAAGTGATTTCATGAATGATTTTCTCGTAAGGAAATTTTGAATCGCTTATAACTTAAGTTCTACTGATGGGATCTTGATGGTTAACCCCTTTTAATGAAGGAAAAATTGGAAGGTATGGTATTAAAATGGATTTTTATACAAACATATAGACAGGGTGAGGTGGACACAAGAAATTGTATTTTTTGTGAGCAGGTATGAAGGAATAGGTAGATGTACCTAGATAGGTACTTATCTACTTATTTTAAATACAAAAGTTTGTGAAAAATTTCAATATTTTGATAAGCTAGGTATTTAGGCAGACGCTAAAATAATGGTTTGTATCAAAAAGCAAATAAATGGAACATGACATTAGGTGGAATTCCTTTTATCAAAATTAAGATATTTAAATAATTCTTATTTAATAAAATACAAGAACTTGTTCTTTTAACTTAAGTGGCTAGAACTTAAAGTTTTAATCATGCTGTTGGAAAACATTTGAAACGGGTAAAATTCCTTCTTCATTTTTTTAAGCTCAAACTTAACCAGGTAAGTGTCTATCTAATTCTGAAAAAATACGAAAATCATTAAAAGTTAAGAAAAACATGTTTAGATATGCATTCGAAAAAAAGGTAAAAAAACAGATTTATCTATGGTTTTAATTCAATAAGAAAGCAGTGTTAAATCAATAGAAAAAACCTTTATTTAAATTTTAAGCAACATTTTAGATATATACATACATATGTATATTATTATCTTACAACGGCTTTTACAGAAGAGGGGTCATATAGGGTCATAACACAGCAAGCTACGAAAAAAATTCATTTTACTCGTAGATTGAAATCTAAATTTATAAAAAAAATCTATTTTTTGAGTTTTTGATTTTTTGAAAAATATAAACCTACAGGTATACCTACCTGCCTAGTTACCGGTTTTGCAGAAATATTTTTTGTCTCAAAAATTATAAGAAAAACCTGTATGTTTTAGGAATAATTAATCAAAATATAAATTGATATCGATTTTAACAGTTTAAAAAAAACTACTAAATTTTTCAATTTTTTTTGTTATGCGGTACTAAATTTTTATTTAGTATTTGATGCTGCCATTAATCGTAAGTCAAATGCTTAAATTCAGAGGGTTGTAGATCTTTTAGTTTTTGAGAAAAATTAAGATTATGAAAATTACTACTTAAAAAAAAAAATGCTTTCTTTTCATTAAATTCTATAGTAAATTCAAACCGTCAATTTTCTAACGAAAGAAAAATAAAAGCAAAAAATCATGTTGTCTGGGTTGTTGTTTAAAACGGTAGGGGTAATCCCTTGGTACAACATACTGAAAGTCCCCAGCCCAGGCCAGCGAGCTTTAGTCAAGAGGGGGGTTAAAGGTCCCCTTTTTGTAGTATTTCGCGAATATTTTGAAAACCAAGCGGAAAAATCTGCATTACAAAATGAAAGTAAAATAAATTTTCTACCGAAAAAGTTTTCTACATATTTTCGCTAAAAGCGATATTAAGGGAGATGCGGGGTGAAGAGGCGTCAAAAAATATAAAAAATTGGCAATTACCTTACAAATTTAGTGTTTATTGATCAATTTACTTAGAAAAAATGGAAAAAGTAAAAATACATTTATTCACGGTTATTCTGACACAAGGCAAAGGGGGTAAATATTGCCTTATATCTTTTTGCTTTTCTTTTTCTTTCGTTAGAAAATTGACGGTTTGAATTTACTATAGAATTCAATGAAAAGAAAGAATTTTTTTTAAAGTATTAGTTTGCATAATCTTAATTTTTCTCAAAAACTAAAAGACCTACAACCCTCTGGTTCTTAGCGTTCGACTTAAAATTAATGGCAGTATCAAATACTAAATAAAAATTTAGTACCGTATAACAAAAAAAAATTGAAAAAAAATCAATATAAATTAAATTTTTTTATATTTTTTTTTTTCAAAAGTTTTAATTCAAAATTATTTTTTTAACTGTTGACTAAGATAACTTAGTTTATTAATAAAATAATAGAATAGGTTTTTGAATTTTCAAACAGCTATAGTATAGTACTGTAGCTGTTTCCGTTGTTCTTAAATGATTGCATATGCACTTTAAACCAATGTTTTAGAAAATGATCTCTCCCTTATAAACGGGGTTAAGTAGGCCCCCCTCTTCCAAGTATTTCTTATTCTTAGAATAACCCCCAAAATCATTTCTTATAGTACTGGTCAATAACTTGGAAATAAGCTGTAAGGTTGTTACCTTTGAAAATACAGTGTTCTTCATTTGACAACAAACACTGTATCAAATAAATTTAATAAGGATATTTTAACCCCCACCTCCTTCTTTTTCTACATACCATCTCTCTCATCACGTTAATGGAGTTATCATGAATGAACATGCATTTACTTTTTCTAATATTTCTGGGTCGATTGATCAAAAAAGATTAAATTTGTAACGCAATAACATGATTTTTCAGATTCATTGACATTTCTACCCTCCGCATCTCCCTTCGTATTTCTCGTAGCGGAAATATGAATAAAATTTTTTTTGTAGCTTATTTAATATACTTTCATTTTGTAGTGTATACTTTTCCGCTAATACCCTTCGTTTTCAAAATATTCGTGAAAAACTGCAAAAGGGAACCTTTAACCCCCCTTCTCCTGTCTAAAGCTTGAGGCCCTGGGCTAGGGACTTTTGGTAAGTTGTACCTGGGGGTCACCCATACCCTTTAAAATAATAATGCAGACTACATGATTCTTTGCATTTATTTTATGATTTTGGGTCTTCGTTGTCTGGACTATCGTTGTTTCTAAATGATTATTAATTTTGTTTACATTTCTATAATTTTTTCTATCGAATTGTTTTTCTGCCTTACTGGCAGAAAAGAATGAAGACGGAGCTGCAGTCGCAGCTGGACAAGTTGGCCAACTTTTAACTTTTGCTTGCAGCTTTTTTGACTTTTTAAAATTTCGAGGGCCATCGAGTATTGACATGGGGGTTGAAGTGAGTTTAAAACTCTTTTCAATCTCTCATAAATACGTAAAGTAATCTTAGCCTTCACTTTATCATTTTTTATTTTTTTTATTGTTTTCGATACTGAAATGTCAAAAAGCTGTACAGCTGCATTGTGGGCGCATAAAAGAACCACGTAGGTACGACATTTTTTGACAGCTATTCCAGCTGCAGCACTCTATTCTGTTCAGGCAGTTAACCGTTGAAAAAAAAACTCCTTCCTAATAGATTTTCTTCTTACTACCTATCTACAAAAAAGTCTTTTTTTTGTCGTACCTAAATATCTTAAGCGAATAACCCTTTATTAACAATACAAAAAAAGTAGGTGTTAAATTTACCGCTTACAGCAGCTGTATAAAATTAATTATATAAAAACAACTTCTCAAAACTTTCTTCAAAAGCTATCCACTTAACGTAGTTCTTTTTATGTTTTGATTGAAGGTAGGTGCATATGTAAGTACATTCATATGTACATATGTACATACATATAGCTATCCTATTTACGTATTTGTTTCCTTCTTCTAATAAACAAAATCAGCTTCAAAATGCTTCAAGTTATAATAATCTCAAGAAATTAACTTTTAGAATAAAGATGCTGCGAAATAGCTCTTATCCTAAAAAAAATAAGAAAAGGTTGGTATGTACATATATACCTACATAGAAATACCTTCCTTATCAAAAATTTCTCAGCTCGAAAAAAAAATATGAAAACAACAAAAATTCCGTGCTCATTCATAAGTTCTCAGACAACCGAAAAAACAATTACACATTTTGTCCACTATAAGAAATATCTCCGCCACTCGAAAAAAAATCTTTCTCTACCTACCCACAAATTATATTCTATACATGGATACAATTCCATGAGTTTATATTTTGCCATTATTGTCGCAAACCTCAGACGACAAAAAAACGTAGATACATACCCACTCAACAACCAGCACAACAACTCAACAACCTGCCTTGATCGTTGCTTAAGGGACAAAACTGGCATTGCAGAAGCAAAAAAAAATTTAATAAAAATAAAAAAAGGACAAGAACGAAATCGACAGAGAATAAGAGATAGAGATAGATGTTTTCCAACAAAGACAAAGATACACAATACTGGGAAAGGTGCTTTCATTTTTGTAGTAAAAATAGCTTTTTTAAAAGCTTTGTAAATATATCTACATACCCACATATGCAAATTATGTATAGAATAAATCGTCGTTTGTTGTTTAACTGTGTATAAATATTTGCATTTTTATTGAGTTTATTCTAAGTAGGTTCAGCATGTTTATTTTAAGGTACCTATATGTATGTATTTTCTATACATTTTTCTTGGTTGAGTGCCTGTAAGGACCATGACCCCCCCAAACTGAATTCCTGGATCCGCGCCTGGAAATAACACGCCATTGAAACAAATAAAATGAAAATTAGTAAATAAATGACAAAATATATGCAAAAAAATGCAAAACTGCAATGAAATAAAGTGATTGTAAATTCATTTTAGCTGTTGTGAATTTTTTTTAAATTTTTTCAACAAAAACATCTTCATTTCACAGTTTGGGCATGTCTAGTTGTGAGAGAGCGGCCCTCGTTTTCGAACTTCGAAAGATACTTATGAGTGGTCGGTGAATACCACAAATAATTTTCAAGTTAAGAGCCTTGTAAAGTTAAGAGCCGTTTAAGAGCGCTCGGTGAATACCAGCCTTACAGTCGGACCCTTACATTTGCGATTACGCGACGGCAAAGTGCTATTTATTATGAACTGGAATATCTATTCGATATTGTTATTGTGAATACATCAACTTGTATGTAGGTATGTATGAAGGAGATAAAATTCAAACCAGTTGAGCTTCAACTTTCTTCGCCTACAATTATAACTATAAAAGCTAAGAAATTAAATTGATAATACATATAATTATATTCAACTTAATCTGATTATACGTCTCTTAGTGTTTCTATTATTTAACGTGTTAACGACACACGTTACATCACAAGTCGCAACTTTCATTTTGGTATTATTGACCGCAGTAATATCAGCTATTGTTAGTTTCTTTGTATTGAAAATCCAACTTTGGTTCATTGTAAGATGTTGCGTTGCGCCAGAATCAATATGTCAATGACCTCTGTTGAAATTGCCAGTAAAAAATACAGCACTGAAAGACGCACCATAATTATTGAAGTAAAACTTCTTTTCCGGCGTTGGGGGTAAAAATTTTCATATGGAGCTGTCAGTGACATGTCAAACCGACACTTTTTATATGTCAAAAACCGACAGAATTTTTCGCGACAGATTTTGCCATAGCTCTATATAAAACCTTTTACCCACCAATAATTATTTAAAAAAACATCTTTTTATACCGAAAAAGAATGTTTTTTTGGCAAAAGAGCCACAAAAACTAACCGGCACAATATTTAAACACATAATTTCATTAAAAAACCACATGAAAATTGTTTTTTTTTTTTTAATTAAACACAGCGAAGAACAGCCACCAGAACAGAAAACCATTTTCATTAATAAACAAAAACACAAACAAATATATTTTTCGACCATATTTTTAATTTAAATTATTAAACACTTAATGCTAGATAACACAAATCAGTTTTTTCCAACTTAACTTATAAACTAACTACTTAAAATGAACAAATAAATTTACCTAAAATAAGAAAAACACAAAGTAAACAAAACTATCTTGTTGAATGTTGACAAACGTAGACGAGCATTGCCATATACGAGGAATCCATAGCCCGCTGACAAATCTAAAACAGCATTGCCATATGCATTTGGAATTAGTCCTCGAACACAATGGATGCGATAAGAAAAGGAGACGTGAGTGTGACGAGATCTCGTCGTTCTTGTTAAATTAGTTTCAAACTATGACGAGGATATGCATAATAAAGCATTTCACGTCGTCACGTTACGTAAAATTAATTGATTAAGAAATTGTAAATCAGTAAGCTTTAATAGCCGTAGGTATTTTAATTTCCCCCAGATCTGATCCGGATTGGATTTGCACACGAAAATACATTTATTACAAAAACAATTCAAGGTCCAGCTTTGCTTTTGGATTTGCAAATCCATTTTTGAACACACACCTTTAGTACTTCTTTGCAAAAATTAGTTTTAACGCTGACGGCTAGATGGCTTTTTGAGTAAAAATGAAGACAACGAACACCTACAAATAAATACACAAAAGGACAAAAAGAGATGGGTATATAACATTTTTTTCACCGTGATCCTGTTTGTTTTATTATCATGATCTTATCCGGATCAGATTTGAAGGATAATTAAATGCAGCCATTGAATTGGGAAATGGTTTTATAATTCCAAAATGCTTACAGTGAATAATGTCACGCTCTCGTCTCGTTTTCTTGCGTCTCGTTTCCTTTCTTAAATCTCGTCCCAATTTCGGAGATTTTACTGAGGTGAATCGGTGAATTGGTCAAACAATCAAGGTAGCGGAGCACGAATTTGAAGTGGTGCAATCCTTTAAATACCTTGGGTCAATAGTAGCAGCCGATAACAATATAGAAGAAGAAATACGCGGGCGGCTTCTCAAATCCAACAGAGCCTACTATAGTCTGTCAAAGCTCTTCAAATCCAGAAATCTCACCATAACTTCAAAACTGCTGCTGTACAGGACCATGGTCCTGCCAGTACTCACATATGGATCCGAGACTTGGGTGCTTAGCAAAAGGCACTCCGACCTCTTAGCCGCGTTCGAGAGAAAAGTCTTAAGGAGAATTGTTGGCCCCATATGTGAGGAAGGACGATTCCGGAGACGGTACAATCATGAATTGTACGCAATCTACCTTGAAGCAGATATCGTGACAAAAATTAAGCTCGGTAGACTCCGGTGGGCAGGGCACCTAGCTCGCATGAGCGAAGAGGAACCTGCTCGGAAAGTTCTTTGTGGTACATTCTATGGTAGACGACAGCGTGGTAGACCATGCTTGCGCTGGAGAGATGGCGTAGACCAGGACGCCCGGAGCCTTGGGGTGCGCAACTGGATGGCGGCGGCTCGAGACCGGGATGGGTGGAGAGACTTGTTGAAGGAGGCCAGGACCGGACCCCGGTTGTCGAGCCGACGATGATGATGATGAATCGGTGAGTTGAAATCGGTGAGTTGAAATTGCTAAACCACGGATAAAAATTTGAATCAAATGAGAACCTCAGATAACTCGCCGGAATCGGTGGACTAAAATTGCTGAACCACGGATAAAAGTTTGACCGACATCGACGTTTGTACAGCTGGCCCTTACATGCCACCTCCACTGGGCATGAACGATGCTCGGATTATGAACATGTCTAGAAAAAATCCAATGGAGGCACAAAAATCCATGTCCGTGCAGCAACATATCGACGAAAACTACTTTTTCAACACGACATGACCACTGTTCAAAGCTTGGGCATGAGATTTGACGTTTCATGTGTGTGAGTTTTTTTCTGGTTCTCGCTGAATGTGGTGGTAAATGTTGAATGAAAAAGGTAGAAGTAGTGGGGAAAGGAATTTCTGTATGTTTCCCTTGTATGTGAAACGACATGACATAATTTGCCCAGCGGTAAAAATTCGCAGATTGGATTATTGTGGTTGTGATGTTGGGCATCTGAATGCCCTGTGGAGTCGGGGTGTAATGGCTAAGCGAAAATCGTCAACTTTAGTTTGATTATCTAACCAATTTGTAAAGAATTCATTATAATCTTAAATCAAAAATTAATTGTTATGTTGGTTTATACAAAATGTTTGTACGTTTATGAGTAAGAATATGACAGAGGCGAGAGGCTTTGTTTGAGAGAAAAGAAGTTTTACTTCTAGCGCGCGTACGTCAGTACACACATATGTTTTTTTTTTATTTTTATTTGTTGCGTTTCGTGGCCTTCCTCAATTTGCATGTTCTATTTGTGTTGTTGTTGTATTGCTGTCTGTTGTCGCCGTGAACCTGTACAGTGTACATTGGTTTTGCAGGCGTCTATTTGGCTGGTGTTTGTTTTGTTTTTATATTTCATTTTTTGGCAGGAGTTTGCGGGTTTGGATTTCGTAAAGATATTTTTGTTTTGAATTGGAACTTTCTTTGGTAGAGAAAAAGTGATTTCATGAATGATTTTCTCGTAAGGAAATTTTGAATCGCTTATAACTTTAGTTCTACTGATGGGATCTTGATGGTTAAGCCCTTTCAATGAAGGAAAAATTGGAAGGTATGGTATTAAAATGGATTTTTATACAAACATATAAACAGGGTGAGGTGGACACAAGAAATTGTATTTTTTGTGAGCAGGTATGAAGGAATAGGTAGATGTACCTAGATAGGTACTTATCTACTTATTTTAAATACAAAAGTTTGTGAAAAATTTCAATATTTTGATAAGCTAGGTATTTAGGCAGACGCTAAAATAATGGTTTGTATCAAAAAGCAAATAAATGGAACATGACATTAGGTGGAATTCCTTTTATCAAAATTAAGATATTTAAATAATTCTTATTTAATAAAATACAAGAACTTGTTCTTTTAACTTAAGTGGCTAGAACTTAAAGTTTTAATCATGCTGTTGGAAAACATTTGAAACGGGTAAAATTCCTTCTTCATTTTTTTAAGCTCAAACTTAACCAGGTAAGTGTCTATCTAATTCTGAAAAAATACGAAAATCATTAAAAGTTAAGAAAAACATGTTTAGATATGCATTCGAAAAAAAGGTAAAAAAACAGATTTATCTATGGTTTTAATTCAATAAGAAAGCAGTGTTAAATCAATAGAAAAAAACCTTTATTTAAATTTTAATCAACATTTTAGATATATACATACATATGTATATTATTATCTTACAACGGCTTTTACAGAAGAGGGGTCATATAGGGTCATAACACAGCAAGCTACGAAAAAAATTCATTTTACTCGTAGATTGAAATCTAAATTTATAAAAAAAATCTATTTTTTGAGTTTTTGATTTTTTGAAAAATATAAACCTACAGGTATACCTACCTGCCTAGTTACCGGTTTTGCAGAAATATAAAACCTGTATGTTTTAGGAATAATTAATCAAAATATAAATTGATATCGATTTTAACAGTTTAAAAAAAAACTACTAAATTTTTCAATTTTTTTTGTTATGCGGTACTAAATTTTTATTTTGTATTTGATGCTGCCATTAATCGTAAGTCAAATGCTTAAATTCAGAGGGTTGTAGATCTTTTAGTTTTTGAGAAAAATTAGGATTATGAAAATTACTACTTAAAAAAAAAAATGCTTTCTTTTCATTAAATTCTATAGTAAATTCAAACCGTCAATTTTCTAACGAAAGAAAAATAAAAGCAAAAAATCATGTTGTCTGGGTTGTTGTTTAAAACGGTAGGGGTAATCCCTTGGTACAACATACTGAAAGTCCCCAGCCCAGGCCAGCGAGCTTTAGTCAAGAGGGGGGGTTAAAGGTCCCCTTTTTGTAGTATTTCGCGAATATTTTGAAAACCAAGCGGAAAAATCTGCATTACAAAATTAAAGTAAAATAAATTTTCTACCGAAAAAGTTTTCTACATATTTTCGCTAAAAGCGATACTAAGGGAGATGCGGGGTGAAGAAGCGTCAAAAAATATAAAAAATTGTCAATTACCTTACAAATTTAGTGTTTATTGATCAATTTACTTAGAAAAAATGGAAAAAGTAAAAATACATTTATTCACGGTTATTCTGACACAAGGCAAGGGGGGTAAATATTGCCTTATATCTTTTTGCTTTTCTTTTTCTTTCGTTAGAAAATTGACGGTTTGAATTTACTATAGAATTTAATGAATTTAATTATGGAACGTACGATCGCTCTATAGAGCTCGAGCTGCTCAGCAGCTAGCCGATGCCCTGTCAAAATATAAAGCTGACATAACAGCACTCCAAGAAATAAGATGGACAGGGAATGGTGTTCTACAGAAGAAAGATTATGACTTATACTACAGCTGTCATACAAAACACCATGGGGTAGGCTTCCTAGTCGGCGAAAAAATGAAGTCTGCCATCATCGGCTTTAACGCTATAAGCGAAAGGCTATGCACCCTTCGCGTGCGATGCAAATTTAAGAACATCAGCCTCATTAACGTTCACGGACCTACGGAGGAGTCCTCAGACGAAGAAAAAGAGACTTACTACGAACAAGTCGAGAGGGCCCTCAATGCCTGTCCAAGGTATGACGTAAAAATCATCCTTTGGGATTTGAATGCAAAAATAGGTCGGGAGCCGGTATTCAGGCATTACGCAGGCACCCATGGTTTGCATGAGAACACTAATGACAATGGACTTCGAGTCTTAGAATTGGCAGCATCGAAAAACATGGTCGTTGCGAGTACCAGGTTCCCGCGTAAAGATATCCACAAAGCCACCTGGGTATCACCTGATGGAGTCACTCGTAACCAAATTGACCACGTGTTGATAGACCGTCGCCACTACTCGAACTTGATGACGGTACGAACGTACCGAGGTGCCAATATCGACTCGGATCACTATCTTGTTGGTACGGTTTTCCGAGGGCGGATTGCCTTGCGAAGACGTATTGCATCCGCCGATCAGGTTCGAATCAACACGTCTGCTCTACGCAATGAAAACACCAGTAACACCTTTGGTAATGCGTTAGGACTCGCCCTAGAACTGGGTAGAGTAAGTCCTGGAGCCAGTATGCTGGGCGTAGATGAGAAGTGGATACGCCTTAAGAATACTGTCATTAGTACTGCCAACTCCATCTTAGGCAGCAGTCGCAGAAATCGGAACGACTGGTTTGATGATGAATGCAAGCTAGCGACTGAACGTAAGAATGTTGCGTACCGAGCAATGCAACAATCTCATAGAACGCGGGCACGCGAAGACGAATATAAAGAGCTCAGAAGAATTGAAAAACGGTTTCACAGACAGAAAAAATCAGCCTGGGAGAAGAACATAATCTGTGAAATAGAGAAAAGCCGAGAGCGAGGTCCGCACCAGGCGCGGAAGTTCTACCAATCCGTCCGAAACATGACGCAGTACACACCACGCTGCACATACTGCAAGGACGGAGAGGGAAATCTGATCACCGGTCGTCAAAGCATACTGGAGCGATGGGAAGTGTACTTCAATGAATTGCTAAATGGTCAGCTCACTGCAGAAGTGGAGGCTCCACTACTTCAAGAAGAGTACCCTATGTTGCCGCCACCAAGCATAGAAGAGGTTGAGAAGGCTATAGGCCGGCTAAAGAAAAACAAAGCCCCGGGAGCCGATGGTATACCAGCCGAACTATTTCAACACGGTGGGCCAGTTTTACGTCAAGCAATTCATGACATTATAGTGCACGTGTGGGAGCATGAAGAAATTCCAGAAGACTGGCGAAAAGGTATAATTTGCCCCATACATAAGTAGGGAGATGTCACAACGTGCAGCAATTATAGATGTATCACGTTGTTGAGTACCGCCTATAAGATACTCTCCTCTATCCTACAAGACCGGATAACCCCATACGCTAAAACCATCATCGGACAATATCAGTGTGGTTTCATTCCAGGCAAATCAATAACTGATCAGATCTTTACCCTTAGGCAGGCGATGGAAAAATGTCTAGAATTTAACATCCCAACATACCACCTGTTTATGAGTTTAAGGCCGCCTACGATAGCATAGCCAGGGTAGAAATTTACAAAGCCATGAGAGAATTCGGCATCCCAAATAAATTGACACGACTATGTAGGTTGACCATGACCAACGTAACAAGCCAAGTAAAAATAGCCGGATTGCTATCCAAACCAATCAACATCTTTAATGGACTCCGACAAGGGGATGGTTTGGCCTGCCTCCTCTTCAACCTGGCGTTGGAGAAAGCAATCCGTGACTCTGGCACGGCAACAAGAGGGACCATCGTCAACAGGTCCAGCCAGATACTGGCTTACGCAGACGACATCGACATCATCGGAAGAACTGAGCAAGCTGTACATGATTCCTTCATCCAGATCGAGCAGGCGGCACAAAATCTGGGGCTGCACATTAGTGAAGGTAAAACAAAGTACATGGTGGCGTCGAATGCGAGAGGAACAGTTGGTCAAACAATCAAGGTAGCGGAGCACGAATTTGAAGTGGTGCAATCCTTTAAATACCTTGGGTCAATAGTAGCAGCCGATAACAATATAGAAGAAGAAATACGCGGGCGGCTTCTCAAATCCAACAGAGCCTACTATAGTCTGTCAAAGCTCTTCAAATCCAGAAATCTCACCATAACTTCAAAACTGCTGCTGTACAGGACCATGGTCCTGCCAGTACTCACATATGGATCCGAGACTTGGGTGCATAGCAAAAGGCACTCCGACCTCTTAGCCGCGTTCGAGAGAAAAGTCTTAAGGAGAATTGTTGGCCCCATATGTGAGGAAGGACGATTCCGGAGACGGTACAATCATGAATTGTACGCAATCTACCTTGAAGCAGATATCGTGACAAAAATTAAGCTCGGTAGACTCCGGTGGGCAGGGCACCTAGCTCGCATGAGCGAAGAGGAACCTGCTCGGAAAGTTCTTTGTGGTACATTCTATGGTAGACGACAGCGTGGTAGACCATGCTTGCGCTGGAGAGATGGCGTAGACCAGGACGCCCGGAGCCTTGGGGTGCGCAACTGGATGGCGGCAGCTCGAGACCGCGATGGGTGGAGAGACTTGTTGAAGGAGGCCAGGACCGGACCCCGGTTGTCGAGCCGACGATGATGATGATGATAGAATTTAATGAAAAGAAAGAATTTTTTTTAAAGTAGTAGTTTGCATAATCTTAATTTTTCTCAAAAACTAAAAGACCTACAACCCTCTGGTTCTTAGCGTTCGACTTAAAATTAATGGCAGTATCAAATACTAAATAAAAATTTAGTACCGTATAACAAAAAGAAATTGAAAAAAAATCAATATAAATTAAATTTTTTTATATTTTTTTTTTTTCAAAAGTTTTAATTCAAAATTATTTTTTTAACTGTTGACTAAGATAACTTAGTTTATTAATAAAATAATAGAATAGGTTTTTGAATTTTCAAACAGCTATAGTATAGTACTGTAGCTGTTTCCGTTGTTCTTAAATGATTTCATATGCACTTTAAACCAATGTTTTAGAAAATGATCTCTCCCTTATAAACGGGGTTAAGTAGGCCCCCCTCTTCCAAGTATTTCTTATTCTTAGAATAACCCCCAAAATCATTTCTTATAGTACTGGTCAATAACTTGGAAATAAGCTGTAAGGTTGTTACCTTTGAAAATACAGTGTTCTTCATTTGACAACAAACACTGTATCAAATAAATTTAATAAGGATATTTTAACCCCCACCTCCTCCTTTTTCTACATACCATCTCTCTCATCACGTTAATGGAGTTATCATGAATGAACATGCATTTACTTTTTCTAATATTTCTGGGTCGATTGATCAAAAAAGATTAAATTTGTAACGCAATAACATGATTTTTCAGATTCATTGACATTTCTACCCTCCGCATCTCCCTTCGTATTTCTCGTAGTGGAAATATGAATAAAATTTGTTTTGTAGCTTATTTAATATACTTTCATTTTGTAGTGTATACTCTTCCGCTAATACCCTTCGTTTTCAAAATATTCGTGAAAAACTGCAAAAGGGAACCTTTAACCCCCCTTCTCCTGTCTAAAGCTTGAGGCCCTGGGCTAGGGACTTTTGGTAAGTTGTACCTGGGGGTCACCCATACCCTTTAAAATAATAATGCAGACTACATGATTCTTTGCATTTATTTTATGATTTTGGGTCTTCGTTGTCTGGACTATCGTTGTTTCTAAATGATTATTAATTTTGTTTACATTTCTATAATTTTTTCTAGCGAATTGTTTTTCTGCCTTACTGGCAGAAAAGAATGAAGACGGAGCTGCAGTCGCAGCTGGACAAGTTGGCCAACTTTTAACTTTTGCTTGCAGCTTTTTTGACTTTTTAAAATTTCGAGGGCCATCGAGTATTGACATGGGGGTTGAAGTGAGTTTAAAACTCTTTTCAATCTCTCATAAATACGTAAAGTAATCTTAGCCTTCATTTTATCATTTTTTATTTTTTTTATTGTTTTCGATACTGAAATGTCAAAAAGCTGTACAGCTGCATTGTGGGCGCATAAAAAAACCACGTAGGTACGACATTTTTTGACAGCTATTCCAGCTGCAGGTCCAGTTGCAGCACTCTATTCTGTTCATGCAGTTAACCGTTGAAAAGAAACTCCTTCCTAATAGATTTTCTTCTTACTACCTATCTACAAAAAAGTCTTTTTTTTGTCGTACCTAAATATCTTAAGCGAATAACCCTTTATTAACAATACAAAAAAAGTAGGTGTTAAATTTACCGCTTACAGCAGCTGTATAAAATTAATTATATAAAAACAACTTCTCAAAACTTTCTTCAAAAGCTATCCACTTAACGTAGTTCTTTTTATGTTTTGATTGAAGGTAGGTGCATATGTAAGTACATTCATATGTACATATGTACATACATATAGCTATCCTATTTACGTATTTGTTTCCTTCTTCTAATAAACAAAATCAGCTTCAAAATGCTTTAAGTTATAATAATCTCAAGAAATTAACTTTTAGAATAAAGATGCTGCGAAATAGCTCTTATCCTAACAAAATAAGAAAAGTTTGGTATGTACATATATATACCTACATAGAAATACCTTCCTTATCAAAAATTTCTCAGCTCGAAAAAAAAATACGAAAACAACAAAAATTCCGTGCTCATTCATAAGTTCTCAGACAACCGAAAAAACAATTACACATTTTGTCCACTATAAGAAATATCTCCGCCACACGAAAAAAAATCTTTCTCTACCTACCCACAAATTATATTCTATACATGGATACAATTCCATGAGTTTATATTTTGCCATTATTGTCGCAAACCTCAGACGACAATAAAAATAAAAAAAGGACAAGAACGAAATCGACAGAGAATAAGAGATAGAGATAGATGTTTTCCAACAAAGACAAAGATACACATACACAATACTGGGAAAGGTGCTTTCATTTTTGTAGTAAAAATAGCTTTTTTAAAAGCTTTGTAAATATATCTACATACCCACATATGCACATTATGTATAGAATAAATCGTCGTTTGTTGTTTAACTGTGTATAAATATTTGCATTTTTTATTGAGTTTATTCTAAGTAGGTTCAGCATGTTTATTTTAAGGTACCTATATCATATGTATGTATTTTCTATACATTTTTCTCGGTTGAGTGCCTGTAAGGACCATGACCCCCCCAAACTGAATTCCTGGATCCGCGCCTAGAAATAACACGCCATTGAAACAAATAAAATGAAAATTAGTAAATAAATGACAAAATATATGCAAAAAAATGCAAAACTGCAATGAAATAAAGTGATTGTAAATTCATTTTAGCTGTTGTGAATTTTTTTTAAATTTTTTCAACAAAAACATCATCATTTCACAGTTTGGGCATGTCTAGTTGTGAGAGAGCGGCCCTCGTTTTCGAACTTCGAAAGGTACTTATGAGTGGTCGGTGAATACCACAAATAATTTTCAAGTTAAGAGCCTTGTAAAGTTAAGAGCCGTTTAAGAGCGCTCGGTGAATACCAGCCTTACAGTCGGACCCTTACATTTGCGATTACGCGACGGCAAAGCGCTATTTATTGTGAACTGGAATATCTATTCGATATTGTTATTGTGAATACATCAACTTGTATGTAGGTATGTATGAAGGAGATAAAATTCAAACCAGTTGAGCTTCAACTTTCATCGCCTACAATTATAACTATAAAAGCTAAGAAATTAAATTGATAATACATATAATTATATTTAACTTAATCTGATTATACGTCTCTTAGTGTTTCTATTATTTAACGTGTTAACGACACACGTTACATCACAAGTCGCAACTTTCATTTTGGTATTATTGACCGCAGTAATATCAGCTATTGTTAGTTTCTTTGTATTGAAAATCCAACTTTGGTTCATGGTAAGATGTTGCGTTGCGCCAGAATCAATATGTCAATGACCTCTGTTGAAATTGCCAGTAAAAAATACAGCACTGAAAGACGCACCATAATTATTGAAGTAAAACTTCTTTTTCATATGGAGCTGTCAGTGACATGTCAAACCGACACTTTTTATCTGTCAAAAACCGACAGAATTTTTCGCGACAGATTTTGCCATAGCTCTATATAAAACCTTTTACCCACCAATAATTATTTAAAAAAACATCTTTTTATACCGAAAAAGAATGTTTTTTTGGCAAAAGAGCCACAAAAACTAACCGGCACAATATTTAAACACATAATTTCATTAAAAAACCACATGAAAATTGTTTTTTTTTTTTTAATTAAACACAGCGAAGAACAGCCACCAGAACAGAAAACCATTTTCATTAATAAAAAAAAAACACAAACAAATATATTTTTCGACCATATTTTTAATTTAAATTATTAAACACTTAATGCTAGATAACATAAATCAGTTTTTTCCAACTTAACTTATAAACTAACTACTTAAAATGAACAAATAAATTTACCTAAAATAAGAAAAACACAAAGTAAACAAAACTATCTTGTTGAATGTTGACAAACGTAGACGAGCATTGCCATATACGAGGAATCCATAGCCCGCTGACAAATCTAAAACAGCATTGCCATATGCATTTGGAATTAGTCCTCGAACACAATGGATGCGATAAGAAAAGGAGACGTGAGTGTGACGAGATCTCGTCGTTCTTGTTAAATTAGTTTCAAACTATGACGAGGATATGCATAATAAAGCATTTCACGTCGTCACGTTACGTAAAATTAATTGATTAAGAAATTGTAAATCAGTAAGCTTTAATAGCCGTAGGTATTTTAATTTCCCCCAGATCTGATCCGGATTGGATTTGCACACGAAAATACATTTATTACAAAAACAATTCAAGGTCCAGCTTTGCTTTTGGATTTGCAAATCCATTTTTGAACACACACCTTTAGTACTTCCTTGCAAAAATTAGTTTTAACGCTGACGGCTAGATGGCTTTTTGAGTAAAAATGAAGACAACGAACACCTACAAATAAATACACAAAAGGACAAAAAGAGATGGGTATATAACATTTTTTTCACCGTGATCCTGTTTGTTTTATTATCATGATCTTATCCGGATCAGATTTGAAGGATAATTAAATGCAGCCATTGAATTGGGAAATGGTTTTATAATTCCAAAATGCTTACAGTGAATAATGTCACGCTCTCGTCTCGTTTTCTTGCGTCTCGTTTCCTTTCTTAAATCTCGTCCCAATTTCGGAGATTTTACTGAGGTGAATCGGTGAGTTGAAATTGCTAAACCACGGATAAAAATTTGAATCAAATGAGAACCTCAGATAACTCGCCGGAATCGGTGGACTAAAATTGCTGAACCACGGATAAAAGTTTGACCGACATCGACGTTTGTACAGCTGGCCCTTACATGCCACCTCCACTGGGCATGAACGATGCTCGGATTATGAACATGTCTAGAAAAAATCCAATGGAGGCACAAAAATCCATGTCCGTGCAGCAACATATCGACGAAAACTACTTTTTCAACACGACATGACCGCTGTTCAAAGCTTGGGCATGAGATTTGACGTTTCATGTGTGTTAGTTTTTTTCTGGTTCTCGGTGAATGTGTTGGTAAATGTTGAATGAAAAAGGTAGAAGTAGTGGGGAAAGGAATTTCTGTATGTTTCCCTTGTATGTGAAACGACATGACATAATTTGCCCAGCGGTAAAAATTCGCTGATTGGATTATTGTGGTTGTGATGTTGGGCATCTGAATGCCCTGTGGAGTCGGGGTGTAATGGCTAAGCGAAAATCGTCAACTTTAGTTTGATTATCTAACCAATTTGTAAAGAATTCATTATAATCTTAAATCAAAAATTAATTGTTATGTTGGTTTATACAAAATGTTTGTACGTTTATGAGTAAGAATATGACAGAGGCGAGAGGCTTTGTTTGAGAGAAAAGAAGTTTTACTTCTAGCGCGCGTACGTCAGTACACACATATGTTTTTTTTTTATTTTTATTTGTTGCGTTTCGTGGCCTTCCTCAATTTGCATGTTCTATTTGTGTTGTTGTTGTATTGCTGTCTGTTGTTGCCGTGAACCTGTACAGTGTACGTTGGTTTTGCAGGCGTCTATTTGGCTGGTGTTTGTTTTGTTTTTATATTTCATTTTTTGGCAGGAGTTTGCGGGTTTAGATTTCGTAAAGATATTTTTGTTTTGAATTGGAACTTTCTTTGGTAGAGAAAAAGTGATTTCATGAATGATTTTCTCGTAAGGAAATTTTGAATCGCTTATAACTTTAGTTCTACTGATGGGATCTTGATGGTTAAGCCCTTTCAATGAAGGAAAAATTGGAAGGTATGGTATTATAATGGATTTTTATACAAACATATTAACAGGGTGAGGTGGACACAAGAAATTGTATTTTTTGTGAGCAGGTATGAAGGAATAGGTAGATGTACCTAGATAGGTACTTATCTACTTATTTTAAATACAAAAGTTTGTGAAAAATTTCAATATTTTGATAAGCTAGGTATTTAGGCAGACGCTAAAATAATGGTTTGTATCAAAAAGCAAATAAATGGAACATGACATTAGGTGGAATTCCTTTTATCAAAATTAAGATATTTAAATAATTCTTATTTAATAAAATACAAGAACTTGTTCTTTTAACTTAAGTGGCTAGAACTTAAAGTTTTAATCATGCTGTTGGAAAACATTTGAAACGGGTAAAAAGCTCAAACTTAACCAGGTAAGTGTGTATCTAATTCTGAAAAAATACGAAAATCATTAAAAGTTAAGAAAAACATGTTTAGATATGCATTCGAAAAAAAGGTAAAAAAACAGATTTATCTATGGTTTTAATTCAATAAGAAAGCAGTGTTAAATCAATAGAAAAAACCTTTATTTAAATTTTAATCAACATTTTAGATATATACATACATATGTATATTATTATCTTACAACGGCTTTTACAGAAGAGGGGTCATATAGGGTCATAACACAGCAAGCTACGAAAAAAATTCATTTTACTCGTAGATTGAAATCTGAATTTATAAAAAAAATCTATTTTTTGAGTTTTTGATTTTTTGAAAAATATAAACCTACAGGTATACCTACCTGCCTAGTTACCGGTTTTGCAGAAATATTTTTTGTCTCAAAAATTATAAGAAAAACCTGTATGTTTTAGGAATAATTAATCAAAATATAAATTGATATCGATTTTAACAGTTTAAAAAAAACTACTAAATTTTTCAATTTTTTTTGTTATGCGGTACTAAATTTTTATTTAGTATTTGATGCTGCCATTAATCGTAAGTCAAATGCTTAAATTCAGAGGGTTGTAGATCTTTTAGTTTTTGAGAAAAATTAAAATTATGAAAATTACTACTTAAAAGCGAGCTTTAGTCAAGAGGGGGGGTTAAAGGTCCCCTTTTTGTAGTATTTCGCGAATATTTTGAAAACCAAGCGGAAAAATCTGCATTACAAAATGAAAGTAAAATAAATTTTCTACCGAAAAAGTTTTCTACATATTTTCGCTAAAAGCGATATTAAGGGAGATGCGGGGTGAAGAAGCGTCAAAAAATATAAAAAATTGGCAATTACCTTACAAATTTAGTGTTTATTGATCAATTTACTTAGAAAAAATGGAAAAAGTAAAAATACATTTATTCACGGTTATTCTGACACAAGGCAAAGGGGGTAAATATTGCCTTATATCTTTTTGCTTTTCTTTTTCTTTCGTTAGAAAATTGACGGTTTGAATTTACTATAGAATTTAATGAAAAGAAAGAATTTTTTTTAAAGTAGTAGTTTGCATAATCTTAATTTTTCTCAAAAACTAAAAGACCTACAACCCTCTGGTTCTTAGCGTTCGACTTAAAATTAATGGCAGTATCAAATACTAAATAAAAATTTAGTACCGTATAACAAAAAAAAAATTGAAAAAAAATCAATATAAATTAAATTTTTTTATATTTTTTTTTTTCAAAAGTTTTAATTCAAAATTATTTTTTTAACTGTTGACTAAGATAACTTAGTTTATTAATAAAATAATAGAATAGGTTTTTGAATTTTCAAACAGCTATAGTATAGTACTGTAGCTGTTTCCGTTGTTCTTAAATGATTGCATATGCACTTTAAACCAATGTTTTAGAAAATGATCTCTCCCTTATAAACGGGGTTAAGTAGGCCCCCCTCTTCCAAGTATTTCTTATTCTTAGAATAACCCCCAAAATCATTTCTTATAGTACTGGTCAATAACTTGGAAATAAGCTGTTAGGTTGTTACCTTTGAAAATACAGTGTTCTTCATTTGACAACAAACACTGTATCAAATAAATTTAATAAGGATATTTTAACCCCCACCTCCTTCTTTTTCTACATACCATCTCTCTCATCACGTTAATGGAGTTATCATGAATGAACATGCATTTACTTTTTCTAATATTTCTGGGTCGATTGATCAAAAAAGATTAAATTTGTAACGCAATAACATGATTTTTCAGATTCATTGACATTTCTACCCTCCGCATCTCCCTTCGTATTTCTCGTAGCGGAAATATGAATAAAATTTTTTTTGTAGCTTATTTAATATACTTTCATTTTGTAGTGTATACTTTTCCACTAATACCCTTCGTTTTCAAAATTTTCGTGAAAAACTGCAAAAGGGAACCTTTAACCCCCCTTCTCCTGTCTAAAGCTTGAGGCCCTGGGCTAGGGACTTTTGGTAAGTTGTACCTGGGGGTCACCCATACCCTTTAAAATAATAATGCAGACTACATGATTCTTTGCATTTATTTTATGATTTTGGGTCTTCGTTGTCTGGACTATCGTTGTTTCTAAATGATTATTAATTTTGTTTACATTTCTATAATTTTTTCTAGCGAATTGTTTTTCTGCCTTACTGGCAGAAAAGAATGAAGACGGAGCTGCAGTCGCAGCTGGACAAGTTGGCCAACTTTTAACTTTTGCTTGCAGCTTTTTTGACTTTTTAAAATTTCGAGGGCCATCGAGTATTGACATGGGGGTTGAAGTGAGTTTAAAACTCTTTTCAATCTCTCATAAATACGTAAAGTAATCTTAGCCTTCATTTTATCATTTTTTATTTTTTTTATTGTTTTCGATACTGAAATGTCAAAAAGCTGTACAGCTGCATTGTGGGCGCATAAAAAAACCACGTAGGTACGACATTTTTTGACAGCTATTCCAGCTGCAGGTCCAGTTGCCGCATTCTATTCTGTTCATGCAGTTAACCGTTGAAAAGAAACTCCTTCCTAATAGATTTTCTTATTACTACCTATCTACAAAAAAGCGAATAACCCTTTATTAACAATACAAAAAAAGTAGGTGTTAAATTTACCGCTTACAGCAGCTGTATAAAATTAATTATATAAAAACAACTTCTCAAAACTTTCTTCAAAAGCTTTCCACTTAACGTAGTTCTTTTTATGTTTTGATTGAAGGTAGGTGCATATGTAAGTACATTCATATGTACATATGTACATACATATAGCTATCCTATTTACGTATTTGTTTCCTTCTTCTAATAAACAAAATCAGCTTCAAAATGCTTTAAGTTATAATAATCCCAAGAAATTAACTTTTAGAATAAAGATGCTGCGAAATAGCTCTTATCCTAAAAAAATAAGAAAAGGTTGGTATGTACATATATATACCTACATAGAAATACCTTCCTTATCAAAAATTTATCAGCTCGAAAAAAAAATACGAAAACAACAAAAATTCCGTGCTCATTCATAAGTTCTCAGACAACCGAAAAAACAATTACACATTTTGTCCACTATAAGAAATATCTCCGCCACACGAAAAAAAATCTTTCTCTACCTACCCACAAATTATATTCTATACATGGATACAATTCCATGAGTTTATATTTTGCCATTATTGTCGCAAACCTCAGACGACAAAAAAACGTAGATACCTACTCAACAACCAGCACAACAACTCAACAACCTGCCTTGATCGTTGCTTAAGGGACAAAACTGGCATTGCAGAAACAAAAAAAAATTTAATAAAAATAAAAAAAGGACAAGAACGAAATCGACAGAGAATAAGAGATAGAGATAGATGTTTTCCAACAAAGACAAAGATACACATACACAATACTGGGAAAGGTGCTTTCATTTTTTTAGTAAAAATAGCTTTTTTAAAAGCTTTGTAAATATATCTACATACCCACATATGCACATTATGTATAGAATAAATCGTCGTTTGTTGTTTAACTGTGTATAAATATTTGCATTTTTTATTGAGTTTGTTCTAAGTAGGTTCAGCATGTTTATTTTAAGGTACCTATATGTATGTATTTTCTATACATTTTTCTCGGTTGAGTGCCTGTAAGGACCATGACCCCCCCAAACTGAATTCCTGGATCCGCGCCTGGAAATAACACGCCATTGAAACAAATAAAATGAAAATTAGTAAATAAATGACAAAATATATGCAAAAAAATGCAAAACTGCAATGAAATAAAGTGATTGTAAATTCATTTTAGCTGTTGTGAATTTTTTTTAAATTTTTTCAACAAAAACATCTTCATTTCACAGTTTGGGCATGTCTAGTTGTGAGAGAGCGGCCCTCGTTTTCGAACTTCGAAAGGTACTTATGAGTGGTCGGTGAATACCACAAATAATTTTCAAGTTAAGAGCCTTGTAAAGTTAAGAGCCGTTTAAGAGCGCTCGGTGAATACCAGCCTTACAGTCGGACCCTTACATTTGCGATTACGCGACGGCAAAGCGCTATTTATTGTGAACTGGAATATCTATTCGATATTGTTATTGTGAATACATCAACTTGTATGTAGGTATGTATGAAGGAGATAAAATTCAAACCAGTTGAGCTTCAACTTTCATCGCCTACAATTATACCTATAAAAGCTAAGAAATTAAATTGATAATACATATAATTATATTCAACTTAATCTGATTATACGTCTCTTAGTGTTTCTATTATTTAACGTGTTAACGACACACGTTACATCACAAGTCGCAACTTTCATTTTGGTATTATTGACCGCAGTAATATCAGCTATTGTTAGTTTCTTTGTATTGAAAATCCAACTTTGGTTCATGGTAAGATGTTGCGTTGCGCCAGAATCAATATGTCAATGACCTCTGTTGAAATTGCCAGTAAAAAATACAGCACTGAAAGACGCACCATAATTATTGAAGTAAAACTTCTTTTCCGGCGTTGGGGGTAAAAATTTTCATATGGAGCTGTCAGTGACATGTCAAACCGACACTTTTTATCTGTCAAAAACCGACAGAATTTTTCGCGACAGATTTTGCCATAGCTCTATATAAAAACTTTTACCCACCAATAATTATTTAAAAAAAACATCTTTTTATACCGAAAAAGAATGTTTTTTTGGCAAAAGAGCCACAAAAACTAACAGGCACAATATTTAAACACATAATTTCATTAAAAAACCACATGAAAATTGTTTTTTTTTTTTTTAATTAAACACAGCGAAGAACAGCCACCAGAACAGAAAACCATTTTCATTAATACAAAAAAACACAAACAAATATATTTTTCGACCATATTTTTAATTTAAATTATTAAACACTTAATGCTAGATAACACAAATCAGTTTTTTCCAACTTAACTTATAAACTTACTACTTAAAATGAACAAATAAATTTACCTAAAATAAGAAAAACACAAAGTAAACAAAACTATCTTGTTGAATGTTGACAAACGTAGACGAGCATTGCCATATACGAGGAATCCATAGCCCGCTGACAAATCTAAAACAGCATTGCCATATGCATTTGGAATTAGTCCTCGAACACAATGGATGCGATAAGAAAAGGAGACGTGAGTGTGACGAGATCTCGTCGTTCTTGTTAAATTAGTTTCAAACTATGACGAGGATATGCATAATAAAGCATTTCACGTCGTCACGTTACGTAAAATTAATTGATTAAGAAATTGTAAATCAGTAAGCTTTAATAGCCGTAGGTATTTTAATTTCCCCCAGATCTGATCCGGATTGGATTTGCACACGAAAATACATTTATTACAAAAACAATTCAAGGTCCAGCTTTGCTTTTGGATTTGCAAATCCATTTTTGAACACACACCTTTAGTACTTCCTTGCAAAAATTAGTTTTAACGCTGACGGCTAGATGGCTTTTTGAGTAAAAATGAAGACAACGAACACCTACAAATAAATACACAAAAGGACAAAAAGAGATGGGTATATAACATTTTTTTCACCGTGATCCTGTTTGTTTTATTATCATGATCTTATCCGGATCAGATTTGAAGGATAATTAAATGCAGCCATTGAATTGGGAAATGGTTTTATAATTCCAAAATGCGTACAGTGAATAATGTCACGCTCTCGTCTCGTTTTCTTGCGTCTCGTTTCCTTTCTTAAATCTCGTCCCAATTTCGGAGATTTTACTGAGGTGAATCGGTGAGTTGAAATCGGTGAGTTGGAATTGCTAAACCACGGATAAAAATTTGAATCAAATGAGAAGCTCAGATAACTCGCCGGAATCGGTGGACTAAAATTGCTGAACCACGGATAAAAGTTTGACCGACATCGACGTTTGTACAGCTGGCCCTTACATACCACCTCCACTGGGCATGAACGATGCTCGGATTATGAACATGTCTAGAAAAAATCCAATGGAGGCACAAAAATCCATGTCCGTGCAGCAACATATCGACGAAAACTACTTTTTCAACACGACATGACCGCTGTTCAAAGCTTGGGCATGAGATTTGACGTTTCATGTGTGTGAGTTTTTTTCTGGTTCTCGCTGAATGTGGTGGTAAATGTTGAATGAAAAAGGTAGAAGTAGTGGGGAAAGGAATTTCTGTATGTTTCCCTTGTATGTGAAACGACATGACATAATTTGCCCAGCGGTAAAAATTCGCTGATTGGATTATTGTGGTTGTGATGTTGGGCATCTGAATGCCCTGTGGAGTCGGGGTGTAATGGCTAAGCGAAAATCGTCAACTTTAGTTTGATTATCTAACCAATTTGTAAAGAATTCATTATAATCTTAAATCAAAAATTAATTGTTATGTTGGTTTATACAAAATGTTTGTACGTTTATGAGTAAGAATATGACAGAGGCGAGAGGCTTTGTTTGAGAGAAAAGAAGTTTTACTTCTAGCGCGCGTACGTCAGTACACACATATGTTTTTTTTTATTTTTATTTGTTGCGTTTCGTGGCCTTCCTCAATTTGCATGTTCTATTTGTGTTGTTGTTGTATTGCTGTCTGTTGTTGCCGTGAACCTGTACAGTGTACGTTGGTTTTGCAGGCGTCTATTTGGCTGGTGTTTGTTTTGTTTTTATATTTCATTTTTTGGCAGGAGTTTGCGGGTTTAGATTTCGTAAAGATATTTTTGTTTTGAATTGGAACTTTCTTTGGTAGAGAAAAAGTGATTTCATGAATGATTTTCTCGTAAGGAAATTTTGAATCGCTTATAACTTTAGTTCTACTGATGGGATCTTGATGGTTAAGCCCTTTCAATGAAGGAAAAATTGGAAGGTATGGTATTATAATGGATTTTTATACAAACATATAAACAGGCTGAGGTGGACACAAGAAATTGTATTTTTTGTGAGCAGGTATGAAGGAATAGGTAGATGTACCTAGATAGGTACTTATCTACTTATTTTAAATACAAAAGTTTGTGAAAAATTTCAATATTTTGATAAGCTAGGTATTTAGGCAGACGCTAAAATAATGGTTTGTATCAAAAAGCAAATAAATGGAACATGACATTAGGTGGAATTCCTTTTATCAAAATTAAGATATTTAAATAATTCTTATTTAATAAAATACAAGAACTTGTTCTTTTAACTTAAGTGGCTAGAACTTAAAGTTTTAATCATGCTGTTGGAAAACATTTGAAACGGGTAAAAAGCTCGAACTTAACCAGGTAAGTGTGTATCTAATTCTGAAAAAATACGAAAATCATTAAAAGTTAAGAAAAACATGTTTAGATATGCATTCGAAAAAAAGGTAAAAAAACAGATTTATCTATGGTTTTAATTCAATAAGAAAGCAGTGTTAAATCAATAGAAAAAACCTTTATTTAAATTTTAATCAACATTTTAGATATATACATACATATGTATATTATTATCTTACAACGGCTTTTACAGAAGAGGGGTCATAACACAGCAAGCTACGAAAAAAATTCATTTTACTCGTAGATTGAAATCTGAATTTATAAAAAAATCTATTTTTTGAGTTTTTGATTTTTTGAAAAATATAAACCTACAGGTATACCTACCTGCCTAGTTACCGGTTTTGCAGAAATATTTTTTGTCTCAAAAATTATAAGAAAAACCTGTATGTTTTAGGAATAATTAATCAAAATATAAATTGATATCGATTTTAACAGTTAAAAAAAAACTACTAAATTTTTCAATTTTTTTTGTTATGCGGTACTAAATTTTTATTTAGTATTTGATGCTGCCATTAATCGTAAGTCAAATGCTTAAATTCAGAGGGTTGTAGATCTTTTAGTTTTTGAGAAAAATTAAGATTATGAAAATTACTACTTAAAAGCGAGCTTTAGTCAAGAGGGGGGGTTAAAGGTCCCCTTTTTGTAGTATTTCGCGAATATTTTGAAAACCAAGCGGAAAAATCTGCATTACAAAATGAAAGTAAAATAAATTTTCTACCGAAAAAGTTTTCTACATATTTTCGCTAAAAGCGATATTAAGGGAGATGCGGGGTGAAGAAGCGTCAAAAAATATAAAAAATTGGCAATTACCTTACAAATTTAGTGTTTATTGATCAATTTACTTAGAAAAAATGGAAAAAGTAAAAATACATTTATTCACGGTTATTCTGACACAAGGCAAAGGGGGTAAATATTGCCTTATATCTTTTTGCTTTTCTTTTTCTTTCGTTAGAAAATTGACGGTTTGAATTTACTATAGAATTTAATGAAAAGAAAGAATTTTTTTTAAAGTAGTAGTTTGCATAATCTTAATTTTTCTCAAAAACTAAAAGACCTACAACCCTGTGGTTCTTAGCGTTCGACTTAAAATTAATGGCAGTATCAAATACTAAATAAAAATTTAGTACCGTATAACAAAAAGAAATTGAAAAAAAATCAATATAAATTAAATTTTTTTATATTTTTTTTTTTTCAAAAGTTTTAATTCAAAATTATTTTTTTAACTGTTGACTAAGATAACTTAGTTTATTAATAAAATAATAGAATAGGTTTTTGAATTTTCAAACAGCTATAGTATAGTACTGTAGCTGTTTCCGTTGTTCTTAAATGATTGCATATGCACTTTAAACCAATGTTTTAGAAAATGATCTCTCCCTTATAAACGGGGTTAAGTAGGCCCCCCTCTTCCAAGTATTTCTTATTCTTAGAATAACCCCCAAAATCATTTCTTATAGTACTGGTCAATAACTTGGAAATAAGCTGTAAGGTTGTTACCTTTGAAAATACAGTGTTCTTCATTTGACAACAAACACTGTATCAAATAAATTTAATAAGGATATTTTAACATCCACCTCCTTCTTTTTCTACATACCATCTCTCTCATCACGTTAATGGAGTTATCATGAAGGAACATGCATTTACTTTTTCTAATATTTCTGGGTCGATTGATCAAAAAAGATTAAATTTGTAACGCAATAACATGATTTAATATACTTTCATTTTGTAGTGTATACTTTTCCGCTAATACCCTTCGTTTTCAAAATATTCGTGAAAAACTGCAAAAGGGAACCTTTAACCCCCCTTCTCCTGTCTAAAGCTTGAGGCCCTGGGCTAGGGACTTTTGGTAGGTTGTACCTGGGGGTCACCCTTACCCTTTAAAATAATAATGCAGACTACATGATTCTTTGCATTTATTTTATGATTTTGGGTCTTCGTTGTCTGGACTATCGTTGTTTCTAAATGATTATTAATTTTGTTTACATTTCTATAATTTTTTCTAGCGAATTGTTTTTCTGCCTTACTGGCAGAAAAGAATGAAGACGGAGCTGCAGTCGCAGCTGGACAAGTTGGCCAACTTTTAACTTTTGCTTGCAGCTTTTTTGACTTTTTAAAATTTCGAGGGCCATCGAGTATTGACATGGGGGTTGAAGTGAGTTTAAAACTCTTTTCAATCTCTCATAAATACGTAAAGTAATCTTAGCCTTCATTTTATCATTTTTTATTTTTTTTATTGTTTTCGATACTGAAATGTCAAAAAGCTGTACAGCTGCATTGTGGGCGCATAAAAAAACCACGTAGGTACGACATTTTTTGACAGCTATTCCAGCTGCAGGTCCAGTTGCCGCACTCTATTCTGTTCATGCAGTTAACCGTTGAAAAGAAACTCCTTCCTAATAGATTTTCTTATTACTACCTATCTACAAAAAAGCGAATAACCCTTTATTAACAATACAAAAAAAGTAGGTGTTAAATTTACCGCTTACAGCAGCTGTATAAAATTAATTATATAAAAACAACTTCTCAAAACTTTCTTCAAAAGCTTTCCACTTAACGTAGTTCTTTTTATGTTTTGATTGAAGGTAGGTGCATATGTAAGTACATTCATATGTACATATGTACATACATATAGCTATCCTATTTACGTATTTGTTTCCTTCTTCTAATAAACAAAATCAGCTTCAAAATGCTTTAAGTTATAATAATTTCAAGAAATTAACTTTTAGAATAAAGATGCTGCGAAATAGCTCTTATCCTAAAAAAAATAAGAAAAGGTTGCTATGTACATATATACCTACATAGAAATACCTTCCTTATCAAAAATTTCTCAGCTCGAAAAAAAATACGAAAACAACAAAAATTCCGTGCTCATTCATAAGTTCTCAGACAACCGAAAAAACAATTACACATTTTGTCCACTATAAGGAATATCTCCGCCACACGAAAAAAAATCTTTCTCTACCTACCCACAAATTATATTCTATACATGGATACAATTCCATGAGTTTATATTTTGCCATTATTGTCGCAAACCTCAGACGACAAAAAAAAGTAGATACCTACTCAACAACCAGCACAACAACTCAACAACCTGCCTTGATCGTTGCTTAAGGGACAAAACTGGCATTGCAGAAACAAAAAAAAATTTAATAAAAATAAAAAAAGGACAAGAACGAAATCGACAGAGAATAAGAGATAGAGATAGATGTTTTCCAACAAAGACAAAGATACACATACACAATACTGGGAAAGGTGCTTTCATTTTTTTAGTAAAAATAGCTTTTTTAAAAGCTTTGTAAATATATCTACATACCCACATATGCACATTATGTATAGAATAAATCGTCGTTTGTTGTTTAACTGTGTATAAATATTTGCATTTTTTATTGAGTTTGTTCTAAGTAGGTTCAGCATGTTTATTTTAAGGTACCTATATGTATGTATTTTCTATACATTTTTCTCGGTTGAGTGCCTGTAAGGACCATGACCCCCCCAAACTGAATTCCTGGATCCGCGCCTGGAAATAACACGCCATTGAAACAAATAAAATGAAAATTAGTAAATAAATGACAAAATATATGCAAAAAAATGCAAAACTGCAATGAAATAAAGTGATTGTAAATTCATTTTAGCTGTTGTGAATTTTTTTTAAATTTTTTCAACAAAAACATCTTCATTTCACAGTTTGGGCATGTCTAGTTGTGAGAGAGCGGCCCTCGTTTTCGAACTTCGAAAGGTACTTATGAGTGGTCGGTGAATACCACAAATAATTTTCAAGTTAAGAGCCTTGTAAAGTTAAGAGCCGTTTAAGAGCGCTCGGTGAATACCAGCCTTACAGTCGGACCCTTACATTTGCGATTACGCGACGGCAAAGCGCTATTTATTGTGAACTGGAATATCTATTCGATATTGTTATTGTGAATACATCAACTTGTATGTAGGTATGTATGAAGGAGATAAAATTCAAACCAGTTGAGCTTCAACTTTCATCGCCTACAATTATAACTATAAAAGCTAAGAAATTAAATTGATAATACATATAATTATATTCAACTTAATCTGATTATACGTCTCTTAGTGTTTCTATTATTTAACGTGTTAACGACACACGTTACATCACAAGTCGCAACTTTCATTTTGGTATTATTGACCGCAGTAATATCAGCTATTGTTAGTTTCTTTGTATTGAAAATCCAACTTTGGTTCATGGTAAGATGTTGCGTTGCGCCAGAATCAATATGTCAATGACCTCTGTTGAAATTGCCAGTAAAAAATACAGCACTGAAAGACGCACCATAATTATTGAAGTAAAACTTCTTTTCCGGCGTTGGGGGTAAAAATTTTCATATGGAGCTGTCAGTGACATGTCAAACCGACACTTTTTATCTGTCAAAAACCGACAGAATTTTTCGCGACAGATTTTGCCATAGCTCTATATAAAACCTTTTACCCACCAATAATTATTTAAAAAAACATCTTTTTGTACCGAAAAAGAATGTTTTTTGGCAAAAGAGCCACAAAAACTAACCGGCACAATATTTAAACACATAATTTCATTAAAAAACCACATGAAAATTGTTTTTTAATTAAACACAGCGAAGAACAGCCACCAGAACAGAAAACCATTTTCATTAATAAAAAAAAACACAAACAAATATATTTTTCGACCATATTTTTAATTTAAATTATTAAACACTTAATGCTAGATAACACAAATCAGTTTTTTCCAACTTAACTTATAAACTTACTACTTAAAATGAACAAATAAATTTACCTAAAATAAGAAAAACACAAAGTAAACAAAACTATCTTGTTGAATGTTGACAAACGTAGACGAGCATTGCCATATACGAGGAATCCATAGCCCGCTGACAAATCTAAAACAGCATTGCCATATGCATTTGGAATTAGTCCTCGAACACAATGGATGCGATAAGAAAAGGAGACGTGAGTGTGACGAGATCTCGTCGTTCTTGTTAAATTAGTTTCAAACTATGACGAGGATATGCATAATAAAGCATTTCACGTCGTCACGTTACGTAAAATTAATTGATTAAGAAATTGTAAATCAGTAAGCTTTAATAGCCGTAGGTATTTTAATTTCCCCCAGATCTGATCCGGATTGGATTTGCACACGAAAATACATTTATTACAAAAACAATTCAAGGTCCAGCTTTGCTTTTGGATTTGCAAATCCATTTTTGAACACACACCTTTAGTACTTCCTTGCAAAAATTAGTTTTAACGCTGACGGCTAGATGGCTTTTTGAGTAAAAATGAAGACAACGAACACCTACAAATAAATACACAAAAGGACAAAAAGAGATGGGTATATAACATTTTTTTCACCGTGATCCTGTTTGTTTTATTATCATGATCTTATCCGGATCAGATTTGAAGGATAATTAAATGCAGCCATTGAATTGGGAAATGGTTTTATAATTCCAAAATGCGTACAGTGAATAATGTCACGCTCTCGTCTCGTTTTCTTGCGTCTCGTTTCCTTTCTTAAATCTCGTCCCAATTTCGGAGATTTTACTGAGGTGAATCGGTGAGTTGAAATCGGTGAGTTGGAATTGCTAAACCACGGATAAAAATTTGAATCAAATGAGAAGCTCAGATAACTCGCCGGAATCGGTGGACTAAAATTGCTGAACCACGGATAAAAGTTTGACCGACATCGACGTTTGTACAGCTGGCCCTTACATACCACCTCCACTGGGCATGAACGATGCTCGGATTATGAACATGTCTAGAAAAAATCCAATGGAGGCACAAAAATCCATGTCCGTGCAGCAACATATCGACGAAAACTACTTTTTCAACACGACATGACCGCTGTTCAAAGCTTGGGCATGAGATTTGACGTTTCATGTGTGTGAGTTTTTTTCTGGTTCTCGCTGAATGTGGTGGTAAATGTTGAATGAAAAAGGTAGAAGTAGTGGGGAAAGGAATTTCTGTATGTTTCCCTTGTATGTGAAACGACATGACATAATTTGCCCAGCGGTAAAAATTCACTGATTGGATTATTGTGGTTGTGATGTTGGGCATCTGAATGCCCTGTGGAGTCGGGGTGTAATGGCTAAGCGAAAATCGTCAACTTTAGTTTGATTATCTAACCAATTTGTAAAGAATTCATTATAATCTTAAATCAAAAATTAATTGTTATGTTGGTTTATACAAAATGTTTGTACGTTTATGAGTAAGAATATGACAGAGGCGAGAGGCTTTGTTTGAGAGAAAAGAAGTTTTACTTCTAGCGCGCGTACGTCAGTACACACATATGTTTTTTTTTTATTTTTATTTGTTGCGTTTCGTGGCCTTCCTCAATTTGCATGTTCTATTTGTGTTGTTGTTGTATTGCTGTCTGTTGTTGCCGTGAACCTGTACAGTGTACGTTGGTTTTGCAGGCGTCTATTTGGCTGGTGTTTGTTTTGTTTTTATATTTCATTTTTTGGCAGGAGTTTGCGGGTTTAGATTTCGTAAAGATATTTTTGTTTTGAATTGGAACTTTCTTTGGTAGAGAAAAAGTGATTTCATGAATGATTTTCTCGTAAGGAAATTTTGAATCGCTTATAACTTTAGTTCTACTGATGGGATCTTGATGGTTAAGCCCTTTCAATGAAGGAAAAATTGGAAGGTATGGTATTATAATGGATTTTTATACAAACATATAAACAGGGTGAGGTGGACACAAGAAATTGTATTTTTTGTGAGCAGGTATGAAGGAATAGGTAGATGTACCTAGATAGGTACTTATCTACTTATTTTAAATACAAAAGTTTGTGAAAAATTTCAATATTTTGATAAGCTAGGTATTTAGGCAGACGCTAAAATAATGGTTTGTATCAAAAAGCAAATAAATGGAACATGACATTAGGTGGAATTCCTTTTATCAAAATTAAGATATTTAAATAATTCTTATTTAATAAAATACAAGAACTTGTTCTTTTAACTTAAGTGGCTAGAACTTAAAGTTTTAATCATGCTGTTGGAAAACATTTGAAACGGGTAAAAAGCTCAAACTTAACCAGGTAAGTGTGTATCTAATTCTGAAAAAATACGAAAATCATTAAAAGTTAAGAAAAACATGTTTAGATATGCATTCGAAAAAAAGGTAAAAAAACAGATTTATCTATGGTTTTAATTCAATAAGAAAGCAGTGTTAAATCAATAGAAAAAACCTTTATTTAAATTTTAATCAACATTTTAGATATATACATACATATGTATATTATTATCTTACAACGGCTTTTACAGAAGAGGGGTCATAACACAGCAAGCTACGAAAAAAATTCATTTTACTCGTAGATTGAAATCTTAATTTATAAAAAAATCTATTTTTTGAGTTTTTGATTTTTTGAAAAATATAAACCTACAGGTATACCTACCTGCCTTGGCGGTCAGCCATCAGCCGAATAGGGGGAATAACATGTAGCATACGAAAACATGCACGTGCCGTAACTATTCGGACTGGTGGAAGTGTGATCATAGCCTCTTCGCGGCGGCCGCTAGAAACAAGCCTTTAAAAAGGTTTGGCTAATATGATCAGGCTGGTTCCACAGGTTGGCAACAGGTTAATTCCCTGTTCCGTAAAACAAGAAGAATTACGAGACCAGCAACAAGCCTCGGAAACGGACTGATCTCACGACGACAACCCACGCAAAGAAAACGGAATAACGATTTACGAATTTTCTTATGGAACGTACGATCGCTCTATAGAGCTCGAGCTGCTCAGCAGCTAGCCGATGCCCTGTCAAAATATAAAGCTGACATAACAGCACTTCAAGAAATAAGATGGACAGGGAATGGTGTTCTACAGAAGAAAGATTATGACTTATACTACAGCTGTCATACAAAACACCATGTGCTCGGGGTAGGCTTCCTAGTCGGCGAAAAAATGAAGTCTGCCATCATCGGCTTTAACGCTATAAGCGAAAGGCTATGCACCCTTCGCGTGCGAGGCAAATTTAAGAACATCAGCCTCATTAACGTTCACGGACCTACGGAGGAGTCCTCAGACGAAGAAAAAGAGACTTACTACGAACAAGTCGAGAGGGCCCTCAATGCCTGTCCAAGGTATGACGTAAAAATCATCCTTGGGGATTTGAATGCAAAAATAGGTCGGGAGCCGGTATTCAGGCATTACGCAGGCACCCATAGTTTGCATGAGAACACTAATGACAATGGACTTCGAGTCTTAGAATTGGCAGCATCGAAAAACATGGTCGTTGCGAGTACCAGGTTCCCGCGTAAAGATATCTACAAAGCCACCTGGGTATCACCTGATGGAGTCACTCGTAACCAAATTGACCACGTGTTGATAGACCGTCGCCACTACTCGAACTTGATGACGGTACGAACGTACCGAGGTGCCAATATCGACTCGGATCACTATCTTGTTGGTATGGTTTTCCGAGGGCGGATTGCCTTGCGAAGACGTATTGCATCCGCCGATCAGGTTCGAATCAACACGGCTGCTCTGCGCAATGAAAACACCAGTAACACCTTTGGTAATGCGTTAGGACTCGCCCTAGAACTGGGTAGAGTAAGTCCTGGAGCCAGTTTGCTGGGCGTAGATGAGAAGTGGACACGCCTTAAGAATACTGTCATTAGTACTGCCAACTCCATCTTAGGCAGCAGTCGTAGAAATCGGAACGACTGGTTTGATGATGAATGCAAGCTAGCGACTGAACGTAAGAATGTTGCGTACCGAGCAATGCAACAATCTCATAGAACGCGGGCACGCGAAGACGAATATAAAGAGCTCAGAAGAATTGAAAAACGGCTTCACAGACAGAAAAAATCAGCCTGGGAGAAGAACATAATCTGTGAAATAGAGAAAAGCCGAGAGCGAGGTCCGCACCAGGCGCGGAAGTTCTACCAATCCGTCCGAAACATGACGCAGTACACACCACGCTGCACATACTGCAAGGACGGAGAGGGAAATCTGATCACCGATCCTCAAAGCATACTGGAGCGATGGGAAGTGTACTTCAATGAATTGCTAAATGGTCAGCTCACTGCAGAAGTGGAGGCTCCACTACTTCAAGAAGAGTACCCTATGTTGCCGCCACCAAGCATAGAAGAGGTTGAGAAGGCTATAGGCCGGCTAAAGAAAAACAAAGCCCCGGGAGCCGATGGTATACCAGCCGAACTATTTCAACACGGTGGGCCAGCTTTACGTCAAGCAATTCATGAGATTATAGTGCACGTGTGGGAGCATGAAGAAATTCCAGAAGACTGGCGAAAAGGTATCATTTGCCCCATACATAAGAAGGGAGATGTCACAACGTGCAGCAATTATAGAGGTATCACGTTGTTGAGTACCGCCTATAAGATACTCTCCTCTATCCTACAAGACCGGATAACCCCATACGCTAAAACCATCATCGGACAATATCAGTGCGGTTTCATTCCAGGCAAATCAACAACTGATCAGATCTTTACCCTTAGGCAGGCGATGGAAAAATGTCTAGAATTTAACATCCCAACATACCACCTGTTTATAGACTTTAAGGCCGCCTACGATAGCATAGCCAGGGTAGAACTTTACAAAGCCATGAGAGAATTCGGCATCCCAAATAAATTGACACGACTATGTAGGTTGACCATGACCAACGTAACAAGCCAAGTAAAAATAGCCGGATTGCTATCCAAACCAATCAACATCTTTAATGGCCTCCGACAAGGGGATGGTTTGGCCTGCCTCCTCTTCAACCTGGCGTTGGAGAAAGCAATCCGTGACTCTGGCACGGCAACAAGAGGGACCATCGTCAACAGGTCCAGCCAGATACTGGCTTACGCAGACGACATCGACATCATCGGAAGAACTGAGCAAGCTGTACATGATTCCTTCATCCAGATCGAGCAAGCGGCACAAAATCTGGGGCTGCACATTAGTGAAGGTAAAACAAAGTACATGGTGGCGTCGAATGCGAGAGGAACAGTTGGTCAAACAATCAAGGTAGCGGAGCACGAATTTGAAGTGGTGCAATCCTTTAAATACCTTGGGTCAATAGTAGCAGCCGATAACAATATAGAAGAAGAAATACGCGGGCGGCTTCTCAAATCCAACAGAGCCTACTATAGTCTGTCAAAGCTCTTCAAATCCAGAAATCTCACCATAACTTCAAAACTGCTGCTGTACAGGACCATGGTCCTGCCAGTACTCACATATGGATCCGAGACTTGGGTGCTTAGCAAAAGGCACTCCGACCTCTTAGCCGCGTTCGAGAGAAAAGTCTTAAGGAGAATTGTTGGCCCCATATGTGAGGAAGGACGATTCCGGAGACGGTACAATCATGAATTGTACGCAATCTACCTTGAAGCAGATATCGTGACAAAAATTAAGCTCGGTAGACTCCGGTGGGCAGGGCACCTAGCTCGCATGAGCGAAGAGGAACCTGCTCGGAAAGTTCTTTGTGGTACATTCTATGGTAGACGACAGCGTGGTAGACCATGCTTGCGCTGGAGAGATGGCGTAGACCAGGACGCCCGGAGCCTTGGGGTGCGCAACTGGATGGCGGCGGCTCGAGACCGGGATGGGTGGAGAGACTTGTTGAAGGAGGCCAGGACCGGACCCCGGTTGTCGAGCCGACGATGATGATGATACCTACCTGCCTAGTTACCGGTTTTGCAGAAATATTTTTTGTCTCAAAAATTATAAGAAAAACCTGTATGTTTTAGGAATAATTAATCAAAATATAAATTGATATCGATTTTAACAGTTTAAAAAAAACTACTAAATTTTTCAATTTTTTTTGTTATGCGGTACTAAATTTTTATTTAGTATTTGATGCTGCCATTAATCGTAAGTCAAATGCTTAAATTCAGAGGGTTGTAGATCTTTTAGTTTTTGAGAAAAATTAAGATTATGAAAATTACTACTTAAAAGCGAGCTTTAGTCAAGAGGGGGGGTTAAAGGTCCCCTTTTTGTAGTATTTCGCGAATATTTTGAAAACCAAGCGGAAAAATCTGCATTACAAAATGAAAGTAAAATAAATTTTCTACCGAAAAAGTTTTCTACATATTTTCGCTAAAAGCGATATTAAGGGAGATGCGGGGTGAAGAAGCGTCAAAAAATATAAAAAATTGGCAATTACCTTACAAATTTAGTGTTTATTGATCAATTTACTTAGAAAAAATGGAAAAAGTAAAAATACATTTATTCACGGTTATTCTGACACAAGGCAAAGGGGGTAAATATTGCCTTATATCTTTTTGCTTTTCTTTTTCTTTCGTTAGAAAATTGACGGTTTGAATTTACTATAGAATTTAATGAAAAGAAAGAATTTTTTTTAAAGTAGTAGTTTGCATAATCTTAATTTTTCTCAAAAACTAAAAGACCTACAACCCTGTGGTTCTTAGCGTTCGACTTAAAATTAATGGCAGTATCAAATACTAAATAAAAATTTAGTACCGTATAACAAAAAGAAATTGAAAAAAAATCAATATAAATTAAATTTTTTTATATTTTTTTTTTTTCAAAAGTTTTAATTCAAAATTATTTTTTTAACTGTTGACTAAGATAACTTAGTTTATTAATAAAATAATAGAATAGGTTTTTGAATTTTCAAACAGCTATAGTATAGTACTGTAGCTGTTTCCGTTGTTCTTAAATGATTGCATATGCACTTTAAACCAATGTTTTAGAAAATGATCTCTCCCTTATAAACGGGGTTAAGTAGGCCCCCCTCTTCCAAGTATTTCTTATTCTTAGAATAACCCCCAAAATCATTTCTTATAGTACTGGTCAATAACTTGGAAATAAGCTGTAAGGTTGTTACCTTTGAAAATACAGTGTTCTTCATTTGACAACAAACACTGTATCAAATAAATTTAATAAGGATATTTTAACATCCACCTCCTTCTTTTTCTACATACCATCTCTCTCATCACGTTAATGGAGTTATCATGAAGGAACATGCATTTACTTTTTCTAATATTTCTGGGTCGATTGATCAAAAAAGATTAAATTTGTAACGCAATAACATGATTTAATATACTTTCATTTTGTAGTGTATACTTTTCCGCTAATACCCTTCGTTTTCAAAATATTCGTGAAAAACTGCAAAAGGGAACCTTTAACCCCCCTTCTCCTGTCTAAAGCTTGAGGCCCTGGGCTAGGGACTTTTGGTAGGTTGTACCTGGGGGTCACCCTTACCCTTTAAAATAATAATGCAGACTACATGATTCTTTGCATTTATTTTATGATTTTGGGTCTTCGTTGTCTGGACTATCGTTGTTTCTAAATGATTATTAATTTTGTTTACATTTCTATAATTTTTTCTAGCGAATTGTTTTTCTGCCTTACTGGCAGAAAAGAATGAAGACGGAGCTGCAGTCGCAGCTGGACAAGTTGGCCAACTTTTAACTTTTGCTTGCAGCTTTTTTGACTTTTTAAAATTTCGAGGGCCATCGAGTATTGACATGGGGGTTGAAGTGAGTTTAAAACTCTTTTCAATCTCTCATAAATACGTAAAGTAATCTTAGCCTTCATTTTATCATTTTTTATTTTTTTTATTGTTTTCGATACTGAAATGTCAAAAAGCTGTACAGCTGCATTGTGGGCGCATAAAAAAACCACGTAGGTACGACATTTTTTGACAGCTATTCCAGCTGCAGGTCCAGTTGCCGCACTCTATTCTGTTCATGCAGTTAACCGTTGAAAAGAAACTCCTTCCTAATAGATTTTCTTATTACTACCTATCTACAAAAAAGCGAATAACCCTTTATTAACAATACAAAAAAAGTAGGTGTTAAATTTACCGCTTACAGCAGCTGTATAAAATTAATTATATAAAAACAACTTCTCAAAACTTTCTTCAAAAGCTTTCCACTTAACGTAGTTCTTTTTATGTTTTGATTGAAGGTAGGTGCATATGTAAGTACATTCATATGTACATGTGTACATACATATAGCTATCCTATTTACGTATTTGTTTCCTTCTTCTAATAAACAAAATCAGCTTCAAAATGCTTTAAGTTATAATAATTTCAAGAAATTAACTTTTAGAATAAAGATGCTGCGAAATAGCTCTTATCCTAAAAAAAATAAGAAAAGGTTGCTATGTACATATATACCTACATAGAAATACCTTCCTTATCAAAAATTTCTCAGCTCGAAAAAAAAATACGAAAACAACAAAAATTCCGTGCTCATTCATAAGTTCTCAGACAACCGAAAAAACAATTACACATTTTGTCCACTATAAGAAATATCTCCGCCACACGAAAAAAAATCTTTCTCTACCTACCCACAAATTATATTCTATACATGGATACAATTCCATGAGTTTATATTTTGCCATTATTGTCGCAAACCTCAGACGACAAAAAAACGTAGATACATACCTACATAACTCAACAACCTGCCTTGATCGTTGCTTAAGGGACAAAACTGGCATTGCAGAAGCAAAAAAAAATTTAATAAAAATAAAAAAAGGACAAGAACGAAATCGACAGAGAATAAGAGATAGAGATAGATGTTTTCCAACAAAGACAAAGATACACAATACTGGGAAAGGTGCTTTCATTTTTGTAGTAAAAATAGCTTTTTTAAAAGCTTTGTAAATATATCTACATACCCACATATGCACATTATGTATAGAATAAATCGTCGTTTGTTGTTTAACTGTGTATAAATATTTGCATTTTTTGTTGAGTTTATTCTGAGTAGGTTCAGCATGTTTATTTTAAGGTACCTATATGTATGTATTTTCTATACATTTTTCTCGGTTGAGTGCCTGTAAGGACCATGATCCCCCCAAACTGAATTCCTGGATCCGCGCCTGGAAATAACACGCCATTGAAACAAATAAAATGAAAATTAGTAAATAAATGACAAAATATATGCAAAAAAATGCAAAACTGCAATGAAATAAAGTGATTGTAAATTCATTTTAGCTGCTGTGAATTTTTTTTAAATTTTTTCAACAAAAACATCTTCATTTCACAGTTTGGGCATGTCTAGTTGTGAGAGAGCGGCCCTCGTTTTCGAACTTCGAAAGGTACTTATGAGTGGTCGGTGAATACCACAAATAATTTTCAAGTTAAGAGCCTTGTAAAGTTAAGAGCCGTTTAAGAGCGCTCGGTGAATACCAGCCTTACAGTCGGACCCTTACATTTGCGATTACGCGACGGCAAAGCGCTATTTATTATGAACTGGAATATCTATTCGATATTGTTATTGTGAATACATCAACTTGTATGTAGGTATGTATGAAGGAGATAAAATTCAAACCAGTTGAGCTTCAACTTTCATCGCCTACAATTATAACTATAAAAGCTAAGAAATTAAATTGATAATACATATAATTATATTCAACTTAATCTGATTATACGTCTCTTAGTGTTTCTATTATTTAACGTGTTAACGACACACGTTACATCACAAGTCGCAACTTTCATTTTGGTATTATTGACCGCAGTAATATCAGCTATTGTTAGTTTCTTTGTATTGAAAATCCAACTTTGGTTCATGGTAAGATGTTGCGTTGCGCCAGAATCAATATGTCAATGACCTCTGTTGAAATTGCCAGTAAAAAATACAGCACTGAAAGACGCACCATAATTATTGAAGTAAAACTTCTTTTCCGGCGTTGGGGGTAAAAATTTTCATATGGAGCTGTCAGTGACATGTCAAACCGACACTTTTTATCTATCAAAAACCGACAGAATTTTTCGCGACAGATTTTGCCATAGCTCTATATAAAAACTTTTACCCACCAATAATTATTTAAAAAAAACATCTTTTTATACCGAAAAAGAATGTTTTTTTGGCAAAAGAGCCACAAAAACTAACAGGCACAATATTTAAACACATAATTTCATTAAAAAACCACATGAAAATTGTTTTTTTTTTTTTAATTAAACACAGCGAAGAACAGCCACCAGAACAGAAAACCATTTTCATTAATACAAAAAAACACAAACAAATATATTTTTCGACCATATTTTTAATTTAAATTATTAAACACTTAATGCTAGATAACACAAATCAGTTTTTTCCAACTAAACTTATAAACTAACTACTTAAAATGAACAAATAAATTTACCTAAGATAATAAAAACACAAAGTAAACAAAACTATCTTGTTGAATGTTGACAAACGTAGACGAGCATTGCCATATACGAGGAATCCATAACCCGCTGACAAATCTAAAACAGCATTGCCATATCATCATCATCGTCGGCTCGACAACCGGGGTTCGGTCCTGGCCTCCTTCAACAAGTCTCTCCACCCATCCCGGTCTCGAGCTGCCGCCATCCAGTTGCGCACCCAAGGCTCCGGGCGTCCTGGTCTATGCCATCTCTCCAGCGCAAGCATGGTCTACCACGCTGTCGTCTACCATAGAATGTACCACAAAGAACTTTCCGAGCAGGTTCCTCTTCGCTCATGCGAGCTAGGTGCCCTGCCCACCGGAGTCTACCGAGCTTAATTTTTGTCACGATATCTGCTTCAAGGTAGATTGCGTACAATTCATGATTGTACCGTCTCCGGAATCGTCCTTCCTCACATATGGGGCCAACAATTCTCCTTAAGACTTTTCTCTCGAACGCGGCTAAGAGGTCGGAGTGCCTTTTGCTAAGCACCCAAGTCTCGGATCCATATGTGAGTACTGGCAGGACCATGGTCCTGTACAGCAGCGGTTTTGAAGTTATGGTGAGATTTCTGGATTTGAAGAGCTTTGACAGACTATAGTAGGCTCTGTTGGATTTGAGAAGCCACCCGAGTATTTCTTCTTCTATATTGTTATCGGCTGCTACTATTGACCCAAATTATTTAAAGGATTGCACCACTTCAAATTCGTGCTCCGCTACCTTGATTGTTTGACCAACTGTTCCTCTCGCATTCGACGCCACCATGTACTTTGTTTTACCTTCACTAATGTGCAGCCCCAGATTTTGTGCCGCCTGCTCGATCTGGATGAAGGAATCATGTACAGCTTGCTCAGTTCTTCCGATGATGTCGATGTCGTCTGCGTAAGCCAGTATCTGGCTGGACCTGTTGACGATGGTCCCTCTTGTTGCCGTGCCAGAGTCACGGATTGCTTTCTCCAACGCCAGGTTGAAGAGGAGGCAGGCCAAACCATCCCCTTGTCGGAGTCCATTCAAGATGTTGATTGGTTTGGATAGCAATCCGGCTATTTTTACTTGGCTTGTTACGTTGGTCATGATCAACCTACATAGTCGTGTCAATTTATTTGGGATGCCGAATTCTCTCATGGCTTTGTAAAGTTCTACCCTGGCTATGCTATCGTAGGCGGCCTTAAAGTCTATAAACAGGTGGTATGTTGGGATGTTAAATTCTAGACATTTTTCCATCGCCTGCCTAAGGGTAAAAATCTGATCAGTTGTGAATTTGCCTGGAATGAAACCACACTGATATTGTCCGATGATGGTTTTAGCGTATGGGGTTATCCGGTCTTGTAGGATAGAGGAGAGTATCTTATAAGCGGTACTCAACAACGTGATACCTCTATAATTGCTGCACGTTGTGACATCTCCCTTCTTATGTATGGGGCAAATTATACCTTTTCGCCAGTCTTCTGGAATTTCTTCATGCTCCCACACGTGCACTATAATGTCATGAATTGCTTGACCTAAAGCTGGCCCACCGTGTTGAAATAGTTCGGCTGGTATACCATCGGCTCCCGGGGCTTTGTTTTTCTTTAGCCTGCCTATAGCCTTCTCAACCTCTTCTATGCTTGGTGGCGGCAACATAGGGTACTCTTCTTGAAGTAGTGGAGCCACTTCTGCAGTGAGCTGTCCATTTAGCAATTCATTGAAGTACACTTCCCATCGCTCCAGTATACTTTGAGGATCGGTGATCAGATTTCCCTCTCCGTCCTTGCAGTATGTGCAGCGTGGTGTGTACTTCGTCATGTTTCGGACGGATTGGTAGAACTTCCGCGCCTGGTGCGGACCTCGCTCTCGGCTTTTCTCTATTTCACAGATTATGTTCTTCTCCCAGGCTGATTTTTTCTGTCTGTGAAGCCGTTTTTCAATTCTTCTGAGCTCTTTATATTCGTCTTCGCGTGCCCGCGTTCTATAAGATTGTTGCATTGCTCGGTACGCAACATTCTTACGTTCAGTCACTAGCTTGCATTCATCATCAAACCAGTCGTTCCGATTTATACGACTGCTGCCTAAGATGGAGTTGGCAGTACTAATGACAGTATTCATAAGGCGTGTCCACTTCTCATCTACGGAGAGCATACTGGCTCCAGGACTTACTCTACCCAGTTCTAGGGCGAGTCCTAACGCATTACCAAAGGTGTTACTGGTGTTTTCATTGCGCAGAGCAGCCGTGTTGATTCGAACCTGATCGGCGGATGCAATACGTCTTGGCAATCCGCCCTCGGAAACCATACCAACAAGATAGTGATCCGAGTCGATATTGGCACCTCGGTACGTTCGTAACATCATCAAGTTCGAGTAGTGGCGACGGTCTATCAACACGTGGTCAATTTGGTCACGAGTGACTCCATCAGGTGATACCCAGGTGGCTTTGTAGATATCTTTACGCGGGAACCTGGTACTCGCAACGACCATGTTTTTCGATGCTGCCAATTCTAAGACTCGAAGTCCATTGTTATTAGTGTTCTCATGCAAACTATGAGTGCCTGCGTAATGCCTGAATACCGGTTCCCGACCTATTTTTGCATTCAAATCCCCAAGGATGATTTTTACGTCATACCTTGGACAGGCATCGAGGGCCCTCTCGACTTGTTCGTAGTTAGTCTCTTTTTCTTCGTCTGAGGACTCCTCCGTAGGTCCGTGAACGTTAATGAGGCTGATGTTCTTAAATTTGCCTCGCACGCGAAGGGTGCATAGCCTTTTGCTTATAGCGTTAAAGCCGATGATGGCAGACTTCATTTTTTCGCCGACTAGGAAGCCTACCCCGAGCACATGGTGTTTTGTATGACAGCTGTAGTATAAGTCATAATCTTTCTTCTGTAGAACACCATTCCCTGTCCATCTTATTTCTTGAAGTGCTGTTATGTCAGCTTTATATTTTGACAGGGCATCGGCTAGCTGTTGAGCAGCTCGAGCTCTATAGAGCGATAGTACGTTCCATAAGAAAATTCGTAAATCGTTTTTCCGTTTCCGAGGCTTGTTGTTGGTCTCGTAATTCTTTTAGTTTTACAGAACAGGGAATTAACCTGTTGCCAACCTGTGGAACCAGCCTGATCATATTAGCAAAACCTTTTTAGAGGCTTGTTTCTAGCGGCCGCCGCGAAGAGGCTATGATCACACTTCCACCAGTCCGAATAGTTACGGCACGTGCATGTTTTCGTATGCTACATGTTACTCCCCCTATTCGGCTGATGGCTGACCGCCATTGCCATATGCATTTGGAATTAGTCCTCGAACACAATGGATGCGTTAAGAAAACGAGACGTGAGTTTGACGAGATCTCGTCGTTCTTGTTAAATTAGTTTCAAACTATGACGAGGATATGCATAATAAAGCATTTCACGTCGTCACGTTACGTAAAATTAATTGATTAAGAAATTGTAAATCAGTAAGCTTTAATAGCCGTAGGTATTTTAATTTCCCCCAGATCTGATCCGGATTGGATTTGCACACGAAAATACATTTATTACAAAAACAATTCAAGGTCCAGCTTTGCTTTTGGACTTGCAAATCCATTTTTGAACACACACCTTTAGTACTTCCTTGCAAAAATTAGTTTTAACGCTGACGGCTAGATGGCTTTTTGAGTAAAAATGAAGACAACGAACACCTACAAATAAATGCACAAAAGGACAAAAAGAGATGGGTATATAACATTTTTTTCACCGTGATCCTGTTTGTTTTATTATCATGATCTTATCCGGATCAGATTTGAAGGATAATAAAATGCAGCTAATATTATTATTTTGTTAAATCTCGTCAAAAGTCTCTTGCCATTGAATTGGGAAATGGTTTTATAATTCCAAAATGCTTACAGTGAATAATGTCACGCTTTCGTCTCGTTTTATTGCGTCTCGTTTCCTTTCTTAAATCTCGTCCCAATTTCGGAGATTTTACTGAGGTGAATCGGTGAGTTGAAATCGGTGAGTTGAAATTGCTAAACCACGGATAAAAATTTGAATCAAATGAGAACCTCAGATAACTCGCCGGAATCGGTGGACTAAAATTGCTGAACCACGGATAAAAGACGGATCGACGTTTGTACAGCTGGCCCTTACATGCCACCTCCACTGGGCATGAACAATGCTCGGGTTATGAACATGTCTAGAAAAAATCCAATGGAGGCACAAAAATCCATGTCCGTGCAGCAACATATCGACGAAAACTACTTTTCAATACGACATGACCGCTGTCATGAGATTTGACGTTTCATGTGTGTGAGTTTTTTTTGGTTCTCGCTGAATGTGGTGGTAAATGTTGAAGGAAAAAGGTAGAAGTAGTGGGGAAAGGAATTTCTGTATGTTTCCCTTGTATGTGAAACGACATGACATAATTTGCCCAGCGGTAAAAATTCGCTGATTGGATTATTGTGGTTGTGATGTTGGGCATCTGAATGCCCTGTGGAGTCGGGGTGTAATGGCTAAGCGAAAATCGTCAACTTTAGTTTGATTATCTAACCAATTTGTAAAGAATTCATTATAATCTTAAATCAACAATTAATTGTTATGTTGGTTTATACAAAATGTTTGTACGTTTATGAGTAAGAATATGACAGAGGCGAGAGGCTTTGTTTGAGAGAAAAGAAGTTTTACTTCTAGCGCGCGTACGTCAGTACACACATATGTTTTTTTTTTGTCATTAACGTGTTTTGACTTCTTCATCGGACAATCAGTTCATGTGACCAATCTTGTTACCGCTGTAGCAACGTATTCCCATTTTCTTCTGCAAACCTTTTTTATTTCCGTTGTGTTTACTGAAAAAAGGACCTCCTCCACTCACTGTTGGAACCTCTTGTAATAATTTGGTTTTGATAGCATCACTTGTCTGTTTTGTATCCGTATTGTCCAATGCCATAACCATTGGTTGAAACTGATCCGTTAGAGCGAACATCAAAAAAAATTTCAACCATTAACATTGACCGATTTCCTTGGAAAAGGAAGTAAAAAGTGAGTTGAAAGGACAAAATCGTTTGTTCCTCAAAACTAAAACGATTTGTCCAGTCTGTTTTCGCTCTCTGTCACCTTCTTTCCAGTTTCTTGTGTGTACTTAGTGTTAATGTAACGTTTATTTGATGGTGTAAGTATATCTTAAAGCAAAATTAAGGGGATAGCAATGAAAAATGAAGAAGACAACGAAAAATCTCAATGGAAAAATCGTTCAGTGTAAACATTTCACCCGATTTCTGGAAAAATCCTAGTGGAAAAATCGGTCAATGTAAATAAAGACATTCAAACGCTGATCTGCCGTAATGATTGTAGAAAAATATGTATCCATTGAGCTGCAGTTTTCCAGTTTGGTACCTGTTAATTGTCTGACCAATGTGACTCGGCATGCATGACCTTTGTCCTAAAAAGATGATTTTAATTTTTCCCATACTTTTTTAGCTGTTAAGGTATCTTGGACATAGACATAATTGCTTGGATCAATGCTCAAAATAATCGCTGCTCTTGTCTTAGATATTTTACTAGCATCCTTTTCCGTTCCAAGAACCGCATTCCAGTTGGTATGTTTGCATTGTAAACTTCCTTGTTGCATAGTTTTTACAACCCTTCTGTCATTCGATCGATGCTAAAAAAATTCTTTTCGCTTGGCATTGCACTTAATCACAATACTGATAACAGTTCCAACAAATTTAATTTATTGTATTCACAAATTCGTATCCTGCTCGAACTATTCTAGGCCCATAACCTGAACTAGAGCTACGTTTAGTTCCAGAAGATTTTATAAATAAAAGTTGGTTACAAATTTATATGTGAATACCTAGTTTGAATAAATTGAATGAAGTGAAGAAAATATATTTTATTAATAATGGTAGCTATTTGATAAGAATACTTAAATTGATTATAGTAAAGTACCTAATTATATTCGAACTCATAAGGTTCCACGCGTATTTTATTACGAAATTATTATAGTACACTATTTCCACAGAGACAAGAGAAAAGTATAAGGACTCAGTGAACCTGACCAAGGTATAAAGAAAACATGTTATTATATTCCGAATGTTGATATCCTCTTTTAAGCATATTGTCACCGACTGACGTAATTCACTGCACTTTCGTTTGGACGAGACTAGAGACATGCCAATTAATAACAGTTATAACCGTTTTTCACTATTAAAAGTGGGCGTGCGTTAACGCGCTTCTTGTGACTTGAAAATAAAACTCTGGGTGCCTGAAGTATGCCCACCGGCGGAGGGCCCTGGCCCTGGCCCTGCGGGGTCGCATAAACAGTATTTTATAAACCAAAACTGTTACAATTGGCATGTCTGGAGTCATTTCCCTTTCTTTTATCTCTGTATACAGTTTTGTCAGCCAGTGACGTAGATGCGCAGAACGAAAGAAAAATTCAACATTGAATGTTTTCTTTATGGAAGTGACTCTAGACATGCCAATTATAACAGGTTTGGTTTATAAAAGTACTGTTTATGCGGCCCCACAGGGCCAGGGCCCGCCACCGGTGGGCATACTTCAGGCACCCAGAGTTTTCTTTCAAGTCGTGCGAAGCGCGTTAACGTACACCCACTTTGAATGGCGAAAAACTGTTATTACTATTATAAATTGTCAGGTCTCTAGGCTCGTCCGTTCTTTATACCATTTAACCTCACGATACGCATCCAAATTTATATACGCTCCGCCTTTATTTAGCATTTCCTAATTGCCATAAATTCTGATTGAAAGAACTCATGTAAAATTAGTTTAACTAAATACCTATATATTGCTACTTCTCATATTTAAGTATGAAAGTATATATATATTCAAACTTTTACAGCGCCGTGAATAGATAGGTATAAGTTTTCAGCGGGTTTTTAGGGTAGTTCTTTAGCGGTAGGTATTATTAGATGAAAATGAAATAATTGTATTCGTGTATACATACATACATAGGCACATAATATAAGTGTACCATACCTATATACTAGTGCTGGATATGGTGTGGTTAAATATGTACCAAGGACGAAGCGTCCATATATTGAGTGGAATGAGTGCTTCCGTTGATAAATTCCAAAAATATAATATTCATAAATTAAAATAAAAGTTTGACAATATAATATTTTTTTACTAATTGATCCTCCTTTAATCCCTCTTTAAAAAATTCCCATAATCATTATTTGAACATAATTATATTTTATCTAAATACAACTCAAAATATACCAACAACCTACCAAGAATGCACAACCTCACCCCTATAATTCGCAAACGAAATTGCTTGCTGAAAATTCACTAGAATGCACAACATCAATTCATTCTTCATCACCTCTTTGCTAAATAAAACTCAAAAAGTCCTTCTCTTGCTCCAAGTTAACTGAGAATAAACAACATCACTGATCACTCCATTATTTCTTTTTTTCTCTTTCTTTCTTATAATTCTCTTAGGAAAACTGAAAATTTACTAGAATGCTTAACACCTATGCATTCTTTATATCGCCTACTAAGATCACAAAGTCACATCAAAATTTCTTCATTTTTTACCGTTTAACCAAAATATTAGCGTACGTTCATTACGAAAATTCCTTAAAACAAAATAAAGGCCAGTTATACAGAAAATTTGAGTTGTTTAATGTTTACTGTCTCCTACTGTCATTGATAAAGGGGTAGCAAAGTTTTTGTTACACTTTTTGGTGTTTCGTGTTGCGTTTGTGTATGTGTGTGAAAAACTGCAAATCGTTTTAATGAGTATATTAATCAGGAAAAGGTAGTTGGTCTTGGTGGTGTTGTTTTTTTAGTTTCAGAGTTGAGTGGGCGACATTCCGTTTCTAAAGTGTTTTTTTATTGCGAATAATTGTTTGGCGATTAAACTATGAATTCTTGTGATTGTGCAGAAGAAAATGTTTTAAATAAACCATTTTTGGCTAGAGTTTTTGCCGAAAAAAAAATATTATATAGATGCTGGAAGACCGAAACCAATTCTAAGCATAAACACCATTACAAAGCGATGTACTAGACATTTTTCAAAGCAATTTTATGAAAGTTTTTCGTGGTTGAGGGGATGTCTTAGCACAAATAAATTGTACTGTTGGCCGTATCTTCTATTTTCAAGTGAAAAAAGTGATTGGAATACTGCTGGATTTAGTGATACGATTACTAAGGGCCATATTATTCACTCGATTCATCCAGATTAAAAATGTAAATCCAGATGTAAAGCCTACAAATTCAATGTAAATACATCTGGATTTCAGTTTTAATCTGGATGTATCTTGTGAACAATATGGCGGTAAAAGAAATACAAGCCAAAGGAAAATTTCATGACCAAATAATAAATAGATAATTTTGCTTCAAAAGAAAGAAGGATACATTTAATGTACAAATCTTAAAAACTTTAAATTAATTTGTCTTGTGCACCTATACCTTTATCTTATAATAGGTATATAAATATTTCGTTTATACCTATATTAATTAAAGCGATATGATCTCGATTAAAGAACTTTTAATTTGTATGTGTTTACGTTGGGTGCTTCCGCTCCCGAAAAAGTCACGCTTCCTGCCTGATATGTACCTTAATATGAGTTTTGAAAAAAGTGTTGTAAGATATAAAATTTACTTCTGTTGAATAGGGAGAGAAGACCAAAACCCAGAAGAGATGTAATAATAAAGATTAATACATGTTTTTGTACATCTTCTGAGTTGCAGTGTTTCACACATTCGTTTTTTGGCATATATCTATCCCACTCTCCTTTTCTTGAAATTTGCAGATGCAGATACCTATTCATCCATCATTACTATACTATGTATTTATTAATATTTACATGCGTTGGAACTTCTTACAATTAGTTCTATCTGAGAATAAAGAGTTATTTTATATACTTTGTTGCTATGAGCTTGGTAAGGGTTTACATTAAACAACTGATTGTGGGCGTAGAAATAATTAATTATGGTTTTCGGATTAAGGGAAGGTATTCATAATTTAAGCATAGGTAGGTATGTTTTTCTACGCAGATATATGATTGATATATATTTAAAAAAAAAAAATATGTAGGAATGGATCGCATGAACTTGCTATTGTGGTTAACAACTATAATTGAGACGCACCGTGAAATGTGAAAATATATGTTAGTGGTTCAATAATAGGTGTGTTTTTTTAGTGCATGTATACCCGCTTGAAACATAATTTTCATTTAAAATACAACAACAATTACGCTTAGTAAATGGCGATGAACCTCTCCGCTTATAAACTAAAAGCATATAAAAAAGAATAATGATTATTACATATAACGGTTATACATGACGTGTTTTTTGTGTACTTAAGCGAACAAGTGAGTACAACAAAATATGCGCAACTTGATCGCATGAACTGGCTCTTGTGGTTAACAACTGTGTGTAAGAACACAAAGAAGATGCATGATGTATATCTCGACTGAAAAGGTAAAACATCTTAAATCGACTTAAGATGATTTCCTTTTTTTAATGAACCATGTTAGCAATATAGAAGAGCACAGTTCTACCTTATCCGCATTTTTCTATCTCACTTCTTTTTCGTTTTATAAAGGAAAAAAATCATCATATGTAGTCTAAGTATACTTAAGATTATTTTATTTTGAGAGTTTGTAATAATTGTTTGTAATGTTGGCTTAAGATACTTTACCACGTGTAAGCCAAACAAAAAATCAACCTTAAGTCGACTTCAGATAAAATAAATCAAAAAAATTTGGAAAAGAGTGAAAAGGAAAATCATCTCATGTTGACATAAGATGTTTTCATGAATTTAAAACCTTGAACTTGCCTCCCCTAAGTAGACTCAAAATATTTTACCGTTTGCAAAATAAAAAAATATGTGAGTGCCGGGGCTCACGGTTAAATATGTGTTAACATCAACGTTTGTCCAAGTGCCTGATTTTTGTTACTGAACGTCATCAAAAGAAACATATTGAATAATAAACACTACATTACCTATCTGTAGGCAGTGCTTAAAATGCTTAGTGTTGAAAGAACGGCAGCGAAATACCCAGTGGGGGAACCGCTGTAACGAAATTTCCAAGCACTAAAAGGCTGGTGGTGAAGTGTCCAACGAACGGTGAAGGTTCGGTACTGAAAGGTCCTGCTTCGTAGTTCACTCTCAACCTTAAGATGACTTCACATTACACATGGTTATTGTTTATGGTAATCACTCTCTGAGCATCTACAAACAACAACTGTCAGCGGAGAGCACTAAAATCGTGGTTTCAATTAAATGACATCGTACCCAAATTCCAAAGGAACTTAATGGTTTGACTGACAGGGGCCGAATTAAAATATCCAGTTAGAACTGTCAACGAACTTGCAACTCTTATGAAACTCCATTTTTCCCATCGAGTAAAACTTACAAAAAGTTCAGTCTTAATTTTATACTGAACGAACCTCAAATGAATGTCACTATGAGATAGCCGGCGAATTATATATCTTGAGTTTTTAGAATATTTAGTTGCAGTTGTTGTCAGTGGAAATCAATAAAATCGCAGACACCATCAATCGCGTATGGAATTGGACGCTGTGATTTTTAATGAATGTTAACTTTGTGCAAGTACACAGCTAGCCGATAACTCTGCAATTTGTTCAACCTCAGTTATTTTGTATATCCCAGCCTACAAATTGCAAGAAGAAATTGCATCGTTTAAAAGCAGTATAATGTAGACGTAGAATTTAAGTTCAGATTTATATCACTGAACGCACCCGATATCCTACCATACCTACAGCCATTGATCTACCATACCTACAGTAAATTGTCAATTCCTACAGCTGACTATTATTATTTTGTTTTGATTTTGTTTTCTTTTTAATTACTAGTGTCGCGTCCATTTTGTTCGGGGAATAATTAAAAATTAAAGAAAAAAATATAAAAATATAAGTGTTAAAATGATAAAATCGTCGGTTGCGCTAAAAACAATTTGCTTTCGTCGTTATCAAAAACAATATAAATGAGTGGTCGCGATAAAGTATAATCTAATTGTCGGTCGCGTTAAAATCACTTTGTTTTGGTCGGGGCAAATCAGATTTCGTAACGTAGCGTGCTACAACGTAAAGTGCACGACGTAACGTTGCACACGAACGTTCACGTTTTTTTTTTCACTCTACCGCCAGCATAGATGTTTACACATAAAAAAAATGAACGAAATAACGATGACATAAGATACATTCAATGGCAGTTCAGCTCCACATTATTCTCAGTGCGCATTGATTTCCCCTAAGTTTTACAGAATATTGCAGTGAAAGGATAACTGATCGGTAAACAAAAATAACGGGAAAGAATACAAAGTATTTTGTATAGCATCAAGCTTTTATTTTGATTAATGTAAGAGCTATACAAAATAATCACCTATTTTTCAAAACTGCCAAACAGCGCACAAAAAAATAAAATACAAGGTAAAGACTATTATTTACTTGAATCTTTATTATAGATTTTTAAACTTGCTTCCTTTGAAAATAGTATAGCACTGTGTTACAAAGTATAAATAATATAATATAAGTGAATAAATTTTCAGATATAATGTATGGTTGCGACTCTAGACATGCAAACAGTATGACAGTGTGACTGTGTGGCAATGTGTCGGGTATCTTGGTATCTTCGGCTTTAAGTCTGACGGTGTGATACAGTCGGTTACAGTCTGTTTTAAGAGTGACAGTGTAACAGAATAATAGTAAAACAGTGCGGCAGTGTGACAGTGTAACAGAACAGCGTTATAGTTTAACAGTGTATTGTGGGAATATTTGGTTTTAAATATGACAGCGTATCAATAGCTAAGTTTGGAAGTGTGAAAATGAAAAAGTGTGAGAGCGTGAAAATAAAAGTGTTGCAGTGTGGAACTAAAAAGTGTGTTCACAAAAAAATTGTGAGAGGGTGAAAATAAAAAACTGTGAAACTGTGGCAGTGTTGAAACAAAAAAGTGTGACAGTGTCAAAAGAAAAAATTGTGAGAGCGTTACAATGTGTGAGAGTGAAAATAAAAAAAATGTGGCAGTATTAAAATGAAAAAAGTGTGACAGTGTCAAAATAAAAGTTTGAGAGAGAGAAAAGTGTGGCAGTGTGAAACTAAAAATTGTCAATAAGTGAAAATGAAAAAGTGAAAGCGTGAAAATAAAAAAGTGTGGCAGTGGGAAACTTAAGTGTCACAAAATAAAAAGTGCTGCAGTGTGAAACTAAGAACGTCACAGTGTGAACATGAATAAGTATGACAATGTGAACACAAAAAGTGCGACAGAGTGAAACTAAAAAGTGTGAGTTTGAAAATAAAAAGTGCAACAATGTGAAAATAAAAGTGTGTCAGAGTAAAAAAGTGAAAGCGTAACCCTGAAAATGTGGACCTTGTAAGAGTAACTGTAATAGTTTCAACCGCATAATATGTGTATATATAAATTGCATTCGTTTGTGATTTCACAATTCGATTATATTTAAATTGTCACATAGTTTATGATATTGGATACAATATATTCGAAGTAAAAATCCCTTAAAGAATTGTTATAGTCACTTCTGTATTACATTAAGTTACTAAACATTAAGATCGAACTCATTACATTGTGCTCAATAAATTCCAATTAATATCGATTACGCTTTTATTTTGCATCAATTTTTTTTTTTCATAATATCTTTCATTTTAGTTTTCAAATGAATATATTTGCGTATTAGAAGAATATTGATGAGCCAAATGCGAAAATGAAAACGAGAACAGTTAGGTAGATACATTCTTATTAAACCAGCACAAGCTGAAAAAACACACAAAAACACAACCAGAGCGACGATGACAAAACTCATTGTCATTACCAACGTGCTAACCCTCGAAATCGTGCGAATCTCGGTCCCAAATACCGGTACATAAGAGCGCACAGAGATCTACAAAGTTGAAAAGAACGACCTGCAGCTGTGACCGAGCTATCATCCGTTGCCACCAACGAGCTATACCATGTGCACAACCATCGTATTTTTCAGTCCCGAAAATCGGTCCGAGAAATAACAAAAATGTATTAACCACCGGCTGCAGGGCGGACCGGAAACGATCAACATCTTCATCATTTTGGTGGGGAGAATACAACAACCACATTACCGGACCAAAAGCAAGTCAACGAGTGCGACTTACAAAAGGGTAACATATTATGTGCGACAACAAGAAGTAAAGGAGCGACGACAATGAGCAACATCATGGACTCTGCATACCAGAGCTACATTTTTTCTCGGTCCACAATAACGGTCACTTGTAGGGGCGCGAGAAAATCAATTCTCTTTTGCTACTAGCTGCAACACTAAAATAATAAAATAATAGGTATAAAAAAGGCTACGGAGGTATTACGCACATTCTCTGTCATACTATTTTGTTTTCCTACTCCTATTGTTTCTTGTGTCTTCTATGGAAAGCCATTAGAAAAAAGAAAAAGACAGAAGTCATCAAAAAAAAGGATTTTATGTGTGTAAATATGTCCTGTTTTTTTGTCAATGGGTGTTCACCTCGCGTATCTATAAAGAATTCATCCAAAAGAACAACAAAAATTATAGCAAAAAACTAGTCGTTCTATCTTCTATCTTCTATCTGCTTCTATAAATATGCTTGTGTACGCATGCACAAGCTGCGAGGTACATACTTATGTGTTGTCAATGTGCTGCTTGTGCGAAAGCGTAACTCTTTCCCTGTTTCTGGCTCTGAGAGAGAATGTTTTGCAATTCAAATTTTTAAATACTGAAATTGAACATTTTTCTTTCACCAATACACTCAAACGCAACTATATGAGTTTTATATTTGATTATGGGGGAGACCCCCTTTTCTATTTTCACACTGCCACACTTATTTAATTTCACGCTCTCAGACTTTTTTATTTTCACACTGTGACACTTTTTAGTTTCACACTGCAACACTTTTAACTTTAACGCTCTCACAATTTTGTTTTGTTTTGACACTGTTACACTCTTTTATTTCGACACTACCACACTTTTTTATTACAACATTGCCACACTTTTTTATTTTCACCTTTCAACAATTTTTTTTTTGACACACACTTTTTAGTTTCACACTGCCACACTTTTATTTTCACGCTCTCACACTTTTTTATTTTCACACTGCCACACTTTGCTACTGATACACTGTAACACATAAAACCAAATATTCCCACAGTACACTGTTAAACTGTAAAGGCCCAACTAAAGGGTCCGCCATCTAGCGTTTTTTTTTCAACTAGTGCTTATTTCGTGAATGGTAACACTTAGCTCATGTCTGATTCGACAGATAATTAGTTTTATCCTTCCGCTGAACGAATATGGTTGTGTATACGCATTGCTAAGTGGGCCTGCGATCGACTTAGAGAAGATGCCGATTTTGCCAAAAAAATCATCTTTTCAGATGAAGCCCATTTTGCGCATGAAACGAAAAACCATTTTCTTGTGGTTTTCAAAAATGTCTCTTTTGTGGCCTTAACCTACCACACAATCACCCACCCAACCACCCACCCAACAACCAACCCAGCCACCCACCCACCATCCAAGCCCATCCACTTTCCAACCCCCTATCACAGTCAGGCTCCAATCTACTATACCCAAAAAAAAACCATCGAAGCCAACCATCCACCTACCAACCAACCCAGTCACCCACCCACCTGCCAACGCAGCCACCCACCCACCATCCAAGCCCATCCACCTACCAACCCTTTATCCCAGCCCTCCAATCTACTATACCCAAACAAATCGAAGCCAACAGTCCACCTACCAACCAACGCAGCCAACCACCCACCCACCATCCAAACTAACCAGACCCACCCACCAACCATCCAATAAAAATATTTTTTTTTAAATATTAATTAGGAGGAGAACCTGCCTCCTCTGATGTGTAATAAGAACTGAAAATTATTTCGAACTGATATTTGCTTAAATACTTTTTTCAAAGGGGGAGTGGCCTAAACCAGTGCGGTCTTTTACATATTGTGAAAAAAGAACGAATGTAGGAAACTTCGTTCTCCTTGCTTCTCATGAATTTTGCGTCACCTTTTATATGAAAATAAAAATCAATACAGTCCTGTCGATTTAGTATTGAATCGGCGGGATTTCGTTACGCGGGATTCTGTTATGCGGGATTTTGTTATGCGGTATTTTGTTTGGCGGAATTTCGTAACCAACCCATTTCAAAAAGATACAAAATTGTATGCAAGACATCAAAATCAAAACCATTAATAGAATTAACTCAAAACGTGAGGCTATACCAAATACAGTAATCAAGAGAGATTTTATATAAAAAATCCAAAAGCAGTTAGGCAGAAAAGAGCTAGGCGATATTTAAAATATAACCCAAATAATACAAATAAGATTCATATTATACAAATTAAAAAATCCTTAACACCCTTTTCAGATCTCAATGATATTATTATTGATCGGAATCTTAATTTCATTGGCTGAAGGTTCATTAGAGATAAACAAATTGGAAACCGAAGCAGGATATACAGTTTTGGAAACTGAACAAATTGACTTAATACAAAATTATTCAAAGATTATTCATATAATCAGTCTAAAGGAAATCAGCTATACAATACAAAAAATTAAAAAAAGTTTTTCTAATAGTTTTGAAGAAGAAAATAGTTGGCTAATTTTAAATCCCAATTACTTACAAGATAAATGAACTAGAGAATGCCTTATCAACTATTACAATTCACACAAGACAGAAAAGGGGATAAGTTAATGTAGGAGGACGCTTAATTAACTGGTTATTTGGAAATATGGATGATGAGGATAAAGAGTATATAGAAAAACATTTTAAAACCTTAGATAACAATCAACGTGTAATAAAAACTAATATGAATAAACAAATAAAAATAAATAATGATTAACAATTATCTTACGAATATAAGATTATTCATTCAATCTCATCAGGAATGGTTTAATAAAACTTATGAAGATACTATTGAACAAAATTTTAAAATAACTAAGTATAACAATTTTCAGTTGTTAATTAATCAAGTGAAAGACAAAATAGAGAAAATACAAGAAAATATCATAGTGGCTAAGCACGGTATTATGAATAGATTTTTTCTTACGAATGAAGAAATAGATTTTTATAATATCGCTAGTTCGAAATTAAAATACATAAAATGTAGCCTGGGATCACACAGGAATGACATAATGTTATTTGTAGTATTAATTCCCAATTTTGTAAAGCAATAATTTCAAACTTTGATTACTATACCAACCCCAAATAAAAATTATATGCAACTCGATATTGAAATAACTAATATAATACTGATAGTGATACAACTTCCCTTCGTATTATTATCCTTGTTTATATCACTTGTCAGATCACTTTTGGAATACGTAGATGTTATTTGGAGTCCCGCATATAAAGTCCATTCTGATCGGATTGAAAAAATTCAAAGACGATTCACGAAATATATATTTAAAAAAATGGGTTGGGACTTCAGTCCTGGGTATGAGGCTAGATGCCAATTACTTGGAATAAAGTCTTTACATTCAAGAAGAAAAATTCATAGTGTAATGCTGATTAGAGACTTACTATGCTATCATATAAAATGTCCATCGCTTCTTGCTTTAATACCTATCTATGTTCCCGCTAGTTCTATGAGAGCTAGAGTATTCTTATTTCAAAGAACTCATATGACAAACTATCAAACTCTATCAAGGTCCATTGTATATTTCAATGAAATCTCTACAAACATTGATTTTCTTAATATTAATCGTACAAAATTTAAAATTGAAGTATTGTATTTATTCACCTTTTAATTTGTCTCTTGGAGTGCTTATATCTGTTAGCTGTAATATTGCTTATAGATTAAATAAATAAATAAATAAAAATAAATAAATAAACATACACTGTTCAAGAAGAAAATAATATATTGAAAATGCAGATGGCAAATAAATGTTTATCAAATATTTTACAAAACAATTACACATATTGTTGAAAGAAAAGTTTTAAAGAGAAACTAAAACAAAAAATTGACATTGGAAATTTGTTGTTGTTAAATGTAAACACAACTTTAATTAACGAAAGGAATAACTCTATGTACGCACTAAATAGTAATTATTTAATAAGATTTTATAATATAAAAAGCTTTAGTAGCGAAACAAATATTATAATACAAAATTTAAATATATTGTCAAATAATTTGTCAGAAACCTTGTCTACTTTTAACTTAAGTAACCTCAATGAAATAAAAGAAAAAATTACCGAAGAAAATTCAAGTTTAAATTTCATAATTTTTATTTTTATTCTTATGTTAATTATATATAGACATATGTGTTAACGAATTGCGATTTTTTATTAAAAACCGATGAGCCTCGATTCCTAAGGGGGAGAGAGTCATATCCGATGATATTCCATTATCATCGGATATAAACATAAAGAAGAACGACGACAATATTGCCTTCTGCAACATTGCACAAAATGCATTTGCACATTAACTCCTTGTTAATGTTGCCTTTTTTCCCACAATTGCATTATTACAATCGCTATTCGTATTTTATTTCTCTTTGTCATAATTGACTACCCATGATGTGATTGCTCACATCTTGGGTGCAGATTTAAGTTAATGAATTAAATAAAGTCAGTCTTGAATTATAATCGAAACTCTACGGTCTTCCTTATTTTAATTAATTATATAATTGGTACCAAGAATATAACTTAAATATAACTTGCGCAGTAGAATGGCCGACTAATTTGGTTGAAGCTATACACTGTCACACTGCCACACTATTTTACTATTATACTGTTACACTGTCGCTCTTAAAACAGACTGTATAACACTGTCAGACTTAAAGCCCAAGATACCCGACACACTGCCACACTGTTGGCATGTCTAGAGTCACTTCCATAATGTAAAGCAATTCGCGTACAGCCATTTTGCGAATGGTAAATTCAAAAAAAAAAAAAACAGGAGGCCAATCCAGTTCATCAGACATTCCTGAAAAAATTTCTGTTACCAACAAAAACGCATTTGTCTCAACCATGTTTTCAAGATTTATGCAGAGCGAAATAACAATTGAAACAATCGACCATAAATTTCTTGTTCCGGGACATACACATATGGAATGTGATGTAGATCACTATAGAGCCCAAAAAGAAGAAAACGCATTCACAAATTCATCATCCACGAGATTGGTACCTGTTTATTTCAGCCTTGGGAACCAAAAACATTTTTAAAGTACACGAAATGGAGCAATCAATGTTTTTAAACTTTTCGAGGGCTTTAAAGGAAAAATTTATGTGGTGAAAAATATATTCTAACAGACAAGGTACACAAAAACGTTGGGAATAATCAAGTACAAGACCAGTTTAGCAGAAGAAGAGGATTTCAAAATATTGAACACAAAAAAAAAGAGGGATTGCAAAACTAAGTATAAGTGATGTGACAAATGTATACAACGAACCCATAAAAATATGTGCTGCAAAGAAAAAAGACTTAGTTGATATGCTGGATTTGATAAATCCCAACTACCACGATTTCTAAAGAAAATTTGCCATCCGACAATCAACCGGATATTCATCCAGATCTGTCAGAAGACTCCGAAGAAGAAACCTTATTTGTTAATAATTAATATTTAAGTTTAAGTGTAACTCTTTTAAATTATATTTGCTGTTATTAGTTATTGTTAACTCAAATGTGATTTTAAAGTATATGTTTTTGAAACTTTTAGTTTTTAATAGAAGTAATGAAATTTCATCTTATGTTTAATTCATTTTCAGTACAACATTTGCAAATCATCTTAAATCAACCTAGGAACTAGAAAAACAGGCAAAATATCTTATCTCAACTTAAGATTTTCGAAATCATTATTTAAAAAAAAATAATTTGCCTTTTAACTCACAAAATATTAACAATATCTTTTAACAATAAATTTAAGAAAAAAGTTCATAAAATTTTACTTTTAAAAAATTTATTCTAAGAAGTCGACGTCTAAAAGGTTCTTTGGGAAGCATCCTTTAAGACTTTTTTTGATTTCCTGAAAAATGTTAAAAATGAACTTAATATGATTTACCTTTTCGGTTGACATATACTTAACGAAAAAATATTAAAAGAGGCAAAAATACCCGCTAAAAAATCCGCCGGGAAGGTATACTACATTGTTTTGCCGCAATTTTTGTAAACATTTGTCTTGGCAGTTCATATTTGGCAGTCGTGAAGTAGACACGTGTCAAATTTATTATGGAAAAATATTCGATAAACCAACGTGTTTTAATCGTTTAAACATTTTAACAAAATCAATCATCGATTACTGTGACGATGAGAAAGTTACGTGAAATTTTTGGGAGAAACAACGTGCCAACAAAACGCACTATTTATCGTTTAGTGAATAATTTCGAAGAAAGAGGGTCTGTAGGCGATAGGCCCAAGCATGGACCACAACGTACTGCAAGATCGGATGAAAGCATTACTGCTGCTCAAGGAAGTGTTCAAAACAATCCATCAACCTCAATTCGACGACGTGCTCAGGAGCTTGGTCTTCAAAGAACAACTTTGGCCACAATTTTGCACAAGGATTTGCATTTGTTTCCATTTAAGATTCAGTTGACACAAGAGCTTCTTCCACAAGACCATTTACGCCGCCGTACATATGGCAAATGAATGGATATGTGAATAAACAGAACAAGTAGTCAGTTCTGGGCAATGGAAAACCCTCAAAATATTCATCAGTCACCTTTGCATCCATTAAAAGTTACAGTCTGGTGTGCAATTTGGTCAGGAGGAATCATTGCTGCGTGAAATGTGTGAGAATGTAATGAAAAATGTGCTCCAAAGGGCTCGCATTTGTGAGACTAACAGAGGCAGACATTTATCTGATATTGTATTCCATACATAATTGCCGACATTAAATAAAACATTTATCAATATAAGATCCATTCTCTTTCATTTAATCAAAAATTATAAACAAATAAAGTATTATACCTTCCCGGCGGACACCCCATAATGTTTTTAAAATTTTTTAAACGTAATATTGTTAAAAATATTGAGAAGCACAAGTTTGACAAATTATAACCAAATCGGTAGAACCCTCAAAAAGATATAGGTATGTACTTGAATAACCCAAAACCATGACCTCTGTTTAAGCTGAGAAGCTTTAGATTTATTTTAAGATATTTTAGAAATTTAAATTTATTTAAATTAATAATTAATAATTTGAACCACACTTTTATTTCGCTTGTTGATGATGATGTAAAATGACAATTTGGAATGACGTTTGTATTGACATTTTCTCGATTGACATTTGATGCAAGTTTTATATGGGCGCATGTAGGTTTTAGTAGGCGCGTTCGATGACCTGCGTTGAATCGATCTTTGTGTTCAACATTCTCCCCGGGCGAAATAGGCGCTTATTCGTCACCATTCTAGTACCTTATAGCGTAGAGAAGACATTAGGAGGTAAAATTTTGCTCGTGTTTGACATGAAAAGAAACAAATTTCATTCTTACATTGTAAAATAAAATATTTGAGATGAAATAATGTGACAAAATTATAGCATTTTACAATCTGTTTGGGTTTATGTCTGTGCTGCTAGATATATCCACGAAAATGCACATGTCGATCCTGTAGTAATTCGATCGTTTCATTGATAAAGCCAACGAGTAAGAAGGAGGCAAACAACAACAATTTCCCTGGTTGTAAATGGAAAATTCCATCAATTACGGCGCTGTTTGTGCTTCGGGTGTGTGTTTTTTTGTTGTATTATTTAAATTTTGAATTATTGTAAATTAGTGTTAAATTTGTAAAAAAAACACTGAAAAAAAATAATTGAAAATTATGGAGCAATTCAGGTGAGTTCGAAAGTTATAAGATTTCAAAGATTTCAAATTGATTACTCAAATTGATTTCATTTGATTATTTTATGTATCCATGTCCATCGAAGTCTTTTCAAGGGCCGTTTTCGCCAGTCGTTTTTTTCATTTCTTCGGTAGGAATTTATGTGAAAGTGTTTTAAGTGATTGTTAATTTTGATGAATTCATTAAATTGATATAATAATTATTATTTTAATTTATTGTACTATTCATACTAGAATGTCAGTTTATTAGACTTGACCATTCCTTATTCCGTCAATTTCATTGAATTTTTGAGCAACAACTTAAAGTTGCTACCACCAATTGTTTATGAATTAATTTATAATTCGTTTATTTTGGCTAGAGATACAGCTGTTTCAAGGGGTGCCAAGCCGCCTATCATCAGTTTCCTCTTATTAGTGGTGCTGAGCTTTAATCCAATTTGATTATGAAAAACTTTCTACATGCCCACCATAGGGATCGAACCAACGATATCAGATTTTCTCAGTCTTAGAAGTTGTATGCACTACGCATTCCGCCGCCTGAGACCACTGACGTCACAGATCGAAATGGCTTGTTTTTGTTTATCAAATGCATTTGGAGCATCAGCATTTTTCTAAGCGCCTTTAAGTATGTTGTCTTGTTCCGCCTTCATTTTCTCCATACCTTGTTTCCATAGACTACAATTCGTAGTACGTATCAAGGGGGAGAGGTTGGAAGATCGGTAACAGACCAGACTATTAAGTTATAATTATTATTTATTGCACTATTCATACTTGAATGTCAGTTTATTAGACTTGACCATTCTTTATTCCGTCAATTTCATTGAATTTTTGAACAACAACAACAACTTAAAGGGGCTGCCACCAATTGCTTACGAGCTGTTTCAAGGGGTGCCAAGCCGCCTATCATCAGGCTCCTCGTATTAGTGGTGCTGAGCTTTAATCCAATTTTATTATGAAAAACTTTTTACATGCCCACCATAGGGATCGAACCAACGATATCAGATTTGCTCAGTCTTAGAAGCCGTATACACTACGCATTCCGCCGCCTGAGACCACTGACGTCACAGATCGAAAATGGGTTGTTTTTGTTTATCAAATGCATTTGGAGCATCAGCATTTTTCTAAGCGCCTTTAAGTATGTTGTCTTGTTCCGCCTTCATTTTCTCCATACCTTGTTTCGATAGACTACAATTCGTAGTACGTATCAAGGGGGAGAGGTTGGAAGATCGATAACAGACCAGACTATTAAGTTATAATTATTATTTATTGTACTATTCATACTAGAATGTCAGTTTATTAGACTTGACCATTCTGTATTCCGTCAATTTCATTTGATACGTGCTACGAATTGTAGTCTATCGAAACAAGGTTTGGAGAAAATGGAGGCGGAACAAGACAGCATGCTTAAAGGCGCTTAGAAAAATGCTGATGCTCCAAATGCATTTGATAAACAAAAACAACCCATTTTCGATCTGTGACGTCAGTGGTCTCAAGCGGCGGAATGCGTAGTGCATACGGCTTCTAAGACTGAGCAAATCTGATATCATGGGTTCGATCCCTATGGTGGGCATAAAGAAAGTTTTTCATAATACAATTGGATTAAGGAGGAGAGGAGACTAATGATAGGCGGCTTGGCACCCCTTGAAACAGCTGTATCTCTAGCCAAAATAAACGAATTATAAATTAATTCGTAAACAATTGGTGGTAGCACCTTTAAGTTGTTGTTGTTGTTCAAAAATTCAATGAAATTGTAGGAAAAAAGAATGGTTAATTCTATTAAACTGACATTCTAGTATGAAAGGTATGTATGTATGTATGTATTCATTTATTTAGTATAATATTTTACTATTTACACCAAAATTTTTATAAATTAAAATATTAATTTATATTATAAATTAAATATTTGAAAATATATCTACATATATAAATTAAAGTTTAAACATTGGATTTAATAAAAAGTATCAATAAATGTTTAAAAACATGACAATTAGATTCATTTTAAATTTCATTTGGTAAGTCATTATAAAGTTCATACATAATCATGTTTTGTGTTCTAGTATCTCTTTATCTAAATCTGTTATTTGTTCTTAAGTTATAAGGTTGAACTTCATGAATTTAATTTAAGTTAAGAGAAAGATAATCAGGAACCATTTTATTTTTAATTTTAAACACAAAAATGGCTGCGTTGTAAGTTATCCTCTGCTTTATGTTTAGCCATTGTAAACATGATAGCATAACATTAATCGGCGTGTAAAAACTGCACTTCAGAATTATCCGCATCGATTTGTTTTGAAGTTTTTGAAGCCTGTTGATTTGTGATAAGTTGCCCATGTCCAAAATTGTTGAACAAAATTCAAGATGAGGTTTTATAACAGTGTTGTATATATTTATTGCGCGAATTGTTGATATTTGTCTTCGTATTCTTTTAAGAAATCCGACTTTTTTTGATATTTTGTTTACAATATATTCAAAGTAGTCATTGAAGTTTAAGTCTTTGTCTATTATAACACCCAGATATTGTGAAGGGACCACACCAGTAGTCATCAAAAATAAATAAATTAATTCAATACTTAAACCCAAATACATACGTCATAGCGCCAGACGACACATAATGACTCAAACACAATGTATTCATATTTCATGTTACTTGTCGCTACCTTCGCGAAGCATAACACATCATGTTAGGTATTCGGGTTACCAACCAGCCAATGTGCAGCGTCAGTTTATGACTCTTACTAGGTCAGTATATTAAAAGAAGTAATTCAAAAATAGCTGATATGACAGTATGTATCTGAAGTAATTTGGGTTTAATAATTGAATATTATAGAAATGGTAATTGATCGTTTAGGTATAAATACGGAACAATAAATAAAACAAATTGTATTCGATTTTGAACTACCAAACTAAGTGTTTTTTATTTAAGGGCTCTTCAGCTCAATAATAACTCTAGTTGTCATTTCTCTGTTCTAAGCCCATACCTGGCTAACTAGCAATACTTTGCTTACCAGGTCAAAGCGATTAAGCTTAACTGCTAACGCGAATGGGTTCCTAGAATCACTCGAACCACCCACTTTACAATATTTTATGTACTATACTTGTTGGATTTGATTGTTTTTTATTTGTAGTTTGTAGCATAATCAGCGTTCATGACCATGCATTTAGTTTTATTCGTTTTAACTTTCAATTTATTCATATTTAACTATTCACAAACTTTGCTCAAATCATAGTTTAAGTTTTCAGTCATAATATTTAAGTCTTTACCGTAGACAAATAAGAAAGCATCATCAGCAAACAATGAAATTGTACTGTATTTTATAATTTTACTTATATCATCAATGTAAATAAGAAATAAAAGTGGGCCTAGTATCGTCCCCTGTGGCACACCGAACAAAGTATTTTCACTTTCAGATAAGCACTCGTTGATTTTAGTTCGTTGGGTTCTACCACTTAAGTAAGTTCTAAGCTAGTTTAGTTCTTTATTTTTTATACCGTATTTGCTTAGTTTCATTAGTAGTAACGATCTATCTATTGTTTCAAAAGCTCCTTGAAAGTCTGGTCTGTTACCGATCTTCCAACCTCTCCCCCTTTGATAATTACTACGAATTGTAGTCTATCGAAACAAGGTATGGAGAAAATGGAGGCGGAACAAGACAGCATACTTAAATTATTCCAAATTCATTTGATAAACAAAAACAACCCATTTTCGATCTGTGACGTCAGTGGTCTCAGGCGGCGGAATGCGTATCTAGTGCATACGGCTTCTAAGACTGAGGAAATCTGATATCGTCGGTTCGATCCCTATGGTGGGCATGTAGAAAGTTTTTCATAATAAAATTGGATTAAAGTTCAGCACCACTAATAAGAGGAGACTGATGATAGGCGGCTTGGCACCCCTTGAAACAGCTGTATTTCTAGCCAAAATAAACAAATTATAAATTAATTCGTAAACAATTGGTGGTAGCACCTTTAAGTTGTTGTTGTTGTTCAAAAATTCAATGAAATAATAATTATTTTTGTTGATTCCATTGATGAAAATTAGATTAAAATTTATAAATTTAATGTGTTTTAATATTTAAGTGAGTAGGTAATGCGGTACCACCGCGTGGGAACCTTTTTTACGACCTTTTTAATGGTTTTTTGGTGGCTGTTTGTTAATTACTTTTTTATTGCGTTTTAATTGATTTGTTTTCCTTTGACGGCACGAGGCGGCTGGTTTTTGACGATTTGTTTCGGGGGTGGGTGAAAAAAAAATATATTGACGTTGGTTGTGGTGTAATTTGAGATGGGATTATGGGATGTTGATCATGAATGTGAGAGGGATCTTTTGTGGGGGTTCTTATGTGTTCGTATATTGAGGATCGGTATTAGATGATATATATGTCAAGTGGATTTCTTGCACTGCTGTCGGTTGATGTCTTTCAAGTGTTGTTGTAGTTAGATACATATTTTTGTGTATATTCCTGTTTGTCGTCATCAGATATGCTGAATTGTTAGATGAGGGCATCGACCTAGTCCGATAGTCCAGCATCTAGGTTGGGGGTTGAATATTGAAGTTGATATTGTGTGCGGAGTGTACTTGTGAGAAGTGTGTGTAGTTTGTTCGCTATTCGAGTTTTGATTTTTATGATAAGGTTGATGGGTGACAATGAGGTGTGAGTATAGTTCTAGTGTTTGTTTCTATATTTGTATTTTATGGTGTGTGCTGGGGTTATGTGGTGTTTGATGTTTAAAATAGGAGGTTGGGGGTTGCTTGTACGCTGACGCGCGCGCGTAGGTGTGCTGCCTGTGTAATTGGGAGTGTAAGGTTTCGTAACGACAGTGGTGTGGTTGTAGTAATAAAGGTAGTGTAGTTAATTGAAACTAATAAAGATTGAATATATACCATTAATGTGCAAATAGAATCATAAAGAAGAAAAGAAATTAAATTAGGAATTGGAAATATATTTTTCAATTATCTATCTTTAGAACATAATATGTATGCCTATACCAAAATTTCAAATAAGTGAAAGGCACGTGGCAACACCAAAAAAAAACAAAAAAATCAAAGACAAAGACAAAGACTTTTACACAAAGAGCTATTTTAATTTCTGGAAAGTACACCATAGGGAAGCAATCAATCGGGGGAGTATATTTTATCACTTTCAAAAATAGGACTACAATCAATACCTAACTTAACATAATGAAAATCCAATTAAAAATATTTTAAATGACTCGAAGTAAAATTATCTAATAAACTAAGTACTTCAAATCTTAATATGAAGAAGAAAATATCCAATTAAATCAAGTAAATCGATATCCTCAATTTTTTAATTTCATCTATAATTGTTTTCATCGTAAAATCTTAACATTATTATTATTAAGGAAAGCACATACAAAAAACAAAGCAAACAATTAAGGGAGTACATTTGGGCACTTTCAAATGAAAAAAAAGACAAATTCAGCAGCAAATAAGTGCAGTCAACCGATATTCTCAACACTTTTTAATTTCATCTACAAATATCCCCATCGTAAAAATCATTGTAAAAATGTTGTAAATAAAACTCAGAAGACACTTACTACCGATATGAAAAAAAATCAAAAAAAAATCGAAGGCATTAGTTGGAGAATTCGACACTTCACAAAAGAATTTAAAGAAAAGGCACGATCTCTAAAGAAAAAGGAGAGCTAACAATTTGTTTTTATAACCGCGGTCATCATCAACAAAACAAGCCGTTCCCCCAATGACCAGAATGATATATACATAGTTTTAGAAAAATTCTTTCGAGAGTATAAAACCACGCTGGTCTTTCAGTTTCAAAACAGTTCGTTCGTGTTACTGAATCTGGAACATTCAAACTTCTTACTTCAATAATTAAAACAAAATGTCTTTCTTGAAGAAGATTAAAAATGCATTGAAGCAATCCGAAGAGAGGAAGCCGATTTGCAGCATTTCGAAACTAACTTTCAAAAAGAAATTCCCAATAATGTACGCCAATAGATGCACTACACGGTTTGGGGAGCAAATTTTGGTGGAGCTCCAGGACTGTGTGGTGTATCTGCCAAAACGGCTTGTTTCTAAACTTGATGATGAAGACGTGAACCACTTGACTAACTGCTCGCTGGAGGTGTTGGGGCCTCGCGGGCAGTCATTTAGTCTGGACTTTCATGAGAAGGAACAACCACAACAACAGCAGCAACAACATCAACAACAACAACTACAACAACAACAACAACAACAGCATCAACAAGAGCAACAAGAACAGCAACAAGAACATCAAAATCAGGATGGAGATGAGCCAGATGTGAGTGGGTTAATTTCTTCACCCTCATATTTTATAAACTCGCAAAAGCGTTTATTCTATAACGAGTTTAAATAAAAATAAAAAAAAAAGGAAAATAAATACATATATACATTTTTATAAAATACAAATTATACTGTTTTTATTTATTTATTTTCTGTGTATTCGCTTGGTTAAAGACATTGTTCTTTTCTTTTAAATTTTCAGCGAATTGAAGTTTTGAGCGATATTGATACTCGAGTCAAGCGATTCAAAATAAAGGGAAGAAAAATTGAATTTAAAATCAAGCCCATACCAAAGAATGAAGAACCATCTTCGTGGGTTAAAGAGGCAATTCACGACATGATTAAATTCGCTGTAGCAGGACTTGATTTAACAGATAAAGTTGGAATTACTTTCTGTGGAAAGGGATTTACCGAAAGAGGTCACGGATGGATTAATTTTAAAAACCTCTCAGAGTTGAAATTTAGAGATGTTTGGGATATGATATCCAAAATATTTCAAAGTAACTCGGAAGGTTTAAGCACCGATAATTTCTGTATGTCAGTTACCTCGGTAAAAATGCCAGTAGGAGAAGGGAAAAAACCTTCTCATATGTTTAATACATTCGAGGAAGAGTGCAATAAACGCAAAGGAATCATGCAAATAAATAATGTGGATAATTTATGTTTGCCTCGAGCGTTGGTTGTAGCTAAAGCATATGCCGACAAAGAAAATGACATACAAAAATTGAGAAAAGACATCAGAAAGATTCAAACGCAAAGAGCGTTAAAACTAATCAATGATGTTCAAATCAATATACCTTCTGAAGGTTGCGGGGTTGCAGAGTTAAAACTTTTTCAAAATCACTTAAAGGACTATAAAATAACAGTCTATGAACACGGAGCAAAAGGTCGGAACATTATTTTTGAAGGAGTTTCTGTTGCAGATGAATGTGAAGGAGAGAAAAAAATTAATTTGCTGTACCATAATAAACATTACTGTGTAATAACATCATTGACATCCGCGTTTTGTTGCAGTTATTATTGCGAAAAGTGTCATATACCATAAGATGCAAAAAACCACCATAAATGTGTAAGATCCTGTCCCCAATGCCAACAAACACCTAGTTGCACCAAAACCCCAAATGAGATTTTATGTGAAGACTGCAATCGAATCTTCAGAGGAAAAGAATGTTTTGACAATCATCAAATGAGCGGCACTATTGGAAAAAAGTCTATATGTCACCAGATGAAAAGATGCCTATTGTGTCTAAAAACACACGAAGCAACTCGACAGCATATTTGTAATGAATACTTTTGCAAGCAGTGCAGCAAACATGTAGACAAAACCATCATTGATACATTCTTCCGGACAGGAGAACACCCAATTATAAAGACTGTTTGTACATATTTTATGATTTAGAAAGCCGCCAAGAGAAAGTGATAGTAGGAGAAGCAAAACTACATGAACCAAATTTGTGTGTGTTTAAACAAAAATGTGATCAGTGCCTACATATTCCAAACTTATATTTTTGTCAAAAGTGCAAATATTCACTAAATGTAATTAGAGAAAAAGAAGACCAGCAAGATGTGGAACCCAAATTTTTAAATTACATATTAGATATTAGAAAAAAAATTAAAAAAGTAATCGTCATAGCTCATAATGGTCAAGCAAATGATCATCAATTCATTTTGAATTACATTTTGGAAAAAACAAAACTGACTCCTGAATTGATCATGCGTGGAACAAAAATTATTTTAATGCAAATAGGAAATGTAAAATTTATAGACTCATTAAATTACTTTCCTATGGCATTATCAAAACTTCCGAAAGCGTTTGATCTTCCACCAGCTTTAAAGAAAGGTTATTTTCCTCACTACTTCAATACTAAGGAAAATAAAAACTATACTGGAAAACTGCCCGCAATAGAATTTTACTCACCTGATACAATGAGGGTAGAAGACCGCAAGGTCTTTTTAAAATGGTATGCCGAACATCAAAACAATTATTTTGACATGCAACGTGAACTTGTGGAATATTGCATAAGCGAGGTTGAAATTTTGACCGAGGCATGTTTGACATTTAGAACATTGTTTCTCAATCAGAGTAATGTTGAACCATTTTCGGAAGCAACAACTATAGCGTCAGCATGTAATCTTGTGTTTAGACGTAACTTTCTTCTTCCAAACACTATTGGCTTAATACCTAAAAATGGGTACAGATGTGTGGATAATCAATCAACTGATGCAATAAAGTGGCTGATTTGGGAGGAAATAATACGTAATATTGACATACAAACTGCATCAAAAGGAAGAGAAGCAGTTATCAACGGTGTAAGAGTTGACGGATTTTGTGAAGAAACCAGACAAATCTTTGAATATCACGGTTGCTACTATCACGGTCACCCGCTCTGTTTGAAACACAAACGTGATGATCCTCTCTTCGAAGACCCCAATGATACTTTAAATCGCAGATACGAGAGAACACAGGCCAAATCAGAGCGACTAAGAAAATTCAATTACGAAGTCATTGAAATGTGGTCCTGCGAATTCCAAAGACAATTGCACTCGTTCAATAAAGAAGATTTAATTTTTTTAAATACACATGCATTGATACTTAACTCGCCCTTAAATCCACGTGATGCTTTCTATGGCGGTCGAACGGGAAATTCGGTTAATTACTATAAGTGTAAAGAAGGGGAAAAAATTCAATATATTGACGTATGTTCTTTATATCCATGGGTTTGTAAAAATGGAAAATTTCCTATCGGACATCCAAAAGTTCACATCAATTGCTCTGACTTGAAATTGGAACATATGAACGGTCTTGTAGCGAAAAAAATCAAAATCAATTTTGCACTCACTCTGATGACCAAAGATCCCTACTAGGAACCTGGGTAGTTGATGAAGTTTTGAAAGCAATTGAAAAAGGCTACAAATTACTTTATATTTACGAAATATGGGAGTACGAAGTAATTGAATACAATCCAGATACAAAATCTGAAGGTCTTTTCACTTCGATGATGAATAAATTTTTAAAGATGAAACAAGAAGCATCGGGGTGGCCAAGCAAATGTATATCTGCTCAAGAAAAAGAAAAATACATTTCTGAATTTCTCAATAAAGAAAATATTAAATTGGAATCATCAGAAATTTGTAGCAACCCAGGAAAGAGGTCATTAGCAAAATTAATTTTAAATTCATTTTGGGGGAAATTTGGACAGCGTGAAAATCAACAACAAACATGTATTTTAAATGACCCTTCGGATTTGTTTCTATTGCTTACACATCCTTCTGTAGATGTTTTGCATATTCTTCCGGTTAATGAAGAAAACGTTGTGATTAATTTTGAAATAAAAGAAGATGCAATGGAACCTCTATCAACGGTTAACGTTTGTGTTGCTGCCTATACAACTACACTTGCTCGTCTTAAATTATACAGTTATTTAGAAAAATTAGAAGAAAGAGTTCTATATTACGACACTGATTCTGTGGTATACGTAAGTCGACAGGGAGAATTTGAACCACCAACTGGAGAATTTATTGGTGATATGACTGATGAACTACAAGGCTACGGAAATGGAAGTTTTATAACTGAATTTGTAAGTGGAGGCCCCAAAAACTATGCCTTTAAAGTCTTTAGCACAAAAGATAATACTGAACACATTGTCTGTAAAGTAAAGGGTATCTTTCTAAATTACGAATCATCCCAAAAAGTTAATTTTGATACTATTAAACAAGCTGTATTAAATCATTGTTCTCAAGATAATGAAAGTATACTATTAAAATATAATAGCATTCGACGAACGCGGGAACATCAAGTGGTTTCTGTAACAGAATCAAAAACTTATAATCCGAAAGCGGAAAAACGTCGCTTCCTCGACGATCACAGTTCTGTTCCATATGGATTCAAAAGACAACGCTATGACTCAACAAATTCTTCTTCTACCTTATAAAAAACTATGTAACAAACGTTTTTTTATATTGAAAAACATAAACAAAAATTACTTTATGAAATAAAAATAATTTAAATTACAATGTTTTTGGTTTTATTTCTGATAAAAAGAAAAGTTTACATTTGCTTGGAATCACTTATAAACTTATTTAAAAGATGAACATTTTGAAGTGCACAACATTTTTCATGGTACATACATTTCATGATATCAGCATCAGAATAAATTTGTTTAAGCTTTGAAATTTGGGGGCATGTTTTGCAGACATCTTCAAGGTTAATTACTTCTACGTTATCATTATTAAGTAGTTTTTTTAGCCACATTGTTTTTTCAGTCCCTTTGACGTAAACAGTTCCAATTTTAATTTTGTCTCGAAGAAATGTCTTTACTTGATGAAAATCCGTAAACACTCCATTCCATGTTAATCCGTGATGGTTAAAAAATAACCAATGAGCTTGTTTTTTAAGTGAAGTGAGTAGTAAACTAAAGTCATATGGAGGTGAAACAATGAAATGATGATTGTGTCCATCATGGAATATGGCTATCTCCTTCAAGATGAATACGTTGTTTAACCCTTTGAAGCCTTGAAAGTCCACAGTATAGCTATTATCCATTTTGTGATGTGGTTATATCTTCTTTACTTTTCCAAATGATTGTTTTATATTATGGTGGCATGTAATTAAATGATTTTGTGAACTTCTCCAGTTAATGCATTATATTCAATTACTCGATCATGTAAAATTAAGCAATACATTGATGTTGAAGGTGGAATAGGGGTTGAAGTTTCGAGTGTAATTTTTACGTCAACAGGTCCGGTTTTAATTGTTTCATTTTGACGGGAACAATCAATTACTGTGATTGGAGCGATATCCTTAAATTCTTCCCTAGTTAAAAGTGGTAGTGATTGCTTTTGGTAATAGGATTGTTGAAATTTGGTGTAGATATCATATAAAATTGCATAACGATCCAGCTTAAATTTTAAATTTAAATCTTCACGAGGGTATGACTCCGAGTTCAAATGCACCTTGACATTACTGACATCACAATGATCAAATTTGCTTACGTCTTTATTTTTTTGATTTTTCCGTCCAGTTTGTAGAGCAATAATAATATATCTAGGCTTCTCTAGTTGACTTGAAGTTTTAACTGTCCATATATGGTCAGTGACTGTAGGAAGTGAGGGGTATTCGTATAATTCCCAGTTTCGAAAGTGAATTTGAATTGGTTTTGATTGGATTTGTTTTAATAATATTAGCTTATCTGAATCAGCTACGGTAATGTGAGGTACTCTCCACTGCATTTTAAAAATTGAAAGCTTTAAGTCTTCATTTTCTGTAGAATAGTAAGCATTCTCATTTGATCGACTTCGAATTAAAATCAATTCATGTCTAGCATTTGTTATGATCTGTTTGTAATCTTCCGCAAATCCTAATAGACCTTTTAATGGAACACAAAAGTTAAACGTACCCGATGAAAGGGCAATGTTGTCACATCCAGACCATGAAGCATTTTCCAAACACTTGCTTTCATTCTCATTCAATTATATAAAATTTTTTAGTGTTGTTGTGATCCCGACATTTTTATTGCTCTCGATATTCATTCCATTAAGTTCCTAATGTATTTCTTCGAACAGAAATGCCATTGCATTATTACATAATTTAACTGTAGATGAGGGTGATCCATCGGATTTTGTAAGACCTCCTTCTATGTAAATGAAGCTTTCACTGGGTAAAATGCACAAGTCTTGCTGTTGTATGGGGATACGTATTTCATCGCTTTGATTGAAGGATTGAAGAAAAGGTGAGTAACTATGATACTCGAATTTCGTGATACTGTTATCATGGCTAGGTCGGTTGTAAATATTTAATATTTCACTCATATTTCGTTTTTTACTTTAGGGCAAATCCAAGTGTTAGTAAATAAGCTTTATTTTCGGGGGAGAGTTTTGGTCTTGTCAGGTTTGGGGTTCGAGCAGAACTAATCGAATGGCCGTGCTTAGCTTCGGATATATAATTATTATAGACCAACATTATGAAGATTTTGGGGTTAAATGCAATCGTACAGTTATTGTTTCCCCTCTAAAATTTATCAAGTCACCTTCCTGGTCTACGAACTTAAACGTCAGAGAAGTTATACGTTTGACATTCACTGGTAAGTAGATAACATTTTTTGGAACTTCTATGATTTTATACCCAGCTGCAGCTTCTGGTGAAAATTCAGAGTTGTAACAACAAAGCATAGTAAACTTTTACCAAATAGTATAAGAGGAATAATCACAGGCCCCTCAAATTGTGGTAAAACAAATGTTATGATGAGTTTGCTACAACATTCGAATGGATTGAGATTCGAAAATATTTACATTTATTCTAAATCTCTACATCAACCAAAGTATGAGTTTCTTCGAAGTGCCATCAAACCAATAAAAAACATGGGATTCTTTACTTTTTCCAACAACACTGATGTTATTCCCCCTGAAAAGGCTAAGCCAAATTCTATATTTATATTTGATGATATTGCCTGCGAAAAGCAAGACACTATCCGGACTTACTTTAGTATGGGTCGGCATCATCATATCGACAGTTTTTATTTGTGTCAAACATATACAAGAATACCAAAACATTTAATTCGAGACAATGCTAATTTTCTCATAGTCTTCAAACAGGATGATATGAATTTGAAACACATTTATAATGATCATGTCAATACGGATATGACCTTTAATACCTTTCAAAAAGTATGTGCAGAATGTTGGAACACCAACTACGGGTTTTTGGTAATTAACAAGGATAGTCCCTTCAATGAAGGACGTTATAGAAGAGGATTTGATTGTTTTCTAAAGCTATTTATAAGCAGATTGCATTATCATTCATTCAGTTTAGAGCAGTTTGGTGGGAATAAAACAGTTCAAATCAGTTCAGGAAGCAGTTAAGAACGATACGGAGGCATTTAAAAGCGGTTCAAACCAGTTAATAAACGGTTCAAACCAGTTAATAAACGGTTCAAACCAGTTAATAAATGGTTCAAACCAGTTAATAAACTGTTCAAACCAGTTAATAAACGGTTCAAACCAGTTGCGGAAGCAGTTAAGAACGATATGGAGGCATTTAAAAGCGGTTCAAACCAGTTAATAAACGGTTCAAACCAGTTGCGGAAGCAGTTAAGAACGATATGGAGGCATTTAAAAGCGGTTCAAACCAGTTTGGAAACAGATTAGAAACGGTTCAAACCAGTTCAGGAGCAATACTTTGCATCTGCTTTAAAAACTGATCACGTAACTATATTCTGTCATATGTATAGAAATGTTCTATGAGAGCAGTTCAGAAAAGTTAAGTGAACACAAAATAGTTTTAAAAACTGATTCTGTACAGTTTGGAGACCATCATTCTTCATCAAAGAAGATCAATATCAAACTAGATTTAAATCTTCTAGAAAGATTTGTTCAAGGAATACGACACTTATTAACCGATTGTCTCTGTAAAAAACTTCATCAATATGATGAACACTGATGTGAAATTAACAAAAGAGCTTATCAAAACCACCAATGATCTAAGAAATAAATACAAAGCTCTGAGAAATGGGAGAGAAGCTTACGAAACTCAAATAGAAGAAACCCTTAAACCAATTACTAAACCTCTAAACGAACTAGTGAAAAAATCAAAAATTAAACAGGACGAAGCATACGAACAAAATGTATTTGAAAGTCCAATAAAGAAAATAAAGCACATCTTGAACGAAGAATTTATCACTCCTCCTAACACTTCTGTTAGTTCTTTCATTACTTCTACAGGAGCTGTTACTCAAAAACATCACAAAGAAACACCAAAAACTTCAAATCAAAATCTCAGATACCGTGACTTTGCAAAACAGTTATTATTTCAAGAAGAATTTCAAGATTTGCCAAAAACGTATTTAGATTTATTTGTAAATAATTCCAACTTAATTGATAACGTATATGGCATACATTTAAAAAAAGGAAAGTTTTTCATTGGAAATGCCGAATTTAATGTTCAAGGAAAAGATTTACAAATTAAAAATAAGAACTTTGAAGGAAAAAATGGATTACATGAGCTAATATTTAAGAAAATACCTGATAAATCCATCTACAATGATGAAGATTTACAAAATTACAAGACGATATTATATGATACCAATGCACATAGGGTTTCTTATGACTCGAAAAAACAAGTTCGTGGCAATCGTGGTTATAAATACAAAAATATAACACGTAAATTATTTGGAAATAGCACACATAATAGCCCTAATTTGTCACCTACAACTATAGGAAGTGGATTGATGCAGTTATCAAAAATGAAAAAAGACTATATATTCTGGGATGATCCCAATGAGCTTGTAGATCGAATGAGACTTCTAATTGCTTCACATCAATCCGGGCATAACAATCACTCTAACGAAATTGTTTCAATCATTGAAGAGCTGAAAGAATCAAATATTATTGTATACAAATTAAAAAAAAACATGAGTATTGATAAATTTGGACGTTTTTCGAATAGATCATTCCCCCGAATGGGGGCAAAAGGGGAAAAAGGCGAGCAAGGACCACCGGGTGCACAGGGTGAACGAGGATTGTCTGGGGCTCCTGGCGAGGGATTTCTTATTACGAAAAACGGCAATTATAACTTAAACTGGAAACGTTTACAAAACATTCAAGAACCACAAGAAAAAGGAGACGCCACTACTAAAAATTATGTAGACGAAAAAATTGAACAAGTAAGACAATACTTTCAAATTGAAATGGAAAAATACTTAAATAAAGATAAACATGTCATATCTACTTAAACATAATTAAGTCTTTACCTAAATACCGATGTGATCAGTCATTAATTCGTGATGTCCAAAATAAAGCCTACATTGATATTCGATGAAATCTTAAAGTTCGTTAAAGAAAATAAGAACATCTTACTAGACGAACATCATGAGGAGTTTTTGAACTGTATAGTCTTCTTGAAACGATTTATTAATGTATCCTCGACAACGACTGATTATGGCTGTCATTTTGTTAACTGTCCTTGGTCTTCAAATTTATGCAAAGAAGGACCAGATACATGTGCGTGCTACATGGTTGAAAATAGGTTGATAAGAATTAACAAATTGATGGCGTTGTATAAAAGACTAAAATAAATATTTTAAAAACAATGTCTTTAACATTCTGTTTGTTAAATTCAGTTTGCATTCACAATTCAAATGAAAAACATGTCTCCTTCAAAAATTAATTTAGTCGCTGATGAATTTCTATCATTTTTAAAATCCAATCAACACATCATACATGAGGCACACTTTTCCGAAGCTATGCAGTGTATTTCTTTTGTAAAGAGATTTAAAGAAAATGATTATACTATGTCTCAGAAGGGGTTTCATTTCCTGAGCTGCCCTTCAAACTCTTCACCAAATTTGTGCAGTGAAGGACCAGATACTTGCGCATGTTATCAAATTAAGGTTAAAATTTATAAAATTAAGAGAATTGTGAATTTTTATAAGAACATTTTAAATGAATAAACTAATAAGAAGGCAAAATGTTTTGTTGTTTTAATCATTCTGTACAATGATGAGTAAAAGAGACGTTGTCGAAGAACTACATAAGTCAGCAAGGAGAAATTTCAAAAAGAGGCGAGTCATTATCAAGGGACTTGATGATTTATGGCAGGTTGACCTTGTCGAAATGGGGGCGTATTCAGCAGATAATAAAAATAATCGATATCTTCTAACTGTAATTGATGCATTTTCTAAATTTGCTTGGACAGCTCCCATTAAAAATAAAACCGGATCGAGTGTCACTGAAGCTATGAAAAACATATTAAAAAAAGGTCGCATTCCAAACAATTTACAAACAGATGACGGGAAAGAATTTTTCAACACTACTTTTCAAAATCTTATGAAAAAACATCAAATCAATCATTATTCGACATTTACATCTCTTAAAGCTTCGATTGTCGAACGATTTAATCGCACTTTGAAAACCCTTATGTGGAAAGAGTTCAGTGCTAATGGTTCATATTGCTGGATTGATATAATAGATACACTAACTAAAAAGTACAACAATTCAAAACATCGTACTATTAAAATGAAGCCGTCCAAAGTCAATGCTGCAAATGAAAAGCAAATACTATCAACAATATATGATCACATCAAAATTCATATTGCTCCAAAGTTCAAGGTGGGAGAATTTGTCAGAATTAGTAAATACAAACATGTATTTGATAAGGGATACACTCCGAATTGGACAACAGAGATCTTCAAAATAGCCAAAGTTCAACATACAAATCCAGTTACATATCTATTAGAAGACTATCAGGGGCGCCCTATCAAAGGAGGGTTTTATGAGCTGGAATTACAAAAAACAAAGTTTCCCGATACATATCTCATCGAAAAAGTGCTTCGAAGGAAAAAAGATCGATTACTTGTAAAATGGCTTGGTTTTGCATCCGATCACAATTCATGGATACCTGTTTCAAAAGAAAATAAATAAAAACCATATTTTCTGTATATTTTCAAAATAAAAAACTTTATTTTATTAAAATGATTTCACTTTTCTTTTATTTAAGAAATATTCGTACTCATTCTATTCAGGCAGCACACCTACGCGCGCGCGTCAGCGTACAAGCAACCCCCAACCTCCTATTTTAAACATCAAACACCACATAACCCCAGCACACACCATAAAATACAAATATAGAAACAAACACTAGAACTATACTCACACCTCATTGTCACCCAGCAACCTTATCATAAAAATCAAAACTCTAATAGCGAACAAACTACACACACTTCTCACAAGTACACTCCGCACACAATATCAACTTCAATATTCAACCCTCAACCTAGATGCTGGACTATCGGACTAGGTCGATGCCCTCATCTAACAAGTCAGCATATCTGATGACGACAAACAGGAATATACACAAAAATATGTATCTAACTACAACAACACTTGAAAGACATCAACCGACAGCAGTGCAAGAAATCCACTTGACATATATATCATCTAATACCGATCCTCAATTTACGAACACACAAGAACCCCCACAAAAGATCCCTCTCACATTCATGATCAACATCCCATAATCCCATCTCAAATTACACCACAACCAACGTCAATATATTTTTTTTTCACCCACCCCCGAAACAAATCGTCAAAAACCAGCCGCCTCGTGCCGTCAAAGGAAAACAAAACAATTAAAACGCAATAAAAAAGCAATTAACAAACAGCCACCAAAAAACCATTAAAAAGGTCGTAAAAAAAGTTCCCACGCGGTGGTACCGCATTACCTACTTAAGTGCACATGCGTTCTTTTATAAGAGGATATAATTATAAATGCGTTTTGATTAAAAAGTTTCAGATTGCCAATGATTCCCAAAAGTTTGCAAACTGAATTGTACAGCTTTCCAACGATCAGTATAGCTGGTCTTACCGATCGTAAGATCTGGCTCAGGTACTGTGAACATTTGTGTTCCAATTAAAAATTGTGCTGGGGTCAAAGCATTAAAGTCATCTGGATTTTTTGTCAATGGACAAAGAGGCCTCGAGCGTAGCGTAGTGAGTTCCTCAAAAGTTAGTGTCCCATTACCAGGAACTCTTTTGAAGTAGTGTTTGACACTCATTACACCGGCTTCCCATAAACCTCCAAAGTGAGGAGAAGCAGGAGGAATGAAATTCCACTTTGTTCCTTCTGACGATGAAACTTCAGCAACATCTTTCCAGTCATGGGTAGCATCTTTCAAAAGACGATATAATTCTGTCTCAGCTCCTCTAAAATTCGTGCCACAATCGCTGTAAATCTGACCACAGACTCCTCTTCGTGATGTGAAATGCTGCGAGAAAAGATTGAGTGGTGAGATCGCTGACCGCTTCTACATGAATAGCCTTTGTCGCTAGGCAAACAAAGATGGCCAAATAATCCTTATAAGTTTTTGCTCCGCGGCCTTTCCAAGCCCGTATACTGATCGGCCCGGCATAATCAACCGGTATGGGAAATTGGTCTGGAAGCAGTCACTCTTGGTTATGGTAACTCTCCCATTAGTTGATAAGCTGGCTTAGTCCTATACCGATAACAGATAGTGCATTTATGGAGATAATGTTTTACTGCTCGTTTGGTTTGAAAGATCCAATATTTTTGCCGCAGAAAACTCATCATCAATTGAATGCCTCCATGAAGAGCTATTGTCATGTGCCTCTTGAAGAATCAGTTTGGTAAAATGATGATTTGGAACGAAGATGATTGGATGCTGTTGATCATACAGCAAGTTAGCATTTTCAATCTTCCACCAACACAAATAACTCCATCAGGATCTACGAAAGGGTTTAGAGATGCCATGCCTCTGGACTTCAAAATACCGTCAGGAAACATTTCAAGCTGAGCTAATTTTACTAATGCTTTGGCTGCATAATGAATTTCCTTTGGTGAAATCGGTCCACTTTTTCATTTCCGTTTTTGCCATTCCTTTATCATCTTCGACTCATAATACACTGCTGCTCCGTACGCTTTTTCCGAAGCGTCGCTGAAACCATGCAGCTCCATACGAGGCAAATCACCAATGGTTTGAACCCACCTTGGAAATTGAATCTTGTTCCACTGTTCTAGAAGTGACGATTCAATTGGTTCATCCCATGACATTTTCTTTACCCACAGTTGCTGCATAAACATCTTCGCCTTCAAAATACATGGAGCAATCCAACCCGTCGGATCAAAGAGTCGAGCTATCGTGGATAGAATGAAATGTTTCGTCGGCTTAGGATTGGAAGCGAATTATACCAGAAAGAGAATTTGTCAACAGAAGGAAGCCAATGGAGTGTCTTAACTCGTTCCGAATCTTCAGACGGCATTGAGAATGTTGATTCCCGCTCTCCTGTTGGGATGCTCGAAAGTAATTCGTCAGAGTTGGAAGTCCATTTCCGTAAGTAGAATCCAGCTGTCTCTAATGTTGATCTAATTTGTTGAATTTTCTTCTTAGCCTCTTCAATAGTGTTTCCTCCAGATATTCAATCGTCGACATACATCTCTTCACGGATCATGGTCGCTGCTAGTTGATTTTGGAAATGTCCTCTGCTAACTTCTGCAATGTTCGGATCGCGAGATATGGAGCAGCTGCTGTTCCAAAGGTAACCGTATTAAGTATGTAAGCTTTGATAGGGTCTTCAGAATTCTTTCTCCATAAAATCAGCTGATAATGTTTGTCTTCTTTAGCTATCAAGATCTGGCGATACATCTTTTCGATATCAGCGGTGAAAGTGCATCTATACCTCCACCGAAGAATGATGTCGCACATATTCTGTTGAAGTGCAGGACCTACCAAGATGTTTTGAAGTATGCGTCAAACACCACCCTTAGTTTCGTGGTTGAACTGCTCTCTTTAATGACAGCATGATGTAGCAGAAAGTAATGCTGATTTTCTGGCAAACTGTTCTTGTCGACTTCGCTCATATAAGCCAGTTGGATGTATTCTTCGATGCATGCTGAGTATTGCTCTCGGAGTTTTCGATTTACATGAAGATGTCGCTCTAGAGTCTAGACCTTGGAATCGCCGTAAAGCACCTTGGTAAGAATCATCAAAAACCGGACGAACATTTCCTTTGAACGGCAATGTTACTTGATAGCGTCCATCAATTGTACGTTCTGTGTTTGGCAATAAAGTGGTTTTCACACTCTATATCTTCCGCTTTTTGGAATGGCTTAAAAGGCGTCTCTTCTAATTCCCAAAATTTGCGCAGTTGGGTTTCGACATCTACAGTTTGGATGAAATTTCTGACCTGATGACTTGACTCGCATACAATTGGGGCCTTTCGGAATAATATCCATCCTAAATTTGTCTTCTGCATGACTGGCATTGATTTGTCTGTTGGCGAAATCAGCTCCGGCAACAAAAATTCTGCTAAGACATCACTGCCAAGCAAAATATCAATTTTGGACGATCTGTAGAATTCAGGATCGGCGAGAACATAATCGTTGAGATGAGTCCAATTCTCAACGTGAAGGCTCCGGGCCGGCAAATGCCCAGACAGTGACTTTAAGATGTAGGCTTGCGCTGTTGTTGCAAAAGTGATATTTACCACTCTTAAACATGTGCCACTGCTGACCAAACCCAACCCGGACACCCCCGTATGAGTTGTTCCAGGTTTGAGTTGTAGCAATTGGGCAGCACACTCCGTAATAAACGGCTCTTCAGATCCGGTATCTAGCAATGCACTCAGCGTCAACCACTCTCCCAATGAAGACTTTACTTTCACAAGGGCAGTTGCTAGCAAAACTTGTTAATTTTTTGTTGGACTGTCGTACTGAGAGTTGTGAGAAGTTACATTGGTAGATGCATACGGTTGTCTATTGGCAGCTTGGAATGAAGGAGCTTGTGCATTTAAAGTGGTGTTCTGTAAATTTTGGCTGGTACAATTTTGCTGCAATTGGTTGTTCGGCTGACTGCTACTTGAAGATTGTTGTTGAACTGGCTGAAAAGAGTTATTTTGATTTTGCTGTAAACGTGAAGGTTGTTGGCTTGGCTGAAAAGCAGTATTATTAACATGTAATAGCGTATGGTGTAATTGTTGGCAATGATAACATGGACGACTACTTAGACAATTATCTGTTGCATGATTATACCCTAAACAGTTTCGACATAAACCCAATTTATTTATAAGCTGACTACGCTCAGTAATACTCATTTTTAAAAATTTATGACATCTTCTAATAGCATGTTTATTTTTCAGGCATACTTTGCAGGACAGCTTAGATTGTTTAGCGTGATCATAACAATCTTTCAAAATCGTCCATGCTTTCTCATAATTATGGCCGTGAATCTTCAAGGATGAAAGCAACTTCTCAGCATCGCCCGTTAAACTTGTCTAAAGGTAGTGCATCGTTTGAATATCCGAAAGAGATGCCTTACTTCCGACAAGTGTCACAAAAAGGTCATGAAAATTTGGCCAAGACTCATAACTTCCATCAAAAGTAGGTATTTTAATAGCTGGCAGGTGAAGTTCGTCGCTTTTAAACATCTTTTCTTTTTCAGGGACTTCTTTGGACTGCTGACTGCTACTGCCACCAAGACTTGCTAGCGAATCCAGAAGCCTTATTTGAAATTGCAGTATTCTTCCCGAAAATTTTCATACACGGTTTTAGCCTCCTATTGCTTCTTCGCATCTTCATCTTCAGCACCTATTAATTCTTCATATATTGCAGAGACAGATTCTCACAACTCATCCAATAACTTGATTCGGGTTTGAACGTAATTCACACTGATAGCTTTTCCTTTTTTGCCAAAATTTTCGATGTCCTTTTTAAGTTGCTTGTATTTTGAGCTTAATTGTTTGTCGTTTGGCATCAAATTCTGATGAAGTTTTGCAGGTTATCCCACGTTGACACACTACAATAATTTGATCCGCACACACTTTAATAATCGTTGAGAAAAATGTTGATATTTTTTTTTTAGCTCGAAGGACCAATGTTTGGGCTGTAAAGCCTTTATATTATTTTTAAATAAATTTAACTTTGAGACTTTCCAAATAAAAGAAAATGAAAGAAAAAACACACGTTTAATTTTTAAGCACACTTTATTGATGATGGATTAAGATCATGTATAAAATGACAATTGACAATTGACAGACAAGTGGTTGGTTTGGTTGATGTTCAGAAATTTACGCAGTTTCGCATGGGCCGTTTTCTTAGCTGTTCGTCTGATGACGTCAGTTGCGTTCTGACGATGCAACATTCTCCCTGGGCGAAGGCGGATTGGTGGAACTTAATAGTTTTATTGAGTTGTGCATCACGGGAAAATACCTTTGATGACCTTTAGTGTCTTGGTGAACATGAAACGAAACAATTCATTAATATTTATCAAATAAATGAGTTTTTAAATGAAAAAAAATATATTTTTGTCACGGCGAACTACCGCATTATCGATACAATTCTGTCATCGATATTTTGTATCTCCAGAAGTTGCTCATGCCAATCCTATTCGTTATTTCATTGAAAACCCATCGAGTAAAGTTGAAGACTGAGGCAAACAACAACAAATTGCCTTGGCAGAGTTCTGAATGGAAAATTTCTGCATCAATTACGCCGTCGGTTGTTTATAGTACGCGAAATTGTAAAATTTTAAAGTGAACAAAATGTGTAAATTTGTATAAATTGTGATCGCAAATCGTGTGGTGTCGACGAAAAATGATCCAGGTAAGTGAATTATTATAGAATTCTCTACATTTATAATGATTTTGGGAAAATTAAATTCTTCATTTTAAATCGATATACTTGTATGTATTCGTATGTGTTTATTTCCATCGGAGTCTGATTAAGGATCGTTTTCTCCACTCGATTTTTAATTTGTTCGGTAGAATTAATTTGTAAATTCATTAAATTGAAATGATAATTATTTTTGTTGATTCAAATGATGAAAATTTGATTGAGAATTATTAAATTTAATGCGATTTAATATTTATTTGAATGAATTTTGTTTTCTTTGCGTTTTTCTGATGAAATGAACAAATATGTGTATTTTGATACGAAGTTACTTAAGTGAAAATTACATTAATTATATCTAAATATATGCGATTTTCGGATGAAAGGAGGGAAATAAATTTGTGTTGATGAATTAATGTTACTTTTCACGTGAATTATAAAATATGCATATATATTTGAATTGCGAGGAACATAAATTGATGCCTTCGTTTATTGATATGACAACATGCTGCATATATGTGACGTGTGTGTGTGTGTGTGTGTATGTGTGTGTGTGTGTTTTAGGCTGGATTTGTTATGCTATGTTGATTGTTATTAATTGGTAGAGGCCATAGCTTCGTTACCGGTCTTATAAACTCTCCTTGTTCCGTTTTCAGCTTGACTACTCTGGTGATGTCATCTTTTCCTGGGAACGTTTCTAGGATTCGTCCTAAATTCCTTTTCGTTGGGGGAAGTCTCTCATCTTTAATTAAAACCAGGTCTCCAATTTGAAGTTGAGGTTGCGGTTTTAGCTATTTTGGTCTTTGCTGCAGACGGGCCAGATATTCAGATTGCCAATGATTCCAAAAAGTTTGCAAACTGAATTGTATAGCTTTCCACCGATCAGTATAGCTGGTCTTACCGATCGTAAGATCTGGCTCAGGTACTGTGAACATTTGTGTTCCAATTAAAAAATGTGCTGGAGTTGAAGCATTAAAGTCATCCGGATTTTCTGTCAATGGACAAAGAGGCCTCGAATTTAAACACGCTTCAATTTGCGTTAAAAGCGTGGTGAGTTCCTCAAAAGTTAGTGTCCGATTTCCAACAACTCTTTTTAAGTGGTGTTTGACACTCTTTACACCGGCTTCTCATAAACCTCCAAAGTGAGGAGAAGCAGGAGGAATGGAATTCCACTTTGTTCCTTGTGACGATAAAACTTCAGCAACATCTTTCCAGTCATGGGTGGCATCTTTCAAAAGACGATATAATTCCGTCTCAGCTCCTCTAAAATTCGTGCCACAATCGCTGTAAATCTGACCACAGACACCTCTTAGTGATGTGAAACGCCGAAATGCTGCGAGAAAAGATTGAGTGGCGAGATCGCTGACCGCTTCTAGATGAATCGCCTTCGTCGCTAGGCAAACAAAGATGGCCAAATAACCTTTATATGTTTTTGCCCCGCGGCCTTTCCAAGCCCGGACACTGATCGGCCCGGCATAATCAACCCCGGTATGGAAAATGGTCTGGAAGCAGTCACTCTTGGCGATGGTAACTCTCCCATTAGCTCTCAAATTAGCATTCTTCAATCTTCCACCAACACGAATAACTCCATCAGGATCTGGGAAAGGGTTTAGAGATGCCATGCCTCTGGACTTCAAAATACCGTCAGGAAACATTTCAAGCTGAGCTAATTTTACTAATGCTTTGGTTGCATCATGAAGTTCCTTTGGAGAAATCGGTAAAATTTTCCAATTGGGTATGTATTTTTTAGAATTGTTTGTGAAACGTAAAATCATAGCACAAAAACGTATTAATTTGTTCATTTCAGAACATCTATGAATTAGTTCATTAATTGGAGGAACAACCTGTCCTATGTGATGCACATGAATTTGTGGCTGTGTGTGGTGCTGAAAATCCCAAACATGTCGTAAAAATTCAGGTCCGTTCCACCATAACTCTTTATCCCGCAAAGCCGATGGTAGAACACCGCTGGAGATCAGATCTGCAGGATTTTGTTGAGTTGAAATGTGTTTCCATATTTTGACTGGAGTCAATCGTTGTATGTCTCCGACTCTTTTCCGAACAAATATCTCCTATTTGGTTGGTGATGCTTGAATCCAAGAAAGTGCGATAGATGAATCCGTCCATGCAAATTGCTTAATGTTTTTGTTACTGAAAACTTGAGTGAAATGATTCAGAAGCTTGGCCAACATAACAGCACCACAAAGTTCCAAACGAGGAAGACTTACTGGCTGTACAGGAGCAACTTTAGACTTGGCGATGAGGAGATGCATTTTTGCCATACCTTTATCATCTTCGACTCGTAAATACACTGCTGCTCCGTATGCTTTCTCCGAAGCGTCACTGAAAAGATGCAGTTCCATACGAGGCAAATCACGAATGGTTTGAACCCACCTTGGAAACTGAATCTTGTTGATAGATTGCAAGTCTTCGTAGAAAGCATTCCAATGTTCCAGAAGTGACGATTCAATTGGTTCATCCCATGACATTTTCTTCACCCATAGTTGCTGCATGAATATCTTCGCCTTCACATTACATGCAGCAATCCAACCCATCGGATCAAAGAATCGAGCTATCGTGGATAGAATGAATCGTTTCGTTGGCTGCGGATTGGAAAGCGAATTATAGCAGAAAGAGAATTTGTCAACAGAAGGAAGCCAATGGACACCGAGTGTCTTAACTCGTTCCGAATCTTCTGACGGCATTGAGAATGTTGATTCCCGTTCTCCTGTTAGGATGTTCGAAAGTAATTCGTCAGAGTTGGAAGTCCATTTCCGTAAGTAGAATCCAGCTGTCTCTAATGTTGATCTAATTTGTTGAATTTTCTCCTTTCTCTTTAATAGTGTTTCCTCCAGATATCAAATCGTCGGCATACATCTCTTCACGGATCGTGGTGGCTGCTAGTTGTTTTTGGAATTGTCCTCTGCTAACTTCTGCAATGTTCGGATCGCGAGATATGGAGCAGCTGCTGTTCCAAAGGTAACCGTATTAAGTATGTAAGCTTTGATAGGGTCTTCAGAATTCTTTCTCCATAGAATCAGCTGATAATCTTTGTCCTATTCAGCTATCAAGATCTGGCGATACATCTTTTCGATATCAGCGGTGAAAGTGTATCTATACAACCTCCACCGAAGAATGATATCGCAGATATTCTGTTGACGTGCAGGGCCTACCAACATAGCATCGTTTAAAGAGACTCCACTAGATGTTTTGAAGGATGCGTCAAACACCACCCTCAGTTTCGTGGTTGAACAGCTCTCTTTAATGACAGCATGATGTGGCAGGAAGTAATGCTGATTTTCTGGCAAACTGTTCTTGTCGACTTCGCTCATATGACCCAGTTGGATGTATTCTTCGATGCATGCTGAGTATTGCTCTCGGAGTTGTCGATTTACATCAAGATGTCGCTCTAGACCTTGGAATCGCCGTAAAGCACCTTGGTAAGAATCATCAAAAACCGGACGAACATTTCTTTTGAACGGCAATGCTACTTGATAGCGTCCATTAATTGTGCATTCAGTGTTGCCGATGAAGTGGTTTTCGCACTCTATATCTTCCGCTTTTTGGAATGGCTTAAAAGGCGTCTCTTCTAATTCCCAAAATTTGCGCAGTTGGGTTTCGACATCTACAGTTTGGATGAAACTTCTGACTTGATGACTTGACTCGCATACAATTGGGGCCTTTCCGAATAAGATCCATCCTAATTTTGTCTTCTGCATGACTGGCAATGTCTGTTGGCGAAATGAGCTCCAGCAACAAAAGTTCTGCTAAGACATCACTGCCAAGCAAAATATCAATTTTGGACGATCTGTAGAATTCAGGATCGGCGAGAACATAATCGTTGAGATGAGTCCAATTCTCAACGTGAAGGCTCCGGGCCGGCAAATGCCCAGACAGTGACTTTAAGATGTAGGCTTGCGCTGTTGTTGCAAAAGTGGAATGCTGCGAAGCAAAAGTGATATCTAACACTCTTTAACATGTGCCACTGCTGACCAAACCCTACCCGGACACCCCATATGAGGTGTTCGAGATTTGAGTTGTGGCGATTGGGCAGCACACTCCGTAATAAACGACGCTTGAGATCCAGTATCTAGCAATGCACGCAGTGTCAACAACTCTTCCAATGAAGACTTGTCACGGTAAAATTTACTGCAACAAAAGTCACTCTTTCAATCGTCCAAATCCTTGTTCCTTCCTTCTCCATTTCTTCTTTTCCCTACAGGTGTTGACTTCCATATACTGAGAGAAAGAGAAGGGCAGCCATGGTCCATCAGCCATCGTTTCATTCTCTCAGTATTTTGAAATAACAAAACCGAAGTTGTCAAATTTTGACATTTGAAGTGGATGGGTGATCCACTCTGCTGCTCCGATCTCGTGTGGGTGACAGATGGTCCCCAGTAGAAACAAATTTATTGACAGACGGATGGTCTGGTCTATCCAAATCCAGAAAATAGCCCGAGCGACACTTGGTTCTCGGTTGCGGAAGTTACTCTGTGTGAGAATGGCTTGCTGCCCAACCTATCGTTCAAACATACATATATATTAAAGTTATTTGTAAAAGATGGAACGTTAACGGCTAGGCCCAAGTATTCCCAAAATCTGCGCAAAAGTCCAACGGTTTAGATTAAATTCGCGTTATAGGATATTTTATACTGCCAATCTCTCCTTCTCAAAAATTGTGTTTTGAATCAAGCTTTTCACCAATTTTCAGTATAAGTGTTTTTTTAATTGTCGGGGAAAAATGAACGCGAAGAAAAATATTGAGCTTCTTTTCAGTTTTCCGAAACTTTCTTTTAAAAAAAGGTTTAGTGGGTGAGAATAGGTGGCTGAATGCACCCATTGAATTGCCGCCCACTGGAAGTCATACAAGTGGTCGGCGAATTCAATGGTGACGGTGCACGAAGCTGGGGTGTAAAGTGCGAGTAGGAAGGGCTGCTGGGTTTCAACTACGTTGGCTCACTCACGCCAATATGCTGAGTGTTGCTGAGTAATGACGTGACCGAAACCCACGTCACTGATTGGCCGAAAGCACTAGGGCATTGGAAAAAAGAAGAGGTCGTCCAGGCATGGTGAAAGCCTGGGAGATCACTTTTTACCCAGATTGAAAGCGAACGACAAGTTCATCAAAAAATCGAGGAAGGAAAATTTTGGAAAAAAAAGAAACTCAAGTGTGCGTTTTTTTTTAATATAATTTTGTGAAAGAGGAAGAAAAGGATTTGCGAGAACTTCTTTTGGTCAAGAAAAGAAGGATAGTGAAAGTTGGTGAAGAGTGAACAGGAATAGCAGGAGATTAATCTCAGAGAGGCAGGAGGAATTGGCAGTCCCGATTTTTCTGAATAGATAAGTATAGTGGTAGTCCCTTTGGACGCAAAATTTTTTTTTTGTTAATTTGATTTCCGTTTTATTTGTGAACGACTTAATAAAGAGGTCTTTATATCGGTTTGACTTTTGCTGTCGTAAATTTCCGAAATTGCGGAACTCGTGACCCGTTTAATTTATCCGTTTATTCCTTTCGGGACGAAGTGTTAACGGTCCATCTTTGTTTTAAGACATTCTTTGTTCTCTTTTGTTCAAAAGATCTTGGGTTTTAGCCCTCCAATTGCAAGGTTTCCCAAGCAAAGTAAATTCGATTAAAATCTTTAGTTTCGAACTTAAAATTGGTTCTTATTACTTAATAATTGCTTCACCGTCGGTTTCGCTCCAAAGGTTTGCAATTTCCTTATTTTTCAAAAAAAAAATTGCTGGCGCCCTTTTTCTTTTATTTTCAGGTACTTCGCCCCTGTGGCATACAAAAAAACATCATCTTTTAATTAATAAGTCGAATCAATTTTATTCAACACAATAAAAATTCAATTCGCGAAAAACCCACCCCTAATTGTGACCTAGCCGTGGTGGTAGCATTGGAAGTGCTACCCGTTGCACTTCTTGGAAATCGAACTTGTTTTCGTTTCCCATTTTTCTTTTGGTTGACATTCGTCTAACCAAAAGTTGTGCTATACTCGTCGCCGCCGGTCGTGTTATTTTTTTTGCTCGTTCGTTCGTATTAAATTAATTATTTTTAATAATATTCATTTGTTTTGTTCGGTTTCGGTTTCGGTTAATAAAAGTGCAACAGACTTTACTTTCACATGCTTGAATCCAAGAAAGTGCGATAGATGAATCCGTCCATGCAAATTGCTTAATGTTTTTGTTACTGAAAACTTGAGTGAAATGATTCAGAAGCTTGGCCAACATAACAGCACCACAAAGTTCCAAACGAGGAAGACTTACTGGCTGTACAGGAGCAACTTTAGACTTGGCGATGAGGAGATGCATTTTTGCCATACCTTTATCATCTTCGACTCGTAAATACACTGCTGCTCCGTATGCTTTCTCCGAAGCGTCACTGAAAAGATGCAGTTCCATACGAGGCAAATCACGAATGGTTTGAACCCACCTTGGAAACTGAATCTTGTTGATAGATTGCAAGTCTTCGTAGAAAGCATTCCAATGTTCCAGAAGTGACGATTCAATTGGTTCATCCCATGACATTTTCTTCACCCATAGTTGCTGCATGAATATCTTCGCCTTCACATTACATGCAGCAATCCAACCCATCGGATCAAAGAATCGAGCTATCGTGGATAGAATGAATCGTTTCGTTGGCTGCGGATTGGAAAGCGAATTATAGCAGAAAGAGAATTTGTCAACAGAAGGAAGCCAATGGACACCGAGTGTCTTAACTCGTTCCGAATCTTCTGACGGCATTGAGAATGTTGATTCCCGTTCTCCTGTTAGGATGTTCGAAAGTAATTCGTCAGAGTTGGAAGTCCATTTCCGTAAGTAGAATCCAGCTGTCTCTAATGTTGATCTAATTTGTTGAATTTTCTCCTTTCTCTTTAATAGTGTTTCCTCCAGATATCAAATCGTCGGCATACATCTCTTCACGGATCGTGGTGGCTGCTAGTTGTTTTTGGAATTGTCCTCTGCTAACTTCTGCAATGTTCGGATCGCGAGATATGGAGCAGCTGCTGTTCCAAAGGTAACCGTATTAAGTATGTAAGCTTTGATAGGGTCTTCAGAATTCTTTCTCCATAGAATCAGCTGATAATCTTTGTCCTATTCAGCTATCAAGATCTGGCGATACATCTTTTCGATATCAGCGGTGAAAGTGTATCTATACAACCTCCACCGAAGAATGATATCGCAGATATTCTGTTGACGTGCAGGGCCTACCAACATAGCATCGTTTAAAGAGACTCCACTAGATGTTTTGAAGGATGCGTCAAACACCACCCTCAGTTTCGTGGTTGAACAGCTCTCTTTAATGACAGCATGATGTGGCAGGAAGTAATGCTGATTTTCTGGCAAACTGTTCTTGTCGACTTCGCTCATATGACCCAGTTGGATGTATTCTTCGATGCATGCTGAGTATTGCTCTCGGAGTTGTCGATTTACATCAAGATGTCGCTCTAGACCTTGGAATCGCCGTAAAGCACCTTGGTAAGAATCATCAAAAACCGGACGAACATTTCTTTTGAACGGCAATGCTACTTGATAGCGTCCATTAATTGTGCATTCAGTGTTGCCGATGAAGTGGTTTTCGCACTCTATATCTTCCGCTTTTTGGAATGGCTTAAAAGGCGTCTCTTCTAATTCCCAAAATTTGCGCAGTTGGGTTTCGACATCTACAGTTTGGATGAAACTTCTGACTTGATGACTTGACTCGCATACAATTGGGGCCTTTCCGAATAAGATCCATCATAATTTTGTCTTCTGCATGACTGGCAATGTCTGTTGGCGAAATGAGCTCCAGCAACAAAAGTTCTGCTAAGACATCACTGCCAAGCAAAATATCAATTTTGGACGATCTGTAGAATTCAGGATCGGCGAGAACATAATCGTTGAGATGAGTCCAATTCTCAACTTGAAGGCTCCGGGCCGGCAAATGCCCAGACAGTGACTTTAAGATGTAGGCTTGCGCTGTTGTTGCAAAAGTGGAATGCTGCGAAGCAAAAGTGATATCTAACACTCTTTAACATGTGCCACTGCTGACCAAACCCTACCCGGACACCCCATATGAGGTGTTCGAGATTTGAGTTGTGGCGATTGGGCAGCACACTCCGTAATAAACGACGCTTGAGATCCAGTATCTAGCAATGCACGCAGTGTCAACAACTCTTCCAATGAAGACTTGTCACGGTAAAATTTACTGCAACAAAAGTCACTCTTTCAATCGTCCAAATCCTTGTTCCTTCCTTCTCCATTTCTTCTTTTCCCTACAGGTGTTGACTTCCATATACTGAGAGAAAGAGAAGGGCAGCCATGGTCCATCAGCCATCGTTTCATTCTCTCAGTATTTTGAAATAACAAAACCGAAGTTGTCAAATTTTGACATTTGAAGTGGATGGGTGATCCACTCTGCTGCTCCGATCTCGTGTGGGTGACAGATGGTCCCCAGTAGAAACAAATTTATTGACAGACGGATGGTCTGGTCTATCCAAATCCAGAAAATAGCCCGAGCGACACTTGGTTCTCGGTTGCGGAAGTTACTCTGTGTGAGAATGGCTTGCTGCCCAACCTATCGTTCAAACATACATATATATTAAAGTTATTTGTAAAAGATGGAACGTTAACGGCTAGGCCCAAGTATTCCCAAAATCTGCGCAAAAGTCCAACGGTTTAGATTAAATTCGCGTTATAGGATATTTTATACTGCCAATCTCTCCTTCTCAAAAATTGTGTTTTGAATCAAGCTTTTCACCAATTTTCAGTATAAGTGTTTTTTTAATTGTCGGGGAAAAATGAACGCGAAGAAAAATATTGAGTTTCTTTTCAGTTTTCCGAAACTTTCTTTTAAAAAAAGGTTTAGTGGGTGAGAATAGGTGGCTGAATGCACCCATTGAATTGCCGCCCACTGGAAGTCATACAAGTGGTCGGCGAATTCAATGGTGACGGTGCACGAAGCTGGGGTGTAAAGTGCGAGTAGGAAGGGCTGCTGGGTTTCAACTACGTTGGCTCACTCACGCCAATATGCTGAGTGTTGCTGAGTAATGACGTGACCGAAACCCACGTCACTGATTGGCCGAAAGCACTAGGGCATTGGAAAAAAGAAGAGGTCGTCCAGGCATGGTGAAAGCCTGGGAGATCACTTTTTACCCAGATTGAAAGCGAACGACAAGTTCATCAAAAAATCGAGGAAGGAAAATTTTGGAAAAAAAAGAAACTCAAGTGTGCGTTTTTTTTTAATATAATTTTGTGAAAGAGGAAGAAAAGGATTTGCGAGAACTTCTTTTGGTCAAGAAAAGAAGGATAGTGAAAGTTGGTGAAGAGTGAACAGGAATAGCAGGAGATTAATCTCAGAGAGGCAGGAGGAATTGGCAGTCCCGATTTTTCTGAATAGATAAGTATAGTGGTAGTCCCTTTGGACGCAAAATTTTTTTTTTGTTAATTTGATTTCCGTTTTATTTGTGAACGACTTAATAAAGAGGTCTTTATATCGGTTTGACTTTTGCTGTCGTAAATTTCCGAAATTGCGGAACTCGTGACCCGTTTAATTTATCCGTTTATTCCTTTCGGGACGAAGTGTTAACGGTCCATCTTTGTTTTAAGACATTCTTTGTTCTCTTTTGTTCAAAAGATCTTGGGTTTTAGCCCTCCAATTGCAAGGTTTCCCAAGCAAAGTAAATTCGATTAAAATCTTTAGTTTCGAACTTAAAATTGGTTCTTATTACTTAATAATTGCTTCACCGTCGGTTTCGCTCCAAAGGTTTGCAATTTCCTTATTTTTCAAAAAAAAAATTGCTGGCGCCCTTTTTCTTTTATTTTCAGGTACTTCGCCCCTGTGGCATACAAAAAAACATCATCTTTTAATTAATAAGTCGAATCAATTTTATTCAACACAATAAAAATTCAATTCGCGAAAAACCCACCCCTAATTGTGACCTAGCCGTGGTGGTAGCATTGGAAGTGCTACCCGTTGCACTTCTTGGAAATCGAACTTGTTTTCGTTTCCCATTTTTCTTTTGGTTGACATTCGTCTAACCAAAAGTTGTGCTATACTCGTCGCCGCCGGTCGTGTTATTTTTTTTGCTCGTTCGTTCGTATTAAATTAATTATTTTTAATAATATTCATTTGTTTTGTTCGGTTTCGGTTTCGGTTAATAAAAGTGCAACAGACTTTACTTTCACAAAGGCAGTTGCCAGTAAAACTTGTGAATTTTTCGTTGGACTGTCGTACTGAGAGTGGTGAGAAGATACATTGGTAGATGTAGACGGTTGTCTATCGATTTTGCTGTAAGCGTGAAGGTGGTTGGCTTGGCTGAAAAGGAGTATTATTGGCAATGATAACACCTACGGTTACTTGGACAATTATCTGTTGCATGGTTACACCCTAAGCAGTTTCGACATAAACCCAATTTATTTATAAGCTGACTACGCTCAGTAATACTCATTTTCAAAAATGTATGACATTTTTTCTAACCGCATGTTTAGCTTAGATTTATCAGCCTGAGCATGATCTACAAACGAATGCTTATGTGAAGAGTTGCGTGGCATGTTGGATGTGCCCCGACCGTGCTGCTGATCGACCGATTCTAGAATTCTGAACCTAGTCTCCAAGAAGGATGTAAATTCCTTGAAAGTTGGCAACTGCTTCGGTTTCTCTCTTTCGTTCAGCTTCTCCTCCCACATTTGCTGTCTTGCCAGGTAACTTTCGCACTAGAAGAAAGATTAGCACTGGATCTAAATGTTCTACCTCTATTTTCAGATTTGCCAGACTGTTAATCACTTGAGTTGAAGTGTATAACAAATCTTTGATCGACTCCACGCGCTCTTGTGACTGTGATAGCAAATTGAACAGTGCACTCAACTGGATGTTGACAATGACGCGAGGGTGATCATAACGATCCTTCAAAATCGTCCATGCTTTCGCATAATTATGGCCGTGAATCTTCATGGATGAAAGCAACTTCTCAGCATCGCCCGTTAAACTTGTCTAAAGGTAGTGCATCGTTTGAATATCCGAAAGAGATGCCTTACTTCCGACAAGTGTCACAAAAAGGTTATGAAAATTTGGCCAAGACTCATAACTTCCGTCAAAAGAAGGTATTTTAAAAGCTGGCAGGTGAAGTTTGTGGCTTTAAACATCTGACTGCTACTGCCACCAAGACTTGCTAGCGAATCCAGAAGCCTTATTTGAAATTGCAGTATTCTTCCCGAAAATTTTCATACACGGTTTTAGCCTCCTATTGCTTCTTCGCATCTTCATCTTCAGCACCTATAAACTCTTCGTATATTGCAGAGACAGATTCCCACAACTCATCCAATAACTTGATTCGGGTTGAACGTAATTCACACTAATAGCTTTTGCTTTTTTGCCAAAATTTTCAATGTCCTTTTTAAGTTGCTTGTATTTTGCGCTAAATTGTTTGCTCGCCATATTAATTTAATATAAATATAAAGTTAAAAGTAAGGAAATCACTTACTCGATTTTGTAAAATGGCGTCAAATCCAGATGAAGTTTTGCAGGTTATCCCTCGTTGACACACTAAAATAATTTGATCCGCACACACTCTAATGTCGTTTTCGTTTAGATGTTCGAAGTACTCTTTTTGCACTCCTTTTTCACTCCTTCTACTCCAAAAGTCTTCGATTGGCTGTTCCGAGTAATGTTTTCGGAGTGTTCTTCTGTTCCCAATTTCATATTGGAGTAGACGAGGAACACACACATACATATCAAGTTTTTCGTTGGATTAATTGCCAAAAGTGATAAATACTTGAAGAAGCCATTTTGTTAAATGGCGGCTTTGGGAGTGTGTGTTAATTCAGGAAAGTTGGTGTATATTCGATTGGAATTAGAAAGGAGTAGAATAGAACGAAAATCCAATCGAAAACGACATAATAATCTTTGAAAAAAATTTTGATATTATTTTGTAGCTCGAAGGTCCAATGTTTAGCTGAGAAGCCTTAGATTTATTTTAAGATATTTTAGAAATGTAACTTAATAAAAAACGAAATGAAAAACACATGACGTTTAATTTGAACCGCACTTTTATTTCGCTTCTTGATGATGAAGTAAAATGGCAATTTTTAATGACGTTTGTATTGACATTTCCTCGATTAACATTTGATGCAAGTTTTATATAGGCGCATGTAGATTTCAGCAGGCGCGTTCGATGACCTGCGTTGAGTCGGTCCTTGTGTTCAACACCTCTTTTTAAACAAAAACGCGGAGTACCTAATTCCGTTATGTGAATTTTTTGACAAAACGCTGAAAACTGAAACGCAGTTTTCTTACAATAAATTGGCTTGGTTATTACAGGTACGAAGTTTAATCAAAATCGTTAGAGCTATTTTCGAGAAAATTTGAAATACCCTACCCCTAGATGAGCTACAAAATTCGAATTTCTCTTCTAGGGAATTACATAAAAATGCTCTGTACCGCATTTAAAGCAAATCGGTTACCCGTTAAGGCTCTAGCTCAAATTACCGTGGACGCACAGACCGACGCCGACGAACGGCATGATGAAACCCACTTTTTCGGACTTCTCGATCATTGTTGATAGTTTTGATTACAACCTCAAAGTTTTTTTACTCGAATCCAATAAAGTAAAAATACACCTAATATTATGACACCTATCTTTAACGAGCAAATGTTAAACAGTCAAAAGTAACACCAAAATGAATTGTTTTTCCAAAAAGTGTTCCATTTTTATTTGAAATATTGAGAAGCACCAAAATGCAACTATAACAAAATTGGTCCAACCATAAAAAACACATACGCGAATAACAAAAATATAAGGCCATTTTCTCAAAAAACGTGTAATATCCCAACTAGCAATTTAACTTGTATTAGGTCCAATTTTTAAAATTTGGTTAGCTATAGCTCGAATAGGATCAGCGTAAGGTTATATTGTACAAGTCAACTGTTTTTCAAAATATATTTTTAAAAACAGCTTGTTTAATGCCTTTGAAATGTACATCGACAAGTTGTATAAAAGACTTGTGTACTAAAGTATGAAAAGGCCTGTCAAAATTGTTTCCCTGGAAGTCTGGCTAACAATAGCTCCTATACGATGTAAAAAAAAGTATATAGCTTGCTTATCAAAGCTTTGTTTGTTTTTAATATTAACACAGCTTATATAGAGCTTTCAGCTGAAAGTATGTATTGTAATATATATTGTGTGTAAGTAAATTGGCACAGATTGGATGCAATGTATTGGATTATGGTATTATGGATCAATTCTGATTATAAAATACGGCTAATAGCTAGTATTTAAGCATATTTTATAACAATTCTGATAATGAATCAGCGAGAATTTTTGTTTACTTTTGACAGCTTCATAATGCAGGTATTGGCTAATTGGTTTCCATTGGGAAAAATATAGCTTTTATAAAATGTTACTAGCTAAATAATGAAAATGATTGCATTCTTTGGTGAGCTATTTGTTCCGATTTAGAGAAAAAAGCGAGAATTTTGTTTTGCTTGTGACAATTATTGCCTTCCGTGAGAAAAATAAAACTTTTATAAAATGTAAATACCAAATTTATTGAAATGCTTGCCTTTTTTGGTGAGCTATGATTTCGATTTAGCCAAATTTGTTTTGATTGTGACAGCTAATGAGAGGTGTAGCTTTTTTTAAATGTTAATAGCTAATTTATTAAAATGATAGTCTTCCCATTGTCAATATCTAAATCCTTAATTACACGACTGAGTCGCACGTACTTGCTTTCATAATTCAAGTTTCTTCTAAATCTAATTTTATATATAAATATATAATTTATACCGTTTATCTTTGACTAAAACTATAAGATTTAACTGAAAAAAAATAAAGGTATTCGAAATGAAAAGTTTTAAAGATTTAAGTTTTATGGGTTTTAAATATTCCCTGATGTTGAAAGTTGATTGTAGGTCGCAAGGTAGGAACGGTACAAGATACCTTCATATTTTCCAATTTTTATTTTTCTAAAAATTGTCAGTCAGTATGTTTTAAATTAATGAAACATGATTTTATCTAATACAAACAGTACAACCAACAAATGTTGAACTTTTTAATATAGCTTAAATTGTTTTAAAATGGCTTTAAACGAATAAAACTTGGCATACGAATCTATGGAAAGTAGATATATTTCAAATGCAGGTACATATGTGTATTTTTTTTCAAATACTAACAGACTTTAATGATTCTCACTTCAAACTCATTATTTTAAAACCCTTATACCTACTTAGAAGCAACGTCCTACCTACCATGTTTGAAGAAAACAATTTCATTGATTTACGCTTGTTCGAGGTATAGAGTCTTTAAAACGTACATAAATATAGTATATACGAATGTTTATATGCATATTATATCTTTTTCGTGATATCTATTGTTATCCCTATAACTAGTTAAAAATTTTCGTTACTCTTCTGAATTACGAATTGGCCTAGTTGGTAGCGAGCTGGATCAGTGATTGGATGGACGTGAGTTCAAAACTCGGTAAAATCATGTAAGTACAATGAAGTTTTTTTCAATTAAAATAGATTGCTATACCTTTCAGAATAAAGAGAAAAGCAGTCCAAACCCCCTAACTTGGTGCACAAATGCAGATAAAATTAAAAATAATGCAAATTAAATTGACTGCACAAAATAATTTTTGTTTTCTTATACACAATACAACTGCATTGAGTGGCTTTTATAAGGCCTTAATGAATGCAATGCGAGTTATTAACCGAAGCAATAGCACTTCGAGGCAAGGTATTAATTTCTTTAGTAGGCCTTTCTAAGACCTTATTATAGTTACAAGTGATTTGTATTGTTTTCTTTATTTTGCCTTAGTAAGGTCGTATTACAAATGCTATTTAATTGCATAGGACTTGTGATGAAAGGTTTTAAGGGAATCAAATAGCTTCTTTAATGTAAGCCAAAATGATTTGCATAAGGCCTCTTTAAGTTACTATACAAGCTAGAAAATAGCTTGTATTAACCCTTAAACAAGTCAATTTGCTAGTTGGGATGCCTAATACCGTTATGTGAATTTTTCGCAAAAAACTTGAAAGGCAGTTTTCTTGCAATATTTTCGGTCATACCAGTTACGAAGTTTAATCAAAATCGTTAAAGTCGTTTCTTACAAAATTTGGAAAAAAACAAACATTTTGTGTAGCAGCTACCTGTTTTAAGTGAGCTAAAACAAAAATTCTAATTTTCCCTCTAGGGCATCATATAAAAATGTCTCAACCAAATTTTATGTAAATTTTCGGTTGAATAGTATAACTGTATAACATTTCTTTTGCCAAAGTGACTTAACCACTGATCTCTATAATACACTGGATAGCGCATTCATACAATAAAGTTGACCCTAACTGAAGAACTGTTATAAATGCTATTTTTCGTAGAATAGTATAACTGTATAACATTTCTTTTGCCAAAGTGACTGAACACAATAGACGCGACTTATGGCGAGCGTCCTTACCAAGCGCGTTAACGCACGCACACTTTTAATGACGAAAAACTGTTATAACTGGGAGTACCGAGTTGCATCTCATCGCGACCACACGTGTGGGAGAGTGGTTACGTACCCCGCTGCCTTGTACCCCCAATAAAATCATTCCAATCAAATAAAATATATTCTCTTGCTGTCTGCCACCATATCATAAATCTAAAAAAAAAAAACAGAATCGAAATTAAAGTGCCAATTTTTAATATAAATAACTCTTTCAATTCCGGCGCTATAAAAAAATATCAATCAACAAAAAAAAAAATCAAATCTAAGCTCGCGCCGCGAAAGAAAATAAAAAAAAACGATAGCCCATATGTAATACATATCAACAACAAGTGCAAGTGCCAGCGCGTGCAAAAAATAACAACAAAAAGTTCAACATAAACATCCATAGCACAGAGGTAAACCTCCTAATCTCTCCTTCCCACATCAATCACAGTGCTTTGGCTTTGTCGTTATCAGTACATTTGCTATTAAGGAATAACACTAGTAGTATTTGTACTGTGAAGTAATTTTGGGGCCCAAAGTTGATATCAGCTTAGATAATTGTCTGATTTGGTTTTTTAAGTCTGTTTCTTCGTAATGGTGAATTTAGGGTTGACTACAGCAACATTCGGGGACTAAGGCGGAATTTTTGTGCTGCATATGTCCGTACTGCGAAAAAAAGGCCAGCTGTTTTGGCACTAAGCGAAACCCAGGTAGGGGAAAATACTGATCACTAAGAATTCAGCCTACATGGTTATAGCTTAGTGCCTCTTTTTTCCCACATCATGGTCTCGCCGTGTATGTTCGAAATGATGTTGCTTATCAACTTCAGCCACAATATGGTTCATGTTTGAACACTAACTTCAATTTCATGTGGTTTAAATTCACCGTCCATAAGCGCATCATCCATACTTGTTTTATTTACCGTAGCACTAGTTTGGATAGTAATTCAACTTCTAACGAATTTGATGCACTATCCGACTCCATCCAGAGAATTATTTCCCATTTTCCGCACAGTGAAGTCGTTGTTACGGGCGATTTCAATGTACATAATTCTTCGTTGCTCCGCTATTCGGGTCAGACAACACCCGAAGGAAGGTATGCCGAGATTTTAGCTGAGTCAAACAACCTGACTCAGCTTGTTGACGAGCCTACTCGGATTCCTGACTTTGCAGGTCAATCCGCCAACACTCTAGACTTGTTCCTTACTTCTGATCCTGATAAATACACTATTAGTGTATTATCGCCTCTAGGCACATCAGACTATTGTATCATATCTGCAAATTTTTCGTTCCAACACAATCCAGCTAAAGAAAAAAACCCCTAAGAGAACCGTTTGGCAGTTGTTATAAAGCCAACACTACTGAGGAAAACCGGAAAAAGTTTCAACAACCTAGAAAGACCTGTAATGTTCACATTCGACGAACCAAATTTCTGCATGATCAAAAATTACGGCAAAAAATACTACAATGTCCCAAAGGTAGTAAAAATTTTTGGTCATTTGTAAAAAACATACGAAATACTACCTCGTCCTCGGTTCCGACCCTCGTCTTCAACGATACTCTTTTTGTCAGCTCACTCGATAAAGCCAATTTGCTTGCAGCACAGTTTGCTGTTAATTCGACGCTGCCAGAAGAAGATATGACTCCACCTGTACTTGAGAGCGTAAGCGATCTTATGGGACAAATCTTCTTTTGCACCCGTGCAGTTGCTAGAGTTCTGAACGATCTCGACATTCACAAATCCGCTGGCCCGGATAGTATCCCTCCCATTGTTCTGAAGAGGTGTTCTTCAACGCTGGCAAAACCACTGCGTAAGCTTTTCCATCTGTCCTACTCTACTGGTCTCTTTCCGAGTGGATGGAAAACAGCATTTGTCCAGCCTGTCCCTAAAAATGGCGTGTCTTCTTCCCCCTCTAACTATCGACCAATCGCACTTACGTCCCTTCTTTCCAAGGTCATGGAAACGCTGATTAATCATCAGCTTAAGAAATATCTTGAAGAACGAAAGCTTCTAAATGACCGACAGTATGGCTTTCATAGCAATAGGTCCACTGGTGATCTGATGGTATATCTCACCGAACAGTGGCACAAATCTTTACATCGTTTTGGCGAAAGTAAGATTATGGCACTTGATATTTCAAAAGCATTTGATAGATTTTGGCATCAAGCTCTCTTATCGAAAATGCGTGAATTTGGTACCGATGAATCTCTTCTTCGCTGGATTAGAAATTACCTTTCGGAGCTATCAATACAAGTTGTATTGGACGGCTTCAAGTCTGATATCTTCAAAATAAATGCTGGTGTGCCCCAGGGCTCCGTTTTGTCTCCGACCCTCTTCCTAATATTCATAAAGGATATTTTATCTGAAACTTCTAATCCATTAAACTGTTTTGCTGACGACAGTACATTTCATATTCGTTTCGAGATTCACATCCATGTCCTTCAAATGTGGATTTAGAGCGGCAGCGTATGATAAGCTCATTAAATTCCGATTTCGACAGCATTGTCCAATGGGGAATCAAAACCGCGTAGAATTTAATGCTTCAAAAACCCAATGCTGTCTCCTGTCGTTAAAGCGAAACCCACCCCCAATGCCGCTATCCATGAGTGGCACTTGCATAGAGAAAACTAAACAGCTTTCAGTACTCGGTATGTGTGTCACAGACCACCGTTTGTGGAACGACCACATATTTGACATCGCCAAAAACGCTGCTAAGTGTTTAGGTTTTCTCCGTCGATGCAAGAAATTTTTCTCCCCCTTTGATCTGGCTGTTATCTACAAAGCCTTTATTCGTCCAAAACTTGAGTTCAACTCCCATATTTGGGCAGGTGCCCCAAGAACCCACTTGAGTCTATTGGATAGAATACAAAAGAGAGCTCTAAAAATTATTGGTGAAAGAACTATAACTTAAACATTTACATCTCTTGAACACCGTCGCAATGTTTCATGTCTATCATTATTTTACCGCTATTTCTATAAACAGTGTTCTAGTGAATTAGCCAGTTGCATTCCTCCCCTTAAACAATTCAACCGTAATACTCGCGCTTGTAGGAATGCTCATCAGTTTACCCTTGAGCCCAACTTCGGACGTACTGTTAAGTACAAGGATTCTTTCCTTAGCACTACACGAATGTGGAATGCTCTACCCAGCTCAATTTTCCCCTCCCATTGCGATCTTCAGACATTCAAAACCAATGTGCATTGGTATCTCCTTTCAAATCCCCTCCAACCTACCTAACCGCTCGTGCTGTGTTTATCATTTTAAGGGTAGTCAAAACCGCTTTAGTGCGCGCCAAATATAAAAAAAAAAAAAAAAAAAAATTGGCATGTCTCTAGCCTCGTCCTTTCTTTTGTGATATCTCTCTGTCTATGCTTTATCTTTGGTAGTTAAATTCTTTTTTGGAAACCTTTTTATTTCATAAGACTTACATTTTGTAAGTAAAAAATTTCTAATCTAATCAACGAGCACAGATTTTCGTTTTTTAAGACTGCTAAACGTCAAAATGAGTCGAATATGTTCCCATTAAGTTGTGTCTGAATCTGAACAATACAAGTTTTATTCACGTGAAAAAAGTCGGAGTGAATTCAATGTGAACACCGTCAAGTTAATACAATGGAGCTACAACCGCAACGTTAAGTGAGTTAAATAATGTCGAATCTAAAAAATCGATAATGTTTAGACAAAAATCGATTTGTTTAGAAAAAACGATAAAATTTTCTAGACAAATAAAATCTTTCATTTTTACCAAGGTTTAAACGTATTTGCACACACACTAGGAAGGTTTGACATTTTTTATCAAATTGAGTCACAAGTACTGTACTATATTATAAGGACGAGACTAGATTCATGCCAATTTATAACAGTTAAAACAGTTTGTCGCCATTAAAAGCGGGCGAGCGTTAACGCGCTTCGCACGACTTGAAACAAAAACTCTGGGTGCCTGAAGTTTGCCCACCGGCGGAGGGCCCTAGCCCTGCGAGGCCGCATAAACAGTACAAACAGCATGTCTAGAGTCACTTCCACATTATAGAGATCAGTGGTCAGGATTGACTACGTCCTCAACCTTCAACCCCTTCCAGCCAGCTCGGTCCCTAGCTTGCTGCCTCCAGTTACGGACAACATGTTGGTTGAGCTCTTTGAAGGTTAAGGTGTTTAAATGTATGTTGTGCTGGATGTGTTCATAAAATGTTCACGTAATTTCGTGGAAATTTGGTTGAAATTATCTCATTTCGAAATGTGAATTTCTATAGGATAAGAGGTAGTTTTGAATCGAATGTGGAAATTTTCATCGAAATTACTTCATTTGGTCTAATGAAATCGTAGTTTTACTTTTGGATTTGATTACTTTACTTATTCAAAATAGCTTTTAACGGCCCATAGTCCATAAAAATTGGCGTTTCGTCCCGGCGATCTCACTTGGACTCATCAGTTGACTAGTGAGGGCCTTGTCAATACGCAATTTTTATTAAGTTCAGTTCAACTTACATTAAATTTTGACAAAAATCCAATGTGAACTATATCTAACAAAATTAAAATTATTCTTAATCATTAAGCTTGAAATTTTTGCCCAGGGCCAGGCTTTGTTTTTATATGAAGGGTTTATAATACAAATTCTATATACTACTGAAATACATCAGCCAAGTAGAAGACTTAGCACAATTTAATTGGACTTGTTGAATTATTGATTCAAAATAGCTTGTAACGGCCTTTAGTCCATAAAAATTGGCGTTTCGTGCCGGCGATCTCACTTGGACTCATGAGTTGACTAGTGAGGGCCTTGTCAATACGCAATTTTTATTAAGTTCAGTTCAACTTACATGAACTTTTTGACAAAAATCCAATGTGCACTATATCCAACAATATTAAAATTATTCTTAATCTTTAAGCTGGAAATTTTTGCCCAGGGCCAGGCTTTGTTTTTATATGAAGGGTTTATTGATTACTTTAGTTACTGATGGATTTGAGGTTTAATTACTTTTGGGGTTTGGGTTTTGAGTAGCTAAATGAGGAGGCGATTTTTTTGCGAAGTCAAGAGATCCAAAATCTTAGAAACGGATAATATCGCAATATCGCATGGTTTTTACACAGAAATAATTAAATAAATAAAACTCGGAGTGAAAAAAATATTTATGAAGCCGAACATCGCTGCAACGAAAGTAAATATTTTGTTTAGGAGTGGATTTGTAGGTATTTTGAAATGATTTTTCAAAAATTTAAAAAGCATTGTGTTGGGCGTAAATTTTTCTAGACGTGTGGTCTTTTATGTTTTTTTTTTATTTTATTGTTTCATATATTTTTTTTATTAAAAATCGTTAAACGTAGTTAATTTTTTTTTGTTGGAGAATCTCCGTCACAGCTATTGTTTTTTGAAAAAAATAAATAATGTCATAAATAAAATGGTTATATCTTCAGACGTGATGTTTTTTTTTACTGTTAAGGTTTTTTACTATGATGTCTGGAAAAATTGTAACAAAACTTTATACCCTTAAAACTTGGAGCTGAGAAATGATAGGCTAAAAAAAAATCATTACTACAACTTGATTAATTTTATTTTTGTATACTCCCTCAGTATAAAATATAATAAAATATAATTATATAAGCCGAATTAATTTTTCAAACAAAAGCCAACATCTTCCTCTTTTTTGCATACAATACTAAGTTTTTTATAATTGCTTGTTTTTGTAATAAACATGACCTTAAATAGAAAATTTAAAAAATAAAATTAATATTTTATGCAAACATTTTTTTCTTTAAAATCTTGTGTTAAACATTGATAATTTAGAGTTTCGTGTACTTCTTGCCAAAAACGTACAAAAAAGTATTTTTTAGAGGCACCCTGTTTTAAAAATATTTGATATTACATTGTTTTCTCAAAATACATGCTTTACAGACTTTTTGTATGATTTAAACAAAATAAATCAATAAAACTGTCAAACTGTCAAATATTTTTTTTCGACAATTCATATGTTAAATAATTTTGTCTTCAATATCTTGGCTTAAACATCAAATTCCGAGTTTTATGTAATTCTGGCCGACAACGTATAAGATAGCGTTTTTTTTACAGGCATACTATTGTCGAAATATTTTATTTTACATTTTTTGTTTGCTAAAATACACGCTCCACATAATTGTTGTATCCTTTAAACAAAATAAATTGAGTATTTCGACAACAGGGTGCCTTTAAAAAAAAACGCTATCTTGTACGTTATTGGCCAGAATTACATAAAACACATAAAACTCGGATTTTGATGTTTAACCCAAGATATTGAAGAAAAAAATATTTAACATAAGAATTGTCGAAACAAATGTTTGACAGTTTGACAGTTTTATTGATTTATTTTGTTTAAATCATACAAAAAGTCTGTTAAGCGTGTATTTTGAGAAAACAATGTAAGATCAAATATTTATACGACAGGGTGCCTCTGAAAAATACTTTCTTGTACGTTTTTGTCAAGAAGTACACGAAACTCAAAATTATCAATGTTTAAGCCAAGATATTGAAGAAAAAAATATTTGCATAAAATATTAGTTTTGTTTTTTTAAGTTACGATTTCAGGTCAGTTTTTTTTTAACAAAAACAAGAAAAAACAAGCAATTATAAAAAACTAAATATTGTATAGGGAAAAATGAAGAAGTTGGCTTTTTTATGAAAAATTAAGTCGGCTTATATATTTTATATTATGTTTTATACTGATGGAGTATACAAAAATAAAATTAATCAAGTTTAGAGTTGCAAGATCCCGATGTAGTCATGATTTTTTTTTTTCATTTTCATTTCTCAGCTCGAAGTTTTTAGGGTATAAAGTTTTGTTACAATTTTTCCAGATATTATAGTAAAAAACCTTAACAGTAAACAAAACATCACGTCTGTAGATATAGTCATTTTATTTATGACATATTTTATTTTTTTCAAAAAACAATTGTTGTGACGAAATTTCAAATACATATACTTTAAGATCACATTTGAGTTAACAATAACAGCAATTTAACTTTAAAAGAGTTACACTTAAACTTAAATATTAATTCTTCTTCGGAGTCTTCTAACAGATCTGATTGAATATCCGGTTGATTATCGGATGGCAGATTTCGGTAGAAATCGTGGTAGTTGGGATTTATCAAATCCAGCATATCAACTAAGTCCCTTTTCTTTGCAGCACATATTCTTATGGGTTCGTTGTATACATTTTTCACATCACTTATAGTTAGTTTTGCAATCCCTTTTTTTTGTGTTCAATGTTTTGAAATCCTCTTCTTCTGCTAAACTGGTCTTGTACTTGATTATTCCCAACGTTTTTGTATACCTTAACCATCTATCTAACTGCGCCCCATTTGAAAGATTGTCCGTTAGTATATATTTTTCGCCACATAAATTTTTTCCATTTAAGCCCTCGAAAAGTTTAAAAACATTGATTGCTCCATTTCGTGTACTTTAAAAATGTTTTTGGTTCCCAAGGCTGAAATAAACAGGTACCAATCTCGTGGATGATGAATTTGTGAATGCGTTTTCTTTTTTTTGCGCTCTATTTAATGTCGTTTTCGTTTGGATGTTCGGAGTACTCCTTTTGCACTCCTTTTTCACTCCTACTACTCCAAAAGTCTTCGATTGGCTGTTCCGAGTAATGTTTTCGGAGTGTTCTTCTGTTCCCAATTTCATATTGGAGTATACGAGGAACACACACATACATATAAAGTTTTTCGTTGGATTAATTGTCAAAAGTGGTAAATACTTGAAGAAGCCATTTTGTTAAATGGTGGCTTTAGGTAGTGTGCGTGTAAATTTAAGAAAGTCGGTGTTTTCATATTCGATTGGAATTAAAAAGGAGTAGAATAGACCGAAAATCCAATCGAAAACGACATAAGAGTGATCTACATCAGATTCCATATGTGTATGTCTCGGAACAAGAAATTTATGGTCGATTGTTTCAAGTGTTGTTTCGCTCTGCATAAATGTTAAAAACATGGTTGAGACAAATGCGTTTGGGTTGGGTATTACTAAGTGATCATGAACCAACTTGTCATAGCCAACTGAACGTGGTCGCAGGTGAGCATGGGACCATTGGACATAGTAAATCTCATCATAGCCACAGGATTCATTTCCAGAATGAATTTTGTATAATACCATGGTTTGGTTAACTTTTTCCATAGATGTATAGATATAATGAATGAAATAAGGGAGGGTGAACCAATTTGTTTGGCTTAGCGTGAGGCTGGCTGAGGGCTGGTACAACAGAGAAAGAGTATAGAAAGCTGCCCACATGTGACGGGTGCTGGTGAAGGAAAAAAAACAATTAAGTATTTGGTAGGTTCTTATTCTATAATATGGGGATAGTGTTTAATGCGAAAACTGAGGTTGTATGGGCGTTTTCGATATATTTCCTTTTCGAAGCCTACAACTTGAGTGCTTATCGTCGGATCTTCAAATTAAATACCTTTAAATCGGAAAGATATAATAAACTAATATATTAAATTGGTGAGAAGCTTAGCTGTTTTAAATTCAAAAGTCAAATTTGGATTTTAAAAATAAAAAAAATCTTAGGGTTTTCTACCTAAGTATCTACCTGCTTAGAATTTAGTTTCTTCAAATTCAAAAGTAGGTAGGTAGGTATACCTAGGTATGTACCTATATAAACAAAGTTGGAATTTTGGAAAACAAAACTTTGATTCTGTTAATGAACATATAGGTCGGTATCTATTTATATAATATATCGAAATATAGGTAGCTATAGCTACTTATATCAATTAAGTAGGTACCTACAGTTACAAATTTAAATAAAAATTGTTTAATGTCCATAAAATATAAAGATGTTTTATAAAGAATTATAAATTTATTATCCTCGAAAAGTTAAGTAAAATGTTTGTTAAATAGAAAGATATTCCTCGTCGTTCTTTGGAATTAGGCATTCCACAAACGTCATTACATCGTATTTTGCATAAAGACTTGGGTCTTAAGGCTTATAAAGTTCAGTTAACACAAGAACTCAAGCCGGCTGATCATCAACAACGTCGTGTCTTTGCTGATTGGGTCCTTGAAATACATGAAAATGATCCGGAATTTCATCGAAAAATCATCTTGATTGATGAGGCCCATTTCCACCTCGGAGGCTACGTCAACAAGCAAAACTGTCGCATCTGGGTCTCGGAAAACCCAAGAGTTATTGTTGAAAAGCCTCTCCATCCTCAACGCGTGACTGTTTGGTGCGGTTTATGGTCCGGCGGGGTCATTGGACCTTACTTTTTCGAAAATGAGGCTGGAGCAACAGTTACGGTCAATGGATTGCGCTATCGAGAGATGATTAATGATTTTTTATGGCCGGAATTGGATGGTATTGATCTGGACAACGTTTACTTTCAACAAGACGGCGCTACGTGCCACACAAGCAATGAAACCATCGATCTTTTACGGGAAAAGTTTCCGGACCGTGTTATCTCTCGAAGAGGTGATCACAATTGGCCACCGAGATCTTGTGATTTAACACCTTGCGACTTCTTCCTTTGGGGCCACGTGAAAGATAAGGTCTACGCCAACAGCCCAGCGTCGATTCAAGACCTCAATTCAAGACCTTATTTAACTTTATATAAATCACATGAAACAAACAAAAATAGTTCACCCCAACCCATTAATTAACCAATAGTCAGTTTCATAACAAATATACAAACACCATTCGCGCCGCGCAAATCAAAAAAAAAAAACAATTCGAATCAAATTCAAATCATATACAAAACTAGTGCAGTGCCACCGCCTAAAAATACAATAACAAAATTCCTATAACAAAAAAAAAAAAAAATCACAAATATAAAAACATTATATAGCGAGCAGTTATATCCTTACCTTTCTTTCCCCTTCACTACTCACAGTTGTGTATAGTTGACCATTGCATGCACTGTGTGGGAATTCTGGCACACTGCATGTAATGTTCAAGCTATGATAAAGGCGGATGGATGATTAAATATTGTTCTGTATATCCAGGGGCGGATCGTTCATGTTGTCACTAAGGCATAACACTAGTGGTAATATGTGTCGAAAAGTTTTTTGGTGTTTAGATCAATAATTAATTTAGATTAATCGTCTGCTTTGGTTTTGTAAAATTTTGTTTTTACAATGGTGGGTAATTTTAGAGTTGATTATTCTAACATTCGGGGGCTGAGAGCGAATTTCTGTGCCGTGTACGTCTATACTGTAGTTAACAGGCCAGCTGTTTTGGTGCTGAGTGAAACTCAGGTAGGCGAAAACACCGATAACTCGGAATTTAACCTGCATGGGTATAACTTAGTGCCATTATTCTTCTCCCATCACGGTCTCGCGATTTATATTAGGAATGATGTTGCGTACCAACTTCAACCACAATACGGTCCCTGTGTGAACACAAATTTCAACTTTATGTGGTTTAAATTTTCGGTTAATAAGCGCATCATACATACCTGCTTCATTTATCGAAGTCCAAATCTGGACAGAAATTCAACTTCTAACGAATTTGATGCTCTGTCTGACTCCATCCAAAGAATTGTTTCCCATTACCCTGACACTGAAATCGTCATTACGGGCGATTTCAATGTACACAATTCTAGTTGGCTTCGCTTTTCAGGCCAGAAAACACCCGAAGGAAGGTACGTCGAGGTCTTTGCTGAGTTAAACCAACTGACTCAGCTTGTTGACGAGCCAACTCGAATACCTGACGTTGCAGGTCAAACCGCCAACACTCTAGACTTGTTTCTTACCTCTGACCCTGGTAAATATACTATCAGTGTATTATCGCCTCCAGGCACGTCAGACCATTGTGTCATATCTGCAAATTTCTCGTGCCAAATAAATCCAGTTAAAGAAAAATCTCCCAAGAGAACCGTTTGGCAATTCGAGAAAGCCAACTGGGACGGCCTCAACGATTTCTTCAAAAACTTTAACTGGTCACTACGCTTCCTCGGTAGTGACGTAGACTCCAGTGCAGATATGATAACAAATTTAATTCTTTTTGGAATGCGAAATTTTATCCCGAATAGGGAAAAATCTATCAAACCAAAAGAAAACTCATGGTTTGATTCGAGCTGTAAAGAGGTTATCCGGGTTAGAGAAGTAAGTTTCCGAAGTTATAAGGCCAACCCCACTGAGGAAAACCGGAATAAGTTCAAAAAAGCTAGAAAGACCTGTAACGTCCATATTCGACGAACCAAATTTTTGCACGACCAAAAATTAAGGCAAAAAATACTACAATGTCCCAAAGGTAGTAAAAATTTTTGGTCATTTGCAAAAAAAAACGAAATACTACCTCGTCTTCGGTTCCAACGCTCGTTTTCAATGACACCCCTGCTGTTAGCTCGTTAGAGAAAGCCAATTTGCTTGCAGCACAGTTTGCTGTTAATTCGACGTTGCCAGTAAGTGTTATGACTCCTCCTGTACTTGCGAACGCTAACGATTTCATGGGACGAATCTTCTTTCGCACTCGTGCAGTTGCAAGAGTTCTCAAGGACCTTGATGTGCACAAATCCGCTGGCCCGGATCGTATCCCTCCTATTGTTCTGAAAAGGTGTTCTTCAACGCTGGCAAAACCACTGCGTAAGCTTTTCCATCTGTCATACTCTACTGGTCTCGTTCCGAGTGGATGGAAAACAGCATTTGTCCAGCCTGTCCCTAAAAAAGGCGAATCTTCTTCACCCTCTAACTATCGTCCAATTGCACTTACGTCCCTTCTTTCCAAGGTCATGGAAACGCTGATTAATTACTAGCTTAGGAAATATCTTGAAGAACGAAAGCTTATAAATGACCGGCAGTATGGCTTTCGTAGCAATAGGTCCACTGGTGATCTGATGGTTTATCTCACCGAACAGTGGAACAAATCTTTACATCGTTTTGGCGAAAGTAAGATTATTGCACTTGATATTTCAAAAGCGTTTGATAGAGTTTGGCATCAAGCTCTCTTATCGAAAATGCGTGCATTTTTTATCGATGAATCTCTTCTTCGTTGGATTAGAAATTACCTTTCTAACCGGTCAATACAAGTCGTATTGGATGGTTTTAAGTCTGATATTCATAACATAAATGCTGGTGTCCCCCCGGCTCCGTTTTGTCTCCGACTCTCTTTCTCATTTTCATCAATGATCTTCTGTCTGAAACTTCTAATCCATTTAATTGTTTTGCTGACGACAGTACCCTCAGCTTTTCATATTCGTTTCTAGATTCACATCCTTGTCCTTCGGATGTGGAACTAGAGCGGCAGCGTATGATAAGCTCATTAAATTCTGATCTTGATAGCATTGTCCAATGGGGAATCAAAAACCGCGTAGAATTTAATGCTTCAAAAACTCAATGCTGTCTCCTGTCGTTGAAGCGAAACCCACCCTCCATGCCGCTATCCATGAGCGGTACTTGTATTGAAGAAACTAAACAGCTTTCAGTTCTGGGAATGTACATCAGACATCAGACCACCTTTTGTGGAATGACCACATATTTAACGTTGCCAAAAACGCTGCGAAGTGTTTAGGCTTTCTTCGGCGATGCAAGAAATTTGTCTCTCCTTCTGATCTGGCTATAATCTACAAAGCCTTTATCCGTCCTAAGCTTGAGTATAACTCCCACATCTGGGCAGGTGCTCCTATAACTCACTTGAATCTATTGGACAGAATACAAAATAGAGCTTTAAAAATGATAGGTGATAGAAATATAACAGATACAATAACAACTCTGGAACACCGCCGCAGTGTTTCATGTCTATCTTTGTTCTATCGCTATTTTTACAAACAGTGTTCTAGCGAAATAGCCAGTTGCATTCCTCCTCTAAAACAATTTCACCGTAATACTCGCGCTTCTAGGAATGCACATAAGCTTACCCTTGAGCCCAATTTCGGACGCATAGTCAAGTACAGAGATTCTTTCTTTAGCCGCACAACTCGAATGTGGAATGCTTTGCCTAGCTCTATTTTTCCCTCCCATTGTAATATCCAGAAATTCAAAACCAATGTGCATCGGTATCTCTTATTAAACCCTACCCTATTTTCCTAAACGCTCGCACTATGTTTATCATTATAAGGGTAGTCATAACCCCTTGAGTGCGCGCAAATAAAAAATAAATAGGGCAACCACTTTGCGATTTGGTTATGGAAAATTTCATGAAAAGGATATTGTCCTGTAAGCGTGGTCGTGGCTGCCTTTTGGCTGATGTTGTGTTCCATTATTAACGGCATACCTTCCTCTTTATAATGAAATAAACATCCGATCATTTATATCAAAAAATGCCATTTTTCTTTGAATATCAAAGTAACACCTCTTATTGGAAAACCCTATATATACCTACTTATACCGATTACCTACCTATCTTACAGTATATTATTTGTGAATTTGGTGTACCTACATAGGTACCTACCTACAGTAGCGTATGCAGGGGGTGGTGCTCAGGGGGTTTGTGCCCCCTCCCCCCAAAAAAAATTCCATACTATGCTAGGTATATTAAACCATACCCTCGCATTATAATTTAAAGCTAATATAGATATCTACAATGAAAAAAAAAAAATAAAGTATTATTTTTTTCAACGAAAATTCTGTTAATGCCAATTTTTGATAGGAGCCTTTTCACTTAGTAGTTCGCTAAACTCATGTTTAAATAAGATCAATCAATACAAGTTCTTCCAATTCCATTTCTTTATTTATCAAAATAGAAGCTTATCAACTTCAAAAATAGTGCATTGACAAAAATTTAAATAAATGAAAATTCAAGGTTTAAGTTTAACTAAGCAACAGTTTAAAATGACTAGGTACCATATGATGAATACGGCCCATTTACTTTATAAAAAGAGTGTGAGGAGATTGTCTGCCTCTGATTCAAGATGAAGTTTTTTTATGTTTATGAGTGCAGTGTATTCAGGTTCAGGTGGTGATATTACATTTCGTTTTATTGTTTTTTTTTTTAATGGAAAAAGAACAAAATTAAATGCGTAGAATTGTTTTGGGACTTTTGCCTGATTGCAAGCACTTTATTTTGAGTATCTATGAATACCGAGATTCGTTTGAAATGTAGAGTAAGTTTTTGTAAATAAAACAGTCAGTTTTTCGGTAATTGACTTGTTTCTTTTTTTTTAATACTTAAAGAAATTATTTTAAAATCAGCCTTCATAACAAAAAACATAAAAAACAACTTAACTAAAAATATAAGTATAAATAAAAAACTAAAAAAAAATCATTTTAACATTTTTCAAAAAAGTGCTGCTAATATGGACCGCCTTGTGTTAAATATGGACCAGATTGGTGTATATGGTAAATGTGATGGTCCATATTACCGACACGGTGGTGTTTATGTTGCATGAGGTGGGCCATATTACCTGCATATAGCCTTTTCGTTGTACTTTTAATTTTAACCAACTTTAAAAAATATATTTAAAATTTTGGTTTTACATAATGAAATATAAATCTAAGCAAAACAAAGTCTCAAAAAACTATTAAAATATTTGCGCAAAATTTAATATAAAAACTCTTACAAAAATTAACCAAAACATTTCCTGCTCCTGAGTCTCCACTTTTTAATATATCAAAACCACTAACATTACCTTCGAAATAAATGCACAGCGGATCACCTACGCTCTTCCAGTAGGGAAATATTACGGTGGGCCATATTACCGACATGGGCCATATTTGCAACACTTACTCTAAAACAAAATCTAGATAACGTGTGGTATGAACTAGTGATATCATTTCAATATCCATATAGATACCTATAGTCATTTTTTTAATTAAAATTGAAGAATATTGTTAAAATTAAAAGCTTACAAAAATGAAATTTGAACGAAAAAATAATAAACACTACCTACTTATTCTTGGATTTTATTGGAAATCTTAACATAGTGGGTATGTCAATTTGCTTGAGGGGGGGGGGCTACCTACTTATAGGTAAGAGCTGACTTATTACATACCTACCTAAGTATTCAATTAAAGTTTGATTTCACTTTTAAGTTTCTGATCTGATTAATGTTCTAAATAAGAAAATTAGAACCTTTTAGTCGACTATCAACCTCACTTTTCAAAATATCTGAATAGTCTTATTATTGAAGTTTTAAGAAATTTAATGGCCAGATGAGTTGTCGATTAGCAAATTTATTTGGCAATTAAAACATTAATTACCTTCTGTTTTTTGATCAAATCTTCAAATTGTATAGGATAGGAAGGTATTCCTACTAATGATTTTGATAAATGATAGCTTATTCGATTCAATATAAAAAGAACACTAAAATTAAAGATCAACATTTTTTTTCAAATTTCAAAATAGGTATATATCCCAACTAACAAACTCCCGGAGTTATGCTCTTCAAATCTGAAAAGAACTCCCATAAGATTCTTATATATCCTATTGCTATACTTAAGAATGAATCTCTTGTTATGAAACTCAAATTCGTCTCATAGCATTTTTATTGTAAGAGCTAAGCATTTTTTAAATTTGAAAGTACTTAAATCCTATATCTAAATATATTTAAGTCTCATAAGTATCTCGTTATGAAATTAAAACTCTAAACGTCATTTTTAGTCTTTATAATCCCATAGTAATACTTCAATGAGACTATTCATAAATAAGTTTTTTTCAAGATTCTAATAGGAGCTACGACGCCAGCTTTGAATATCAAACGAACAGATGTTATAGTTGAATTGTACAGTGCGTTCTTTTTGTTCACAAAACTTGCTTCTGTTCATGTTTCTATCGGATGGGTTATTTGATTGGTGGTGGAAGATGTAATTTTAGATTTCAAAGAAAATTTTGATTGTTTTCTTTGCGAGCAAGTTTCTTTGGTCGATTTTTTGTTCTGTTTGTTTACCTAATTTCGGGTTAGTGGTGAATTTGATTATAAATATTATAACAACAATTTTTAGCACTGAAATATACTAAACAAAAAGCACACATTTCAAACTTAAGGTAGTTAATATTATTAGTATTATTAAAAAGAGGAAACAATCTGCCGAAAATTCGATCTCAAAAGCATTATTTTGATAGAATTGATCGAAACAATCTTATTAATTGTACTAATGGAAATCACGATGAGTATCACATAATATTTATGGTATATATATATATATATACTGTTGTTGCATCGGCTGTCATCAGCTTTGGAGTGACTTAAATAACACCAAGCTATATCCAGTTAACTTTGATTGTTACTTTATTCGAAAAATTATTAGGTTATAATTTAGTTCCATTGTTTCAAAATGTTAACCTAACACAATTATCGATTTTTTGCTTTCTCATTTAAATTTCTTAATAAAAGTTGGCAATTGCAATAAAAAGGAACGCCCCACAGACAAATGTGTTGCGTTTGAAAGTTAAATGTCAAATTTAAGTCCCATAAGAGCATTTTAGCACCCATAAGAAGTACTGTCTCTCAGAGAAAATTTATATTTACTGAGAGCGACACTTCTTACGGGAGCTCAAACGTTCTAATGGGACTACAATTTGACGTTTAACTTTCAAACGAAACACATTTATCTGTGTTGCTTTCCATTTCATCATCATCCAAAGATCTCATAGAGATGTTAAAACAAGAGTTAAAGTATCAATCAACAGCAGCCATGTTGCAAAATGAACAAAATGTTTTCATTATATTTTGAGGGTTACCGTAGCTTAAAAAAAATATTCTAAAAAAATTATCTTATTTGGTTTTCCATTCTGACCAAAACTTGTAAAAAGTTGTATAGGTCATATTCATCTTGTTTTCTCTTATTTGCTGTCGATATTAGTTGTATAAAAAATGGATTTGTAATTATAACTTAGTATACAGCTACTATACCAGAGAAGAATGAGCGGGGACATTCTTTTTTGTGTTATGTCATTATTTAAAATTTGTGACAGCAGTATATTAACACGATTCAAGTAAAATGGCATCTTTAAAAATCAGTTGTTTTTGTCAGTTTTTAATGACAAATATATTGGAAGATTTCAGATAATCTTAATAATGAAAAAGCGTCATATTTTGTGCCACTCTAGATCCAATTTTTGTCATAAAAGCACGATAATAACAATAATTGGAAAAAAATATGGTATGAATGATCGCATTTTGTGAATTGTATAAAAACATACTTTCGTGATTTTTGCATCTAAAAAAAATATTAATGGTAACCCTTTTTCTTATTATAATTAATAACAAAATATTTTAAACATGCATAATTTTGGAAGCGCGTTGTTATTATTCGAAGCAAAATGTGGAAATTAGTAGATGCAATTTTAACTGTACCAAGAATCTAGCCTATATATGCCATGATCTTAACAAATATAATACGTCAGTTAACTTGTGAGATAAATACTCGCATCAAAAAACACATTATTTTTTGACATGAGAGAATCACAAACACATATAAAAACTATTCGCCTATCGCCTACCTTCTTCAAAAAAAAGAAATTAAAAATGCGAAAGATATATGTTTTTTTTAAGTTTACACACACTCGTTCTCTTTTTAACAACTTTTGTAGGAAGAGACGCACTCCCATAGGAAGAGTTAAGAGAGCTTTCCTAGATTTACAAAGCGGCGTCTATAATCGCATAAGAAGAATAAAACTCTTTCTATAGGATCAAGAGGCTCCCATAACTAGGCCGTTTAAGGCTTTTAACAATCTTATAAGAATCTAGAAGAACTCCTCAAGAGTGCATTTAGCTCCCTAAAATAAGTCTTGTAGCGCTCTCGGATTGTCTTATGAGAGGAAAAATGTTACTCGGGATATAGAATAAAGATATAACATAACGGTCGTCAAAGTCTAAAACACGTGCAAAAATGAATAGTTTCAAGATTAAATCCAAAAAATCTACACACAATTTTGTAGCAGAAATACAAAAAATTATATCTACCTATTTATATAGGACGGATACTGCTATTTTCGAAACTATACAAAATTCTAAAATTGGTCGAAAAATTATGTACTGAGTAAAAAATCAGTGAAATCTGAAATCATTAAAAATATAAACATTGTTTAACCCGCAACCTATATATTTGCATTTATTATTTTAAAATACAAATTAAACATTAAAAAATTGAATATGTATAACACTTTTAAATATAAACCAAATAGGTACTACTATTGTGAATTAATTATTTAAAAATAACGAGTAATAGCCCAATATGACACTTCTTGTCAAATTGACTATTTTATGTAAAATTATGCAAAGTCATCGTTTTAACCTTGATGAATTAAAAAAGATCACATTCTTTTTCGAGAACTTCACCCGACACTATATACATATACATATATATATTTTTTTTGAGAATTAAAGAACTTTTATAACGTTGTACAAAAAGAAATCGAGTTTTTATTTGATAGAGAGTTAATTAGAAAATTAACCAGCGCTACACCTAAACATTTGGTCCTTCGAAGCCACAAAAAAAAAAGTGTATGAATTTGCTATTTGCTTTGCTGGATGTAAAGTGTATAAAGATATACATACATAAATATATATATATTTTTCATACAGAACAAATTGTATTGTGCAAATAAATTAAATTTAAAACTATTAATAAAAATAATAATATTATTTCATTAATTAAAAATAAACAATTTAAGAACATTTTGTGATGTGCAAATCGGGATTCCCGCGACTTGAAAAATAACAACAACACAACACCACTCCACTGAAGGCACACCACGTAAGTCCTCATTTTTTAAGTATTTTTTTGCTCTTGTTTTATTACATTTCATAAATAAAAGTCCACCATGTCGTTTGGGGAGCTCCAAAAGGAAGTCTTAACACAATTAGAGCGCGATTTTTCAAATTTTAAAAAGACAGGCCAGGCACGTCGCACTGTCAACTATGTGAAAACTCGCTTGGGGCTTTTAGAAGCAAATTTAGAAAATTCCTAACGATACCATGAAGAAATCGTTAGCGGGGGGAAGCTTGAGGAATCTTTAAAGAAGGAAGAAATGATCGCTGTATATGATCAAATTCGTGATACGTATTTGGAGTATAAGAGTGAACTTATGGATGCCCTGGACAAGGTAGCTCCACCTGCATCTGTTCCACCATCGCCCTCGTTAATTCAAGGATCAGTTCATGCGTTAGGTACGCATCAGCTAACGCCAATAGCTCCACAAACAAATGTCCTTAAGCTTCCGCCAATAAAGCCTTCAACTTTTTCTGGGTCCTACACGGCATGGCATTCATACCACGAAATTTTTATTTCCCTAGTGCATAATAATGCAGCGTTGAACGAGATTCAAAAAAATGCATTTTTAAGTTTAAGTGGTGACGCCGAACGTCTCCTAAACCATTTAGACTTAAGCACGGGGAATTATGCAAAGGCGTGGGATTTGTTGAAGGAAAGATACGACCATAAAAGGGTTCTAGTAAATTCTTACCTTAAGGTTCTCTTTAGCCAAACTGCTCAAACTAAAGAGTCAGCTGAAAGTCTTAAGAGTTTATTAGACACAACAACAGAAGTCGTACATGCCCTGGACAATTTAGAATTAACAGTGGAACATTGGGACACAATATTAATTTATATTCTCTTCCAAAAATTACCCGTCAATACCCAACAATTATGGGAAGAAAAGCTCGGCAACGATAAGAAACTCCCGACCTTTTCCGACTTCACAGAATTTCTTAAATCTCGTTTCCGGACTCTAGAAGCCCTTGTACAGCAAGGAAATTCAGTCTCATAGTCCAGACCAGTAACAAAACCGCAAGTTGTAGCCAAGGCACTTCATGCAAAAACGCAACAAAACCATCAATTTAATACACAAAGATACCAATGTCACCTTTGTAACCAAGGACAACACTCTTTAATGAAATGCCGACGATTTTTGAGTATGGATTATGCTCAAAAACAGAAAGCTGTACGTCAGATTCGAGTATGCGAAAATTGTTTTGCCTATAGCCACTCAACACGAGATTGCATGAGTAACCGGAGCTGTTATTTTTGCAATCAAAAGCACCACTCACTTTTGCACAATGTTTCATACACACAAAATAATTCGATTTCTAACCCAAACACTTTAACAACACAATTGCAACAACAGGTTGCCCAGCCTCGGAACCAACAGGTAGCCGTTAACCCAAACGCTCCTGCGTTCCAACCAATGGGTGATAATGCACCAGGTTGCAGTAATCGACACAATTTTCACGCTTCCCAGCTCCATGGTACACAAATTTTGTTAGCCACTGCTATAGTTAGGGTTAAATCTGGAGATGGGAGATTTGCGGATCTACGAGCCCTAATTGACCCAGGCTCAGATGCCACGTTTATATCCGAAACTGCAGCAAATTTATTAAATCTTACAAGACACCGTACTCTTGTTAAGGTATCAGGGTTAGGGGAGGTCAGCAACGGCACCAGTCAAAACTACGTCGACCTAATGTTTACGTCCAAACATTCGACGTTTGAAGGCGCAACCAAAGCGTTCATCTTTAAGTCGTTGACTGGCCTTCTTCCGGCCCACAAAATGATACCCAACACTTGGGACGACCTAATTCATTTGCAATTAGCAGACCCTAATTTTCACACTCCCGCGCCAATCGATATACTTTTCGGCTCAGATGTTTATCCTGATATTATTTTGCCAGATATAATCCGCAATGAGCAAGAAATTGCACCTATTGCTCAAAACACACATCTGGGGTAGATTATATTGGGTAAAATTCCTGATGTAACTTCAAAAAACATTCGAAGCTTCACAGCGATCTCGACACGGAAATCCGAAAATTTTGGGAAATGGAGGAAACTTCATTCGTGCCTTAACCGTCAGAAGAAGATGTCGCCTGTGAGAAGTATTTTTCAAAATCAACAACACGTCTACCAGATGGACGGTATGAAGTTGGACTTCCGTTCAAAGAAGGATTTTATCCTGAACTCTGATCCAGTAAGGAAAATGCAGTCAGGTGCTTTTTATCTCTGGAACGACGATTGGGAAAGGAACCGAAGCTACAAGCAAGCTACAGCAACTGTATTATGGAGTATTTAAGTTTAAAACACATGGAAGAGGTTAATCTGGATGACCCGATTTTAAAATCATCTTTTCACTACTTCTTTCCCCATCACGCTGTGTTCAAAGAGTCTAGCACCACCACAAAATTAAGAGTCGTCTTTGACGCAGCCGCAAAAACTTATGATGGCACATCTTTAAATCAACACTTGATGATCGGCCCTAAACTGCAGAAAAAAATTGTCGATATAATTTTAAAGTGGCGAACATTTCAATTCACCATTACAGCGGATATAGAGAAGATGTATCGCCAAATTCTCGTACAAAGAGCGGATCGATATTATCAGCTTATCCTTTGAAGAGAATGCCCAAATCAATTCATTAAAGTTTTCAAACTCAAGACTGTCACTTTTGGCACGGCTTGTGCGCCTTATTTGGCCATCCGAGTCCTTCACAAATTCGCTGAGGATGAAGCTGAAAACTACCCAAAAGGAGCCCTTGCAGTCAAAGAGGAGATGTACGTAGATGATCTCATCAGTGGGGGAGATTCCATCGACGAAACTCGAATAAAACGAGAAGAAACACGCAATCTACTGGCTTCAGCAGGGCTAAAACATCGTAAGTGAACATCCAACTGCAAAGATCTTCTACAAGATTTACCCAAAGAAGATTGCGAGATAAGCTTTGAGCTGCCATTTGGATCAACCGATCATGTTAAAACTTTGGGTATAAGATGGCACCCAGAGGAAGATACATTTTTATTCCAAAATATTGAACACAACACCGAAGAAGTTACTAAGAGAACAATGCTATCTGCAATCGCCAAACTTTTTGATCCACTTGGCTGGATAGCCCCATGTGTGATCAAGGCCAAGCTCATGATGCAAAAATTATGGTGCAGAGGAACTGACTGGGACCAACCGATTCCATCAGACATAAGAGAAGAGTGGCTAGCCTTTCGGAAAGAACTGCCTGATCTCCAACACATAAGGATCCCAAGGTGGATCAAAACACACAACACACAAAAACTAGTGGAATTTCATGGCTTCAGTGATGCGTCTGAAAAGGCTTATGGTGCAGTAGTCTTCATGCGTGTGCTCGACAGCTCTGAAAATATCCATACGCACCTAGTTATTTCAAAAACCAAGGTAGCTCCATTGAAAACGGTAAGTCTGCCAAGACTTGAGCTCTGTGGAACTGTACTACTTGCATCTCTACTAAACTACACAAGAGTAGTTTTTGACTTCACCGACACCAAAATGTACGCCTGGTCAGATTCAACGATTACGTTGGCGTGGATCAGAGCACAGCCGTCAAAATGGACAACATTCGTCAGCAACAGAGTTGCGGAAATCCAACGTCTGACAAGCTGTGATATCTGGAAACACATTCCCACGGATCACAATCCAGCTGATCTAGCATCCAGAGGCGTATCACCCACAACACTCGGAAGTCAGGAGCTATGGTGGACCGGGCCTTCATTTTTGCGGGAAAAGTGGCATTTTGAAGTACCCGAACAACCATCTACACTCGACACTGAAGAAGAAAAGCGAGCAGAGAAAAGGCAATGTACACTAGCCAACACTGATGCAGCAGATGATGATATCAACAAAAGTGTACTAAGATGTTCACGGCTCTCAAAGATCATCAGAGCAATTACTTTCTGTTTTCGATTTAAAAGAAATGGTCTAGCAAAAAGAAAGAAAGTAACTCGAACTTATGGAGAACTAGACCCAGAGGAGCTGAAATGTGCAGCCTTATTAGTACATAAAGCTGTACAAAGACTCATGTTCACGGAAGAACTGAGTGAATACCAGAGTAAAGGTACAATTCCAAAATCCTTGCTCTCGCTTAATGCTTTCGTCGATGGTCTTGGGATTCTGGATTCTACGCGTTGGTGGTCGACTGCAGAACACTTTACTCCCTTACAATCAGCAGTATCCGATCATCCTGAAACCCAACTACCATTTTTCTGAGCTTGTGATGCGAGATGCTCACAACAAAACACTACACGGAGGAAACCAACAGACTTCTGCATACATCCGTATGTCATACTGGATTATGGGCATTAAACCATACGTGAGAAGATATATTCATAAATGCCCAACATGCTTCAGATACCAGAGGAAGAATCTGCAACAACTCATGGGAAGCCTGCCAGCACCACGAGTACGAATCTCCAGGCCATTTACCCACACTGGAGTAGATTATGCTGGACCTATAGAAATAAAAGCTTGGAAAGGGAGAGGAGCTAAAATCTTCAAAGGCTACTTTGCTATTTTTATATGTCTGGCTACAAAGGCTATTCACCTAGAGACAGTTTCAGATTTGACAACACAATCCTTCTTGGCAAGTTTTCGTCGCTTCACGGGCCGGCGAGGTCTTTGTGCTCAAATCTATAGCGACTGCGGCACAAATTTTGTTGGAGCTAATAGGGAATTAGCCCGGATGCTGGAGCAAGCTCAGCACGATTGGCGAGAAATTGCTGGAACTCTAGCCAATTCAGGAACCAACTGGAATTTTATTCCTCCTGCTTCTCCTCACTTTGGAGGTCTCTGGGAAGCAGGAGTGAAATCTGTTAAACATCACCTAAAGCGAACGATACGAGATGAGAGGTTAACTTTTGAGGAGCTCTGCACACTTCTTGCACAAATTGAAGCATGCTTGAACTCTCGACCTCTATGCCCGCTATCCGAAAATATAGATGACCTAGACGTCTTAACTCCAGGACACTTCTTGATTGGAGAACCGCTCGTATCAATCCCTCAAGGAAGCATACCAATTCCAAAACACGTAAGCTACTCAGATAGATGGACGAGGATACAAATATTTGTCGACTCCTTCTGGCGAAAGTGGAACGGAGAGTATCTTTCACGCCTTCAGCAAAGACCTAAATGGACTAGAAAAGAAGCCGAACCCGAAATCGGAGGCCTAGTCCTGGTAAAGGATGAAAGGCTTCCACCATCCCAATGGTTACTAGCCAGGATCACTGAAACACATCCCGGATCCGATGGACTTACCCGAGTTGTAACTCTAAAAACGAAAACCGGAATTGTAAAACGTCCTATCACAAAAATTTGCTACCTCCCGAGCAACAAATATACCGAAGAAGAAACACTAATTTAAAAAAAAAAAAAACGCCCAAATCAATAATGCACCCTACACTACATACATAACACTTAAAACACATCATACAGTCCACTTAAAACACAGTCTTAACATAACATGCGAAAGAAGGAATAACCTAATGAAAATTATTTAATACAAAACAAAATATAAAAAAAAAATCAAATGAAATTTAATTTGAATTTTATAAAAAAATAAAAAAAAACAACTCAACACAACACATCTATTAGCAAAATAACTGAATATGTTTTAAACGCAACACAAATTACATACAATGTCAAACCCCGTCGGCATTACAAAATTTAATTCCCGTCGGAACAAGTTGCCGACGGCATTTCACATTTTTACAAGATGAAACACAGCACTTTTATACAACACTTACACAACACTTTAAAACACCAAAATTCTACACCACACTTTGGAGAACAAATTAAATTTAACACTTTAATTCATTTAAAAAAAAAAAAGATCATGAAAAAATCTAATGAATTAAATTATTCAACACTCGAAAAATTACAAAACCCGATATGACGTCATAAATCAAATTTTTTTGGCGGCCATTTGCAAATTGCAATATGCAAAAGGCAGAACACAAAATCCACACTCATACATACACACAAATCGATTCGTAAATAAAACGCGAAACCGAAACGAAAAGAAAACACAAGCACACACACGTACACACAAAACCATAAAAGGGAATTATTTAAAAAAAAAAATACCTATTAAAAAAATATTAAAATAAAAATTGTTAAATATATAATTATATATAAAACAAAAACAAATATAGATTTAATAAATAAACAGAAAAAAAAACACTCATCCAACAAAATCCCCTCCGCGCTTTATGCAGAGAAACACCGCTGCAGCAACCAGCAACATGGTATCAGCAACCTGGAATCACACAACACAATCACATCACTAAATTCTGGCCACAATCATTTAAAAATTTTAAAATAATTTTATTATTTTTTATTTATCAATATCACATTTAATAATTCACTATCACTTCAATTATTCGAATTAAAAATATTATTCAAATAACCAATGAGCAACCGCACTACCCACCAATTATTATCATTGAAACGATCACCGATACCTACTTACAACGAGAGGTCAACCGCGAACCGCCATCAATGAAATACCGAATATATTTGATTATCGACAATGATCTTCAATGACCACGGCGAGTTGTTTGCACCTACGAAAGTAACAACAACAACGTGAATCTCATTGCGTGCATTCCTCAATGGGCTAACAGTTCCGAAAGCTCTAATTGGAATTAATGAAAACTGGAACGAAGAATTCATGCAGATGTTGATGCATGTTCATAACTGTCATTGTTGTTTTGTCCTTGAATTGTTTTTCTCTTGATTGTTCTATTGCTAAAGTTTTTTTTTTCTTTACATGTATCAAAGAAAGTCCACAAAAAAAAAAAAACCTAAAGTTGGAGTACCGTAGTGCAACAATTGAAATGAAGGCATTTACCAGGGGCGGCTCAGGTACTAGATTGCGAACATCGTTCACCGGGGCGGAGAATGTTTAACCCGCAACCTATATATTTGCATTTATTATTTTAAAATACAAATTAAACATTAAACAATTGAATATGTATAACACTTTTAAATATAAACCAAATAGGTACTACTATTGTGAATTAATTATTTAAAAATAACGAGTAATAGCCCAATATGACACTTCATGTCAAGTTGACTATTTTATGTAAAATTATGCAAAGTCATCGTTTTAACCTTGATGAATTAAAAAAGATCACATTCTTTTTCGAGAACTTCACCCGACACTATATACATATACATATATATATATTTTTTGAGAATTAAAGAACTTTTATAACGTTGTACAAAAAGAAATCGAGTTTTTATTTGATAGATGATAGATAGCGCTACACCTAAACACATTAAAATTGAAATTTTGAGGGTCTATGAAAGTTTCCAAGTGACTTAATATGATGTACTCAACTCAGTCATACCTATATAACCTCTACTAGGTCACTTGAAAAGTTATTTTTTACTGTAACACATAGGTAGGTACCTAGTGTTGGATTTTTTGATCATTGAACGAATTCCAGGAAAACTTACTTGTTATTTTGCTCTAGTTTCTTTTTGTATTCAATTGTTTTAAATTATTTATATTTATTTAATTATGAATTTATCTAAATTTTATCGTAAAGTTAATTTTGACACAAAAGAAGTGAACCTATATACCTACCTACCTACCTACATGGATCAAATATAATCCAAATTCACACATATTCTTAAATTCAATTTCTTATATATGCAATGCGAACGCAGGTAGGTAAATAAATCCAATTGAATTTAATCTTAATCCGATTGAATTTAAACTGATCTCCGGGAGTTAGTTTAAGTAGGTACTAACAGAATAGGTATGTAGGTAGGTACTTACATCTAGATTATTTTGGACATGGATAATATGGACATCAGTATAATAAATGTGGACTTAATGAATCTCGAAGTCTATTATAAGTAGGTAGGTACCTAGTTATTTAAATTCAACGTGAATAATACGGCGGTAGAAAATAAGGAAATCAAATGAATGTGTATCTATTATGTACATACATAGCTAGATACATACGTACCTACCTACCTAACCTAGGCCTTTAACTTAACCTACAGCTATACTATACCTACATAGGTAGGTATATAGGAGATTAAATGTTAAATCCAATAAGTTATGGATCTAAGACGAATGAAACAAAATAGATTAAGTATAGTTAGGTATATCTACCTATGAAAATATGTATATACCTAGTAACCTAGGTAATACCTAGGTACCTACTTAAGACATATGTATATGTTTAGGTATGTACCTTTGCCTTTACATGAAGGTATTAGGTTAGGTTAGGTTAAGGTGGCTGTCGAGCAAGGCTAGACACACTTAGACCATAGTTGGTCCATTGTGATACCACAGGAATCTTGAAACTCTTCTTCCTATTCGTTGAACCACTTAGAGCTCCTTACGAAGCGTGCGAGATCAATTATGTCAACATTTACCAGATCATTAGGATCGTTGAAGTAGTATTCTCCGAGATGGAGTTTACGTCGTTGGGATAGAGCAGGGCAAGTGCAGAGGAGATGAGGAATCGATTCTTCCTCTTCTTCATCCATACAGCTTCTGCAGAAATCATTTGAGAATACTCCAAGCCTCGTTGCGTGCTTGCCTATCAAGCAGTGACCGGTGATGACACCTATGACGGAGCTGATATGCAGTCTGCTTAGAGATATTAAACTCTTCGAGCGCTTCAGGTCCAACCTTGGCCACATCTGTTTTGTCGCTATACAGGTGGAGATGTTGTTCCACCTAAGGCTTGTTTTCTCTATTGCATCCTGCTTCAGCATAAGTTTACATGTAGCAATGGGTATACCTATATCTGACCTATTTGGTGAAATAGGTAGTATTGTTCCACTTCTGGCGAGTTCGTCAGCCCTGCAATTTCCTGGAATGTCCCTATGGCCCGGCACCCAGCAGAGGTGAAAATTAAACTGATGTGCCATCTCAACGAGAGATGATCGACAGTTAAGGGCTGTTATTGAGTTGGTAGAGACAGATTCCAGGGATTTTATGGCGGCTTGGCTATCCGAGAAGATGCGGATATCTGTGTTAGATATCACGTTTCTTTTAAGCCAAGATAGTACTTCTTTTATCGCCAAAAGTTCCGCCTGGAACACGCTACAATGATTGGGAAGGCGAAAGGAGAGATTTAAATTCATCCTGTCTGAGTACACACCTCCACCAACCCCGTCATCAGTTTTTGATCCATCCGTATAGAAGTGGATTGATTCATCTTCCAGAAATGCCCGATCCTCCCAGATAGATCTGGAGGGTATGGTGACCTGGAAGTTTTTATCGAACTGTAACTGGGGGATGGTGTAATCAATGTTACTTGGAATTGTTCCGAAAGAATTCAGAATAGTGGAGTGACCAATATCATTATTTGTCCACTGTGAGGAGGCTTTAAGACGAATGGCTGTGCTTGCAGCTGTTTGTTTAGCATATATATCGAGAGGTGCTAAATAGAACATAATATCTAATGCAGCAGAGGGTGTTGTACGAAGTACTCCACCCATGCAACGCGAGGCAGACCGTTGGACCTTGCTTAGTTTTTCGCAGTTCGTCGCTTTATCTAAAGCGGTCCACCATACTGTCACACCGTACGTAAGAATCGGTCTAACAACCGAGGTGTATAGCCAATGAGTAATACTGGGTTTAAGACCCCATTTGTTCCCTACGGCTTTTTTGCATGAAAAGAGTGCAACAGTTGCTTTTTTGACTCTTTCCTGTATATTGGGCTTCCAACTTAACTTCTTATCTAAGATAAGGCCCAAATATTTGGCTTCGTCTGAGAATTTGAGTGGAATTCCTTTGATAGACGGAGGGTCTATGTGAGGGATTTTGTATTTCCTTGAGAAGAGGACAAGATCTGTCTTATGAGGGTTAACACCCAGTCCACAGCGATCTGCCCATCTTATTAACTTTTTAAAGCGTTTTGTAGGAGCTCTTTTAAGGTGTTGAGATGCTTTCCTGATACAGCAATAGCAACATCGTCTGCATAGGCGATCACTCTGTAGCTCTCCACTTCCAGGCTTGTCAGCAGCGCATTTACTACCAAGTTCCAAAGAAGGGGAGATAGAACACCGCCTTGCGGCGTACCTCTACTGACGGATCTTCTTGTCGAAAAACCGCCCAGTCTTGAATTAATCCTCCTGCTCATCAGCATTTGATTAATCAACTCGACGAGCGGAACATCCACATTCAGACCTGACAGCGCAGATGCGATCGCAGATGTATCGACGTTATTGAAAGCACCTTCAATATCTAGAAAGGCAACCATAGTGTACTCCTTATGGTGGAGGGAGTATTCGATGGTACTGACCAGTGTGTGTAGGGCAGTGTCTACCGATTTCCCTTTGCAATAAGCATGTTGAGCCGTAGACAGGAGCCTCGAGTCAATGCTTGTTCTAAGATGGATATCAATCAGTCGTTCAAAAGTCTTAAGGAGGAATGACGACAGACTGATAGGTGTGAGATCTTTTGGGTTTACATGGGAACATTTGCAGCTTTGGGAATAAATACAACTTTAACCTCCCTCCAAGACAAGGGAATGTGACGCAGGTTTAAACAGCTATTGAAAAGCTTCTCCAAGAACGATGTCTATGTTCATTTGGAGTTCGGCTGGTATTATACCGTCTGGTCCTGCGGATTTGTATGGTTCGAAGCTGTTAATTGCCCATTGTAGTTTGTCCCTTGTGATTAGATCTTGTGGATAAGTAAAGCTATTTGCGGACCTTAGATGGTCAATGTTATTAGCAATTTGAGTGCTACCGGGGAAATGAGTATCTAGTAGCAGATTTAGCGATTCCTCGCAAGAATTGGTCCATGAGCCATCTGCTTTTTTCAAACAGCTGGGCATGGCTGCATTAGTTGAAAGAATTCTTCTTAATCTAGATGCTTCTGAGGTTCCTTCTATTTTGTCGCAGAAGGTCCTCCAAGAGGATCTTTTGGATTTTCTTAATTCTTTCTTATATATTTTTAGGGATTCTTTATAGGAGTCCCAGTCTGACACATTTCTTGTGCTTTTTGCTCGATTAAAAAGCTTCCTGCAGTTTTTCCTAATCGGCTCAAGTCCTGAGTTCCACCAATGCGGCCTCCTCTTGCCCCTTACTTGAGTAAGAGGACAGGAGATTGTCATAGATTTGTTCAGGGCCAGAGTGAGTTCATTGACTTTATTGTCTAGTTCACTTATGTTAGGGGGTGGGCTCAAAAGTGTAGGTTTAACTAGACTTTCAAGTGTTTTCCTATATTTAAGCCAATCAGTTTTCCTGTAGTTACGAAATTTTAACTGGCTAGGAGGTTCATCTTTCAGACCGAATTGGATATATCTATGATCCGAGAACGAGTGTTCCCTCGATACTTTCCAATCTGTAATCATGTGATGAATAGTATCTGAGACAAGAGTTATATCTAGAACTTCCTGTTGATTTCTAGTAACAAAAGTGGGTTCATTTCCTACGTTACTTACTATAAGGTTAGTACTTAAAATAAAATCGAAAAGAGACTCACCTCTATCGTTGATGTTTGTACTTCCCCATACTGTGTGATGGGAGTTAGCATCGCTCCCAATTATGAGGCTGACCTTCTGCCTTTCAGTTTCAGCGATAATTCGCTCTAGCGTCTGTCCAGGGAGAGGGCGATGGTGGTCGTGGCCAAGATAGGCCGACACTAGCCAGTACGTGCTCTTGGCCGTTTCCAGTCTAGCGGCGGTAATATCTCTATCGCTGAAATCAGGGAGTAAATATACATTAATGTTACTTTTCACTAGTATGCAGGATCTAGGTTCACCTTTATCCGTCACATACAGTGTGTAATATCCAGGAGTGCTGAGTCCCTTTACCATGGATTTCACGATCCATGGTTCTTGGATCAGAACAATATCATCACCGTTCCTGGATAGACGGAGCAAAAGTGAGGCCGAAGCCTTGATGGAGTGTTGAAGATTAATCTGTCCTAACTGCAGCATTTTGGCTACAAGTTAGGCAGATCAACCTCCACCACGGTGCTATTACCATCTTCTGAAGATGATCCTAGAAGCTCATCTTCAAGAAGAGCCGAATTCAGGTCTTCAGTGTCCATGTCACTGTCGACGTTTGTAGAAGACTGGCCCGTGATCGAAGATGACCCGGATGCATCGTCCTCCATTGATGGAAGAGTAATCGATGCACCAGGATCTTCAACCACGGGTACAGCTTCGAGGGGATGTGGAGGCACGCATTCCGCGTCAACCTCATCTTTTTTATATATTCTTAAGGTAATCGTCTCAAAACCAAACCTGATCATACCTTTAGTCTGCGCCAGAGGGGCAAGGGACTCTTTATTTACCACAATGATTGCGCTTCTATAAAGACCCCTTACCTCCTCCAGTTTCGCGACTTTCCAGTTATGAGTTGGCAGGGAAGGATTGCTGAGTTTGATTACCTGAATAATCTCCTCCATGGAGGAAGGTTCGGCCGGTATCCATGTGCGGGCTCTTGGTCTGCTTGGAATGTCTTCCTTCGCAACAACCTCGAGCTGCGCGCCTGGCCAGATATCTCCTAACCTGCTGACAGCGAGCTTATAAAGATCGCACGACCTCTGATCGTCACAAACGATGAGTTTGACATGACCTTGATGCCAACCCCCATCGCTTGTGATCGGAGGTGGTCCCGGGTTTTCCCTCATTATACTTAGGAAGCCTGCCGAGAGCTTCAGTTTTACCACCTGCCATCGATCAGATGAAATCGTGCCATCGATATTGCTTCTATCGATAACCGCAATCACGATTTTATCCTTTAAGACATCGCTATAGGAACCAGGATTCAGAGGAGTGCTGGTGTTCTGCACACGGGGTCGTTTGGGTATCGGTGTGGTACCCTCCAGAGACCTGTTTCGCTTTGACGTAGAGTCGCCGCTGGTCTGCGCATTTGCGAGTATATGCTTCGCCCATTGAATCCTGGTGGAGAGCTGAGAGCCTCCTCCGGTCCCCGGTGTAGCACTGGATTCCTTCAGAATTCTCTCAGCATCTCGCTTTTCCTTATATCGGTTCTTTGAAGGTCTAAACCTTCTTGGAACTTTAGGGGACGCACTCGGGAGGGAGCCCGCACCGGAGGTGGAAGGGCCATGTTTCACAGCCCCACCACCACCGGGTCGGGTCCCCTTTCGGTGCGTGTTAGGAAGAGATTTTGTCTTAATAGTAGTGGAAGGGCCATGATGCACAACCTCATCACTACTGGTCTTAGGTATAACTACCGTATTACTTCCATCGCTATGCTTTGCAACGGATGGGGGGCCATGGCTGGCCACAACCTCCCCACTGATGCGCAACACAGGATTAATGGCAAACAGCGTTGACGCCGTGCTGCCGCCCGGTTTGGAAGAAGAACCGGGTTTAAGAAAGTCTGTTTTGTCTGTTTGTTTGTTTTTGTTCATTTTTGGTCCCACGAGAAGCGAAGAAAGGTAGGTCCGTCTGCACAGAGATTCGCATGTACAGATAAGGCTGGTTAATCCGGAGGTCGCCAGGTATCCGGATACTCCGTTAGCGACTGAGCTATTTTTGAATTGGGCCCTCAGCCAGGCTAATCATCGGCACGGGTCGTTTAACACCACTGATCCAGCCCAATATTGGGATATTGAGGATTGGAGGAGGGAGGGATGAGAGGAGGAACGTCAGACAGCGTCATCGCCGTACTGTCGAGAGGGGAATGGATAAGGGGGCGTCGGACAGCATCATCGCCGTACCGCCGTGAGGTGAGGTAAGGAACATCGGACAGCTGCACCGCCGTACCGATATAGGAGGGGAGGAACGTCAGACAGCGTCATCGCCGTACTGCCGAGAGAGGAATAGATAGGGAATATCGGACAGCTGCACCGCCGTACCGATTAAGGATGGGTTAACGCCGGACAGCGTCATCGCCGTGCCGACGTGGGAGCGGAGGTCGGACAGCATCATCGCCATGCCGACTAGGAACGGATAACGTCAGACAGCGTCATCGCTAAACCAACGTGGGAGGGGGTCTTATGTGGGAGGGGGTAACGACGGACAGCGTCATCGCCGTAGCGCCGTGGGAGAAGAGGTAGAAGAGGAACGTCAGACAGCGCCATCGCCGTACCCACGAGGGGAGGAGGGATAGAGGGGTAGGGGGGTCAAGGAGCGCCCTTTGGTTTCAGGACTCATCTGGAGAATTATTCTCGAGAATCTTTGACCTTACTCAGCTTCTACAACTCGACAAGTTCGACGCTCAGGTAGAAGATGAAGGTATTAATTATGTTTACAATAAAGGTGCATACCTGATACCTGGGTTTGTAAGTAAGAATAAGTAAACTTCTTTCATTCGATTGGTAGCTAGGTACTTAGGTATATATATAGGTACCTATACACATATCTACGCAGGCTTTCAATAGGATTGGGCGGAAAGTATAAAAGGGCTAAGCGGTTATACGGTGAGGCAATAACAACAAATCCTTTTTGGGCTCAGCTGAAAAAAAAGTTGTATAGTCATTCTCTTTCAAAACGTCATACGTCCTTTTCATTCCAAAAGAGTAATTGATCATAACTTCTCTACAAAGCTATATGCACTTCCATATAGAACTACTATTCAATAAAGAAAATTTTAATTATCGGTTCTCGTCTTACACACTTAAATTTGGTAAAAATTCATTTCGTAAGAGAGAGCACATGAATCATAGTTAAGTGACAGGGAATAAATTATTTTGCTCTCATTATTCTGTATGATCGGCCATTTTGTTCTCTCACCAAACCTGTTTATAAGTCAGTGGTATCGTCTAAAGGACATAAGTACTACTAATATTCTGTGTAAAATGAATACCTTTTAATACAAAAACTATTTGTAAAACAACCTCATTGTACGGATTGAATGCAACATCCATGTTCAAACGATATTTAACCAATTTTAACCAGAGCGGAGAGTGATATTTAAAAAATGGTATAAGGAGGAGGGGCCACAATAAACAGAAATATCTTATTGGCTAATATCACTTAAACCTAAAAAAACAAAAACCAAAAACAATAATTACTACCTATACCAAAATTATCACAATGCACCCGGGCCTTGACCTAAAAATGAAATAGCGAATCATATATGATTCGCTGTGTCATCTCTTCATGACTGAACCTGTTCCCACAACCCACAGTCCCGGTGCATTAAGATCATATTACGCAAACGCCGTCGCCGATATACCTGCATATACCTGCATTGGTATATTTGACGAATCAGCAGTTTGCACCGTGGGACCAATGCCCCAGCCGAATATCATGGGAAGAAGAGGTAGCTAACGGAGAACTTGGATTCTGTTAGTTAGTTCTAATTGGACATCGTGGCGTGAACGTCGTGAATTTGAATATCTTAACATATCTTAACAAAAAGAGAATAACACCGTAAGTCGAACAGTTAGGCCACCCCTTCGGGGTTGGCGTTCGCATTTTTTTTATTATCAAGGATAGAATATCCTTAACTGGCGCCCGAGCAGGGACACGATGCAAGACTGCTCCCCTTTTTACCTGAGGATCTGCGGCAGGACCAATACGCTCTATGGAGTGCACGTCGCTGTTCACATGGGAACACAGTTGACCACCTTGGTACCCTGGTAGCAAAATTTCCGCTTTGCGGATATCCTAAAATAGTTAAAGGTTGCGACGGTGATGGTGATCGTGCCATTAGTAAGCTGCTTTCAGCTGAACGGGAAACTAACACGACACCTCCCATGCATTCCTGTTCCGAAGAAAAAAGGCAATACCTTTTACTAAAAAATGTTTTTTTTCTCTTTTACAGAACAAATATTGTTCTTTGATTCGTAACAAATTCTACATTGATAGAAAAAAAATAATAAAAAATTATTATCAGAAAATTTTTCTAATAACTTAAAATAAGGTCCTACTTTAACCAAAAAGGATTAACATATTAAACCAGTCAAATACAAAAATAAAAAATTGTAAGAGAAAATTTCTCTTGGAAAAAATTATGGAATAAAATCAAGAATTGTTTAACCAAAAATAAAAAGAAGAAGTGTGTGTGCGGTTCTAATGTACGATTAATTAATTCTGTGCATAAAAAGATATATTAATAAAATTCAAAACCTTTGGTGCGGAGAATTATATCATATATTAAACTTAAGAAATATTAAATTGAAAATAATAAAAAAATAAATATAAATAAATTTATTTTCAAAAATCTTTTGTGAAAATTGTGCGATTAATAAATTAAGTTGCATAAAAAAAGAAAAATATTAAATGTCTCAAATAAAAAAAAAAAATAAATTCATTTGCGAAAATCTTGTGAAAATAGTGCGATTAATAAAATTAAGTCGCATATGAAAAAAGCAAGAAAGTAATTTAAATTGATTAATTAAAAAATAATAAATGAATGTGAATCTGAATTGTACAAAGTATTGGTACCTACATCTATATCAAAAAGGAAATTGGGGTGCGAATTCCTGCCATAAATAATAAAAAAAGGAGAACTTCGTGCATTAAAACAGATAAGTACTTTTTTTTTCATTTAATCCTCTTATCTTAAAATAAAAAATTTTAACAACATATTGAAATGGATAAGATCGCAAGTGCTGTAACCGAGCTCAATGGAGCGGTCTATCTACCGGCGACCGAGGTAGAACTCGGCGAAATAAGTAGGCTGCCTGATTGTGTCAAGGAGCTTAGGGTGTTTGATGGAAACCCGACACAATATGTGTCTTGGGTACATATTGTCGAGGGGATCCTCAAGGATTACGACATAGTAAAAAGTAAACCTATTTACAGGGCGATTTTACAACATATTCGCCAAAAAATCAGAAGTAGCGCAGATACTGCCTTGATTTCATATAACATCTTTGACAATAATTGGGCAGCGATGAAAGAATGTCTCTCTCTGCATTACGCAAAAGAGACATGCGTACGCTGGAGCACCAACTGAACCAGCTGACGCAGAGGAATTCGAAATTAGACGAATTCTACGCGTCGGTGAATCATCAACTTTCCCTGATGATCAATAAGATTAAGACCGAAACTTATAGCCAGGAAACCGTTACGGCACTGGTTGAAACTTATAGGAATCGAGCCCTTGATGTTTTTGTGCGCGGCCTCAACGGCGATATTTCGCGGATGCTCATCGTACAAAAACCTCGAATTCTCCCAGAGGCATATTCTGCCTGTCTGGAAATTCAAAATTTGAACTATCGGAGCCATAGTATTCATATACCTAATGTGTCGAATACGATAACGGCACCTTTAAACCAATCTTTTAGGCAGGATACGAGACAGCTCTTCCCACCTAAAAGACTCGAAAGATTCCACCAACAACCTCAGTACGTCCATCCTCGAGCAAATGTTGCTCCTCCGCGGCCTACTGCACCCAAACCACACGAGAAAATGGAATTAGGGTCTGTACAAACTCGGCAGGTAAACTATATGAATTACCCCAGAAATGGTCCGAGTGGTCCTAATCCTTTTAAGAGAGGAGCCAAATCTGATGGCTTCAGATCCAACCGATATGGAAAGCAACAAAAGCTGTACAACACTGAGTTGTTGTACCGTGAAGAGCTACCAGTTGAAGAGGTCGAAGTAGTCAATGGAGATGATCAGGATACTGTAAATTTTATGACGGGAGCCACTCCAGCGTACCATATATAGAATATGCTACGCGGGAGGGGACAAAATTAAAGTTCTTGATCGATACAGGTGCAAACAAGAACTTTATCAGTCCACACATAGGGTACGGTGCATCCCCTCTTACCAAACCATTCACCGTACACTCTGCAGCCGGTGACATAAAAGTCACAAATAAAATCACTGGAGAATTTTTCAGAAACTTAGGGAACAATTCACCCCTTACATTTTACATACTTCCAGGTCTTACATCATTTGACGGCATCATTGGCGATGATACGCTTAAACAGCTAGAGGCGGTCATTGATCGTAAAGACAATATTTTGCACCTGGCACCTAATATCAAAATTATACCAAAAAATAAAATTTCAAAGCAAGTAAATCCCTTGCTGGACGAAAACCTCCCCGAAGACATTCGCATAGCTTTGAAAGACATAGTTAATAAAAACCTATCAGTTTTCGGGTCAATAGGTGCCAGTGAGACCATTCAAACCACAACAAAGGCAGAAATCAAAACAACAACGAGTGATCCAATTTATACTTAAAGTTATCCTTACCCCGCTTGCATGAGGCAAGTGGTGGAAAAAGAGATAAACGAACTACTTTCAGAAGGTATAATCCGCCCGTCGAAGAGTCCTTACAATTCTCCCATTTGGGTTGTACCAAAGAAGCCAAAACCTTCTTCACAATCACAGTTATACATGTGATTGAAAAATCACAGTTTAGCTCATCTCTATCCCACAGTCCCGGTGCATTAAGATCATATTACGCAAACGCCGTCGCCGATATACCTGCATATACCTGCATTGGTATATTTGACGAATCAGCAGTTTGCACCGTGGGACCAATGCCCCAGCCGAATATCATGGGAAGAAGAGGTAGCTAACGGAGAACTTGGATTCCGTTAGTTAGTTCTAATTGGACATCGTGGCGTGAACGTCGTGAATTTGAATATCTTAACATATCTTAACAAAAAGAGAATAACACCGTAAGTCGAACAGTTAGGCCAGCCCTTCGGGGTTGGCGTTCGCATTTTTTTATTATCAAGGATAGAATATCCTTAACTCCAATACCTTTCATTGGAAATTTTAATTTTGTCATTTGAGATGCTAAGAAAGATAAACCAAATATTAATTTGACGTTAAAATAAAGTGTATATATCTACCTATATGTATATGACTAGGTTTCAATTATTATGATTTCTAGCACAAAATGTTAATTTTGTCACAACTTTTCACATAAAATGACTTTAAAATTTTGTATGATCAATGGCGAAGTAAATATCCTATACCTGTGTATGTAGTGCAATAGTTAAAATACATAGAGGTAGGTCGGTATTTCAAAATAATGCAATTAGATAGGTATCTACATATCTATGTAAATTCAGTATATCTACCTATGGGTATGCTTTAAAAGAAACGATTACCTACCTACCTATTTTACAGTTATTATCCCTATATGTAGTCTTGTAGGTAGTTGTAGGTACCTACCTATTATTTTAAAAATATCTTCTGCTTTTCAGTTTGATTTGAACCTACGTACCTACCTTCTTATACCTAGGTACCTATATCAAATGTTGTTTAAAGGTGTGTAAATTTATAGGTAGAGTAAGTGCTGATATGCCCTACATGTTGGTAATATGTCACACCGTAATAGGTATTTCCCTACTAAAAGAGCGTAGGTTATCCGCTGTGCATTTATTTCGAAGATACCGTTTGTGGTTTTGATATACCTATTTAAAAGTGGTCAGCCATGAGCCATCAGCCGAAAAGGGGGAATAACATGTAGCATACGAAAACATGCACGTTCCGTAACTATTCGGGACTGGTGGAAGTGTGATCATAGCCTCTTCGCGGCGGCCGCTAGAAACAAGCCTTTAAAAAGGTTTGGCTAATATGATCGGGCTGGTTCCACAGGTTGGCAACAGGTTAATTCCCTGTTCCGTAAAACTAAAAGAATTTCGAGGCCAACAACAAGCCTCGGAAACGGACTGATCTCACGACGACAACCCACGCAAAGAAAACGGAAACACGATTTACGAATTTTCTTATGGAACGTACGATCGCTCTATAGAGCTCGAGCTGCTCAGCACCTAGCCGATGCCCTGTCAAAATATAAAGCTGACATAACAGCACTACAAGAAATAAGATGGACAGGGAAGGGTGTTCTACAGAAGAAATATTATGACTTATATTACAGCTGTCATACAAAACACCATGTGCTCGGGGTAGGCTTCCTAGTCAGTGAAAAAATGAAGTCTGCCATCATCGGCTTTAACGCTATAAGCGAAAGGCTATGCACCCTTCGCGTGCGAGGCAAATTTAAGAACATCAGCCCCATTAACGTTCACGGACCTACGGAGGAGTCCTCAGACGAAGAAAAAGAGACTTACTACGAACAAGTTGAGAGGGCCCTCAATGCCTGTCCAAGGTATGACGTAAAAATCATCCTTGGGGATTTGAATGCAAAAATAGGTCGGGAACCGGTATTCAGGCATTACGCAGGCACCCATAGTTTGCATGAGAACACTAATGACAATGGGCTTCGAGTCTTAGAATTGGCAGCATCGAAAAACATGGTCGTTGCGAGTACCAGGTTCCCGCGTAAAGATATCTACAAAGCCACCTGGGTATCACCTGATGGAGTCACTCGGAACCAAATTGACCACGTGTTGATAGACCGTCGCCACTACTCGAACTTGATGACGGTACGAACGTACCGAGTTGCCAATATCGACTCGGATCACTATATTGTTGGTATGGTTTTCCGAGGGCGGATTGCCTTTCGAAGACGTATTGCATCCGCCGATCAGGTTCGAATCAACACGGCTGCTCTGTGCAATGAAAACACCAGTAACACCTTTGGTAATGCGTTAGGACTCGCCCTAGAACTGGGTAGAGTAATTCCTGGAGCCAGCATGCTGGGCGTAGATGAGAAGTGGACACGCCTTAAGAATACTGTCATTAGTACTGCCAACTCCATCTTAGGTAGCAGTCGTAGAAATCGGAACGACTGGTTTGATGATGAATGCAAGCTAGCGACTGAACGTAAGAATGTTGCGTACCGAGCAATGCAACAATCTCATAGAACGCGGGCACGCGAAGACGAACATAAAGAGCTCAGAAGAATTGAAAAACGGCTTCACAGACAGAAAAAATCAGCCTGGGAGAAGAACATAATTTGTGAAATAGAGAAAAGCCGAGAGCGAGGTCAGCACCAGGCGCGGAAGTTCTACCAATCCGTCCGAAACATGACGCAGTACACACCACGCTGCACATACTGCAAGGACGGAGAGGGAAATCTGATCACCGATCCTCAAAGTATACTGGAGCGATGGGAAGTGTACTTCAATGAATTGCTAAATGGTCAGCTCACTGCAGAAGTGGAGGCTCCACTACTTCAAGAAGAGTACCCTATGTTGCCGCCACCAAGCATAGAAGAGAACTAAAGAAAAACAAAGCCCCGGGAGCCGATGGTATACCAGCCGAACTATTTCAACACGGTGGGCCAGCTTTACGTCAAGCAATTCATGAGATTATAGTGCACGTATGGGAGCATGAAGAAATTCCAGAAGACTGGCGAAAAGGTATAATTTGCCCCATACATAAGAAGGGAGATGTCCCTACGTGCAGCAATTATAGAGGTATCACGTTGTTGAGTACCGCCTATAAGATACTCTCCTCTATCCTACAAGACCGGATAACCCCATACGCTAAAACCATCATCGGACAATATCAGTGTGGTTTCATTCCAGCAAATCAACAACTGATCAGATCTTTACCCTTAGGCAGGCGATGGAAAAATGTCTAGAATTGAACATCCCAACATACCATTTGTTTATAGACTTTAAGGCCGCCTACCATAGCATAGCCAGGGTAGAACTTTACAAAGCCATGAGAGAATTCGGCATCCCAAATAAATTGACACGACTATGTAGGTTGACCATGACCAACGTAACAAGCAAAGTAAAAATAGCCGGATTGCTATCCAAACCAATCAACATCTTTAATGAAATCCGACAAGAGGATGGTTTGGCCTGCCTGACTCTGGCACGGCAACAAGAGGGACCATTGTCAACAGGTCCAGCCAGGTACTGGCTTACGCAGACGACATCGACATCATCGGAAGAACCGAGCAAGCTGTACATGATTCCTTCATCCAGATCGAGCAGGCAGCGCAAAATCTGGGGCTGCACATTAGTGAAGGTAAAACAAAGTACATGGTGGCGTCGAATTCGAGAGGAACAGTTGGTCAAACAATCAAGGTAGCGGAGCACGAATTTGAAGTGGTGCAATCCTTTAAATACCTTGTGTCAATAGTAGCAGCCGATAACAATATAGAAGAAGAAATACGCGGGCGGCTTCTTAAATCCAACAGAGCCTACTATAGTCTGTCAAAGATCTTCAATTCCAGAAATCTCACCATAACTTCAAAACTGCTGCTGTACAGGACCATGGTCCTGCCAGTACTCACATATGGATCCGAGACTTGGGTGCTTAGCAAAAGGCACTCCGACCTCTTAGCCGCGTTCGAGAGAAAAGTCTTAAGGAGAATTGTTGGCCCCATATGTGAGGAAGGACGATTCCGGAGACGGTACAATCATGAATTGTACGCAATCTACCTTGAAGCGGATATCGTGACAGGAATAGAGCTCGGTAGACTCCGGTGGGCAGGGCACCTAGCTCGCATGAGCGAAGATGAACCTGGTCGGAAAGTTCTTTGTGGTACATTCTATGGTAGACGACAGCGTTGTAGGCCATGCTTGCGCTGGAGAGATGGCGTAGACCAGGACGCCCGGAGCCTTGGGGTGCGCAACTAGATGGCGGCGGCTCGAGACCGGGATGGGTGGAGAGACTTGTTGAAGGAGGCCAGGACCGGACCCCGGTTGTCGAGCCGATGATGATGATGGTGACCGGTCTGCCCACTCAGACCACTCAAGCTCGTATATGTTGTATAAGCTCGACGGAAACTGCTTCTTCATCAAAGCTTTGCTCGTTTTTCCTGTGCTCTAACAAGGTTCGAGGTTTTGGGATATACGCGCAAGCTTTAGTTCTTAAAAAACTAACATGTAATCTTCCTGCAGTTTCAATGGATCTGGGAAAAACCGATTTTAAGTTTGCTTTTCCTTTGGCAGATCCGCTTTTTTATCAAAGCTCAAGCATTGATATGCTCATCGGAGCTGATCTTTATCCACATATCATTTTAGAGGGTTTGAAAACAAATGTTTTAAGTATTATCTTAGCACAGAATACTGTTTTTGGTTGGGTGTTGCTAGGCCCTGACGACAATATTCCTGTCGTCTCAACTTTTTCTACTTTTGTGACACAAAACGACAAATTATCAGTAGATCAAGCCATCGAAAGATTTTGGAAGCTTGAGGAATTGCCCCCAACTCCTATGCTTACTTCATCTGAACAATTTTGTGAGGATTTGTATTGCAGTACGACTTTTCGCGATCCATCTACGGGTCGATATGTAGTGAAGCTCCCCTTTAAAAAATCCCTCGACGACTCCCAACTGGGGCACTCACGTTTCAATGCAATGAGACAATTTCTTCGTAACGAGAAATCTCTAGGCCACACCCAATCTCAAGGAGGAATATCGAAAGTTACTTTCAAAATACGTGACGTTAGGTCACATGGCACCCACTCCACCCTACGAACTATATAATGAGCATAATGTTCAGTCGTATTACCTGCCACATCACGCTGTTCTGAAACCTCAGAGTATCACTACAAAATTACGTGTTGTCTTTAATGCGTCAAGCAGTTCCTCAAATGGTAAAAGTCTCAACGATCTGTTGCATCCAGTTCGTATTCTCCAAAACGATATAACTTTCTCGATCCTTAACTGGCGTTTTTATAAATATGTCTTTAACGGCGATATCGAAAAGACGTATCGCCAAATACACATCCATCCTGATCATTCACAGTTTCAACGGATTTTGTTTTCGTCCTAGTCCTGACCAAAAAGTCAATGACTATCAACTCAACACAATTGTGCTCCTTATCTGGCCATACGCACTCTGCATCAAGTAGCTTCGGATGTCCAATCAATTTACCCTCTTGCGTCTAAAATCTTGAAAAAGCAATTTTATGTGGATGATGTTCTTTCCGGTGCTCACGATATTTTCTCAGCGCGAAGAAGTCAAATTGAACTTATAACCGCTCTTCATTCCGCTGGATGTAGTCTTAGAAAATGGACAGTTAACCACTGCGAGCTTCTAAATCATATTCCAAAAAATCATCTCCTAAATAAGGATTTTTTGCAATTTAAAGAGGACAGTGCCACCAAAACCCTTGGTATTCAATGGAATGCATCTTCCGACACTTTTTCGTTTTCTATTAATCCCAAGAGTTTTTCCCTCATCTCTATTATAAAACGATCGGTTTTATCAACTATTGCTAAGTTATATGATCCTGCTGGCTAGCTGGCGCCAATCATTATAACGGCAAAAGTATTAATGCAACAGATATGGAAAGATAAAATCAGGTGGGATGAAAATCTATCGTGTTCTTCTGAGCAAAGTTCGAAATCTTTTTTGAACGAATTCGCGGATATCCAAAATATCACTATCCCTAGATGGATTGAGTTTTCCCCTTGGAAGACTTTTCAACTGCATGGCTATTCTGATGCCTCAGAAAAGGCTTATGCCGCTGCTGTTAACGTTCTGGTGGATCATACTTCCTCAAAACCTTCTTCACATTTGTTATGGGCTAAATCAAAGGTTGCACCTGTCAACACTATTTCTCTTCCTCGTTTAGAACTGCAGGGTGCGGTTCTGTTGTCGCGAATGATTCGAATACTTCTCAATCAATTCTAGTTCTTTCATAATAATCCTATTGAATTGTGGACAGATTCGACCATTGCTTTAGCTTGGATTAATAAGCCACCTAGTAGTCTGGCAACCCGTGGTATTTCCCCAAAAGAATTAAAATCAAATCAACAATGGTGGAATGGGCCATTCTGGTTACAAGAACCAGAAGAAAATTGGCCATCATTTGAAGTGTCTAATCCGTCAAACGAAAACATACCCGAATATAAAACAATCCAAGCACATGTTGCTTTAATATCAAGTGATTTCGAAAACGAAATCTTGTGTCGTTTTTTTCCTGGCCTAAGGCAGTTAGAATTATCAGTTTTATACTTCGGTTCTGTAATTCAACTCGAAAACTTCCAATTCGAGCTATATATAGCTCACCAGCGCTTCTTTATGAGGAAATCAAATTCACTAAATTAAAAATTATCCAGTAAACACAGAAAAATCTTTTCTGCGTAGAATATGAAGCACTAATTCAAGGGAAAAGATTAAAGCCTAAAAGTAGTCTTCTATCCCTTTATCCATTTCTAGACTCCAATCAAATTATTCGATCTCATAGTCGACTTGCATCCTCCACTTTATCGTATAACGAGCACTTTCCTATCCTTCTGCCTTATGAATCTCATTTAGCTAAACTCTTAGTCGCTTATATTCATCAACTTTCATTACATGGTGAGATTCAATTAATGATCCGAATAGTGCGTTCTGATTACTGGATACTAAAGTTAAAAACATTAGTCAAAAAATATATTCGAACGTGCAAGCCTTGTACGTTATATAAAAAATCCATTCAATCTCAAATAATGGGATCATTGCCTATTGAGCGAACCACTTTAAGCTTGCCATTCACCAATATCGGTATAGATTTTGCTGGCCCGTTTGTAATAAGAAATTACTACGGCAGAAAGTTTCGATTAGAAAAGGGTTATGTATGCCTTTTTGTATGTTTCGCAGACAAAAGCTATACATTTAGAAGCTGTTAGTGATTTATCTACATTTGCTTTCCTTGCATCCTTCAATCGCTTTGTTGCTCGCAGGGGACTGCCTTCAAAGATCTATACTGATAATGGCACAAATTTTGTCGGTGCTTCAAAAATATTAATGTCAGATTTTCAAAAGGCTCTTCATAGTTATCCCGGTACCGCATCACTTAATTTTTCGCAAATTATTTGGAAATTTATTCCTCCTGGCTCCCCCCACATGGGTGGTTTGCGGGAAGCTGGAGTGAAAAGTTTCAAAATCCATTTTCAGAAAATTGCTGGAAATTCAAAATATACTTTTGAAGAATTTTCAACGCTATTGGCTCGAATCGAGGCTTGTCTTAATTCTCGACCTTAATCTCGAATCTCTGACAATCCTGATGATTTCCTCTCATTAACTCCAGGGCATTTTTTAAGGGGTGGACCTTTGCTAAGTCCTCCAGAACCGTCCGAGTTTCATAAAGATATAAGTTTCGTACGTAGATGGAACACGCTTAAAATCATACATCATCAGTTCATTATACGCTGGAAGGAAGAGTATCTAAAGGAACTCAATACAAATTCTAAATGGAAATATCCTCAACGGGATCATAGAGTACCTATATTACCTAGAGAACCGACCGGTACCCCTCTTGCCTTAAACACCCGCAAATTTTATTTGAGGTGAGTTAGTGAAAACTCTCTTAGTTTACTCTTTTTTCCTTATCCGTGAATCCGTGTGAATGGTGGATATAAAAACAAATTGGCGCATTAGTTCAAAAAGGTACGTGTCTACGGTTTAATTGTGAACAAAGTGGTGGCATTAGCTCAAAAAGGTACGTGTCTACGATTTGCACACCTAAATCGTAGACACGTACCTTTTTGAGCTAAGAAACTAGAGTGCGCTTCCAATTTTCGGTAGGTGTTTTTGTTTTTTTTTTTAAACATTAATATTCAAAAATATTATATAATTTATTACCCGGGAGCAACAATGACCGATATTCTTCATAGTTTAGGTTGACAAAAGGTTAAAAAAAGAAATTTGACTACGAAACTAATAAATTTCTCAATTTTTGAATTTAACGGATTTTTTTTTTTGAATCCCTGGGTGGTCTTATCCACCTTATTGAGCACTTTGACCAATTTGAGCGAAGTCCTTTCAATTGAAGCCATGTTGGTTCGGTCCCATTTAAAATGCATTGGACAACAACCCCATACAAAACTTAATGGGCATTTTCCTCTCAGTACAGCTTGTAGGGTGGAAGAGAACGACCGCCTAAGTCGGTTCTCTAGGTAATATAGGTACTCTATGAACGGGATATTGAAGTTGGTGACCTTGTTGTTCTTCGTAACGAACAGCTTCCTCCGAATGAATGGCGACTTGGTAGGGTCTTAAAGGTCCATCGTGGTCCCGATAACAAAGTCCGGGTTGTCGATGTCAAAACTTAGAAAGGAGTTGTAACTCGTTATGTCGTCAAGTTATGCGTTCTACCTTCGGATTGAAAAATTAAAACATTTACGGACTCTTATCTCCTTTATCCTACGCATAACATATAATATAATTATTGCCTTATTTAAACTAAAATTTTTCCAATGAATTAATGTATATTTAAAAACGCATCTAAATTGAACTTATAGTACGTATAATTAACTCTTAATTTGAAATAATCTTTAAAAAACTATAACTTCTAATTGAATTTGTATATTAATTAACTTGTCATAATGAATTCTTTTTGCATGCTTCTAATTGAATTTGTATATTAATTAACTTGTCATAATGAATTCTTTTGCATGCGAGAATGCAAGGCTGCCGGAATGTTCAGATCACAAACATCTCGTGTAAACTGAGCACTTAGCACAGATTCGAACCTTTTCGATGTTCTTTTTCTTACCCGAATGTTGGCACACCGGTTTTTTCATGTGTCAACTTTTCTTTCTAATGGGTGATTTTTTAAGAGGCTTAGAACTTTCAAAAAAAAAAAAAACACAAAAAATTCGAAAAAATGAATGAAATATTTATTTGAATCTATAGTTTGAACCTTGCAATTTAATGTTTAAAGATAATTTCATGCAAATGTTGACCGCGGCTGCGTCTCAGGTAGTCCATCCGCTGAGTCCAATTTTGGCATACTCTCTCACACATATCGGCCGGTATCTCACGAATGAATGCATGGATGTTGGCTTCCAGTGCGTCAATCGAAGCGGGCTTGTCCCTATAGACATTAGCCTTGACATACCCCCACAAAAAATAATCTAATGGTGTCAAATCACACGATCTAGGCGGCCAATTGACCGGCCCGAAACGTGAAATTAACTGTTCACCAAACTCGCCTCGCAATTGCGCCATTCTTTCGCGTGCTGTGTGGCATGTGGCACCGTCTTGTTGAAACCACATATCATGCAAGTCAAGAACTTCCATTTCGGGCAAAAAAAAGTTTGTTATCATCGCTCGGTAGCGTTCACCATTGACAGTAACGCTGCGATTCGCATCATCTTTGAAGAAATAGGCCCAATAATGCCGCCGGCCCATAAACCGCACCAAACAGTGGCTTTTTCGGGATGCATTGGTAGCTGTTGCAATGCTTCTGGCTGATCTTCACTCCAAATGCGGCAATTTTGCTTATTTACGTACCCATTCAACCAAAAATGAGCCTCATCGCTGAACACAAGCAGCGCGCGATGAACATTTCGAACCGAGCACGAATTTTGATAGTAAAATTCAATAATTTGCAAGCGTTGTTCATTTGTAAGACGATCCATGGTTAAATTGCAAACCAAATTGAAGCTGTTTGACAGTGACACAAGGTACTAAACACACGTCAGCTGTCAAAACCAGTGTTGCCAAAACCAAACAAGCTAAAAAATCACCCGTTATTAAGTTGGTACACTGTTTTTTTCAGGTTCGTCCAACCGCCCTGCCTCTCGTTCATTCTGCATTATCTATTTGGCCTTCAGCAAGTGTGCTTCTTATTTTGCAAATTGAAAACTTAAAACTATATTACAAAGTAATTAACAATAGAATAAAATAGAATAGAATAAGATTTATTGATTCATCAAGAAAAAAAAGAATTACAAAAACATTTTATTGAATTAACTTAAATCTATAAAGGCATGGCCAGAGTGGCCGTCAGCCAGATGATAGCCAATTTAAATATTTTCAAATTTTGTAAATTAATTGAGTATTATTTTTTTTTTTTTTTTTTTTATTACTTGATTTTAAAAGTCTTCTCTTATTATTTTCCTTCTATAAGTCAATGACATTTTAATAAATTGTGATAAATGTTTCCAGTTATTCCCATTTAAAATTGCAAGAAAATCCGTTTCTTCTAAGTAGTTTTTTTGCCATATTTGTCGCCGTATCTCTGCCAGAATTGGACACCTAGCGATGAAATGTACTACATTTTCCCTTTCGTTGGTATTGCATAAGGTACAGGTTAGCGGTAAGTCGTTGCGGTGCGGTATAAAATTTAATGGTAACAATTCTCCTCTTGCTCGAAATAGGAAAGATATTCTTCAAGAAAGATATACTTCAGTGCTAAAATTGTCATTGAAATAGTTGCCTTCACCTAGATCGTATTGGAGATTTGAATAGGATTCCCTGTGGATTGAATTTTTCGCCTTCACTACACTGTCTTCTCTTTCTTTAGAATTTAGGCTTTCTAGTAATTTATGGAGAAATGTCTTCCACTCTGCCAGGTTATCCAAATTCAAGACGAAAGGGAGTTCGCACATGTCTGCCAAATTTTTCCATTCTGCAAACCATGAAGTTTGAGATCTTATAATTGAGACTGCAATCCTTCTTGCAATTTTATCTATGTGGCTGTTCATAAGTTTAATGATGTAGTTAAAATGTAGCTTTAGTGGTGTGAGGTACATTGGTGATAATCCGGTTTCGATGAGTAGCATGTAGTTTGGTGTTGTGTCTGGAAGCCGAAATTGTCGTTTTAAAAAGAATCGCAGGAGTTTTTCGGTGGTTTCCGACCGCCGCCAGCCCCATGCTTCAGCAGCATAGAACATTACTGATTCAGAAGTTGCGGTAAAAACTTTGTATTTCGCACTCAATGGAAGTTCCGTGTTGCCATAGATATTTTGCCATACTGTACCAATAGCATTTTTGGAGGCTGACAGTTTTTTCTCAAGGTGTTTTTCTGCGTTTAGGTTGCTTGTTACAGTGAAACCAAGGTATTGATATTCCTTTACATTTTCGATTAGATCGTCTTCATAGTACCATTTTTCTTTTGCAGCCAAACGTCCAGTTCCTCTCCGAAAGATCATAGTTTTTTATTTGTTGAGATTAACCGTGAGGTTCCACTTACAACAATAATCCCGTAGTTTATTAATCATCAGCTGAAGGGACTCAGGTGATTCCGCTTGAAGGACAAGATCGTCTGCGTACATTAGTATTTTAATCGAAAGTCCATCGATTGTTATGCCACACGGCATGTCATTTTTTAAGTCTTCAATGTAAAGGCAAAATAATGAGGGGCTTAGATTACATCCTTGTTTTAAACCAGCTAACGCAAGCAACCAATCTGATAAATGTTTCCCATCCCATACTGCATATCTTGTTTCTTTGTAGATGTTCTCAATCATGTTTCCAAATTTAAGAGAGATCCCATCTCTAAACAGCTTGAAAATTAGGGCTTTTCTATCAATAGAATCAAACGCTGCTCGCAAATCTACGAAAAAGGCATATAATTTTTTTCGTCTGTGGAGATATATTTCTGCAATGTTAGTCAGAGTAAATATATGATCTATTGTGGAATATCCTTTTCTAAATCCTATCTGAAATTCGCTTAGAAGGTGCTTACTTTCAACCCAAGCTGTAAAGCGGCCTCTTAAGATCTCCATAAAGATTTTGAGCAATGAATTAAGAAAAGAAATTCCTCGATAATTCGATGGGTCCATCTTATCTCCTTTTTTGTATATGGGGAATATAATAGATTCTCGAAAAGCCTGCGGTACTTCGCCTGTTCTGAAGATATCATTATATACTTTTGTGAGATGAATTAAAAACTCTACTGGTGCGTATTTTAAAAATTCAATTGGAATCCCATCAACTCCGGGCGCCTTATTATCTTTAGCTTTAGCTACAACTGATTCCACTTCTGAAAGCGTTATTTCGATATCTAATATTCGATTTTCAAGATTTGGTCTAGCATATTGGATTGGTTGAGAGAAAAGCTCAGAGTTCAATTGTTTCTTAAAATGATCTCTAAGTGTTGAAGCAGGTAAAAGTACATTTGATGCAAATGTTGTTCCTTTTATATTTCGTATTACTTTCCAAAAATCCGAGGGGCTTTTGCATTCAGCTATTCTTTCTGCTTGTTTTTTAGAGAAACTTGCTTTATTTTGCTTTACATAGGGCTTTGTAGGCGCGATTTGCTTTGACGTAGTCTTTTTTTAAAGAACTGGCGTTGAAATTTTGATATAGATTTAAAAAAGCAAATGATCTTTTTCTGGCCGTCTCACAGTCCTTATCATACCAGGGTGATTTAATTTTGCATGCTATTGGTTTTGCGTGCTGTGTGACCGCTGTCGATAATATAATGCTCTGCAAAACTTCTATTGTCGGTAAGTGCTCGTTTACTTCTTGTGCTGTCATATTGCGGATTAAATTAATTTGATACGCTTCCACTTGGTTCTTCTGCCATCTCAGTTTTGGAAGAAGGCAATTTTCTGTTTCAAAAAGTAGTTCGTTATCCGATTCTGATGTGGTCAGAGTGGTGATCAATGGCATATGGTCAGAATATATCTGACTGTCTATCTCGAAATCAAATAAGTAGCTAGATATATCATTGGACATGAAAAGATAATCGATGACGGACTGGCCTGGATTGCGAATGAATGTGAGTTTACCTTCCTCATCACTTGTGTTTTGTGTTCCGTTCCTTATGGACAGATCAAAAGAGTTTCCCATCTCTAAGATTAATTTTCCCCTTGCGTTTATTTCTTCATCTCTGGATTTTCTTGGAAATGAAAGGTTTTCAGAAGATATACATTGCCTTTGGCCAGTACGCGCATTGAAATCGCCAACGAGTATGCAATGTTTTTCTCCCAATATTTGCATACAGTCGAGTAAAGTAGCATAGTCGAATTGCCAATGCGAACAATTTATATAAACAGGAACTAAATTTATCATTTTGTTATTTATAAAAATCTGTAAATATATAAAATCTTCTATTTCCTGAAATCTGGGTAGTATTGTTGACATAGATTTTTTAAAGCCATATAGCGCTCCACCTGATGCTCTTCCTCTCGTTGCCCCATTTCTTTTTACCGCTTCTACCCAACACAGTTCATACTCAGTAAAACAATCTTCGAGGTATCTTTGGTTTTTTTGCATGATGTGAGTTTCATAGAGAAAAAATATTTCGAAAGTATTGACATATTTAAAGAAATCACAATATATTATTTTATTTGATAATCCATTGATATTATAGCTTAAAATTTTAATTTTCTTAAAACTAAATACATTTTCATTATTCTGGCTGACTGGTAAATCCTAGTGCGAACGTGCTTTAGCATGCACTGCATTAACATGCACTGTATTTTCGACACTTTTGTTTGCTAGTTGAGATGTAGGTGTCGGTAGGCAATTCGCTGATGACGTTTGCGTGACGTTTACCGATGACATTGGCAGATTACTTTCTTGGTTTGTGAAATTTTGTCGCTGTAAATTAATTTTATATATTGACGAAAGAACAGTAAATCCATCTAACTTCCCACACATTAATCCACTTTCTTCGTTCCAGAAGAAGTGATGCTCTTGAATGCGAAGTTTATCGTCCATCAAGCTAACTCTGAGATCTGGGTTTTGCTGTTTTACCTCTCGTTTAAGCTTCAGCAATATAGTTCTTTTCCGGCGCATTCCTACGGGATAGTCTTTATGCATGGATATGCCAGTATTTGCAAGCTTTTTTCCTTGGCTTAATATATCCCGTGCTAACTGCCCATTTGCTACCTTGACCCGGAATGTTCGCCTGTTCGAGGCCTTGGTGTTAAGTTCCTGAAAGTGCTCGAATGCTACCGTATTTGAGCCATTTGTAATGCTGGTACAGGTGCTTTGCAGGCGCTCCTTCGGGTTATCATTATTCGTAATCGGAAGGTGAAATATGATGTTTCGGTCTCTCATCTGCAGATCAGAAAATTCAAAGCGTCTCTCCAGCTGATCGCATCTAGTTTCTAAGGTTTTAATCTGTGCTTGTAAATTTTCATTGCTCACTCGCAAATGCATTAGTTCGGAGATTACAGGTTCTAGGTCTTGTTTTGTTGCCAAGCTTCTGAAACGGTCATCAAGAATCCGATTGAAATCTTCTATTGACAAATTTCCTAAGGAGCTCATATTTGTTTTGTTTTTTTTGGTTGATATTTGATTTCTACAGTATTCAGGTGAAGTTTCGGATAAATTTCGCTTATTTGCTGTCGGTGTTTGGGGGTTAAGATTCATGCGTACGCGATATTTATATAAATCTGTTACTTATGACTAGCACTTACGAAGTTTTGATTATAAGTGTTGAAAGTATCGTTTTATGGAACTTTTGCGGTGATTTACAGATTTCTTTTTTAAAAATTTAATAAAGAAAACTTAAAAACTTCGCACAGCACTCAAAAAAATTCAACTTGTTTGACAGATCGTCGGCCATCATCCATCCAACTTAAAAATTAACGTAGCTTAAAACCTAATAAAACTTTAAAACTAAAATTGTAAGACTAAGACTGGAATCAATATAAGGAAACAAAAATCAACCCCAAGAAAAAAAAAAAAACATAGTGTCGACCAATTATTTTCGAAGCTGGAAACTTAGCGTCAGAGTGTCGGCGCTATACGAGCACTATTATTTTTTTTTTCAAAATCCATAATGGCGATGCTAACTTCACGCTATGGGGCTTCGCAAAATTTAGTATCACCATTGTATATATACAGCCTAATTTATTAGAACTCACTAAACGGCTGAATAGTTATATAGTGCATAAGCATTTATGAAGCCACTATTCAACGTTGCATAAATCCTAATTCATAAAATATTTCCCTACACATTATAGTTATAATGCGCTTGTGTCAAATAAAGTACCAAGAAGGGAAAATCTATTACGTTTTACTGCCACAATTGATTAACAAAACAAAGCTCTGAAAGTGAAAAGTCAATAAACGAATTCTCCTGCACCGATTGGATTAGTTTAAATTTCATTTAATATTGCATAATGTACCTATTCTTGTTACTGTTTCTTTTGTGCCGTGTTAGAAAATATAGTTTAATATTTTAGAACAAAAAATTCATGGTTTTTATTGAAATAATTGTTTCATTCATTGACAGTGCGATCAAATTGAGAAGAATATAGAACCATCTATTAGGGTGGCAATTATTTTTGCAATGTTTCTTTTATTTATTCTGTGTGTCCCACTGAAAATATTCAATAAACCTCAATTTTGGCATACATTTAAGCACATGTATATTATAAATAAAGAATTTCCATCAACTTTTATACTTTCACCGACATTTTAAGTAAAAGTCGGAAAACTGCGTGCATTTTTAATGAAAAGTTTTAACTTCTCGGTGGGATACGTCGCCCTTAGCCGATTTCAAAAAAATTTAACAACATTTTGGTTTGTACAAAGTAGCTTCATAATAAAGCTTGATCACTTTCAGGAGGGGACAAAAAAGATATATAAGCATTCCCAAAATAAGTGCCACCCTTATAACATTGTATTTTATTCTCGTCTGTGTATGAGTCAAAGTGACATTTCGATACTTAAACATCCTTATGTATGCACTATTCAACCTCCAAACGCGTTTAGCTTCTAATGCCTCTTTTCAACGTTGCATAAGTTTTATGAATAACATTTTTGCGTTTAGTTGAATTATAAGGAGTGAATAGTTCTATGCACTCGCTATGATGCATTTATAAATTCGGCTGATAATCTATAGTACTATCATGATGACGAACGACCGACGCGCTACCATACGGCCACACATAAAGCTAATGTTGCTAACAACTGTTGCAAAGGAAAGTGGAGATTTTGAATTCTCCAACAAAGGAGAATAGTTTTTTAATACAAAAATGAGAGCCCACTAAATTTATGAAAGTTAGAGGGAGGCAGGAAGTAACAATTTTGTGCTTTTTGTTTTATGAATGGGATTTTTTTTTTTTTTGCAGAGGAAGGGGTTGTTTTTGCTTTTATCATTTTTTATAGAAAGGGGAAAATGTTTTTTTTTGTTTGTTTTTTGGGTATAGGAAGAACGAAAATAAATATTGTTCAAAAGAAGGCTTGATTTTTTGCTTTTGCCTTTTGCCTGTGACGTAGTGTGGGAATAGAGGAAATGTATAATATGCATGCAAATTATTCAAACTCGGTTACCACTAAGAATAATAATGTTGTTGTAAATGAATACTTTTTGACTGAATTGTATGGCGAAGGATGTTATACGCCTTTGTAGGTAGGTTTTCCGTTGAGATTTAAGTTAAGTAAATACATAGGTATAAATGTATTAGAAAGGCTCTATTTAAGGTTTTTTTGTGATATCAGGTTAAATCAGGTTAGTATCTAGGTAGGTATATATGGAAGGGTATTGACAGATGATTGTTCGTTATGTTGTAAAATTCAAAAACTAACCATCAGATTGAGCTGAAACTTAGACAATGCAATTGTTGATGAATCAGAAGTTCACGTAAGTAATTTGTTTAAACTTTTCTATAAATTGAGCTGAATATCGAAATATAAAAATTAGTTAAAAACTGAAGAAAAAATAATCCGTTTGAGCTGAAACTTGAGAAGTTTTAAGTTTACCATCATACCTGAATATCATCTGATGAATATATTACGTGCAGTTTTTCATTTAATTTTTAAATTCATGTGGCCTTAGGTTTTTTATTCAGACAAATTTATAGTTTAGACTTTAAGAAGAGAAAAGTATCCTAATTAAATTAAAATTAATGTGTTTTTTCTTGAAAATTAATTATCAATGTTCTGGAAAGTTAAAACAAAACACTTATTTTTCTGCATTCGGCTTAATTAAGTTAAATTTTTTAAGAAATCGGTTTGGAATGCTAAACAATTAACAAATGTGGTAATCATGTCTTACTTTTTCTTATAAGTTTGACCTTTTTTCTGGTAAAATTTGGGATATAGGTTGGTTTGTTTCTTATAGTAACGACTAAGTGGGTGTTTGAGTGGGATTATTTGCTTGCAAATAAGTTTAAGAGTTCATTTTGAAATAATTAATTTTATTTATGCTCACAAAAACTCTTTTTAACTAAAAATAGTTTTTAGGAGTATTGAAATTGTTTTTTTTTAAATAAACACCAAAGTTTTGTCTTTTTTTAATTTTTCAAAATCATTTGTATTCAAAAAACTATTTTTTTCGAAATAATTTCCTTAATTTTTTTAAAAAATTATTTTAAGGGGCATTGCAATTGTTTTTTTTTTTTAAATTAAAACACCAAATTTTTATTTTTTTTTTTAATTTTTTAAAAATATAAACTATTTTTTTCGGAAAAAATGTACTGTAAAATGTAATGTAAAGTATTTTTTTAGGTGCATTTCAATGGATTTTCAAAATTGATTAGCCAAATTTAATTTTTGTTTTAATTTTCGAAAAATTGTCTGCTGATGAAAGCAATTTTTTTCCAATAAAAACATTTGATTTTTTTCAAATCTTTCTAAATTGCCTATATGTATTCCTATTTTCATTTCATTTTTTTTTTTTTTTCAATCTAAATACATAAATAGATACCGACTTAAAATAAAATTGATTTTTTTTAATTTTTGTCTAAATTGTATAATTAGTGAGCTACCTACAAAATATTTTTTTTGGACAGAAAGGTACCTTTTTTACCCATTAAATAGGTAGATACCTAGGTTGTATTTTTTTTTCGAAAAAGAAAGCTAGGTAGGTTGTAGGTACCTATAAGGTATTTGATGTGGTTTGAAAAATAATTTTTAATATGTGGGTGGTTGGTTAATATTTAAAATTTACGTACATACCTACCTACCTACCAAATACATTCATATATATGTATGTAGGTTAGGTACCTACCTATCTTTTTTACAACCACCCACATATTCAAATGTTTAAAAATTAAATGTTTTAATAGGTACCATCCTGTGCATACACACCCACCCACCCACCTACATCCCTACATTGATATTTACATAATGTACCTATACCTATACCTTCATACCTACCTAAACTTTAAAAAACAAATTATACCTACCTACCGAATACCTACATAATTATTATTAATTTTGTTATTCAAAATTCCAATTACCTATCTTCTTTTTGAATAACAAACATAATAACATACCTACTGTGAAAAAAGCCTACCAAAAATCTATTAAATATATGTAGCTATACCTATGTACCTACTATACTTGAAAATTGGGTATACCTACCTATGCACCATAATTCAAAATGTAGCAACGTTGTATTCCACTAAGCTATAGTGAAATTTAACAACGTTGCTTTGAAAATCTAAACTGAAAATTTAAAAACAAATTCAATATTGTGTTGAAAAATAAAATCATGAAGTAATTATATATAGACGTATGCCTATAGCCTGGCAATAGAAAAAAAATTAATTCTTATACATTCAATACCTACCTACTCAAGTTTTCCTTGTAAAAAATAATAAACGATAGAATACCTACATACAAATGTAAACATATAGCGTTTTTTCTCCTATATTCTGGTCGTTGTCATGGCAAAAATGTCTGATTTAGTTATCTCCTTTACTCCCTTTATTGTTGTCAGAACAATTAAATACAACCCTCTCCTTCTATTTTTTTCTTTTACTTCTTACTTTTTCCTTGTGTCTCAAGTCTCTACTGCCAACTAATTGACGAGCCCAGCGCCGCGTAACGGCCACATATAAAGAAGAAAAAATCAGTCTCGTGGTAGTACTATAGGTTCTATATACAATGGTATCACCCATAAAAGATGCAAATATGCGTTTTTTTTTATCTTTTCGATTCTTAGAATGAAAAATTGTGTACAATACAGCACAACTTTGAAATTTTAAAAAATCTTAATTTGGAAAAAAAAAATGTATCCGAAACATTTGCAAAGTTGCGAATTTTGGAAAAATTTTTACGGCACAAGGCAGTACAAGTTGAGCACATTACAGAACATCTTTTTGTTTTGAAAATCCAAAATGGCGATGCCAACTTCACGCTATGGGGCTTCGCAAAATTTAGTATCTTAAAACGAAAAATTGTGTATAATACTGCACAATTTTGAAATTTTAAAAAATGTTAATTTTGCAAAAAATTTCATCCGTAACATTTGCAAAGTAGCGAATTTTGTAAAAATATTTACGGCACAAGGCAGCACAAGTTGAGCACATTACAGCACATTTTTTTTTTTTTTTGAAAATCCAAAAAGGCGATGCTTACTTCACGCTTCGCAAAATTAATTTTTTGCCGTAAAAGTTGCAAATTTGCAAATTTTTTTTATATTTTTGGTTTTGTATAGCCCAAACTAAGCACAAAACAGCACAATTTTGCTTTTTAAGAAAATCGTAATGTTGCAAAAAAATGTATCCATAAAATTTGCAAAGTTGCGAATTTTGGAAAAATATTTATGGCACAAGGCAGTACAAGTTGAGCACATTACAGCACAACTTTTTTTCTTGGAAATCCAAAATGGCGATGCCAACTTCACGCTATGGGGCTTCGCAAAATTTAGTATCACCCATAAAAATTGCAAATATGCAAATTTTTTTCATCTATTCGATTCTTCGAAAGAAAAATTGTGTACAATACCGCACGACTTTGAAATTTAAAAAAAAATCTTAATTCTGCAAAAAAGTGTATCTGTAAAATTTGCAACATTCCTTATCTTGGACAAATATTAACGGCACAAGGCAGCATAAGTTGAGCACATTACAGCACAATTATTTTTTAAATATCTTAAATCGAAAAACTGTGTAGAGTACAGCACAACTTTGAAATTTAAAAAATCTTAATTTTGCAAAAAAATTTCATCCGTAACATTTGCAAAGTTGCGAATTTTGCAAAACTATTTACGGCACAATGCAGCACAAGTTGAGCACATTACAGCACAACTATTTTTTTTTTGAAAATCCAAAATGGCGATGCTAACTTCACACTTCCCAAAATTAATTTTTTGCGGTAAAAGTTGCAAATTTGCAATTTTTTTTTTATATTTTTGGTTTTGTATAGCACAAACTAAGCACAAAACAGGACAACTTTGCTTTTTAAGAAAATCGTAATTTTGCAAAAAAATTTATCCGTAAAATTTGCAAAGTTGCGAATTTTATAAAAATATTTACGGCACAAGGCAGTACAAGTTGAGCACATTACAGCACAACTTTTTTTTTTGAAAATCCAAAATGGCGATGCTTATTTCACGCTATGGGGCCTCGCGAAATTTAGTATCAAGCATAAAAGCACGATGTGGCGTGGACATCTTGGACCGAGCTAAATTCACCATGAACATGGCAGGGAGACCTTTGATAAATTGTAAGTCCCAGCAACCAGGCAAAGAGAAGCTTTGTACCCTGGTCAGCAACGACCGAATAGCCCACAACGAAAAAGCAGTACTAGTAAACTTCAAAGCTGAAGAGTTACCGACAGTTGAAAGAATGAAAGGACCGTCAAAGGGCACTGCAGACCGTATCAGATTGATAAATGACCAGCCATTTAACGAAGATATTACCCTCGCAACCAAATTAAGCAAAAGGTAACTAACGAAGAAATAGATGAGTTGTTGAAAGATGTTTTAATAAACAAAATAAAAAATATAGATATAATAAAAAAAAAAAAATATATACATAGGAAACAAATATCATAAAAAGAAAACAGAAAATATAGGTACTAAAATTGAATTAAAAAGAAAAAAATATCATAAAAAGAAAACAAGAAAAAAATTAGAATAAAAACAAAATTAAAATAAAACAAAGAAAACAAAAAAAAAAACCAATAAAATATACCATAAAAAAAAAAGAAAAAAAAAACAAGAAAAACAAAATAAAAACAAAATTAATAATAAGTAATCTGGAAAAAAAAATACAAAAAAAATTGTCTTACTTACAGACAACCCCGATTTCCCCATCACAAAGGCAAGCACCGATCGACTGGGTCAAGTCCCACTCCCAATGATGCTTTACCATCCTTATACTACCGCGCCTCTTGCGCGTAGCACCGATGGACACCGATGGACTGGGTTAAATCCCACTCTCAATGATGCTGTAGCATTCTTATACTACCGCGCCTCTTGCGGGTAGCACCGATGGACACCAATGGACTGGGTCGAATCCCACTCTCAATGATGCTGTAGCATCCGTATACTATCGCGCCTCTTGCGGGTAGCACCGATGGATAGGATCATGCCCTATAAAATGATCACCGAACCACATATCTAGTTTTTAAAGACGAGAAGGTTCTCGTCTCCGAAAGGAGGAGGGAAATGTAATGATGCATTACACCCTCTTCTTCACCGCCGCCATTTATTAAATTGCATACAAAGCAATCCCGAATCACCGTTAACAAGGACTCTAGAAAGAGCCAATCATAAGAATAAGAAAATATTCATAACACTTTTTGCTTGTAAAATTATAATTCACACTCGGTTCAAACCTAAATATATATAAGAAACCGTGGATGAGCACCATAAAATCGAGCTCTGCCACAGCAGAAATCAGTACCAATCCCGAGTACTTGGTGAGTCTCCATTTTGAAGGACTTAGGTTCCAGAAGCGACAGTGGAAGCCCAGGTTTTAAGTAGTTAGAGTGACGTCTGCTATCTCAGACTGTAATTTAGTGACATCTGCTATCTCAGATTGTAATTTAGTGACGTGTGCTATCTCAGACTGTAATTTAGTGACGTCTGCTATCTCAGATTGTAATTTAGTGACGTCTGCTATCTCAGATTGTAATTTAGTGACGTCTGCTATCTCAGATTGTAATTTAGTGACGTCTGCTATCTCAGATTGTAATTTAGTGACGTCTGCTATCTCAGATTATAATTTAGTGACGTCTGCTATCTCAGACTGTAATTTAGTGATGTCTGCTATCTCAGATTGTAATTAAGTGACGTCTGCTATCTCAGATTGTAATTAAGTGACGTCTGTTATCTCAGATTGTAATTTAGGATATTTTGCTAAACATTTGAATTGTATAAATCTAGGTTATAAGGTTATATAAATGTAAATAACTATAAGCATATATATATTGAATTGTATAACAGTACATATAATTAGTTATAAGACAATAAGAATTGTATAGAAATTCTAAGAACCAGCGATTGGTGAATAAAAACAACCTCAAATACACTTAAGTTTGGTGCTTCCTTGGTAAAACCCTGGACCCGACGAGCATACCTCAGCCTATGACAAAAAGCATCTCACAAAATGGCTCCCGAGCAGGGACTTCTTTGAGGCTGATTCACCCACCCGTACCGTACCGACCGACCGTTCCAAAGAATCATCCCTCATTGATGTCCATACCGAATAAGCGCACCAGACGGTCCTGTATCCCAGTAAGGCTAAGCCTTCCGTTAATAAACCGTGCCGATTGTATGCAAACCGATTATTCACCGTCAAAAGCTGAGAATATTTCTCAACCAGAACCAGATCCAGAAACAAAACAAGACCGTTCCAAGTAGTTCCGAACCTAATCATCACCCTAGCAAAATGGATAGCCCTGATGACGATTTCGTGACTACCAATGTAGCATTGATCTACCTACTCAAGAAGCAAGAATTAATTGAAAAAATGAGTTCCAAGGATTTGGACACTAGTGGCACCGTGGCCACACTCCGACAGCTATTCAGCTTATTTATTAAAAATTCCCTTACCCGCCGATCAACGCAGAATCTATGTGAAGAAATATCACAGCTAGTTCAAGAAAGGATATTCCCAGACGAAGACGAACCACCGCCAGCACCTGTTCATAAGACCATCAGCTCTACTGGTGAGCATAATAACCCTGATGCCCAGTTAAAATTGTTGAATTATACAGCAAATACCGTCCAGTTTGCCCCGGCTTCACAAGCAGCTAGCCGTCAATCTGCCTCCATGCTTCCTTTCAACCCGCCATCCGAACCATTTGTAACCCCGATGAATGAACCAAGTCACCACCAGACCAGATCTTAAGAGCACTAATAGAAATTTTTCGTGGTCCTGCTTTGGAATGGCTCCAAATCCATCGAGAAAAATACAAGACTTGGGAACAATTCCGCCAAGCGTTTCGTCGGTATTTTCTACCCACTCGCTTCGTCCATAAGCTAAAGGATGAAATAATGCGAAAAAGACAAGGACCGCGAGAGTCAGTCAAAGATTTCATACGTACTATGGCATACCTTATCCGACAGCATCCGAAAATGACATTAGAGGAGAATGTAGACAGGATTTATGACAGCCTCCGCACCGAGTATCGGTTACACATTCGCCAGAAGGATTTCCAGTCTCTTGAAGAATTAACCGAACTGGCCGAAGAGATAGAATTCGTAAAAGCAGAAGAACGAAATCAAAGACCTACGGTAACTTCTAATTTATATCCTCCGCTAAGGAACCAACGCCCACTCGGAACACCAACTCTACAGGCACTATCCACAAATAACCCAATTCCGTATGACCGTTATACTCATTGCTGGCACTGTAAGCAACGAGGCCACACAAAACAGAACTGCAATAGACCATTCCGACTATTCTGTTCCTTCTGTGGAGAAGATGGGCGACTTAGTAAAGACTGTTCGTGCCATCAACACCGAAGATCGCAACAGAATTGGAATAATGGAACCGCTGCTATAACGCACTCTAGATCAGACCATCCGAACCCGTCCTTTGTACTTGTAATACCAGAAAAAAACCATCAAGTAGCTGTTTTGACAGCTGATGATTCAAGTATTCCAGCTTCCAGCAATTATGACCCACTGAACTACAAGAGAAGAATTATCGCACATTTATTAAAAATTCGATGTTCTCTAGTCAATACATATAACCGCTGGTGGATACGTTACAAGCAGAAGATAAAATACCGAAAACACAGCCCAAGTTCTGTTCCCGCGGACATACCAAAAAAATGTCCAAAAAAATTCAACAAAGGGGTAAATCCGGTACTAGCGACACACCAGGTAGCAATACCCTGGACAGTTCCTAGCTACTTCGTCCAAATAAACATTGGGTGCCAGAATTTCAATGCTCTCATTGACACAAAATCACAAAATCATTCATTGGGCCCGCAGTTAGAATCAAACTCCAGAGTCTCAACATTCCTGTCCGCTATGAAAGTATTGATATCAAACTCGCGAACCCAGTGACTACAAAGGAACACTATTGCATAACAAGCAATGTAGGCAAAACCCAAATTCGCGGTGAAGTAACTTTTTTAAAAGGTCTGGATCAAGACGCAATCCTTGGCGTGGACATCTGGACATCTTGGACCGAGCTAAATTCACCATGAACATGGCAGGGAGACCTTTGATAAATTGTAAGTCCCAGCAACCAGGCAAAGAGAAGCTTTGTACCCTGGTCAGCAACGACCGAATAGCCCACAACGAAAAAGCTGTACTAGTAAACTTCGAAGCTGAAGAGTTACCAACAGTTGAAAGAATGAAAGGACCGTCAAAGGGAGGGCACTGCAGACCGTATTAGATTGATAAATGACCAGCCATTTAACGAAGATATTACCCTCGCAATCAAATTAATCAAAAGGTAACTAACGAAGAAATAGATGAGTTGTTGAAAGATGTATTAATAAACAAAATAAAAAATATAGATATAATAAAAAAAAAAAAAAAAATATATACATAGGAAACAAATATCATAAAAAGAAAACAGAATATATAGGTACTAAAATTGAATTTAAAAGAAAAAAATATCATAAAAAGAAAACAAGAAAAAAAATTAAAATAAAACAGAGAAAACAAAAAAAGAACCAATAAAATATACCATAAAAAAAAGAAAAAAAAAACAAGAAAAACAAAATAAAAAAAATTTTAATAATAAGTAATCTGGAAAAAAAAATACAAAAAAAAATGTCTTACTTACAGACAACCCCGATTTCCCTATCACAAAGGCAAGCACCGATCGACTGGGTCAAGTCCCACTCCCAATGATGTTTTACCATCCTTATACTACCGTGCCTCTTGCGGGTAGCACCGATGGACTGGGTTAAATCCCACTCTCAATGATGCTGTAGCATTCTTATACTACCGCGCCTCTTGCGGGTAGCACCGATGGACACCAATGGACTGGGTCGAATCCCACTCTCAATGATGCTGTAGCATCCCTATACTATCGCGCCACTTGCGGGTAGCACCGATGGACACCGATGGATAGGATCATGCCCTATAAAATGATCACCGAACCACATATCTAGTTTTTAAAGACGAGAAGGTTCTCGTCTCCGAAAGGAGGAGGGAAATGTAATGATGCATTGCACCCTCTTCTTCACCGCTGCCATTTATTAAATTGCATACAAAGCAATCCCGAATCACCGTTAACAAGGACTCTAGAAAGAGCCAATCATAAGAATAAGAAAATATTAATAATACTTTTTGCTTGTAAAATTATAATTCACACTCGGTTCAAACCTAAATATATATAAGAGACCGTGGATGAGCACCATAAAATCGAGCTCTGCCACAGCAGAAATCAGTACCAATACCGAGTACTTGGTGAGTCTCCATTTTGAAGGACTTAGGTTCCAGAAGCGACAGTAGAAGCCCAGGTTTTAAGTAGTTAGAGTGACGTCTGCTATCTCAGACTGTAATTTAGTGACATCTGCTATCTCAGATTGTAATTTAGTGACGTGTGCTATCTCAGACTGTAATTTAGTGACGTCTGCTATCTCAGATTGTAATTTAGTGACGTCTGCTATCTCAGATTGTAATTTAGTGACGTCTGCTATCTCAGATTGTAATTTAGTGACGTCTGCTATCTCAGATTGTAATTTAGTGACGTCTGCTATCTCAGATTATAATTTAGAGACGTCTGCTATCTCAGACTGTAATTTAGTGACGTCTGCTATCTCAGATTGTAATTAAGTGACGTCTGCTATCTCAGATTGTAATTAAGTGACGTCTGTTATCTCAGATTGTAATTTAGGATATTTTGCTAAACATTTGAATTGTATAAATCTAGGTTATAAGGTTATATAAATGTAAATAACTATAAGCATATATATATTGAATTGTATAACAGTACATATAGTTATAAGACAATAAGAATTGTATAGAAATTCTAAGAACCAGCGATTGGTGAATAAAAACCACCTCAAATACACTAAAGTTTGTTGCTTCTTTGGTAAAACCCTGGACCCGACGAGCATACCTCAGCCTATGACAAAAAGCATCTCACAAAATCCAATATGGCGATGCTTACTTCACGCTATGGGGCTTCGCAAAATTTAGTATCACCCAAAAAAGTTGCAAATTTTTTTTTTATCTTTTCGATTCTTAGAATAAAAAAATTGTGTACAATACAGCACAGCTTTAAAATTTAAAAAAATCTTAATTTTGCAAAAAATTCCATCCGTAAAATTTGCAAAGTTGCGAATTTAGCAAAAATATTTACGGCACAAGGCAGCACAAGTTGAGCACATTACAGCACAATTATCTTTTCGATTCTTAGAATGAAAAATTGTGTACAGTACAGCACAACTTTGAAATTTAACAAGATCTTAAGTTTGCAAAGTTGTAAATTTTGCAAAAATATTTACGGCACAAGGCAGCACAAGTTTAGCACATTACAGCACATCTTTTTTTTTTGAAAATCCAAAATGGCGATGCTAACTTCACGCCATTTGGCTTCGCAAAATTTAGTATCTTAAAACGAAAAATTGTGTACAATACAGCACAACTTTGAAATTTAAAAAAATCTTAATTTTGCAAAAAATTCCATCCGTAACATTTGCAAAGTTGCGAATTTCGCAAAAATATTTACAGCACAAGGCAGCACAAGTTGAGCACATTACAGCACAACTTTTTTTTTTTTGAAAATCCAAAATGGCGATGCTTACTTCACGCTTCGCAAAATTAATTTTTTGCCGTAAAAGTTGCAAATTTGCAAATTCCTTTTTATATATTTGGTTTTGTATAGCACATAACAGCACAACTTTGCTTTTTAAGAAAATCGTAATTTTGCAACAAAATGCATCCATAAAATTTGCAAAGTTGCGAATTTTGGAAAAATATTTACGGCACAAGGCAGTACAAGTTAAGCACATTACAGCACAACTTTTTTTCTTGGAAATCCAAAATGGCGATGCCAAATTCACGCTATGGGGCTTCGCAAAATTTAGTATCACCCATAAAAGTTGAAGATATGCACCTTTTTTATTTATCTATTCGATTCCTCGAACGAAAAATTGTGTACAATACAGCACGACTTTGAAATTTAAAAAAAATCTTAATTCTGCAAAAAAATGTATCTGTAAAATTTGCAACATTGCTTATCTTGGAAAAATATTTACGGCACAAGGCAGCATAAGTTGAGCACATTACAGCACAACTAATTTTTTTTTGAAAATCCAAAATGGAGATGCTAACTTCACACTTCCCAAAATTATTTTTTTGCGGTAAAAGTTGCAAATTTGCAAATTTTGTTTTTATATTTTTGGTTTTGTATAGCACAAACTAAGCACAAAACAGCAGAATCGTAATTTTGCAAAAAAAATGTATCCGTAAAATTTCCAAAGTTGCGAGTTTTATAAAAATATTTACATTACAGCACAACTTTTTTTTTTTGAAAATCCAAAATGGCGGTGCTAATTTCACGCTATGGGGCCTCGCAAAATTTAGTATCAAGCATAAAAGTACGATGTGGCGTGGACATCTTGGACCGAGCTAAATTCACCATGAACATGACAGGGAGACCTTTGATAAATTGTAAGTCCCAGCAACCAGGCAAAGAGAAGCTTTGTACCCTGGTCAGCAACGACCGAATAGCCCACAACGAAAAAGCAGTACTAGTAAACTTCGAAGCTGAAGAGTTACCAACAGTTGAAAGAATGAAAGGACCGTCAAAGGGCACTGCAGTCCGTATCAGATTGATAAATGACCAGCCATTTAACGAAGATATTACCCTCGCAACCAAATTAAGCAAAAGGTAAATAACGAAGAAATAGATGAGTTGTTGAAATATGTTTTAGTAAACAAAAAAAAAAATATAGATATATTAAAAAAAAAATATATATACATACATAGGAAACAAATATCATAAAAATAAAACAGAAAATATAGGTACTAAAATTGAATTAAAAAGAAAAAAATATCATAAAAAGAAAACAAGAAAAAAAATTAAATAAAACAAAGAAAACAAAAAAGAACCAATAAAATATACCATAAAAAAAAGAAAAACAAAATAAAAAAAATTTTAATAATAAGTAATCTGGAAAAAAAAATACAAAAAAAAATGTCTTACTTACAGACAACACCGATTTCCCCATCACAAAGGGAAGCACCGATCGACTGGGTCAAGTCCCACTCCCAATGATGTTTTACCATCCTTATACTACCGCGCACCGCGGGTAGCACCGATGGACTGGGTTAAATCAGACTCTCAATGATGCTGTAGCATTGCTTATCTTGGAAAAATATTTACGGCACAAGGCAGCATAAGTTGAGCACATTACAGCACAATTATTTTTTAGTATCTTAAAACGAAAAATTGTGTAGAGTACACCACAACTTTGAAATTTAAAAAAATCTTAATTTTGCAAAAAATTTCATCCGTAACATTTGCAAAGTTGCGAATTTTGCAAAACTAATTACGGCACAAGGCAGCACAAGTTGAGCACATTACAGCACAACTAATTTTTTTTGAAAATCCAAAATGGCGATGCTAACTTCACACTTCCCAAAATTATTTTTTTGCGGTAAAAGTTGCAAATTTGCAAATTTTTTTTTTTATATTTTTGGTTTTGTATAGCACAAAACTAAGCACAAAACAGCACAATCGTAATTTTGCAAAAAAAATTTATCCGTAAAATTTCCAAAGTTGCGAATTTTATAAAAATATTTACATTACAGCACAACTTTTTTTTTTGAAAATCCAAAATGGCGATGCTTATTTCACGCTATGGGGCCTCGCGAAATTTAGTATCAAGCATAAAAGCACGATGTGGCGTGGACATCTTGGACCGAGCTAAATTCACCATGAACATGGCAGGGAGACCTTTGATAAATTGTAAGTTCCAGCAACCAGGCAAAGAGAAGCTTTGTACCCTGGTCAGCAACGACCGAATAGCCCACAACGAAAAAGCAGTACTAGTAAACTTCGAAGCTGAAGAGTTACCAACAGTTGAAAGAATGAAAGGACCGTCAAAGGGCACTGCAGACCGTATCAGATTGATAAATGACCAGCCTTACCAGTTTTACCATCCTTATACTACCGCGCCTCTTGCGGGTAGCACCGATGGTCACCGATGGATAGAATCATGCCCTATAAAATGATCACCGAACCACATATCTAGTTTTTAAAGACGAGAAGGTTCTCGTCTCCGAAAAGAGGAGGGAAATGTAAAGATGCATTACATCCTCTTCTTCACCGCCGCCGGCCGTTTATTAAATTGCATACAAAGCAATCCCGAATCACCGTTAACAAGGACTCTAGAAAGAGCCAATCATAAGAATAAGAAAATATTAATAATACTTTTTGTTTGTGAAATTATAATTCACACTCGGTTCAAACAGAAATATATATATAAGAGACCGTGGATGAGCACCACGAGCTCTGCCACAGCAGAAATCAGTACCAATCCCGAGTACTTGGTGAGTCTCCATTTTGAAGGACTTAGGTTCCAGAAGCGACAGTGGAAGCCCAGGTTTTAAGTAGTTAGAGTGACGTCTGCTATCTCAGACTGTAATTTAGTGACATCTGCTATCTCAGATTGTAATTTAGTGACGTGTGCTATCTCAGACTGTAATTTAGTGACGTCTGCTATCTCAAATTGTAATTTAGTGACGTCTGCTATCTCAGATTGTAATTTAGTGACGTCTGCTATCTCAGATTGTAATTAAGTGACGTCTGCTATCTCAGATTGTAATTAAGTGACGTCTGTTATCTCAGATTGTAATTTAGGATATTTTGCTAAACATTTGAATTGTATAAATCTAGGTTATAAGGTTATATAAATGTAAATAACTATAAGCATATATATATTGAATTGTATAACAGTACATATAGTTATAAGACAATAAGAATTGTATAGAAATTCTAAGAACCAGCGATTGGTGAATAAAAACCACCTCAAATACACTAAAGTTTGTTGCTTCTTTGGTAAAACCCTGGACCCGACGAGCATACCTCAGCCTATGACAAAAAGCATCTCACAAAATCCAATATGGCGATGCTTACTTCACGCTATGGGGCTTCGCAAAATTTAGTATCACCCAAAAAAGTTGCAAAAATGCAAATTTTTTTTTATCTTTTCGATTCTTAGAATGAAAAATTGTGTACAATACAGCACAACTTGGAAATTTAAAAAAATCTTAATTTTGAAAAAAAAATTCGTCCGTAAAATTTGCAAAGCTGCGAATTTAGCAAAAATATTTACGGCACAAGGCAGCACAAGTTGAGCACATTACAGCACAATTATCTTTTCGATTCTTAGAATGAAAAATTGTGTACAGTACACCACAACTTTGAAATTTAACAAGATCTTAAGTTTGCAAAGTTGTTAATTTTGCAAAAATAATTACGGCACAAGGCAGCACAAGTTTAGCACAAAACAGCACATCTTTTTTTTTTGAAAATCCAAAATGGCCATGCTAACTTCACGCCATGGGGCTTCGCAAAATTTAGTATCTTAAAACGAAAAATTGTGTACAATACAGCATAACTTTGAAATTTAAAAAAATCTTAATTTTGCAAAAAAAATTCATCCGTAATATTTGCAAAGTTGCGAATTTTGCAAAAATATTTACGGCACAAGGCAGCACAAGTTGAGCACATTACAGCACTGTTCAGATCACAAACATCTCGTGTAAACTGAGCACTTAGCACAGATTCGAAACTTTTCGATGTTCTTTTTCTTACCCGAATGTTGGCACATCGGTTTTTTCATGTGTCAACTTTTCTTTCTATTAAGTTGGTTCACTGGTTTTTTCATGTTCGTCCAACCGCCCTGCATCTCGTTCATTATGTATTTGGCCTTCAGTAAGCGTGCTTCTTATTTTGCAAATAGAAAACTTAAAACTATCTTACAAAGTAATTAACAATTAAACTTAAAAATTAACGTAGCTTAAAACCTAATAAAACTTTAAAACTAAAATTGTAAAACTAAAACTGGCATCAATAAAAGGAAACAAAAATCAACCCAAAAAAAAAAAAAACATTGTGTCGCCCAATTATTTTAGAAGCTGGAAACTTAGCGTCAGAGTGTCAGCGCTATACATGGTCCTATCGAGACGGATTATTGAGCGACAAAGTGGCCATAAAATCGGCAAATAGAATTATTAGCCAAAGCAACAGTTCTTGTGGAATTTCATTGTGTCTTTTGTGAGTTGGTTTGGTATGCACATAACCACGTGCACCACGAAATCGGTGGATTTCAGCCATCATCAGTGGAAAACCACATTGTTCACCTTAAGAAGGAAGCATAATATTATTTCCGCAGATCCCAATAGAGATTGTGTGGAATTTCACAGATTTGTGTGCACATAACCATCCACGTGCTCACCGCCAAATCTGCGCATATCTCATCAATCATCAGAGTGTGGTGTGCCGATCTTACCACAAAACTGCTCAGACATTGGGCGTTTATTATCAAGACATTCGGAAACATCTCGAAGCGTTTCTCCATCATCATCATCGCCGTCATCAGACTCAAAGTCTGAAAATCCTCGTGCTATCATCAAGAGCACTATCATTATCATCATCGTCGTTATCAGACTTAAAAGTGTAAGTCACTGTGCTCATCCTTATCAAAAGCACCATCATCATCATCATCGGACTTATAAGAGTCATATCTTTGTGCTTATCATAACAAGCACCATCGCCATCGTAATCATCACCAGTCGTCATCGAATCCATCATCATCATCACCGTCGGCAGCAATATTCGCATCATCAGGATCATCATCGGAATCAGCATCAGAATCATCATCAGAATCATCTTTAGAATCATCAGTACCATTATCAGAATCATCTTTAGAATCATCAGTATCATCATTAGAATCATCATAAGAATTATCATCAGCAAAACTATCATCCTAAAAAACCGAAGTCATCTTGTAATCTTATATACATTTATATATGTAAAAGGTACGTTTTATAAGTTCAGTTTGGTGCATTTGTATTTCTTTTATATTATTTGATAAACATACTCATAAAGTGATATATATTATACGTACGTGCTTTAAATTTCAATTTTGTCGATCAATCTCAATCCGACGAATATTAATCGCAGCGTTTTTTTCTTGTCGATACAGTGAGTCTTTTAGATGATTTAATTTTCGCGGCCGACCAATTGGTCGAGTTTCATGCGGCCTTTAAGGCCAGATCAAGTGCCACTCATACGTTTTCCTTGTTGGAAGCGTATCGGACAGAATTATTGAATTTATGGCTTGATGTCAAAACGACATGTACTCAATGTATGAGGACTAAGGATGAAGAGTTGAAAACTTCTTTAAATGAGGTTAAAGCCAAGTATCAAAGTTCTGCCGATACGTATTTACAATGTACAAGTTCAATTTCAGATTTTATGAAGTCATTAAATCGTGCTACTTCCGATTCTTCTAAAATTTTAGAAGAAAAAGATCACAATATTTCAAAGTTTGAACAAAGTTCACATAACATTAAAGTTCCTGCGTGCGATACTCAAGAATTTCATGGCAATTATTTACAGTGGCCATCTTTTCGTGATATGTTCACGGCAGTGTCCATAAAACATTCAAAGTTGAGTGATGTTCAAAAGCTGTTCCATCTTCGTGCAAAAACAAAAGATCAAGCATTCGATATTGTAAATAAAATCGGTTTAACCGATCATAATTTCAATCTCGCGTGGAATGCCTTGAAAGACCAATATGAAAATAAAAGGATTTTGGTTAACAACCAAATCCAAATTTTGTTAAATCAACCATATATTCTTATAGAATCTAGTCGGGAAATAAAGTCACTACAGAGTAGTATTAATGGCGCTTTAATTGCGCTAAAATCTCATGATATCGATATCGATTCCTGGAGTGCAATCATCGTTTATCTTTGTGCCTCTCGGCTTCCAGATACTACTCTCAGTCTTTGGGAAAGCTCACTAAAAATACCCACTGATATTCCGTCATGGGAACAAATGAATACGTTTGTATCAAATCGCTATCGCATCCTCGAAAGTGTCTCTGAAATGAAACAGAACACTACTAAACCAACTAAGTCACAGTCACAAATTATCAAACCTTTAATTAGTTCTAAAACAAAAGCCAAACCAGTTCGAAATGTTCACATGAAAATTATTCCCGCTTGTCAAGTTTGTAAAGAGCAGCATCCTCTACGACTCTGTCCTACCTTTTTGAAAATGTCTGTTGATGATAGACATAAAATAGTTCGCAAACATAAGTTTTGTTTCAACTGTCTCGCTCTAACACATCAGGCAAACCAATGCCAAAGTACTTACACTTGTCTTCGATGCAAGGGCAAGACTCACACTTTGCTGCACTTTGAACGAAATTCATCCACAGCTGCAAATCAGAAAGTTTCACTATCGCCAACGTTATCTCCTTCATCTCATGTCGTTTCTTCACCTCAAGTTCTAAATTCATCTCAACTAAATCATCCAAAATTACAGTCCACTCAAATAACCAATCATAATGTTATGTTTTCAAAAAGCTATCGCCAAGTTTTGCTGGCGACAGCTTTAGTGAAGGTTCGACACCAAGGAACGGATTTTGATCTTTGGGCCTTGATTGATCAAGGTTCCGAAGTTTCCTTTATATCGGAAAAATTCCAAAAGCTGATCGGTCTGCCCGGCGGTCAGCCATCAGCCGAATAGGGGGAATAACATGTAGCATACGAAAACATGCACGTGCCGTAACTATTCGGGACTGGTAGAAGTGTGATCATAGCCTCTTCGCGGCGGACGCTAGAAACAAGCCTTTAAAAAGGTTTGGCTAATATGATCGGGCTGGTTCCACAGGTTGGCAACAGGTTAATTCCCTGTTCCGTAAAACTAAAAAATTCTGAGACCTACAACCAGCCTCGGAAACGGACTGATCTCACGACGACAACCCACGCAAAGAAAACGGAAACACGATTTACGAATTTTCTTATGGAACGTACGATCGCTCTATAGAGCTCGAACTGCTCAGCAGCTAGCCGATGCTCTCTCAAAATATAAAGTTGACATAACAGCACTACAAGAAATAAGATGGACAGGGAATGGTGTTCTACAGAAGAAAGATTATGACTTATATTACAGCTGTCATGCAAAACACCACGTGCTCGGGGTAGGCTTCCTAGTCGGCGAAAAAATGAAGTCTACCATCATCGGCTATAACGCTCTAAGCGAAAGGCTATGCACCCTTCGCGTGCGAGGCAAATTTAAGAACATCAGCCTCATTAACGTTCACGGACCTACGGAGGAGTCCTCAGACGAAGAAAAAGAGACTTACTACGAACAAGTCGAGAGGGCCCTCAATGCCTGTCCAAGGTATGACGTAAAAATCATCCTTGGGGATTTGAATGCAAAAATAGGTCGGGAGCTGGTATTCAGGCATTACGCAGGCACCCAATGTTTGCATGAGAATACTAATGACAATGGACTTCGAGTCTTAGAATTGGCAGCATCGAAAAACATGGTCGTTGCGAGTACCAGGTTCCCGCGTAAAGATATCTACAAAGCCACCTGGGTATCACCTGATGGAGTCACTCGTAACCAAATTGACCACGTGTTGATAGACCGTCGCCACTACTCGAACTTGAGGATGGTACGAACGTACCGAGGTGCCAACATCGACTCGGATCACTATCTTGTTGGTATGGTTTCCGAGGGCGGATTGCCTTGCGAAGACGTATTGCATCCGCCGATCAGGTTCGAATCAACACGGCTGCTCTGCGCAGTGAAAACACCAGTAACACCTTTGGTAATGCGTTAGGACTCGCCCTAGAACTGGGTAGAGTAAGTCCTGAAGCCAGTATGCTGGGCGTAGATGAGAAGTGGACACGCCTTAAGAATACTGTCATTAGTACTGCCAACTCCATCTTAGGCAGCAGTCGTAGAAATCGGAACGACTGGTTTAATGATGAATGCAAGCTAGCGACTGAACGTAAGAATGTTGCGTACCGAGCAATGCAACAATCTCATAGAACGCGGGCACGCGATGAAACATAAAGAGACTGACGAAAAGGTATAATTTGCCCCATACATAAGAAGGGAGATGTCACTACGTGCAGCAATTATAGAGGTATCACGTTGTTGAGTACCGCCTATAAGATACTCTCCTCTATCCTACAAGACCGGATAACCCCATACGCTAAAACCATCATCGGACAATATCAGTTTGGTTTCATTCCAGCAAATCAACAACTGATCAGATCTTTACCCTTAGGCAGGCGATGGAAAAATGTCTAGAATTTAACATCCCAACATACCATCTGTTTATAGACTTTAAGGCCGCCTACGATAGTATAGCCAGGGTAGAACTTTACAAAGCCATGAGAGAATTCAGAGAATTGACACGACTATGTAGGTTGACCATGACCAACGTAACAAGCAAAGTAAAAATAACCGGATTGCTATCCAAACCAATCAACATCTTTAATGAACTCCGACAAGGGGATGGTTTGGCCTGCCTCCTCTTCAACCTGGCGTTGGAGAAAGCAATCCGTGACGCTGGCACGGCAACAAGAGGGACCATTGTCAAGAGGTCCAGCCAGGTACTGGCTTACGCAGACGACATCGACATCATCGGAAGAACCGAGCAATCTGTATATGATTCCTTCATCCAGATCGAGCAGGCGGCACAAAATCTGGGGCTGCACATTTGTGAAGGTAAAACAAAGTACATGGTGGCGTCGAATTCGAGAGGAACAGTTGGTCAAACAATCAAGGTAGCGGAGCACGAATTTGAAGTGGTGCAATCCTTTAAATACCTTGGGTCAATAGTAGCAGCCGATAACAATATAGAAGAAGAAATACGCGGGCGGCTTCTCAAATCCAACAGAGCCTACTATAGTCTGTCAAAGCTCTTCAATTCCAGAAATCTCACCATAACTTCAAAACTGCTGCTGTACAGGACCATGGTCCTGCCAGTACTCACATATGGATCCGAGACTTGGGTGCTTAGCAAAAGGCACTCCGACCTCTTAGCCGCGTTCGAGAGAAAAGTCTTAAGGAGAATTGTTGGCCCCATATGTGTGGAAGGACGATTCCGGAGACGGTACAATCATGAATTGTACGCAATCTACCTTGAAGCGGATATCGTGACAGAAATAAAGCTCGGTAGACTCCGGTGGGCAGGGCACCTAGCTCGCATGAGCGAAGATGAACCTGGTCGGAAAGTTCTTTGTGGTACATTCTATGGTAGACGACAGCGTTGTAGACCATGCTTGCGCTGGAGAGATGGCGTAGACCAGGACGCCCGGAGCCTTGGGGTGCGCAACTGGATGGCGGCGGCTCGAGACCGGGATGGGTGGAGAGACTTGTTGAAGGAGGCCAGGACCGGACCCCGGTTGTCGAGCCGATGATGATGATGATGATCGGTCTGCCCACTCAGATCACTCAAGCTCGTATATGTGGTATGGGCTCGACGGAAACTGCTTCTTCATCAAAGCTTTGCTCGTTTTTCCTGTGCTCTAACAAGGTTAGAGATTTTGGGATACACGCGCAAGCTTTAGTTCTTAAAAAACTAACATGTAATCTTCCTGCAGTTTCAATGGATTTGGGAAAAACCGATTTTAAGTTTAATTTTCCTTTGGCAGATCCGCTTTTTTATCAAAGCTCAAGCATTGATATGCTCATCGGAGCTGATCTTTATCCACATATCATTTTAGAGGGTTTGAAAACAAATGTTTTAAGTATTATCTTAGCACAGAATACTGTTTTTGGTTGGGTGTTGCTAGGCCCTGACGACAATATTCCTGTCGTCTCAACTTTTTCTACTTTTGTGACACAAAACGACGAATTATCAGTAGATCAAGCCATCGAAAGATTTTGGAAGCTTGAGGAATTGCCCCCAACTCCTATGCTTACTTCATCTGAACAATTTTGTGAGGATTTGTATTGCAGTACGACTTTTCTCGACCCATCTACGGGTCGATATGTAGTGAAGCTCCCCTTTAAAAAATCCCTCGATGACTCCCAACTGGGGCACTCACGTTTCAATGCAATGAGACAATTTCTTCGTAACGAGAAATCTCTAATGGCCACACCCAATCTCAAGGAGGAATATCGAAAGTTACTTTCAGAATACGTGACGTTAGGTCATATGGCACCCACTCCGCCCTACGAACTACATAATGAGCATAATGTTCAGTCGTATTACCTGCCACATCACGCTGTTCTGAAACCTCAGAGTATCACCACAAAATTACGTGTTGTCTTTAATGCGTCAAGGAGTTCCTCAAATGGTAAAAGTCTCAACGATCTGTTGCATCCAGTTCCTATTCTCCAAAACGATATAACTTTCTTGATCCTTAACTGGAGTTTTTATAAATATGTCTTTAACGGCGATATCGAAAAGATGTATCGCCAAATACACATCCATCCTGATCATTCACAGTTTCAACGGATTTTGTTTTCATCCTAGTCCTGACCAAAAAGTCAATGACTATCAACTCAACACAATTGTGCTCCTTATCTGGCCATACGCACTCTGCATCAATTAGCTTCGGATGTCCAATCAATTTACACTCTTGCGTCTAAAATCTTGAAAAAGGAATTTTATGTGGATGATGTTCTTTCCGGTGCTCACGATATTTTCTCAGCGCGAAGAAGTCAAATTGAACTTATAACCGCTCTTCATTCCGCTGGATTTAGTCTAAGAAAATGGACAGCTAACCACTCCGAGCTTCTAAATCATATTCCAAAAAATCATCTCCTAAATAAGGATTTTTTGCAATTTAAAGAGGACAGTGCCACCAAAACCCTTGGTATTCAATGGAATGCATCTTCCGACACTTTTTCGTTTTCTATTAATCCCAAGAGTTTTTCCCTCATCTCTATTATAAAACGATCGGTTTTATCAACTATTGCTAAGTTATATGATCCTGCTGGCTAGCTGGCGCCAATCATTATAACGGCAAAAGTATTAATGCAACAGATATGGAAAGATAAAATCAGATGGGATGAAAATCTATCGTGTTCTGAACGAATTCGCGGATATCCAAAATATCACTATCCCTAGATTGAGTTTTACCCTTGGCAGACTTTTCAACTGCATGGCTATTCTGATGCCTCAGAAAAGGCTTATGCCGCTGCTGTTTACGTTCTGGTGGATCATACTTCCTCAAAACCTTCTTCACATTTGTTATGGGATAAATCAAAGGTTGCACCTGTCAACACTATTTCTCTTCCTCGTTTAGAACTGCAGGGTGCGGTTCTGTTGTCGCGAATGATTCGAATACTTCTCAATCAATTCTAGTTCTTTCATAATAATCCTATTGAATTGTGGACAGATTCGACCATTGTTTTAGCTTGGATTAATAAGCCACCTAGTAGTCTGGCAACCCGTGGTATTTCCCCAAAAGAATTAAAATCAAATCAACAATGTTGGAATGGGCCATTCTGGTTACAAGAACCAGAAGAAAATTGGCCATCATTTGAAGTGTCTAATCCGTCAAACGAAAACATACCCGAATATAAAACAATCCAAGCACATGTTGCTTTAATATCAAGTGATTTCGAAAACGAAATCTTGTGTCGTTTTTTTCCTGGCCTAAGGCAGTTAGAATTATTAGTTATATACTTCGGTTCTGTAATTCAACTCGAAAACTTCCAATTCGAGCTATATATAGCTCACCAGCGCTTCTTTATGAGGAAATCAAATTCACTAAATTAAAAATTATCCAGTTAACACAGAAAAATCTTTTCTGCGTAGAATATGAAGCACTAATTCAAGGGAAAAGATTAAAGCCTAAAAGTAGTCTTTTATCCCTTACTCCATTTCTAGACTCCAATCAAATTAATCGATCTCATAGTCGACTTGCATCCTCCTCTTTATCGTATAACTAGCGCTTTCCTATCCTTCTGCCTTATGAATCTCATTTAGCTAAACTCTTAGTCGCTTATAGGTATTCATCAACTTTCATTACATGGTGAGATTCAATTAATGATCCGAATAGTGCGTTCTGATTACTGGATACTTAAGTTAAAAACATTAGTCAAAAAATATATTCGAACGTGCAAACCTTGTACGTTAACCACTGAACCACTTTAAGCTTGCCATTCACCAATATCGGTATAGATTTTGCTGGCCCGTTTGTAATAAGAAATTACTACGGGAGAAAGTTTCGATTAGAAAAGGGTTATGTATGCCTTTTTGTATGCTTCGCAGACAAAAGCTATACATTTAGAAGCTGTTAGTGATTTATCTACAGTTGCTTTCCTTGCATCCTTCAATCGCTTTGTTGCTCGCAGGGGACTGCCTTCAAAGATCTATACTGATAATGGCACAAATTTTGTCGGTGCTTCAAAAATATTAATGTCAGATTTTCAAAAGGCTCTTCATAGTTATCCCAGTAGCGCATCACTTAATTTTTCGCAAATTATTTGGAAATTTATTCCTCCTGGCTCCCTCCACACGGGTGGTTTGTGGGAAGCTGGAGTGAAAAGTTTCAAAATCCATTTTCAGAAAATTGCTGGAAATTCAAAATATACTTTTGAAGAATTTTCAACGCTGTTGGCTCGAATCGAGGCTTGTCTTAATTCCCGACCTTAATCTCGAATCTCTGACACTCCTGATGATTTCCTCCCATTAACTCCAGGGCATTTTTTAAGGGGTGGACCTTTGCTAAGTCCTCCAGAACCGTCCGAGTTTCATAAATATATTAGTTTCGTACGTAGATGGAACACGCTTAAAATCATACATCATCAGTTCAGTATACGCTGGAAGGAAGAGTATCTAAAGGAACTCAATAAAAATTCTAAATGGAAATATCCTCAAGGGGATATTGAAGTTGGTGACCTTGTTGTTCTTCGTAACGAACAGCTTCCTCCGAATGAATGGCGACTTGGTAGGGTCTTAAAGGTCCATCGTGGTCCCGATAACAAAGTCCGGGTTGTCAATGTCAAAACTTAGAAAGGAGTTGTAACTCGTTCTGTCGTCAAGTTATGCGTTCTACCTTCGGATTGAAAAATTAAAACATTTACGGACTCTTATCTCCTTTATCCTACGCATAACATATAATATAATTATTGCCTTATTTAAACTAAAATTTTTCCAATGAATTAATGTATATTTAAAAACGCATCTAAATTGAACTTATAGTACGTATAATTAACTCTTAATTTGAAATAATCTTTAAAAAACTATAACTTCTAATTGAATTTGTATATTAATTAACTCGTCATAATGAATTCTTTTTGCATGCTTCTAATTGAATTTGTATATTAATTAACTTGTCATAATGAATTCTTTTGCATGCGAGAATGCAAGGCTGCCGGAATGTTCAGATCACAAACATCTCGTGTAAACTGAGCACTTAGCACAGATTCGAACCTTTTCGATGTTCTTTTTCTTACCCGAATGTTGGCACACCGGTTTTTTCATGTGTCAACTTTTCTTTCTATTAAATTGGTACACTGTTTTTTTCAGGTTCGTCCAACCGCCCTGCATCTCGTTCATTATCTATTTGGCCTTCAGTAAGTGTGCTTCTTATTTTGCAAATTGAAAACTGAAAACTATATTACAAAGTTATTAACAATTAAACTTAAAAATTAACGTAGCTTAAAACCTAATAAAACTTTAAAACTAAAATTGTAAAACTAAAACTTGAATCAATAAAAGGAAACAAAAATCAACCCAAAGAAAAAAAAAAAAAACATAGTGTCGCCCAATTATTTTCGAAGCTGGAAACTTAGCGTCAGAGTGTCGGCGCTATACAAGCACTATTATTTTTTTTTCAAAATCCATAATGGCGATGCTAACTTCACGCTATGGGGCTTCGTAAAATTTAGTATCACCCATAAAAGTGGCAAATATGCATTTTTTTTTATCTTTTCGATTCTTAGAATGAAAAATTGTGTACAATACAGCACAACTTTGAAATTTAAAAAATCTTAATTTTGAAAAAAAAAATGTATCCGTAACATTTGCAAAGTTGCGAATTTTTGATAAATATTAACGGCACAAGGCAGTACAAGTTGAGCACGTAACAGCACAATTTTTTTTTTTGAAAATCCAAAATGGCGATGCCAACTTCACGCTATGGGCCTAGCAAAATCACCCATAAGAGTTGCAAATATGCAAATTTTTTTTTATCTTTTCGATTCTTAGAATGAAAAATTGTGTACAATACAGCACAACTTTGAAATTTAAAAAATCTTAATTTTGAAAAAAAATTCATTCGTAAAATTTGCAAAGTTGCGAATTTTGGAAAAATATTTATTTTAATATTTGGAATAAATATTTAAGGCAGTACAAGTTGAGCACATTACAGCACAACTTTTTTTTTTTGAAAATCCAAAATGGCGATGTTTACTTCAGCCTATGGGGCTTCGCAAAATTTAGTATCTTAAAACGAAAAATTGTGTACAGTACAGCACAACTTTGAAATTTAACAAAATCTTAAGTTTGCAAAGTTGTAAATTTTGCAAAAATATTTACGGCACAAGGCAGCACAAGTTGAGCACATTACAGCAAATCTTTTTTTTTTGAAAATCCAAAATGGCGATGCTAAGTTCACGCTTCGCAAAATTAAATTTTTTGCCGTAAAAATTACAAATTTGCAATTTGTTTTTTATATTTTTGGTTTTGTATAGCACAAACTAAGCACAAAACAGCACAACTTTGCTTTTTAAGATAATCGTAATTTTGCAAAGAAATGTATCCGTAAAATTTGCAAAGTTCCGAATTTTGGACAAAATATTTACGGCACAAGGCAGTACAAGTTGAGCACATTACAGAACATCTTTTTTTTTTGAAAATCCAAAATGACGATGCCAACTTCACGCTATGGGGCTTCGCAAAATTTAGTATCCTAAAACGAAAAATTGTGTATAATACTGCACAATTTTGAAATTTTAAAAAATGTTAATTTTGCAAAAAATTTCATCCGTAACATTTGCAAGTTGCGAATTTGGCAAAAATATTAACGGCACAAGGCAGCACAAGTTGAGCACATTACAGCACAACTCTTTTTTTGAAAATCAAAAATGGCGATGCTAACTTCACGCTTTGGGGCTTCGCAAAATTTAGTATCTTAAAACGAAAAATTGTGTATAATACTGCACAATTTTGAAATTTTAAAAAATGTTAATTTTGCAAAAAATTTCATCCGTAACATTTGCAAAGTTGCGAATTTTGCAAAACTATTTACGGCACAAGGCAGCACAAGTTGAGCACATTACAGCACAACTAATTTTTTTTTGAAAATCCAAAATGGCGATGCTAACTTCACACTTCCCAAAATTAATTTTTTGCGGTAAAAGTTGCAAATTTGCAATTTTTTTTTTTATATTTTTGGTTTTGTATAGCACAAACTAAGCACAAAACAGCACAACTTTGCTTTTTAAGAAAATCGTAATTTTGCAAAAAAATTTATCCGTAAAATTTGCAAAGTTGCGAATTTTATAAAAATATTTACGGCACAAGGCAGTACAAGTTGAGCACATTACAGCACAACTTTTTTTTTTTGAAAATCCAAAATGGCGATGCTAATTTCACGCTATGGGGCCTCGCAAAATTTAGTATCAAGCATAAGAGCACGATGTGGCGTGGACATCTTGGACCGAGCTCAATTCTCCATGAACATGGCAGGGAGACCTTTGATAAATTGTAAGTCCCAGCAATCAGGCAAAGAAAAGCTTTGTACCCTGGTCAGCAACGACCGAATAGCCCACAACGAAAAAGCAGTACTAGTAAACTTCGAAGCTGAAGAGTTACCAACAGTTGAAAGAATGAAAGGACCGTCAAAGGGCACTGCAGTCCGTATCAGATTGATAAATGACCAGCCATTTAACGAAGATATTACCCTCGCAACCAAATTAAGCAAAAGGTAACTAATGAAGAAATAGATGAGTTGTTGAAAGATGTTTTAATAAACAAAAAAAAAATATAGATATCACAAAAAAAAAAAATATATACATAGGAAACAAATATCATGATAAGAAAACAGAACATATAGGTACTAAAATTGAATTTAAAAGAAAAAAATATCATAAAAAGAAAACAAGAAAAAAAATTAGAATAAGAAAAAAATTAAAATAAAACAAAGAAAACAAAAAAAAAAACAATAAAATATACCATAAAAAAAAAGAAAAAAAAACAAGAAAAACAAAATAAAAAAAAAATTTAATAATAAGTAATCTGGAAAAAAAAATACAAAAAAAAATGTCTTACTTACAGACAACCCCGATTTCCCCATCACAAAGGCAAGCACCGATCGACTGGGTCAAGTCCCACTCCCAATGATGTTTTACCATCCTTATACTACCGCGCCTATTGCGGGTAGCACCGATGGACACCGATGGACTGGGTTAAATCCCACTCTCAATGATGCTGTAGCATTCTTATACTACCGCGCCTCTTGCGGATAGCACCGATGGACACCGATGGACTGGGTCAAATCCCACTCTCAATGATTCTGTAGCATCCCTATACTATCGCGCCTCTTGCGGGTAGCACCGATGGACACCGATGGATAGGATCATGCCCTATAAAATGATCACCGAACCACATATCTAGTTTTTAAAGACGAGAAGGTTCTCGTCTCCGAAAGGAGGAGGGAAATGTAATGATGCATTACACCCTCTTCTTCACCGCCGCCGGCCGTTTATTAAATTGCATACAAAGCAATCCTGAATCATCGTTAACAAGGACTCTAGAGTTTTGTCATGTACCTCGCGGTTTAATTAAAAAAAAACTTTATCGTTTCTTTTTTTATTTATTTTTTTTTTTCTTTATTATTATTTATTATTTTCTTATTATTTATTTATTATTTTCTTATAAATTATTTATTATTTTCTTTAACAAAAGAGGCCGCTGTCCAAAGCAAGGCTGCACCTCTTAGGTCAAAGTTACAAATTAGACTGACTTAAAATAATAGTTTGAGTTTTAACGAAAGTTACAAAAGAAGAAAAATGTGCCGCGTTTACAAAAAGTATATTTGTTTTTAAAATATTCATATTTCGTTTATTTAAAGTGAAATATGAGTAAATAGGAATGCGCTATTGGTGGCGTGGAAAGGGGTGTATCCGCTTGGGATTGGTTTTGCAAGGTTTGCAAAAATGGCGTGGGAACTGTAAATATGCCGTTAGGCAAAGGGGAGTTTCCGGGGAAACGGGATTATTGTTTCAGGTGGAGTCTCGGACGTAACTCCTCCCCCCTTAAGATTCTTCTCCGGAGAATCATTATTTCGAATATTTACTTTAATTTTACTTTTTGTTGTTCTTTTTGTGAAACAAATAATTAAAAATACAATTATTAAACTCAAAATTAAAAAGTTAAAACTATAATGTATGCTCGTGTTTATTTTATGTTTAAATTTAATTTCCTCAATGAGCTTTCGATTTTCTATTTGTTTTACATTAATTTCAGCGCTAGAAAAATTCATATCAACTGCTTTGATTTTTACGTTACTTAAGCTAGGTATTATAAAACTTTCATAATATATAAAATTTTCGTACTTAATAGTATTTATATTTATTACACAATTTTCAAATTTAATAGCATAATTGCCCATCAATTCTAATTTAAAATTATTACAGTTATGTTCAATAGTTGTCTTGGGCATATTTTTAAGTATTATAATATTATTTGCTAATTGTTTAATTTCTATGTTTTTGTTTTTTATAAAATTACAACTTGTATTTTTTTTGAAAATATTCTTAATACATTCATCATCAATGATTTTCAATTCATCTTTTCTTAAAATTTTATTATCATCTTTATAATTAGTTTTTCCATCTGTTATTATTGTTTTGTAATTAGAGTTAAGTTCAAGAAATTCTAAATTTGGAATTGGTTCTATAAATACACGGTGAAATTTTGTATTATCATAAACTGGGATCATTATAACAAAGATTATTTGGTTTTTGTGAAATATACTTGAACTTTTGATGTCTTTAAAGTTTTCAAATGTAATATTAAAATTTTCAACTTCTTTTGGTGACAAAATATCTTTTCCTAGGAGACCTAATTGGCTTAGTAAAATGCTTTCCTTTACTTTTTTAACTTGATTGCTAAGTAATTGAATATCGTACTGAATTTGAAATGCATGTTGCATTGTGGTTATTTTAAAGTTTTCCTTTTCGATTGCGTTACTTATTGTTGAAAATTGGTTTTTTATGTCTTGTTGTTGTTTGTTTATGTGTTTTGTTATATTGTAAATGTTTTCGTAAAATTCAGAATTTATTTTAATTTGGTCGTTCAACCCGTCAATTAGATTTTTACTGTTTTGTTCGTTTAAGCTAAGTCTTGTTTTTACTTCGCGTTCGTCTTCGTAGTCCATTGTTCCTGCCAAATATTTTAAACTTGTTCCTAAAAAATTGAATAAAGCTCTTTTTTGTCTATGTTTAATTAAACTATTTATTTCTTGTCCTAGTTGGTTTAATCCATGTATAATAGTTGGGAATTCGTCCTTGTCTTTTAAGTTTTCAACGTTGTGTTTAAGAAGTTCAAAACTGTCCGTCCATAGTGTTAAATTTATGACGTGCAAAATTTTATAATAACTTTCAATGACTTTTGTTTCTTCGCCTCTAATTGTTATAAATCCATTGCCTTCGTTTAAATTCTGTATGTCAATCTTTTGTTCGGTTGTCGTTGTAATTAATAGGAAGATTATGAATAAAATCTGAAAGGAAAATATCTTAATAATAATTTTTTTTTTTTTTTTTTTTTTTTTTTTTTCATCGATCTTCATATTTGTATTTTCTCTTAACTTGTGTCTTATAAAATTTACTACCTTTCTCGTTCTGTATATAATCTTTGTTTATAACAACTGGATTTGATTCTGTGTGGACTGGCTTAAGTTTATTACTAACTCTATTCTTTAAGTATGTATGTTTATCTTCTGTAAAATCAATGTCTTCTCTATTTTTATTTAACTTATCTATACATTTAATTTTATTTGTATTTACTAGTTCTACAATTTTAGGGTATTCCTCTTTTGAAACGTTTCCGTTTAGGAAATCTAAGGGTCTCTTTTTGGTTGTTGAATGGATGGTATTGTTATATATTGCAACTGCATTCAAAACCTTATTACGTAAAGTATCTCTGTTGTTTTCATCAGCAGAGAAGGTTCGAATGTGTTCATTCAGGGTAGAATGGAACCTTTCAATATCAGAGTTACCCGTTTTATTGTATGGAGTGGTGATGTGTAGGTGGACGTTTTTCTCTTTAAGAAATTCCTTAATCATTATTGAAGAAAAACCTGTTTCTCCATCAGTTATTATTTTGGTTGGTGGGCCAAAATTTATAAATCTATGTTTAAGTGTATTAAGAAGGCTTATCCACGTTCTGTGTTTTATTTCTTCTACAGTCACATGTTTGGTAAATTTATCTATCATGGTAACGTACATCAGGTTAATATGCGCGTACCAGATATCGATGTGGAGGACTTCATTCGGTTTTTCGGGAGTTTCCGTTATTTTTAATGGAATTTTGTACGGGTGTCTTTCGTATTTCGATTTGTTGCAAATTTTACAATTATTAATAAAACTTTGGATTCTGTCTTTTAACTTTGGGGCGTAAAAACTATCTTTAATTTCTTCGTAGGTTTCATTGATACCTCTATGATTTAGGTGCTCATGTGTTGTAATTATTACATGTGCCAATTTTTCCTCATCTTCTAAGTCTCCTAAAAACTTACTACACTTAATTACTCTTAAACGTTTGTTTTTACTAAAATATCTCACATAAACATCTTGAAACTTTGCAAATAAATGGTCATCCTTAGAGTAGACACCTACTATTCCTTTTGAAGGTATAAATTTCTTCATTATATCTATAATCAATTTTTCATTAAAATTTTTCATTTCTACTACTATTCTACTTTTTTTGAAGACGTGGTATACTTTATGGTTGGTTGTTTTGTCTGTAGTATTAAGGATTATTTGGGTTTTGTATATGTTGACAGGGGATTCTACGATTGGAATATGGTTGCTACTATCCTCATTTGCACTGTGAATAGTTGCCACCATTGATTCTTCGTCTTCATTCCTTGTATTGTTATGTTCTGTAAACCTACTTGTACTGCAATGTGGTTCTTCTAAATAATCGGTGGAATTTCCTGCATTTTCATTAAAGTATGATTCCATTCTGGATAATCCATCCGCCACTTGATTATCCTTACCTTTTACATATTCGATCTCAAAATTAAACTCTTCCAGTTTAATTTTCCATCGTTGGAGTTTAATATTGGGTTCTCTTAAAGAACTCAACCAAACAAGAGGACGATGGTCTGTTCGAACTGTAAACTTCCTTCCATAGAGATAGGGCCTAAAATATTTTGTGGCCCATACTATTGCCAATAGTTCTTTCTCTATCGTGGAGTACTTAGTTTCGTGTATGTTAAGTGTTCGGCTAGCAAAACACAATGGGTGATTATCCTGTGAAAGTACAGCGCCCAACGCATAGTTTGAGGCGTCTGTAGTTAAAACGAACTTTTTATTAAAATCTGGGTACTGAAGTATAGGATCTGATATTATTAACTTCTTAAGACTTTGGAAACTGTCGATATATTCTTGATTGTTGATGTCAATTTTAGCATTTTTTTTCAAAAATACTGTCATCGGTTTTGCTACTTTAGAATAATCTTTTATAAACTTCCTATAATATCCGGTTATACCTAAGAAAGCTTTAATTTGTTTTGAAGTCTTTGGTAACTTATACTCCTGTATTGCCGCAACTTTGTTTGGGTTTGGTTTTACACCTTCAGTTGTGACAATGTGCCCTAAGAACTCTGTTTCTTTTTTTAAAAATTCACACTTGTCAAGTTGTACTTTTAAATTAACTTCTTTTAACCTTCTAAAAATTTTATTTAATGCTAACAAATGTTCATCAAGACTTGTGGAGAATATAATAATATCATCTAAATAAACCCAACAAAATTTTCCTACGTAATCTGCCAGTATGGAATTCATTAACCTCTGAAAAGTTGCAGGAGCGTTTTTCAAGCCGAAGGGCATACGAACAAACTCATAATGTTCGTCATCGGTAGAAAAAGCTGTTTTTTGTATATCTTCCTCTGCAATTTCAATTTGGTGAAATCCTTTCGCTAAGTCGAGGGTCGTGAAGTACTGAGCTCTACCCAATTTGTCGAATATTTCATCCATATTACGCATTGGGAATTTGTCGTCTATTGTAACGTCGTTTACTTTTCGATAGTCGACTACTATCCTCCATTTTTTTTCGTTTGATGCGTCCATTTTCTTTGGGACTACCCAGATTGGTGCTGAGTATGGCGAATTGCTATGCCTGATAATGCCTTGTCTCAGCATATCAGTTATTTGTTTCTTTACTTCGTTTTTGTGCACTTCCGGGTATCTGTAAGTTTTGGTATATATTGGTATCTCATTCACTGTCCTTATTCGGTGCTTAATTGCACTAGTGAATGATAGATCACTTCCTTCTTGGTAGAATATAGAAGCGTTTCTTGAAACAATGTTTAAAACTCCTTTTCTTTCTTCTTCGTTAAGGTGTTTGACTCTTATTTGATCGAGAATTGGGTCAGTACTTGTTTCTGTGTGATATATTTCAAACTCGGGGACTATTTGTTCATAGTCTTCAAGTTTGGGGTGTACACTGGATTCTAAAACTGAAACTACTTTTTCGCAGTTATTTGTTGTTGTTTCTTCATTTCCATTGAAGAAAATCGGAATTTTCGTTTCCTTTATTATTAGTAATTTATTCTCAAAGTCAAGAACAGCTTTAATTGGAATTAAAATGTTATTACCAATCAGACCATCGAAGCAATCGTGAAATTTATGTTCCAGGAATTCAGCAGTTTTGTTTAACATGCCTAACTCTTTGAATAATGGAATTTTCACTTTGCTATATGCATATATTGGTGTACCTGCCGTTTTGATTTCAATTGGTTTTTCTAACTTTGCTTGCCATTTTGGGTGGCATAACCCAGGATTGAGGATACTAGTTTCTGACCCTGTGTCAATTAGTATCCGCAATGTAAACTTATTATTTTTTGTCTTTATGACTATATAGGGAAGTCTACCCCTGGGCTTTCTTCCCGAAAATCCTCAACGTCATTGAGAGTGTTTACTTGACGTTGATGAGATATGGACAAGGTGTCCATCTGTTCAGAGTTATTACCATAATTGTTATAGTTTTTATTATTAGAGTTGCTATTATTATAGTTTCGGAACTGGTTAGAAGGATTTTTCCAGTTTCCGGAGTTATTATTGGGGTTGTTATAGTTTCGGAACTGGTTAGAAGAAGAATTTCTCCAGTTTCCGGAGTTATTATTGGGGTTGTTATAGTTTCGGAACTGGTTAGAAGAAGAATTTCTCCAGTTTCCGGAGTTATTATTGGGGTTGTTATTATTATTAAAGTTTCGGGACTGTCCCGATCCATTACTTTGATTAAAGGGATTGTTATTATAATTATTATTGTTATTATTATAAGAAGGATTTTGATAATTTTGTGAAAATGTTTGCCTTGGTAACATGTTATTGGGATTTTTGTTTAGTCTAGAATTGTTATTTGGATTGATTTTTGCAGTAATTTTTGTATAAGCATAGCCAGACTCATGAAGAATGTCCATGGCTTGCTCTAATGTTTTTGGCTGCCTGCATATCAGTATGCCTTTCATTGGCTCTGGGATTTTACTTATGAATAGCCTAAGTGACATTTCGCAATTTTTCTTTATTTCTATTGAAGAAATAATTGTCTTGTCCTGATTTGTCTTGCTATTAAGTCTCCTAAGTGCTATCTTAATTCTATCATAGAAGTTCTGGCAACTATCGTAGAATTGTAGACCTCGCAGGTCATCGTATAGTTGTTCTACAGATTTTCTGTCACCAAAGTATTGATAAAGTATTTTTTTTATTTCTTCCCAAGTGGAAGCACTATTGTTTATTTCTATTGCTTCTCGAGCTCTTCCTATCAATTTACTTTTGATTATGTCTAGAAAAATGAGTTGGACATTTGGTTCAAATTTGCAGAGGGAGGGATAAGCCCTATCTAATAAATCAATGAAATTATTTAGATTTTCGAAATTACCATTAAAGGTAGGTAATCCGTTTAAATATTTTATCGGATCTAATGTTAAAGTTAGGCCGTGACTTACTCCTGTTTCCGTTGTTATTGCCGCCGCTGCTGCTGCTGCTGTTGACTTTGGGTCTGCTGTGGTGTTCATCTTGTCACTTAGTTGTTGCTCTGTGTTGATTCACTTGTGTCAATTTTTGTGTAAGAACTTTTTTTTTCTTTGATTTGTCACTTCCCTGATCACCATCCACTTTTGTTCTCGCATTGGTGTGTTTTTGTTTGAACGTTAGTTATTCTTATTTTTTCCGCACTTTTGTTCTTTTCTCGAACGATATTGATTTGTATTTTTCGGCTCTTTTTCGAACTGAGTTATTCGCGCGTTTTGTTCTTTTTCGAACTTTTGCACTTTTAACGCATTTATTATTTTTCGAATTGTTCGCACGTTTTTTGCACTTTTTGTTCTTTTTCGAACCGTTGTACTTTAACGTATTTATTGTTCTTCGAATTGTTCGCACGTTTTTTGCACTTTTTGTTCTTTTTCGAACCGTTGTACTTTAACGTATTTATTGTTCTTCGAATTGTTCGCACGTTTTTTGCACTTTTTGTTCTTTTTCGAACCGTTGTACTTTAACGTATTTATTGTTCTTTTTCGAACGACCGACTGCGCCAGTTTTGTCATGTACCTCGCGGTTTAATTAAAAAAAAACTTTATCGTTTCTTTTTTTATTTATTTTTTTTTTTCTTTATTATTATTTATTATTTTCTTATTATTTATTTATTATTTTCTTATAAATTATTTATTATTTTCTTTAACAAAAGAGGCCGCTGTCCAAAGCAAGGCTGCACCTCTTAGGTCAAAGTTACAAATTAGACTGACTTAAAATAATAGTTTGAGTTTTAACGAAAGTTACAAAAGAAGAAAAATGTGCCGCGTTTACAAAAAGTATATTTGTTTTTAAAATATTCATATTTCGTTTATTTAAAGTGAAATATGAGTAAATAGGAATGCGCTATTGGTGGCGTGGAAAGGGGTGTATCCGCTTGGGATTGGTTTTGCAAGGTTTGCAAAAATGGCGTGGGAACTGTAAATATGCCGTTAGGCAAAGGGGAGTTTCCGGGGAAACGGGATTATTGTTTCAGGTGGAGTCTCGGACGTAACTCTAGAAAGAGCCAATCATAAGAATAAGAAAATATTAATAATACTTTTTGTTTGTGAAATTATAATTCACACTCGGTTCAAACCGAAATATATATAAGAGACCGTGGATGAGCACCATAAAATCGAGCTCTGCCACAGAAGAAATCAGTACCAATACCGAGTATTTGGTGAGTCTCCATTGTGTTAAGTAGTAAGAGTGACGTCTGCTATCTCAGATTGTAATTTAGTGACGTCTGCTATCTCAGATTGTAATATAGTGACGTCTGCTATCTCAAATTGTAATTAAGTGACGTCTGTTATCTCAGATTGTAATTCAGGATATATTGCTAAACATTTGAATTGTATAAATCTAGGTTATAAGGTTATATAAATGTAAATAACTATAAGCATATATATATTGAATTGTATAACAGTACATATAGTTATAAGACAATAAGAATTGCATAGAAATTCTAAGAACCAGCGATTGGTGCATAAAAACCACCTCAAATACACTAAAGTTTGTTGCTTCTTTGGTAAAACCCTGGACCCGACGAGCATACCTCAGCCTATGACAAAAAGCATCTCACAAAATCCAATATGGCGATGCTTACTTCACGCTATGGGGCTTCGCAAAATTTAGTATCACCCAAAAAAGTTTCAAAAATGCAAATTTTTTTTATCTTTTCGATTCTTAGAATAAAAAATTGTGTACAATACAGCACAGCTTTGAAATTTAATAAAATCTTAATTTTGCAAAAAATCTCATCCGTAAAATTTGCAAAGTTGCCAATTTTGCAAAAATATTTACGGCACAAGGCAGCACAAGTTGAGCACATTACAGCACAATTATCTTTTCGATTCTTAGAATGAAAAATTGTGTACAGTACAGCACAACTTTGAAATTTAACAAGATCTTAAGTTTGCAAAGTTTTAAATTATGCAAAAATATTTACGGTACAACGCAGCACAAGTTTAGCACATTACAGCACATCTTTTTTTTTTGAAAATCCAAAATGGCCATGCTAACTTCACGCCATGGGGCTTCGCAAAATTTAGTATCTTAAAACGAAAAATTGTGTACAATACAGAACAACTTTGAAATTTAAAAAATCTTAATTTTGCAAAAAATTCCATCCGTAACATTTGCAAAGTTGCGAATTTTGCAAAAATATTAACGGCACAAGGCAGCACAAGTTGAGCATATTACAGCACAACTTTTTTTTTTTTTGAAAATTCAAAATGGCGATGCTTACTTCACGCTATGGTGCTTCGCAAAATTTAGTATCTTAAAACGAAAAATTGTATACAAAACAGCACAACTTTGAAATTTAAAAAAATCTTAATTTTGCAAAAATATTTCATCCGTAACATTTGCAGAGTTGCGAATTTTGCGAAAATATTTACGGCACAAGGCAGCACAAGTTGACCACATTACAGCACTGTTCAGATCACAAACATCTCGTGTAAACTGAGCACTTAGCACAGATTCGAACCTTTTCGATGTTCTTTTTCTTACCCGAATGTTGGCACATCGGTTTTTTCATGTGTCAACTTTTCTTTCTATTAAGTTGGTTCACTGGTTTTTTCACGTTCGTCCAACCGCCCTGCATCTCGTTCATTATCTATTTGGCCTTCAGCAAGTGTGCTTCTTATTTTGCAAATAGAAAACTTAAAACTATCTTACAATTAATTAACAATTAAACTTAAAAATTAACGTAGCTTAAAACCTAATAAAACTTTAAAACTAAAATTGTAAAACTAAGACTGGCATCAATAAAAGGAAACAAAAATCAACCCAAAAAAAAAAAAAACATTGTGTCGCCCAATTATTTTAGAAGCTGGAAACTTAGCGTCAGAGTGTCGGCGCTATACATGGTCCTATCGAGACGGATTATTGAGCGACAAAGTGGCCATAAAATCGGAAAATAGAATTATTAGCCAAAGCAACAGCTCTTGTGGAATTTTATTGTGTCTTTTGTGAGTTGGTTTGGTATGCACATATCCATCATCCACGTGCAGCACCACCAAATCTGTGAACTTTCGTCGTGTGTTTTGTGAATTGGTTTGGTATGCGCATAACCATCCACGTGCACCACCAAATCGGTGGATTTCAGCCATCATCAGTGGAAAACCACATTGTTCACCTTAAGAAGGAAGCATAATATTATTTCCGCAGATCCCAATAGAGATTGTGTGGAATTTCACAGATTTTAACTTGGTTTTTTTTGTGTGCACATAAACATCCACGTGTTCACCGCCAAATCTGCGCATATCTCATCAATCATCAGAGTGTGGTGTGCCGATCTTACCACAAAACTGCTCAGACATTGGGCGTTTATTATCAAGACATTCGGAAACATCTCGAAGCGTTTCTCCATCATCATCATCGCCGTCATCAGACTCAAAGTCTGAAAATCCTCGTGCTATCATCAAGAGCACTATCATTATCATCATCGTCGTTATCAGACTTAAAAGTGTAAGTCACTGTGCTCATCCTTATCAAAAGCACCATCATCATCATCATCGGACTTATAAGAGTCATATCTTTGTGCTTATCATAACAAGCACCATCGCCATCGTAATCATCACCAGTCGTCATCGAATCCATCATCATCATCACCGTCGGCAGCAATATTTGCATCATCAGGATCATCATCGGAATCAGCATCAGAATCATCATCAGAATCATCTTTAGAATCATCAGTACCATCATCAGAATCATCTTTAGAAGCATCAGTATCATCATTAGAATCATCATAAGAATTATCATCAGCAAAACTATCATCCTAAAAAACCGAAGTCATCTTGTAATCTTATACATGTACATTTATATATGTAAAAGGTACGTTTTATAAGTTCAGTTTGGTGCATTTGTATTTCTTTTATATTATTTGATAAACATACTCATAAAGTGATATATATTATACGTACGTGCTTTAAATTTCAATTTTGTCGATCAATCTCAATCCGACGAATATTAATCGCAGCGTTTTTTTCTTGTCGATACAATGAGTCTTTTAGATGATTTAATTTTCGCGGCCGACCAATTGGTCGAGTTTCATGCGGCCTTTAAGGCCAGATCAAGTGCCACTCATACGTTTTCCTTGTTGGAAGCGTATCGGACAGAATTATTGAATTTATGGCTTGATGTCAAAACGACATGTACTCAATGTATGAGGACTAAGGATGAAGAGTTGAAAACTTCTTTAAATGAGGTTAAAGCCAAGTATCAAAGTTCCGATACGTATTTTCAATGTACAAGTTCAATTTCAGATTTTATGAAGTCATTAAATCGTGCTACTTCCGATTCTTCTAAAATTTTAGAAGAAAAAGATCACAATATTTCAAAGTTTGAACAAAGTTCACATAACATTAAAGTTCCTGCGTGCGATACTCAAGAATTTCATGGCAATTATTTACAGTCCATAAAACATTCAAAGTTGAGTGATGTTCAAAAGCTGTTCCATCTGCGTGCAAAAACAAAAGATCAATCATTCGATATTGTAAATAAAATCGGTTTAACCGATCATAATTTCAATCTCGCGTGGAATGCCTTGAAAGACCAATATAAAAATAAAAGGATTTTGGTTAACAACCAAATCCAAATTTTGTTGAATCAACCACATATTCTTATAGAATCTAGTCGGGAAATAAAGTCACTACAGAGTAGTATTAATGGCGCTTTAATTGCGCTAAAATCTCATGATATCGATATCGATTCCTGGAGTGCAATCACAAGTTGAGCACATTACAGGAGAATTATCTTTTCGAATCTTAGAATGAAAAATTGTGTACAGTACAGCACAACTTTGAAATTTAACAAGATCTTAAGTTTGCAAAGTTGTAAATTTTGCAAAAATATTTACGGTACAACGCAGCACAAGTTTAGCACATTACAGCACATCTTTTTTTTTTGAAAATCCAAAATGGCCATGCTAACTTCACGCCATGGGGCTTCGCAAAATTTAGTATCTTAAAACGAAAAATTGTGTACAATACAGAACAACTTTGAAATTTAAAAAATCTTAATTTTGCAAAAAATTCCATCCGTAACATTTGCAAAGTTGCGAATTTTGCAAAAATATTAACGGCACAAGGCAGCACAAGTTGAGCATATTACAGCACAACTTTTTTTTTTTTGAAAATTCAAAATGGCGATGCTTACTTCACGCTATGGTGCTTCGCAAAATTTAGTATCTTAAAACGAAAAATTGTATACAAAACAGCACAACTTTGAAATTTAAAAAAATCTTAATTTTGCAAAAATATTTCATCCGTAACATTTGCAGAGTTGCGAATTTTGCGAAAATATTTACGGCACAAGGCAGCACAAGTTGACCACATTACAGCACTGTTCAGATCACAAACATCTCGTGTAAACTGAGCACTTAGCACAGATTCGAACCTTTTCGATGTTCTTTTTCTTACCCGAATGTTGGCACATCGGTTTTTTCATGTGTCAACTTTTCTTTCTATTAAGTTGGTTCACTGGTTTTTTCACGTTCGTCCAACCGCCCTGCATCTCGTTCATTATCTATTTGGCCTTCAGCAAGTGTGCTTCTTATTTTGCAAATAGAAAACTTAAAACTATCTTACAATTAATTAACAATTAAACTTAAAAATTAACGTAGCTTAAAACCTAATAAAACTTTAAAACTAAAATTGTAAAACTAAGACTGGCATCAATAAAAGGAAACAAAAATCAACCCAAAAAAAAAAAAAACATTGTGTCGCCCAATTATTTTAGAAGCTGGAAACTTAGCGTCAGAGTGTCGGCGCTATACATGGTCCTATCGAGACGGATTATTGAGCGACAAAGTGGCCATAAAATCGGAAAATAGAATTATTAGCCAAAGCAACAGCTCTTGTGGAATTTTATTGTGTCTTTTGTGAGTTGGTTTGGTATGCACATATCCATCATCCACGTGCAGCACCACCAAATCTGTGAACTTTCGTCGTGTGTTTTGTGAATTGGTTTGGTATGCGCATAACCATCCACGTGCACCACCAAATCGGTGGATTTCAGCCATCATCAGTGGAAAACCACATTGTTCACCTTAAGAAGGAAGCATAATATTATTTCCGCAGATCCCAATAGAGATTGTGTGGAATTTCACAGATTTTAACTTGGTTTTTTTTGTGTGCACATAAACATCCACGTGTTCACCGCCAAATCTGCGCATATCTCATCAATCATCAGAGTGTGGTGTGCCGATCTTACCACAAAACTGCTCAGACATTGGGCGTTTATTATCAAGACATTCGGAAACATCTCGAAGCGTTTCTCCATCATCATCATCGCCGTCATCAGACTCAAAGTCTGAAAATCCTCGTGCTACATCAAGAGCACTATCATTATCATCATCGTCGTTATCAGACTTAAAAGTGTAAGTCACTGTGCTCATCCTTATCAAAAGCACCATCATCATCATCATCGGACTTATGAGAGTCATATCTTTGTGCTTATCATAACAAGCACCATCGCCATCGTAATCATCACCAGTCGTCATCGAATCCATCATCATCATCACCGTCGGCAGCAATATTTGCATCATCAGGATCATCATCGGAATCAGCATCAGAATCATCATCAGAATCATCTTTAGAATCATCAGTACCATCATCAGAATCATCTTTAGAAGCATCAGTATCATCATTAGAATCATCATAAGAATTATCATCAGCAAAACTATCATCCTAAAAAACCGAAGTCATCTTGTAATCTTATACATGTACATTTATATATGTAAAAGGTACGTTTTATAAGTTCAGTTTGGTGCATTTGTATTTCTTTTATATTATTTGATAAACATACTCATAAAGTGATATATATTATACGTACGTGCTTTAAATTTCAATTTTGTCGATCAATCTCAATCCGACGAATATTAATCGCAGCGTTTTTTTCTTGTCGATACAATGAGTCTTTTAGATGATTTAATTTTCGCGGCCGACCAATTGGTCGAGTTTCATGCGGCCTTTAAGGCCAGATCAAGTGCCACTCATACGTTTTCCTTGTTGGAAGCGTATCGGACAGAATTATTGAATTTATGGCTTGATGTCAAAACGACATGTACTCAATGTATGAGGACTAAGGATGAAGAGTTGAAAACTTCTTTAAATGAGGTTAAAGCCAAGTATCAAAGTTCCGATACGTATTTTCAATGTACAAGTTCAATTTCAGATTTTATGAAGTCATTAAATCGTGCTACTTCCGATTCTTCTAAAATTTTAGAAGAAAAAGATCACAATATTTCAAAGTTTGAACAAAGTTCACATAACATTAAAGTTCCTGCGTGCGATACTCAAGAATTTCATGGCAATTATTTACAGTCCATAAAACATTCAAAGTTGAGTGATGTTCAAAAGCTGTTCCATCTGCGTGCAAAAACAAAAGATCAATCATTCGATATTGTAAATAAAATCGGTTTAACCGATCATAATTTCAATCTTGCGTGGAATGCCTTGAAAGACCAATATAAAAATAAAAGGATTTTGGTTAACAACCAAATCCAAATTTTGTTGAATCAACCACATATTCTTATAGAATCTAGTCGGGAAATAAAGTCACTACAGAGTAGTATTAATGGCGCTTTAATTGCGCTAAAATCTCATGATATCGATATCGATTCCTGGAGTGCAATCACAAGTTGAGCACATTACAGGAGAATTATCTTTTCGAATCTTAGAATGAAAAATTGTGTACAGTACAGCACAACTTTGAAATTTAACAAGATCTTAAGTTTGCAAAGTTGTAAATTTTGCAAAAATATTTACGGTACAACGCAGCACAAGTTTAGCACATTACAGCACATCTTTTTTTTTTGAAAATCCAAAATGGCCATGCTAACTTCACGCCATGGGGCTTCGCAAAATTAAGTATCTTAAAACGAAAAATTGTGTACAATACAGCACAACTTTGAAATTTAAAAAATCTTAATTTTGCAAAAAATTCCATCCGTAACATTTGCAAAGTTGCGAATTTTGCAAAAATATTTACGGCACAAGGCAGCACAAGTTGAGCACATTACAGCACAACTTTTTTTTTTTTGAAAATTCAAAATGGCGATGCTTACTTCACGCTATGGTGCTTCGCAAAATTTAGTATCTTAAAACGAAAAATTGTATACAAAACAGCACAACTTTGAAATTTAAAAAAATCTTAATTTTGCAAAAAAAATTCATCCGTAACATTTGCAAAGTTGCGAATTTTGCGAAAATATTTACGGCACAAGGCAGCACAAGTTGAGCACATTACAGCACTGTTCAGATCACAAACATCTCGTGTAAACTGAGCACTTAGCACAGATTCGAACCTTTTCGATGTTCTTTTTCCTACCCGAATGTTGGCACATCGGTTTTTTCATGTGTCAACTTTTCTTTCTATTAAGTTGGTTCACTGGTTTTTTCACGTTCGTCCAACCGCCCTGCATCTCGTTCATTATCTATTTGGCCTTCAGCAAGTGTGCTTCTTATTTTGCAAATAGAAAACTTAAAACTATCTTACAAAGTAATTAACAATTAAACTTAAAAATTAACGTAGCTTAAAACCTAATAAAACTTAAATTGTAAAACTAAGACTGGCATCAATAAAAGGAAACAAAAATCAACCCAAAAAAAAAAAAAAAATTGTGTCGCCCAATTATTTTAGAAACTGGAAACTTAGCGTCAGAGTGTCGGCGCTATACGTGGTCCTATCGAGACGGATTATTGAGCGACAAAGTGGCCATAAAATCGGAAAATAGAATTATTAGCCAAAGCAACAGCTCTTGTGGAATTTTATTGTGTCTTTTGTGAGTTGGTTTGGTATGCACATATCCATCATCCACGTGCAGCACCACCAAATCTGTGAACTTTCGTCGTGTGTTTTGTGAATTGGTTTGGTATGCGCATAACCATCCACGTGCACCACCAAATCGGTGGATTTCAGCCATCATCAGTGGAAAACCACATTGTTCACCTTAAGAAGGAAGCATAATATTATTTCCGCAGATCCCAATAGAGATTGTGTGGAATTTCACAGATTTTAACTTGGTTTTTTTTGTGTGCACATAAACATCCACGTGTTCACCGCCAAATCTGCGCATATCTCATCAATCATCAGAGTGTGGTGTGCCGATCTTACCACAAAACTGCTCAGACATTGGGCGTTTATTATCAAGACATTCGGAAACATCTCGAAGCGTTTCTCCATCATCATCATCGCCGTCATCAGACTCAAAGTCTGAAAATCCTCGTGCTATCATCAAGAGCACTATCATTATCATCATCGTCGTTATCAGACTTAAAAGTGTAAGTCACTGTGCTCATCATTATCAAAAGCACCATCATCATCATCATCGGACTTATAAGAGTCATATCTTTGTGCTTATCATAACAAGCACCATCGCCATCGTAATCATCACCAGTCGTCATCGAATCCATCATCATCATCACCGTCGGCAGCAATATTTGCATCATCAGGATCATCATCGGAATCAGCATCAGAATCATCATCAGAATCATCTTTAGAATCATCAGTACCATCATCAGAATCATCTTTAGAATCATCAGTATCATCATTAGAATCATCATAAGAATTATCATCAGCAAAACTATCATCCTAAAAAACCGAAGTCATCTTGTAATCTTATATATGTACATTTATATATGTAAAAGGTACGTTTTATAAGTTCAGTTTGGTGCATTTGTATTTCTTTTATATTATTTGATAAACATACTTATAAAGTGATATATATTATAAGTACGTGCTTTAAATTTCAATTTTGTCGATCAATCTCAATCCGACGAATATTAATCGCAGCGTTTTTTTCTTGTCGATACAATGAGTCTTTTAGATGATTTAATTTTCGCGGCCGACCAATTGGTCGAGTTTCATGCGGCCTTTAAGGCCAGATCAAGTGCCACTCATACGTTTTCCTTGTTGGAAGCGTATCGGACAGAATTATTGAATTTATGGCTTGATGTCAAAACGACATGTACTCAATGTATGAGGACTAAGGATGAAGAGTTGAAAACTTCTTTAAATGAGGTTAAAGCCAAGTATCAAAGTTCCGATACGTATTTTCAATGTACAAGTTCAATTTCAGATTTTATGAAGTCATTAAATCGTGCTACTTCCGATTCTTCTAAAATTTTAGAAGAAAAAGATCACAATATTTCAAAGTTTGAACAAAGTTCACATAACATTAAAGTTCCTGCGTGCGATACTCAAGAATTTCATGGCAATTATTTACAGTCCATAAAACATTCAAAGTTGAGTGATGTTCAAAAGCTGTTCCATCTGCGTGCAAAAACAAAAGATCAATCATTCGATATTGTAAATAAAATCGGTTTAACCGATCATAATTTCAATCTCGCGTGGAATGCCTTGAAAGACCAATATAAAAATAAAAGGATTTTGGTTAACAACCAAATCCAAATTTTGTTGAATCAACCACATATTCTTATAGAATCTAGTCGGGAAATAAAGTCACTACAGAGTAGTATTAATGGCGCTTTAATTGCGCTAAAATCTCATGATATCGATATCGATTCCTGGAGTGCAATCACAAGTTGAGCACATTACAGGAGAATTATCTTTTCGAATCTTAGAATGAAAAATTGTGTACAGTACAGCACAACTTTGAAATTTAACAAGATCTTAAGTTTGCAAAGTTGTAAATTTTGCAAAAATATTTACGGTACAACGCAGCACAAGTTTAGCACATTACAGCACATATTTTTTTTTTGAAAATCCAAAATGGCCATGCTAACTTCACGCCATGGGGCTTCGCAAAATTAAGTATCTTAAAACGAAAAATTGTGTACAATACAGCACAACTTTGAAATTTAAAAAATCTTAATTTTGCAAAAAATTCCATCCGTAACATTTGCAAAGTTGCGAATTTTGCAAAAATATTTACGGCACAAGGCAGCACAAGTTGAGCACATTGCAGCACAACTTTTTTTTTTTTGAAAATTCAAAATGGCGATGCTTACTTCACGCTATGGTGCTTCGCAAAATTTAGTATCTTAAAACGAAAAATTGTATACAAAACAGCACAACTTTGAAATTTAAAAAAATCTTAATTTTGCAAAAAAAATTCATCCGTAACATTTGCAAAGTTGCGAATTTTGCGAAAATATTTACGGCACAAGGCAGCACAAGTTGAGCACATTACAGCACTGTTCAGATCACAAACATCTCGTGTAAACTGAGCACTTAGCACAGATTCGAACCTTTTCGATGTTCTTTTTCCTACCCGAATGTTGGCACATCGGTTTTTTCATGTGTCAACTTTTCTTTCTATTAAGTTGGTTCACTGGTTTTTTCACGTTCGTCCAACCGCCCTGCATCTCGTTCATTATCTATTTGGCCTTCAGCAAGTGTGCTTCTTATTTTGCAAATAGAAAACTTAAAACTATCTTACAAAGTAATTAACAATTAAACTTAAAAATTAACGTAGCTTAAAACCTAATAAAACTTAAATTGTAAAACTAAGACTGGCATCAATAAAAGGAAACAAAAATCAACCCAAAAAAAAAAAAAACATTGTGTCGCCCAATTATTTTAGAAACTGGAAACTTAGCGTCAGAGTGTCGGCGCTATACGTGGTCCTATCGAGACGGATTATTGAGCGACAAAGTGGCCATAAAATCGGAAAATAGAATTATTAGCCAAAGCAACAGCTCTTGTGGAATTTTATTGTGTCTTTTGTGAGTTGGTTTGGTATGCACATATCCATCATCCACGTGCAGCACCACCAAATCTGTGAACTTTCATCGTGTGTTTTGTGAATTGGTTTGGTATGCGCATAACCATCCACGTGCACCACCAAATCGGTGGATTTCAGCCATCATCAGTGGAAAACCACATTGTTCACCTTAAGAAGGAAGCATAATATTATTTCCGCAGATCCCAATAGAGATTGTGTGGAATTTCACAGATTTTAACTTGGTTTTTTTTGTGTGCACATAAACATCCACGTGTTCACCGCCAAATCTGCGCATATCTCATCAATCATCAGAGTGTGGTGTGCCGATCTTACCACAAAACTGCTCAGACATTGGGCGTTTATTATCAAGACATTCGGAAACATCTCGAAGCGTTTCTCCATCATCATCATCGCCGTCATCAGACTCAAAGTCTGAAAATCCTCGTGCTATCATCAAGAGCACTATCATTATCATCATCGTCGTTATCAGACTTAAAAGTGTAAGTCACTGTGCTCATCCTTATCAAAAGCACCATCATCATCATCATCGGACTTATAAGAGTCATATCTTTGTGCTTATCATAACAAGCACCATCGCCATCGTAATCATCACCAGTCGTCATCGAATCCATCATCATCATCACCGTCGGCAGCAATATTTGCATCATCAGGATCATCATCGGAATCAGCATCAGAATCATCATCAGAATCATCTTTAGAATCATCAGTACCATCATCAGAATCATCTTCAGAATCATCAGTATCATCATTAGAATCATCATAAGAATTATCATCAGCAAAACTATCATCCTAAAAAACCGAAGTCATCTTGTAATCTTATATATGTACATTTATATATGTAAAAGGTACGTTTTATAAGTTCAGTTTGGTGCATTTGTATTTCTTTTACATTATTTGATAAACATACTTATAAAGTGATATATATTATAAGTACGTGCTTTAAATTTCAATTTTGTCGATCAATCTCAATCCGACGAATATTAATCGCAGCGTTTTTTTCTTGTCGATACAATGAGTCTTTTAGATGATTTAATTTTCGCAGTCGACCAATTGGTCGAGTTTCATGCGGCCTTTAAGGCCAGATCAAGTGCCACTCATACGTTTTCCTTGTTGGAAGCGTATCGGACAGAATTATTGAATTTATGGCTTGATGTCAAAACGACATGTACTCAATGTATGAGGACTAAGGATGAAGAGTTGAAAACTTCTTTAAATGAGGTTAAAGCCAAGTATCAAAGTTCTGCCGATACGTATTTTCAATGTACAAGTTCAATTTCAGATTTTATGAAGTCATTAAATCGTGCTACTTCCGATTCTTCTAAAATTTTAAAAGAAAAAGATCACAATATTTCAAAGTTTGAACAAAGTTCACATAACATTAAAGTTCCTGCGTGCGATACTCAAGAATTTCATGGCAATTATTTACAGTGGCCATCTTTTCTTGATATGTTCACGGCAGTGTCCATAAAACATTCCAAGTTGAGTGATGTTCAAAAGCTGTTCCATCTGCGTGCAAAAACAAAAGATCAATCATTCGATATTGTAAATAAAATCGGTTTAACCGATCATAATTTCAATCTCGCGTGGAATGCCTTGAAAGACCAATATAAAAATAAAAGGATTTTGGTTAACAACCAAATCCAAATTTTGTTGAATCAACCACATATTCTTATAGAATCTAGTCGGGAAATAAAGTCACTACAGAGTAGTATTAATGGCGCTTTAATTGCGCTAAAATCTCATGATATCGATATCGATTCCTGGAGTGCAATCACAAGTTGAGCACATTACAGGAGAATTATCTTTTCGATGCTTAGAATGAAAAATTGTGTACAGTACAGCACAACTTTGAAATTTAACAAGATCTTAAGTTTGCAAAGTTGTAAATTTTGCAAAAATATTTACGGTACAAGGCAGCACAAGTTTAGCACATTACAGCACATCTTTTTTTTTTTGAAAATCCAAAATGGCCATGCTAACTTCACGCCATGGGGCTTCGCAAAATTTAGTATCTTAAAACGAAAAATTGTGTACAATACAGCACAACTTTGAAATTTAAAAAATCTTAATTTTGCAAAAAATTCCATCCGTAACATTTGCAAAGTTGCGAATTTTGCAAAAATATTTACGGCACAAGGCAGCACAAGTTGAGTACATTACAGCACAACTTTTTTTTTTTGAAAATTCAATATGGCGATGCTTACTTCACGCTATGGTGCTTCGCAAAATTTAGTATCTTAAAACGAAAAATTGTATACAAAACAGCACAACTTTGAAATTTAAAAAAATCTTAATTTTGCAAAAAAATTTCATCCGTAGCATTTGCAAAGTTGTGAATTTTGCGAAAATATTTACGGCACAAGGCAGCACAAGTTGAGCACATTACAGCACTGTTCAGATCACAAACATCTCGTGTAAACTGAGCACTTAGCACAGATTCGAACCTTTTCGATGTTCTTTTTCTTACCCGAATGTTGGCACATCGGTTTTTTCATGTGTCAACTTTTCTTTCTATTAAGTTGGTTCACTGTTTTTTTCACGTTCGTCCAACCGCCCTGCATCTCGTTCATTATCTATTTGGCCTTCAGCAAGTGTACTTCTTATTTTGCAAATAGAAAACTTAAAACTATCTTACAAAGTAATTAACAATTAAACTTAAAAATTAACGTAGCTTAAAACCTAATAAAATTATAAAACTAAAATTGTAAAACTAAGACTGGCATCGATAAAAGGAAACAAATATCAACCCAAAAAAAAAAAAAAACATTGTGTCGCCCAATTATTTGAGAAGCTGGAAACTTAGCGTCAGAGTGTCGGCGCTAAACATGGTCCTATCGAGACGGATTATTGAGCGACAAAGTGGCCATAAAATCGGAAAATAGAATTATTAGCCAAAGCAACAGTTCTTGTGGAATTTTATTGTGTCTTTTGTGAGTTGGTTTGGCATGCGCATAACCATCCACGTGCACCACCAAATCGGTGGATTTCAGCCATCATCAGTGGAAAACCACATTGTTCACCTTAAGAAGGAAGCATAATTTTATTTCTGCAGATCCCAATAGAGATTGTGTGGAATTTCACAGATTTTAACTTGGTTTTTTTTGTGTGCACATAACCATCCACGTGTTCACCGCCAAATCTGCGCATATCTCATCAATCATCAGAGTGTGGTGTGCCGATCTTACCACAAAACTGCTCAGACATTGGGCGTTTATTATCAAGACATTCGGAAACATCTCGAAGCGTTTCTCCATCATCATCATCGCCGTCATCAGACTCAAAGTCTGAAAATCCTCGTGCTACATCAAGAGCACTATCATTATCATCATCGTCGTTATCAGACTTAAAAGTGTAAGTCACTGTGCTCATCCTTATCAAAAGCACCATCATCATCATCATCGGACTTATGAGAGTCATATCTTTGTGCTTATCATAACAAGCACCATCGCCATCGTAATCATCACCAGTCGTCATCGAATCCATCATCATCATCACCGTCGGCAGCAATATTTGCATCATCAGGATCATCATCGGAATCAGCATCAGAATCATCATCAGAATCATCTTTAGAATCATCAGTACCATCATCAGAATCATCTTTAGAAGCATCAGTATCATCATTAGAATCATCATAAGAATTATCATCAGCAAAACTATCATCCTAAAAAACCGAAGTCATCTTGTAATCTTATACATGTACATTTATATATGTAAAAGGTACGTTTTATAAGTTCAGTTTGGTGCATTTGTATTTCTTTTATATTATTTGATAAACATACTCATAAAGTGATATATATTATACGTACGTGCTTTAAATTTCAATTTTGTCGATCAATCTCAATCCGACGAATATTAATCGCAGCGTTTTTTTCTTGTCGATACAATGAGTCTTTTAGATGATTTAATTTTCGCGGCCGACCAATTGGTCGAGTTTCATGCGGCCTTTAAGGCCAGATCAAGTGCCACTCATACGTTTTCCTTGTTGGAAGCGTATCGGACAGAATTATTGAATTTATGGCTTGATGTCAAAACGACATGTACTCAATGTATGAGGACTAAGGATGAAGAGTTGAAAACTTCTTTAAATGAGGTTAAAGCCAAGTATCAAAGTTCTGCCGATACGTATTTTCAATGTACAAGTTCAATTTCAGATTTTATGAAGTCATTAAATCGTGCTACTTCCGATTCTTCTAAAATTTTAGAAGAAAAAGATAACAATATTTCAAAGTTTGAACAAAGTTCACATAACATTAAAGTTCCTGCGTGCGATACTCAAGAATTTCATGGCAATTATTTACAGTGGCCATCTTTTCGTGATATGTTCACGGCAGTGAACATTCAAAGTTGAGTGATGTTCAAAAGCTGTTCCATCTGCGTGCAAAAACAAAAGATCAATCATTCGATATTGTAAATAAAATCGGTTTAACCGATCATAATTTCAATCTCGCGTGGAATGCCTTGAAAGACCAATATAAAAATAAAAGGATTTTGGTCAACAACCAAATCCAAATTTTGTTGAATCAACCACATATTCTTATAGAATCTAGGTGGGAAATAAAGTCACTACAGAGTAGTATTAATGGCGCTTTAATTGCGCTAAAATCTCATGATATCGATATCGATTCCTGGAGTGCAATCATCGTTTATCTTTGTGCCTCTCGGCTTCCAGATACTACTCTCAGTCTTTGGGAAAGCTCACTAAAAATACCCACTGATATTCCGTCATGGGAACAAATGAATACGTTCTTATCAAATCGCTATCGCATCCTCGAAAGTGTCTCGGAAATGAAACAGAACACTACTAAACCAACTAAGTCACAGTCACAAATTATCAAACCTTTAATTAGTTCTAAAAGAAAAGCCAAACTAGTTCGAAATGTTCACATGAAAATTATTCCTGCTTGTCAAGTTTGTAAAGAGCAGCATCCTCTACGACTCTGTCCTACCTTTTTGAAAATGTCTGTTGATGATAGACATAAAATAGTTCGCAAACATAAGTTTTGTTTCAACTGTCTCGCTCTAACACATCAGGCAAACCAATGCCAAAGTACTAACACTTGTCTTCGATGCAAGGGCAAGCATCACACTTTGCTGCACGTTGAACGAAATTCATCCACAGCTGCAAATCAGAAAGTTTCACTATCGCCAACGTTATCTCCTTCATCTCATGTCGTTTCTTCACCTCAAGTTCTAAATTCATCTCAACTAAATCATCCAAAATTACAGTCCACTCCAATAACCAATCATAATGTTATGTTTTCAAAAAGCTATCGCCAAGTTTTGCTGGCGACAGCTTTAGTGAAGGTTCGACACCAAGGAATGGATTTTGATCTTCGGGCCTTGATTGATCAAGGTTCCGAGGTTTCCTTTATATCGGAAAAATTCCAAAAGCTGATCGGTCTGCCCGGCGGTCAGCCATCAGCCGAATAGGGGGAATAACATGTAGCATACGAAAACATGCACGTGCCGTAACTATTCGGGACTGGTGGAAGTGTGATCATAGCCTCTTCGCGGCGGACGCTAGAAACAAGCCTTTAAAAAGGTTTGGCTAATATGATCGGGCTGGTTCCACAGGTTGGCAACAGGTTAATTCCCTGTTCCGTAAAACTAAAAGAATTCTGAAACCTACAACAAGCCTCGGAAACGGACTGATCTCACGACGACAACCCACGCAAAGAAAACGGAAAAACGATTTACGAATTTTCTTATGGAACGTACGATCGCTCTATAAAGCTCGAGCTGCTCAGCAGCTAGAGGATGCCCTGTCAAAATATAAAGTTGACATAACAGCACTACAAGAAATAAGATGGACAGGGAATGGTGTTCTACAGAAGAAAGATTATGACTTATATTACAGCTGTCATGCAAAACACCACGTGCTCGGGGTAGGCTTCCTAGTCGGCGAAAAAATGAAGTCTACCATCATCGGCTATGCACCCTTCGCGTGCGAGGCAAATTTAAGAACATCAGCCTCATTAACGTTCACGGACCTACGGAGGAGTCCTCAGACGAAGAAAAAGAGACTTACTACGAACAAGTCGAGAGGGCCCTCAATGCCTGTCCAAGGTATGACGTAAAAATCATCCTTGGGGATTTGAATGCAAAAATAGGTCGGGAGCTGGTATTCAGGCATTACGCAGGCACCCAATGTTTGCATGAGAATACTAATGACAATGGACTTCGAGTCTTAGAATTGGCAGCATCGAAAAACATGGTCGTTGCGAGTACCAGGTTCCCGCGTAAAGATATCTACAAAGCCACCTGGGTATCACCTGATGGAGTCACTCGTAACCAAATTGACCACGTGTTGATAGACCGTCGCCACTACTCGAACTTGAGGATGGTACGAACGTACCGAGGTGCCAACATCGACTCGGATCACTATCTTGTTGGTATGGTTTCCGAGGGCGGATTGCCTTGCGAAGACGTATTGCATCCGCCGATCAGGTTCGAATCAACACGGCTGCTCTGCGCAGTGAAAACACCAGTAACACCTTTGGTAATGCGTTAGGACTCGCCCTAGAACTGGGTAGAGTAAGTCCTGAAGCCAGTATGCTGGGCGTAGATGAGAAGTGGACACGCCTTAAGAATACTGTCATTAGTACTGCCAACTCCATCTTAGGCAGCAGTCGTAGAAATCGGAACGACTGGTTTAATGATGAATGCAAGCTAGCGACTGAACGTAAGAATGTTGCGTACCGAGCAATGCAACAATCTCATAGAACGCGGGCACGCGATGAAACATAAAGAGACTGACGAAAAGGTATAATTTGCCCCATACATAAGAAGGGAGATGTCACTACGTGCAGCAATTATAGAGGTATCACGTTGTTGAGTACCGCCTATAAGATACTCTCCTCTATCCTACAAGACCGGATAACCCCATACGCTAAAACCATCATCGGACAATATCAGTTTGGTTTCATTCCAGCAAATCAACAACTGATCAGATCTTTACCCTTAGGCAGGCGATGGAAAAATGTCTAGAATTTAACATCCCAACATACCATCTGTTTATAGACTTTAAGGCCGCCTACGATAGTATAGCCAGGGTAGAACTTTACAAAGCCATGAGAGAATTCAGAGAATTGACACGACTATGTAGGTTGACCATGACCAACGTAACAAGCAAAGTAAAAATAACCGGATTGCTATCCAAACCAATCAACATCTTTAATGAACTCCGACAAGGGGATGGTTTGGCCTGCCTCCTCTTCAACCTGGCGTTGGAGAAAGCAATCCGTGACGCTGGCACGGCAACAAGAGGGACCATTGTCAAGAGGTCCAGCCAGGTACTGGCTTACGCAGACGACATCGACATCATCGGAAGAACCGAGCAATCTGTATATGATTCCTTCATCCAGATCGAGCAGGCGGCACAAAATCTGGGGCTGCACATTTGTGAAGGTAAAACAAAGTACATGGTGGCGTCGAATTCGAGAGGAACAGTTGGTCAAACAATCAAGGTAGCGGAGCACGAATTTGAAGTGGTGCAATCCTTTAAATACCTTGGGTCAATAGTAGCAGCCGATAACAATATAGAAGAAGAAATACGCGGGCGGCTTCTCAAATCCAACAGAGCCTACTATAGTCTGTCAAAGCTCTTCAATTCCAGAAATCTCACCATAACTTCAAAACTGCTGCTGTACAGGACCATGGTCCTGCCAGTACTCACATATGGATCCGAGACTTGGGTGCTTAGCAAAAGGCACTCCGACCTCTTAGCCGCGTTCGAGAGAAAAGTCTTAAGGAGAATTGTTGGCCCCATATGTGTGGAAGGACGATTCCGGAGACGGTACAATCATGAATTGTACGCAATCTACCTTGAAGCGGATATCGTGACAGAAATAAAGCTCGGTAGACTCCGGTGGGCAGGGCACCTAGCTCGCATGAGCGAAGATGAACCTGGTCGGAAAGTTCTTTGTGGTACATTCTATGGTAGACGACAGCGTTGTAGACCATGCTTGCGCTGGAGAGATGGCGTAGACCAGGACGCCCGGAGCCTTGGGGTGCGCAACTGGATGGCGGCGGCTCGAGACCGGGATGGGTGGAGAGACTTGTTGAAGGAGGCCAGGACCGGACCCCGGTTGTCGAGCCGATGATGATGATGATGATCGGTCTGCCCACTCAGATCACTCAAGCTCGTATATGTGGTATGGGCTCGACGGAAACTGCTTCTTCATCAAAGCTTTGCTCGTTTTTCCTGTGCTCTAACAAGGTTCGAGATTTTGGGATACATGCGCAAGCTTTAGTTCTTAAAAAACTAACATGTAATCTTCCTGCAGTTTCAATGGATCTGGGAAAAACCGATTTTAAGTTTGCTTTTCCTTTGGCAGATCCGCTTTTTTATTAAAGCTCAAGCACTGATATGCTCATCGGAGCTGATCTTTATCCACGTATCATTTTAGAGTATTTGAAAACAAATGTTTTAAGTATTATCTTAGCACAGAATACTGTTTTTGGTTGGGTGTTGCTAGGCCCTGACGACAATATTCCTGTCGTCTCAACTTTTTCTACTTTTGTGACACAAAACGACGAATTATCAGTAGATCAAGCCATCGAAAGATTTTGGAAGCTTGAGGAATTGCCCCCAACTTCTATGCTTACTTCATCTGAACAATTTTGTGAGGATTTGTATTGCAGTACGACTTTTCGCGATCCATCTACGGGTCGATATGTAGTGAAGCTCCCCTTTAAAAAATCCCTCGACGACTCCCAACTGGGGCACTCACGTTTCAATGCAATGAGACAATTTCTTCGTAACGAGAAATCTCTAATGGCCACACCCAATCTCAAGGAGGAATATCGAAAGTTACTTTCAGAATACGTGACGTTAGGTCATATGGTACCCACTCCACCCTACGAACTATATAATGAGCATAATGTTCAGTCGTATTACCTGCCACATCACGCTGTTCTGAAACCTCAGAGTATCACTACAAAATTACGTGTTGTCTTTAATGCGTCAAGCAGTTCCTCAAATGGTAAAAGTCTCAACGATCTGTTGCATCCAGTTCCTATTCTCCAAAACGATATAACTTTCTTGATCCTTAACTGGCGTTTTTATAAATATGTCTTTAATGGCGATATCGAAAAGATGTATCGCCAAATACACATCCATCCTGATCATTCACAGTTTCAACGGATTTTGTTTTCATCCTAGTCCTGACCAAAAAGTCAATGACTATCAACTTAACACAATTGTGCTCCTTATCTGGCCATGCGCACTCTGCATCAATTAGCTTCGGATGTCCAATCAATTTACCCTCTTGCGTCTAAAATCTTGAAAAAGGAATTTTATGTGGATGATGTTCTTTCCGGTGCTCACGATATTTTCTCAGCGCGAAGAAGTCAAATTGAACTTATAACCGTTCTTCATTCCGCTGGATTTTGTCTAAGAAAATGGACAGCTAACCACTCCGAGCTTCTAAATCATATTCCAAAAAATCATCTCCTAAATAAGGATTTTTTGCAATTTAAAGAGGACAGTGCCACCAAAACCCTTGGTATTCAATGGAATGCATCTTCCGACACTTTTTCGTTTTCTATTAATCCCGAGAGTTTTTCCCTCATCTCTATTACAAAACGATCGGTTTTGTCAACTATTGCTAAGTTATATGATCCTGCTGGTTGGCTGGCGCCAATCATTATAACGGCAAAAGTATTAATGCAACAGATATGGAAAGATAAAATCAGATGGGATGAAAATCTATCGTGTTCTGAACGAATTCGCGGATATCCAAAATATGACTATCCCTAGATTGAGTTTTACCCTTGGAAGACTTTTCAACTGCATGGCTATTCTGATGCCTCAGGAAAGGCTTATGCCGCTGCTGTTTACGTTCTGGTGGATCATACTTCCTCAAAACCTTCTTCACATTTGTTATGGGATAAATCAAAGGTTGCACCTGTCAACACTATTTCTCTTCCTCGTTTAGAACTGCAGGGTGCGGTTCTGTTGTCGCGAATGATTCGAATACTTCTCAATCAATTCTAGTTCTTTCATAATAATCCTATTGAATTGTGGACAGATTCGACCATTGTTTTAGCTTGGATTAATAAGCCACCTAGTAGTCTGGCAACCCGTGGTATTTCCCCAAAAGAATTAAAATCAAATCAACAATGGTGGAATGGGCCATTCTGGTTAAAAGAACCAGAAGAAAATTGGCCATCATTTGAAGTGTCTAATCCGTCAAACGAAAACATACCCGAATATAAAACAATCCAAGCACATGTTGCTTTAATATCAAGTGATTTCGAAAACGAAATCTTGTGTCGTTTTTTTCCTGGCCTAAGGCAGTTCGAATTATTAGTTATATACTTCGGTTCTGTAATTCAACTCGAAAACTTCCAATTCGAGCTATATATAGCTCACCAGAGCTTCTTTATGAGGAAATCAAATTCACTAAATTAAAAATTATCCAGTTAACACAGAAAAATCTTTTCTGCGTAGAATATGAAGCACTAATTCAAGGGAAAAGATTAAAGCCTAAAAGTAGTCTTTTATCCCTTACTCCATTTCTAGACTCCAATCAAATTAATCGATCTCATAGTCGACTTGCATCCTCCCCTTTATCGTGTAACTAGCGCTTTCCTATCCTTCTGCCTTATGAATCTCATTTAGCTAAACTCTTAGTCGCTTATATTCATCAACTTTCATTACATGGTGAGATTCAATTAATGATCCGAATAGTGCGTTCTGATTACTGGATACTTAAGTTAAAAACATTAGTCAAAAAATATATTCGAACGTGCAAACCTTGTACGTTATATAAAAAATCCATTCAATCTCAAATAATGGGATCATTGCCTATTGAGCGAACCACTTTAAGCTTGCCATTCACCAATATCGGTATAGATTTTGCTGGCCCGTTTGTAATAAGAAATTACTATGGGAGAAAGTTTCGATTAGAAAAGGCTTATGTATGCCTTTTTGTATGCTTCGCAGACAAAAGCTATACATTTAGAAGCTGTTAGTGATTTATCTACAGTTGCTTTCCTTGCATCCTTCAATCGCTTTGTTGCTCGCAGGGGACTGCCTTCAAAGATCTATACTGATAATGGCACAAATTTTGTCGGTGCTTCAAAAATATTAATGTCAGATTTTCAAAAGGCTCTTCATAGTTATCCCAGTAGCGCATCACTTAATTTTTCGCAAATTATTTGGAAATTTATTCCTCCTGGCTCCCTCCACACGGGTGGTTTGTGGGAAGCTGGAGTGAAAAGTTTCAAAATCCATTTTCAAAAAATTGCTGGAAATTCAAAATATACTTTTGAAGAATTTTCAACGCTGTTGGCTCGAATCGAGGCTTGTCTTAATTCCCGACCTTAATCTCGAATCTCTGACACTCCTGATGATTTCCTCCCATTAACTCCAGGGCATTTTTTAAGGGGTGGACCTTTGCTAAGTCCTCCAGAACCGTCCGAGTTTCATAAATATATTAGTTTCGTACGTAGATGGAACACGCTTAAAATCATACATCATCAGTTCAGTATACGCTGGAAGGAAGAGTATCTAAAGGAACTCAATAAAAATTCTAAATGGAAATATCCTCAACGGGATATTGAAGTTGGTGACCTTGTTGTTCTTCGTAACGAACAGCTTCCTCCGAATGAATGGCGACTTGGTAGGGTCTTAAAGGTCCATCGTGGTCCCGATAACAAAGTCCGGGTTGTCAATGTCAAAACTTAGAAAGGAGTTGTAACTCGTTCTGTCGTCAAGTTATGCGTTCTACCTTCGGATTGAAAAATTAAAACATTTACGGACTCTTATCTCCTTTATCCTACGCATAACATATAATATAATTATTGCCTTATTTAAACTAAAATTTTTCCAATGAATTAATGTATATTTAAAAACGCATCTAAATTGAACTTATAGTACGTATAATTAACTTTTAATTTGAAATAATCTTTAAAAAACTATAACTTCTAATTGAATTTGTATATTAATTAACTTGTCATAATGAATTCTTTGTGCATGCTTCTAATTGAATTTGTATATTAATTAACTTGTCATAATGAATTCTTTTTGCATGCGAGAATGCAAGGCGGCCGGAATGTTCAGGTCACAAACATCTCGTGTAAACTGAGCACTTAGCACAGATTCGAACCTTTTCGATGTTCTTTTTCTTACCCGAATGTTGGCACACCGGTTTTTTCATGTGTCCACTTTTCTTTCTATTAAGTTGGTACACTGTTTTTTTCAGGTTCGTCCAACCGCCCTGCATCTCGGTCATTATCTATTTGGCCTTCAGCAAGTGTGCTTCTTATTTTGCAAATTGAAAACTTAAAACTATATTACAAAGTAATTAACAATTAAACTTAAAAATTAACGTAGCTTAAAACCTAAAAAAACTTTAAAACTAAAATTGTAAAACTAAGACTGGAATCAATAAAAGGAAACAAAAATCAACCCCAAGAAAAAAAAAAACATAGTGTCGCCCAACTATTTTCGAAGCTGGAAACTTAGCGTCAGAGTGTCGGCGCTATACAAGCACTATTATTTTTTTTTTCAAAATCCATAATGGCGATGCTAACTTCACGCTATGGGGCTTCGCAAAATTTAGTATCACCCATAAAAGTGGCAAATATGCATTTTTTTTATCTTCTCGATTCTTAGAATGAAAAATTGTGTACAATACAGCACAATTTTGAAATTTAAAAAAATCTTAATTTTGAAAAAAAAAATGTATCCGTAACATTTGCAAAGTTGCGAATTTTGGATAAATATTAACGGCACAAGGCAGTACAAGTTGAGCACATTACAGCACAATTTTTTTTTTTTTGAAAATCCAAAATGGCGATGCTGACTTCACGCTATAGCAAAATCACCCATAAAAGTTGCAAATATGCAAATTTTTTTTATCTTTTCGATTCTTAGAATGAAAAATTGTGTACAATACAGCACAACTTTGAAATTTAAAAAAACTTAATTTTGAAAAAAAAATTATCCGCAAAATTTGCAAAGTTGCGAATTTTGGAAAGATATTTACGGCACAAGGCAGTAAAAGTTGAGCACATTACAGCACAACTTTTTTTTTTTTGAAAATCCAAAATGGCGATGCTTACTTCAGGCTATGGGGCTTCGCAAAATTTAGTATCTTAAAACGAAAAATTGTGTACAGTACAGCACAACTTTGAAATTTAACAAAATCTTAAGTTTGCAAAGTTGTAAATTTTGCAAAAATATTTACGGCACAAGGCAGCTTAAGTTGAGCACATTACAGCAAATCTTTTTTTTTTGAAAATCCAAAATGGCGATGCTAAGTTCACGCTTCACAAAATTAAATTTTTTGCCGTAAAAGTTGCAAATTTGCAAATTTGTTTTTTATATTTTTGGTTTCGCATAGAACAAACTAAGCACAAAACAGCACAACTTTGCTTTTTAAGATAATCGTAATTTTTCCAAAAAATGTATCCGTAAAATTTGCAAAGTTCCGAATTTTGGAAAAATATTTACGGCACAAGTCAGTACAAGTTGAGCACATTACAGAACATCTTTTTTTTTTGAAAATCCAAAATAGCGATGCCAACTTCACGCTATTGGGCTTCGCAAAATTTAGTATCTTAAAACGAAAAATTGTGTATAATACTGCACAATTTTGAAATTTTAAAAAATGTTAATTTTGCAAAAAATTTCATCCGTAACATTTGCAAGTTGCGAATTTGGCAAAAATATTAACGGCACAAGGCAGCACAAGTTGAGCACATTACATCACAACTCTTTTTTTGAAAATCAAAAATGGCGATGCTAACTTCACGCTATGGGGCTTCGCAAAATTTAGTATCTTAAAACGAAAAATTGTGTATAATACTGCAGAATTTTGAAATTTTAAAAAATGTTAATTTTAAAAATTTCATTTGACCACATTACAGCACATTTTTTTTTTTTTTTGAAAATCCAAAAAGGCGATGCTTACTTCACGCTTCGCAAAATTCTTAGAATGAAAAATTGTGTACAGTACAGCACAATTTTGAAATTTAAAAAAATCTTAATTTTGAAAAAAAAAATGTATCCGTAACATTTGCAAAGTTGCGAATTTTGGATAAATATTACCGGCACAAGGCAGTACAAGTTGAGCACATTACAGCACAATTCTTTTTTTTTGAAAATCCAAAATGGCGATGCTGACTTCACGCTATAGCAAAATCACCCATAAAAGTTGCAAATATGCAAATTTTTTTTTATCTTTTCGATTCTTAGAATGAAAAATTGTGTACAATACAGCACAACTTTGAAATTTAAAAAATCTTAGTTTTGAAAAAAAAAATCATCCGTAAAATTTGCAAAGTTGCGAATTTTGGAAAAATATTTACGGCACAAGGCAGTAAAAGTTGAGCACATTACAGCACAACTTTTTTTTTTTTTGAAAATCCAAAATGGCGATGCTTACTTCAGGCTATGGGGCTTCGCAAAATTTAGTATCTTAAAACGAAAAATTGTGTACAGTACAGCACAACTTTGAAATTTAACAAAATCTTAAGTTTGCAAAGTTGTAAATTTTGCAAAAATATTTACGGCACAAGGCAGCTTAAGTTGAGCACATTACAGCAAATATTTTTTTTTTGAAAATCCAAAATGGCGATGCTAAGTTCACGCTTCGCAAAATTAAATTTTTTGCCGTAAAAATTGCAAATTTGCAAATTTGTTTTTATATTTTTGGTTTCGTATAGCACAAACTAAACACAAAACAGCACAACTTTGCTTTTTAAGATAATCGTAATTTTGCAAAAAAATGTATCCGTAAAATTTGCAAAGTTCCTAATTTCGGAAAAATATTTACGGCACAAGGCAGTAAAGGTTGAGCACATTACAGAACATCTTTTTTTTTTGAAAATCCAAAATGGCGATGCCAACTTCACGCTATGGGGCTTCGCAAAATTTAGTATCTTAAAACGAAAAATTGTGTATAATACTGCACAATTTTGAAATTTTAAAAAATGTTAATTTTGCAAAAAATTTCATCCGTAACATTTGCAAAGTTGCGAATTTTGCAAAAATATTAACGGCACAAGGCAGCACAAGTTGAGCACATTACATCACAACTCTTTTTTTGAAAATCAAAAATGGCGATGCTAACTTCACGCTATGGGGCTTCGCAAAATTTAAGATCTCAAAACGAAAAATTGTGTATAATACTGCAGAATTTTGAAATTTTAAAAAATGTTAATTTTGCAAAAAATTTCATCCGCAACATTTGCAAAGTAGCGAATTTTGCAAAAATATTTACGGCACAAGGCAGCACAAGTTGAGCACATTACAGCACATTTTTTTTTTTTTTTGAAAATCCAAAAAGGCGATGCTTACTTCACGCTTCGCAAAATTAATTTTTTCCGTAAAAGTTGCAAATTTGCAAATTTTTTTTTATATTTTTGGTTTTGTATAGCTCAAACTAAGCACAAAACAGCACAATTTTGCTTTTTAAGATAATTGTAATTTTGCAAAAAAATTATTCCATAAAATTTGCAAAGTTGCGAATTTTGGAAAAATATTTACGGCACAAGGCAGTACAAGTTGGGCACATTACAGCACAACTTTTTTTCTTGGAAATCCAAAATGGCGATGCCAACTTCATGCTATGGGGCTTCGCAAAATTTAGTATCACCCATAAAAATTGCAAATATGCAAATTTTTTTTATCTATTCGATTCTTCGAAAGAAAAATTGTGTACAATACCGCACGACTTTGAAATTTAAAAAAAATCTTAATTCTGTATCTGTAAAATTTGCAACATTCCTTATCTTGGACAAATATTAACGGCACAAGGCAGCATAAGTTGAGTACATTACAGCACAATTATTTTTTAATATCTTAAAACGAAAAATTGTGTATAGTACAGCACAACTTTGAAATTTAAAAAAATCTTAATTTTGCAAAAAATTTCATCCGTAACATTTGCAAAGTTGAGAATTTTGCAAAACTATTTACGGCACAAGGCAACACAAGTTGAGCACATTACAGCACAACTAATTTTTTTTTGAAAATCCAAAATGGCGATGCTAACTTCACACTTCCCAAAATTAATTTTTTGCGGTAAAAGTTGCAAATTTTCAATTTTTTTTTTATATTTTTGGTTTTGTATAGCACAAACTAAGCACAAAACAGCACAACTTTGCTTTTTAAGAAAATCGTAATTATGCAAAAAAATTTATCCGTAAAATTTGCAAAGTTGCGAATTTTATAAAAATATTTACGGCACAAGGCAGTACAAGTTGAGCACATTACAGCGCAACTTTTTTTTTTGAAAATCCAAAATGGCGATGCTAATTTCACGCTATGGGGCCTCGCAAAATTTAGTATCAAGCATAAAAGCACTATGTGGCGTGGACATCTTGGACCGAGCTAAATTCACCATGAACATGGCAGGGAGACCTTTGATAAATTGTAAGTCCCAGCAACCAGGCAAAGAAAAGCTTTGTACCCTGGTCAGCAACGACCGAATAGCCCACAACGAAAAAGCAGTACTAGTAAACTTCGAAGCTGAAGAGTTACCGACAGTTGAAAGAATGAAAGGACCGTCAAAGGGCACTGCAGACCGTATCAGATTGATAAATGACCAGCCATTTAACGAAGATATTACCCTCGCAACCAAATTAAGCAAAAGGTAACTAACGAAGAAATAGATGAGTTGTTGAAAGATGTTTTAATAAACAAAAAAAAAAATATAGATATCACAAAAAAAAAAAAAAAAAATATATATACATAGGAAACAAATATCATAAAAGGAAAACAAGAAAAAAAATTAGAATAAGAAAAAAATTAAAATAAAACAAAGAAAACAAAAAAAAAAACAATAAAATATACCATAAAAAAAAGAAAAAAAAAACAAGAAAAACAAAATAAAAAAAAAATTTAATAATAAGTAATCTGGAAAAAAAAATGTCTTACTTACAGACAACCCCGATTTCCCCATCATAAAGGCAAGCACCGATCGACTGGGTCAAGTCCCACTCCCAATGATGTTTTACCATCCTTATACTACCGCGCCTCTTGCGGGTAGCACCGATGGACACCGATGGACTGGGTTAAATCCCACTCTCAATGATGCTGTAACATTCTTATAAAGGTTTTTCCAATAAGAGGTGTTATTTTGATATTCAAAGAAAAATGGCATTTTTTGAGATAAATGATCGGATGTTTATTTCATTATAAAGTGAAAGGTATGCCGTTAATAATGAAACACAACATCAGCCAAATGGGCGCCACGACCACGCTTACAGGACCGTATCCTTTTCATGAAATTTTCCATAGCCAAATCGCAAAGTGGCTGCCCTATGTCCTCGATAGCCTCACGAATTCCATCTTTGAGGTCTTGAATCGACGCTGGGCTGTTGGCGTAGACCCTATCTTTCACGTGGCCCCAAAGGAAGAAGTCGCAAGGTGTTAAATCACAAGATATCGGTGGCCAATTGAGATCACCTCTTCGAGAGATAACACGGTCCGGAAACTTTTCCCGTAAAAGATCAATGGTTTCATTGCTTGTGTGCCACGTAGCGCCGTCTTGTTGAAAGTTAACGTTGTCCAGATCAATACCATCCAATTCCGGCCATAAAAAATCATTAATCATCTCTCGATAGCGCAATCCATTGACCGTAACTGTTGCTCCAGCCTCATTTTCGAAAAAGTAAGGTCCAATGACCCCGCCGGACCATAAACCGCACCAAACAGTCACGCGTTGAGGATGGAGAGGCTTTTCAACAATAACTCTTGGGTTTTCCGAGCCCCAGATAAGACAGTTTTGCTTGTTGACGTAGCCTCCGAGGTGGAAATGGGCCTCATCAGTCAAGATAATTTTTCGATGAAATTCCGGATCATTTTCATGCATTTCAAGGACCCAATCAGCAAGGCACGACGTTGTTGATGATCAGCCGGCTTGAGTTCTTGTGTTAACTGAACTTTATAAGCCTTAAGACCCAAGTCTTTATGCAAAATACAGTGTAATGACGTTTGTGGAATGCCTAATTCCAAAGAACGACGAGGAGTGGACAAACCTGGGTTTTCTTCAACACTTTGGGCTACAACAGCAATATTCTCAGTTGTTCTTGAGCGACGAGCACGGGTTTTATTCTTCACATCACTAACTTGTCCCAACAGCTCGAATTTGTCCAAAAATTTCTATATTGCGGTCCGACAAGGTGCTTCACGACGACCCAAAAATGTTTTAGTTTTACGAACCGTCTCTGCCAAATTTTTACCATTTTTATAGTGAATTTTAATAATTTTAATGCGTTGTTGAAGCGTGTATTCCATTTTTATTAATGGCGTAGTTTCTACTTGTCAAATGTCAAAAAATGACAGCTTCAAAAGTGACAGCTACCGAAATAGTGGGCTATTCAAAATAACACCTCTTATTGAAAAACCCTTTACTACCGCGCCTCTTGCGGGTAGCACCGATGGACACCGATGGACTGGGTCAAATCCCACTCTCAATGATGCTGTAGCATCCCTATACTATAGCGCCTCTTGCGGGTAGCACCGATTGAAACCGATGGATAGGAGCATGCCCTATAAAATGATCACCGAACCACATATCTAGTTTTTAAAGACGAGAAGTTTCTCGTCTCCGAAAGGAGGAGGGAAATGTAATGATGCATTACACCCTCTTCTTCACCGCCGCCTTATTAAATTGCATACAAAGCAATCCCGAATCACCGTTAACAAGGACTCTAGAAAGAGCCAATCATAAGAATAAGAAAATATTAATAATACTTTTTGTTTGTGAAATTATAATTCACACTCGGTTCAAACCGAAATATATATAAGAAACCGTGGATGAGCACCATAAAATCGAGCTCTGCCACAGTAGAAATCAGTACCAATACCGAGTACTTGGTGAGTCTCCATTGTGTTAAGTAGTAAGAGTGACGTCTGCTATCTCAGATTGTAATTTAGTGACGTCTGTTATCTCAGATTGTAATTCAGGATATATTGCTAAACATTTGAATTGTATAAATCTAGGTTATAAGGTTATATAAATGTAAATAACTATAAGCATATATATATTGCATTGTATAACAGTACATATAGTTATAAGACAATAAGAATTGTATAGAAATTATAAGAACCAGCGATTGGTGGATAAAAACAACCTCAAATACACTAAAGTTTGGTGCCTCCTTGGTAAAACCCTGGACCCGACGAGCATACCTCAGCCTATGACAAAAAGCATCTCACAAAATGGCTCCCGAGCAGGGACTTCTTTGAGGCTGATTCACCCACCCGTACCGTACCGACCGACCGTTCCAGAAGAATCATCCCTCATTGATGTCCATACCGAATAAGCGCACCAGACGGTCCTGTATCCCAGTAAGGCTAAGCCTTCCGTTAATAAACCGTGCCGATTGTATGCAAACCGATTATTCACCGTCAAAAGCTGAAAATATTTCTCAACCAGAACCAGATCCAGAAACAAACCAGACCGTTCCAAGTAGTTCCAATGTAGCATTGATCTACCTGCTCAAGAAGCAAGAATTAATTGAAAAAATGAGTTCCAAGGATTTGGACACTAGTGGCACCGACCGTGGCCACACTCCGACAGCTATTCAGCTAATTTATTAAAAATTCCCTTACCCACCGATCAACGCAGAATCTATGCGAAGAAATATCACAGCTAGTTCAAGAAAGGATCTTCCCAGACGAAGACGAACCACCGCCAGCACCTGTTCATAAGACCATCAGCTCTACTGGTGAGAATAATAACCCTGATGCCCAGTGAAAATTGTTGAATTATACAGCAAATACCGCCCAGTTTGCCCCGGCTTCACAAGCAGCTAGCCGTCAATCTGCCTCCATGCTTCTTTTCAACCAGCCATCCGAACCATTTGTAACCCCGATGAATGAACCAAGTCACCACCAGACCAGATCTTAAGAGCACTAATAGAAATTTTTCGTGGTCCTGCTTTGGAATGGCTCCAAATCCATCGAGAAAAATACAAGACTTGGGAACAATTCCGCCAAGCGTTTCGTCGGTATTTTCTACCCACTCGCTTCGTCCATAAGCTAGAGGATGAAATAATGCGAAAAAGACAAGGACCGCGAGAGTCAGTCCAAGATTTCATACGTACTATGGCATACCTTATCCGACAGCATCCGAAAATGACATTAGAGGAGAATGTAGACAGGATTTATGACAGCCTCCGCACCGAGTATCGGTTACACATTCGCCAGAAGGATTTCCAGTCTCTTGAAGAATTAACCGAACTGGCCGAAGAGATAGAATTCGTAAAAGCAGAAGAACGAAATCAAAGACCTACGGTAACTTCTAATTTATATCCTCCGCCAAGGAACCAACGTCCACTCGGAACACCAACTCTATCCACAAATAAGCCAATTCCGTATGACCGTTATACTCATTGGTGGCACTGTAAGCAACGAGGCCACACAAAACAGAACTGCAATAGACCATTCCGACTCTTCTGTTCCTTCTGTGGAGAAGATGGGCGACTTAGTAAAGACTGTTCGTGCCATCAACACCGAAGATCGCAATAGAATTGGAATAATGGAACCGCTGCTATAACGCACTCTAGATCAGACCATCCGAACCCGTCCTTTGTACTTGTAATACCAGAAGAAAACCATCAAGTAGCTGTTTTGACAGCTGATGATTCAAGTATTCCAGCTTCCAGCAATTATGACCCACTGAACTACAAGAGAAGAATTATCGCACATTTATTAAAAATTCGATGTTCTCTAGTCAATACATATAACCGCTGGTGGATATGTTACAAGCAGAAGATAAAATACCGAAAACACAGCCCAAGTTCTGTTCCGGCGGACATACCAAAAAAATGTCCAAACAAATTCAACAAAGAGGTAAATCTGGTACTATCGACACACCAGGTAGCAATACCCTGGACAGATCCTAGCTACTTCGTCCAAATAAACATTGGGTGCCAGAATTTCAATGCTCTCATTGACACCGGCTCCGCAAAATCATTCATTGGACCCGCAATTAGAATCAAACTCCAGAGTCTCAACAATTCCTGTCCGCTATGAAAGTATTGATATCAAACTCGCGAACCCAGTGACTACAAGGGAACACTATTGCATAACGTGCAATCTAGGCAAAACCCAAATTCGCGGTGAAGTAACTTTTTTAAAAGATCTGGATCAAGACGCAATCCATGGCGTGGACATCTTGGACCGAGCTAAATTCACCATGAACATAGCAGGGAGACCTTTGATAAATTGTAAGTCCCAGCAACCAGGCAAAGAGAAGCTTTGTACCCTGGTCAGCAACTACCGAATAGCCCACAACGAAAAAGCAGTACTAGTAAACTTCGAAGCTGAAGAGTTACCAACAGTTGAAAGAATGAAAGGACCGTCAAAGGGCACTGCAGACCGTATCAGATTGATAAATGACCAGCCATTTTACGAAGATATTACCCTCGCAACCAAATTAAGCAAAAGGTAACTAACGAAGAAATAGATTAGTTGTTGAAAGATGTTTTAATAAACAAAATAAAAAATATAGATATAATAAAAAAAAAAAATATATACATAGGAAACAAATATCATAAAAAGAAAACAGAATATATAGGTACTAAAATTGAATTAAAAAGAAAAAAATATCATAAAAAGAAAACAAGAAAAAAAATTAAAATAAAACAAAGAAAACAAAAAAAGAACCAATAAAATATACCATAAAAAAAAGAAAAAAAAACAAGAAAAACAAAATAAAAAAAATTTTAGTAAAAAGTAATCTTGAAAAAAGAATACAAAAAAAAATGTCTTACTTACAGACAACACCGATTTCCCCATCACAAAGGGAAGCACCGATCGACTGGGTCAAGTCCCACTCCCAATAATGTTTTACCATCCTTATACTACCGCGCCTCTTGCGGGTAGCACCGATGGACACCGATGGACTGGGTTAAATCCCACTCTCAATGATGCTGTAGCATTCTTATACTACCGCGCCTCTTCCGGGTATTACCGATAGACACCAATGGACTGGGTCAAATCCCACTCTCAATGATGCTGTAGCATCCCTATACTATCGCGCCTCTTGCGGGTAGCACCGATGGACACCGATGGATAGGATCATGCAATATCAAATGATCACCGAACCATATATCTAGTTTTTAAAGACGAGAAGGTTCTCGTCTCCGAAAGGAGGAGGGAAATGTAATGATGCATTACACCCTCTTCTTCACCGCCGCCTTATTAAATTGCATACAAAGCAATCCCGAATCACCGTTAACAAGGACTCTAGAAAGAGCCAATCATAAGAATAAGAAAATATTAATAATACTTTTTGTTTGTGAAATTATAATTCACACTCGGTTCAAACCGAAATATATATAAGAGACCGTGGATGAGCACCATAAAATCGAGCTCTTCCACAGCAGAAATCAGTACCAATCCCGAGTACTTGGTGAGTCTCCATGTTGAAGGACTTAGGTTCCAGAAGCGACAGTGGAACAGACTGTAATTTAGTGACATCTGCTATCTCAGATTGTAATTTAGTGACGTCTGCTATCTCAAACTGTAATTTAGTGGAGTCTGCTATCTCAGATTGTAATTTAGTGACGTCTGCTATCTCAGATTGTAATTTAGTGACGTCTGCTATCTCAGATTGTAATTTAGTGACGTCTGCTATCTCAGATTATAATTTAGTGACGTCTGCTATCTCCGGCTGTAATTTAGTGACGTCTGCTATCTCAGATTGTAATTTAGTGACGTCTGCTATCTCAAACTGTAATTTAGTGGAGTCTGCTATCTCAGATTGTAATTTAGTGACGTCTGCTATCTCAGATTGTAATTTAGTGACGTCTGCTATCTCAGATTGTAATTTAGTGACGTCTGCTATCTCAGATTATAATTTAGTGACGTCTGCTATCTCCGGCTGTAATTTAGTGACGTCTGCTATCTCAGATTGTAATTTAGTGACGTCTGCTATCTCAGATTGTAATTAAGTGACGTCTGCTATCTCAGATTGTAATTAAGTGACGTCTGCTATCTCAGATTGTAATTAAGTGACGTCTGTTATCTCAGATTGTAATTTAGGATATTTTGCTAAACATTTGAATTGTATAAATCTAGGTTATAAGGTTATATAAATGTAAATAACTATAAGCATATATATATTGAATTGTATAACAGTACATATAGTTATAAGACAATAAGAATTGCATAGAAATTCTAAGAACCAGCGATTGGTGAATAAACCCACCTCAAATACACTAAAGTTTGTTGCTTCTTTAGTAAAACCCTGGACCCGACGAGCATACCTCAGCCTATGACAAAAAGCATCTCACAAAATCCAATATGGCGATGCTTACTTCACGCTATGGGGCTTCGCAAAATTTAGTATCACCCAAAAAAGTAGCAAATTTTTTTTAATCTCTTCGATTCTTAGAATAAAAAATTGTGTACAATACAGCACAGCTTTGAAATTTAAAAAAATCTTAATTTTGCAAAAAATTTCATCCGTAAAATTTGCAAAGTTGCGAATTTTGCAAAAATATTTACGGCACAAGGCAGCACAAGTTGAGCACATTACAGCACAATTATCTTTTCGATTCTTAGAATGAAAAATTGTGTACAGTACAGCACAACTTTGAAAATTAACAAGTTCTTAAGTTTGCAAAGTTGTAAATTTTGCAAAAATATTTACGGCACAAGGCAGCACAAGTTTAGCACATTACGGCATATCTTTTATTTTTGAAAATCCAAAATGGCGATGCTAACTTCACGCCATGGGGCTTCGCAAAATTTAGTATCTTAAAACGAAAAATTGTGTACAATACAGCACAACTTTGAAATTTAAAAAAATCTTAATTTTGGAAAAATTAAATCCGTAACATTTGCAAAGTTGCGAATTTTGCAAAAATATTTACGGCAAAAGGCAGCACAAGTTGGGCACATTACAGAACAACTTTTTTTTTTTTTTAAATCCAAAATGGCGATGCTTACTTCACGCTATGGTGCTTCGCAAAATTTAGTATCTTAAAACGAAAAATTGTGTACAATACACCACAACTTTGAAATTTAAAAAAATCTTAATTTTGCAAAAAAATTTCATCCGTAACATTTGCAAAGTTGCGAATTTTGCAAAAGTATTTACGGCACAAGGCAGCACAAGTTGAGCACATTACAGCACAACTTTTTTTTTTTTGAAAATCCAAAATAGCGATGCTTACTTCACTCTTCGCAAAATGAATTTTTTGCCGTAAAAGTTGCAAATCTGCAAATTTTTTTTTATATTTTTGGTTTTGTATAGCACAAACTAAGCACAAAACAGCACAACTTTGCTTTTTAAGAAAATCGTAATTTTGCAAAAAAATGTATCCATAAAATTTGCAAAGTTGCGAATTTTGGAAAAATATTTACGGCACAAGGCAGCACATTACAGCACAACTTTTTTTTGAAAATCCAAAATGGCGATGCTAACTTCACGCTATGGGGCCTCGCAAAATTTAGTATTAACCATAAAAGTACAGCACAACTTTGAAATTTAAAAAAATCTTAATTTTGAAAAAAATTTCATCCGTAACATTTGCAAAGTTGCTAATTTTGAAAAAAATATTTACGGCACAATTCAGTTGACAACATTACCGCACTTCTTTTTTTTTTTGAAAATCCAAAATGGCGATGATAACTTCACGCTATGGGGCTTCGCAAAATTTAGTATCTTAAAACGAAAAATTGTGTACAATACAGAACAACTTTTAAATTTAAAAAAATCTTAATTTTGCAAAAAATTTCATCCGTAAAATTTGCAAAGTTGCGAATTTTGCAAAAATATTTACTGCACAAGGCAGCACAAGTTGAGCAGATTACAACACAACTCTTTTTTTGAAAATCCAAAATGGCGATGCTAACTTCACGCTATAGGGCTTTGCAAAATTTAGTATCTTAAAACGAAAAATTGTGTACAGTACAGCACAACTTTGAAATTTTAAAAAAATCTTAATTTTGCAAAAAAATTCATACGTAACATTTGCAAAGTTGCGAATTTTGCAATAATATTTACGGCACATGGCAGCACAAGTTGAGCACTTTAAAGCACATCTTTTTTTTCTTGAAAATCCAAAATGGCGATGCTTATTTCACGCTTCCCAAAATTAAATTTTGTGCCGTAAAAGTTGCAAATTTGCAAATTAAATTTTATGTTTTTGGTTTGTATAGCACAAACTAAGCACAAAACAGCACAACTTTGCTTTTTAAGAAAACCGTAATTTTGCAAAAAAATTTATCCGTAAAATTTGCAAGGTTGCGAATTTTGGATAAATATTAACGGCACAAGGCAGTAAAAGTTGAGCACATTACAGCATATCTGTTTTTTTTTGAGAATCCAAAATGGCGATGCTAACTTCAAGCTATGGGGCCCCGCAAAAATTAGTATCAACCATAAAAGTACAGCACAAATTTGAAATTTAAAAAAAATCTTAATTTTGCAAAAAATTTCATCCGTATTATTTGCAAAGTTGCGAATTTTGCAAAAATATTTATGGAACAAGGCAGCACAAGTTGAGTACATTACAGCACTTTTTTTTTTTTTGAAAATCCAAAATTGCGATGCTAACTTCACGCTATGGGGCTTCGCAAAATTTAGTATCACCCATAAAAGTTGCAAATATGCAAATTTTTTTTTTATCTTTTCGATTCTTAGAATGAAAAATTGTGTACAATACAGCACAACTTTGAAATTTAAAAACATTTTAATTTTGCAAAAAAATGTGTCCGTATAATTTGCAACATTGCGAATTTTGGAAAAATATTTACGGCACAAGGCAGCACAATTTTAGCACATTACAACACAACTCTTTTTTTGAAAATCCAAAATGGCGATGCTAACTTCACGCTATAGGGCTTTGCAAAATTTAGTATCTTAAAACGAAAAATTGTGTACAGTACAGCACAACTTTGAAATTAAAAAAAATCTCAATTTTGCAAAAAATTTCATACGCAACATTTGCAAAGTTGCGAATTTTGCAAAAATATGTACGGCACAAGTTGAGCACATTACAGCACATCCTTTTTTTTTTGAAAATCCAAAATGGCGATGCTAATTTCACGCTCCGCTTAATTAAATTTTTTGCCCTAAAAGTTGGAAATTTGCAATTTTTTTTTTATATTTTTGGTTTTGTATAGCACAAACTAAGCACAAAACAGCACAACTTTACTTTTTAAGAAAATCGTAATTTTGCAAAAAATTTCCGTAAAATTTGCAAAGTTGCGAATTTGGAAAAATATTTCCGGCACAAGGCAGTAGAAGTTGAGCACATTACAGCACAACTTTTTTTTTTTGAAAATCCAAAATGGCGATGCTTACTTCACGCTATGGGACCTCGCAAAATTGAGTATCAACCATAAAAGTACAGCACAACTTTGAAATTTAAAAAAACTTAGTTTTGCAAAAAATTTCATCCGTAACTTTTGCAAAGTTGCGAGTTTCACAAAAATATTTAATGCACAAGGCAGCACAAGTTGAGCACATTACAACACAACTCTTTTTTTGAAAATCCAAAATGGCGATGCTAACTTCACGCTATGGGGCTTCGCAAAATTTAGTATCTTAAAACGAAAAATTGTGTACAGTACAGCACAACTTTGAAATTTTAAAAAAATCTTAATTTTGCAAAAAAATTCATACGTAACATTTGCAAAGTTGCGAATTTTGCAATAATATTTACGGCACAAGGCACAAGTTGAGCACTTTAAAGCACATCTTTTTTTTCTTGAAAATCCAAAATGGCGATGCTTATTTCACGCTTCCCAAAATTAAATTTTGTGCCGTAAAAGTTGCAAATTTGCAAATTAAATTTTATGTTTTTGGTTTGTATAGCACAAACTAAGCACAAAACAGCACAACTTTGCTTTTTAAGAAAACCGTAATTTTGCAAAAAAATTTATCCGTAAAATTTGCAAGGTTGCGAATTTTGGATAAATATTAACGGCACAAGGCAGTAAAAGTTGAGCACATTACAGCATATCTGTTTTTTTTTTGAGAATCCAAAATGGCGATGCTAACTTCAAGCTATGGGGCCTCGCAAAAATTAGTATCAACCATAAAAGTACAGCACAAATTTGAAATTTAAAAAAAATCTTAATTTTGCAAAAAATTTCATCCGTAACTTTTGCAAAGTTGCGAGTTTCACAAAAATATTTACTGCACAAGGCAGCACAAGTTGAGCAGATTACAACACAACTCTTTTTTTGAAAATCCAAAATGGCGATGCTAACTTCACGCTATGGGGCTTCGCAAAATTTAGTATCTTAAAACGAAAAATTGTGTACAGTACAGCACTACTTTGAAATTGAAAAAAATCTTAATTTTGCAAAAAAAATTCATACGTAACATTTGCAAAGTTGCGAATTTTGCAAAAATATTTACGGCGCAAGGCAGCACAAGTTGAGTACGTTACAGCACCTTTTTTTTTTTTGAAAATCCAAAATGGCGATGCTAACTTCACGCTGCGGGGCTTCGCAAAATTTAGTATCTTAAAACGAAAAATTGTGTACAATACAGCACAACTTTGAAATTTAAAAAAATCTTAATTTTGCAAAAAATTTCATCCGTAACATTTGCAAAGTTGCGAATTTTGAAAAAATTTACGGCACAAGGCAGCACAAGTTGAGCACATTACAGCACATCTTTTTTTCCTTGAAAATCCAAAATGGCGATGCCAACTTCACGCTATGGGGTTTCGCAAAATTTAGTATCACCCATAAAAGTTGCAAATATGCAAATTTTTTTTCTATCTTTTTGATTCTCCGAACGAAAAATTGTGTACAATACAGCACAACTTTGAAATTTAAAAAAAATCTTAATTTTGCAAAAAAATGTATCCGTAAAATTTGTAAAATTGCGAATTTTGGAAAAATATTTACAGCACAATGCAGCATAAGTTGAGCACATTACAGCACAGCTCTTTTTTGAAAATCCAAAATGGCGATGCTAACTTCAAGCTTTGGGGCAGCACAACTTTGATATTTAAAAAAATCTTAATTTTGCAAAAAAATTTCATACGTAACATTTGCAAAGTTGCGAATTTTGCAAAAATATTTACGGCACAAGGCAGCACAAGTTGAGTACATTACAGCACTTTTTTTTTTGAAAATCCTAAATGGCGATGCTAACTTCACGCTTTGGGGCTTCGCAAAATTTAGTATCTTAACACAAAAGTTCTTTGCAATACAGGACAACTTTGAAATTTAAAAAAATCTTAATTTTGCAAAAAATTTCATCCGTAAAATTTGCAAAGTTGCGAATGTTGCAAAAATATTTACGGCACAAGGCAGCACAAGTTGAGCACATTACAGCACATCTTTTTTTCTTGAAAATCCAAAATGCCGATGCCAACTTCACGCTATGGGGCTTCGCAAAATTTAGTATCAACCATAAAAGTACAGCACAACTTTGCTTTTTAAGAAAATCGTAATTTTGCAAAAAATTTATCCGTAAAATTTGCGAAGTTGCGAATTTTGGAAAAATATTAACGGCACAAGGCAGTACAAGTTGAGCACATTACAGCACAATTTTTTTTTTTGAAAATCCAAAATGGCGATGCTAACTTCACGCTTTGGGACAGCACAACTTTGATATTTAAAAAAATCTTAATTTTGCAAAAAAATTTCACACGTAACATTTGCAAAGTTGCGAATTTTGCAAAAATATTTACGGCACAAGGCAGCAGAAGTTGAGTACATTACAGCACTTTTTTTTTTTTGAAAATCCTAAATGGCGATGCTAACTTCACGCTTTGGGGCTTCGCAAAATTTAGTATCTTAACACAAAAGTTCTTTGCAATACAGGACAACTTTGAAATTTAAAAAAATCTTAATTATGCAAAAAATTTCATCCGTAAAATTTGCAAAGTTGCGAATTTTGCAAAAATATTTACGGCACAAGGCAGCACAAGTTGAGCACATTACAGCACATCTTTTTTTCTTGAAAATCCAAAATGACGATGCCAACTTCACGCTATGGGGCTTCGCAAAATTTAGTATCAACCATAAAAGTACAGCACAACTTTGCTTTTTAGGAAAATCGTAATTTTGCAAAAAATTTATCCGTAACATTTGCAAAGTTGCGAATTTTGCAAAAATATTGACGGCACTAGGCAGCACAAGTTGAGTATATTACAGCACTTTTTTTTTTTTTGAAAATCCAAAATGGCGATGCTAACTTCACGCTATGGGGCTTCGCAAAATTTACTATCACACATAAGAGTTGCAAATATGCAAATTTTTTTTTATCTTGTCGATTCTTCGAACTAAAAATTGTGTACATAACAGCACAACTTTGAAATTTAAAAAATCTTAATTTTGCAAAAAAATGTATCCGTAAAATTTGTAAAATAGTGAATTTTGGGAAAATATTTACGGCACAATGCAGCATAAGTTGAGCACATCACAGCACAACTCTTTTTTTGAAAATCCAAAGTGGCAATGCTAACTTCACGCTATGGGGCTTCGCAAAATTTAGTATCTTAAAACGAAAAATTGTGTACAGTACAGCACAACTTTAAAATTTAAAAAAATCTTAATTTTACAAAAAAATGTATCCGTAAAATTTGCAACATTGCGAATTTTGGAAAAATATTTACAGCACAAGGCAGCACAAGTTGAGCACATTACAACACAACTCTTTTTTTGAAAATCCAAAATGGCGATGCTAACTGTGATGTACCTTGGGTGCTAAGGCTGAGGTATACTCGTCGGGTCCAGGGCTTAACTAAAGGAGGTACACAAAAACTTTAGTGAAAAAAGGTCTTTTCTTTATTGAGACTCCAATATTAATATTAAATTATTAAGTCTTAAATTATATAGTTAATAATAGGTTCTTTTCTGATGACTCCTAGTCGCTCGGCTCGGTTCCTGTTGAATAACGGCTTTGCAGGTCTCTCCTTTGGGAGTCCTCTTTCTCACAACGTACGTCTTCAATCTGGATTTCTCTAGTTCGTCTACAATGGTTTATCAATGGTCTTTAACCGGCTTATCGACGGCTTTTAACTGGATTATCAACAGCTTTTAACCGGCTGATCAACGGCTTTTAACCGGTTTATCAACGGCTTTTAACCGGCTTATCAACGGCTTTTAACCGGCTTATCAACGGCTTTTAACCGGCTTATCAACGGCTTTTAACCGGTTTATCAAAGGTTTTTAACCGGCTTATCAACGGCTATTAACCGGTTTATCAACGGCTTTTAACAGACTTTTAACCGGCTTATCAACGGCTATTAACCGGCTTATCAACGGATTTTAACCGGTTTATCAACGGTTTTTAACCGGCTTATCAACGGCTATTAACCGGTTTATCAACGGCTTTCAACCCGCTTATCAACGGCTTTTAACCGGCTTATCAACGGCTATTAACCGGCTTATAAACGACTTTTAACCGGCTTATCAACGGGTTTTAACCGGCTTATCAACGGCTATTAACCGGATTATCAACGGCTGTTGACCGGTTTACCAACGGCTTATCAACGGCTATTAACCGGCTTATCAACGGCTATTAACCGGTTTTATCAACGGCTATTAACCGGTTTATCAAGGGCTTTTAACCGGCTTATCAACGGCTTTTAATCGGCTTATCAACGGCTATTAACCGGTTTATCAACGGCTATTAACAGGCCTAAGTTATATGTTTTTACTTAATCGAGACCCCTTACCTCTGGTGGGGGGAAGTCTTTGAAGAAGTAATTTAACACAACTTGCTTATTCTACTTAAACTATTGAACCTTTACTAGGCTCTATTACGGGCTTATAACTAAAAGTTGAACTGTATTAAGCTATCTTTTGTGTGTTGCATGGCTTCCTCTCGTTACCCATTTGGTTAAAAGCAAATGTCAACTAATTGATTTTTTAAGAGGTTTTTTATTTGAATCGATAGTTTGAACCTTGCAATTTAATGTTTAAAGATAATTTCATGCAAATGTTGACCGCGGCTGCGTCTCAGGCAGCCCATCCGCTGAGTCCAATTTTGGCATACTCTTTCACACATATCGGCCGGTATCTCACGAATGAATGCATGGATGTTGGCTTCCAGTGCGTCAATCGAGGCGCGTTTGTCCCTATAGACATTAGCCTTGACATACCCCTCAAAAAATAATCTAATGGTGTCAAATCGCACGATCTAGGCGGCCAATTGACCGGCCCGAAACGTGAAATTAACTGTTCACCAAACTCGCCTCGCAATTGCGCCATTGTTTCGCGTGCTGTGTGGCATGTGGCACCGTCTTGTTGAAACCACATATCATGCAAGTCAAGAACTTCCATTTCGGGCAAAAAAAAGTTTGTTATCATCGCTCGGTAGCGTTCACCATTGACAGTAACGCTGCGATTCGCATCATCTTTGAAGAAATAGGCCCAATAATGCCGCCGGCCCATAAACCGCACCAAACAGTGGCTTTTTCGGGATGCATTGGTAGCTGTTGCAATTCTTCTGGCTGATCTTCACTCCAAATGCGTCAATTTTGCTTATTTACGTACCCATTCAACCAAAAATGAGCCTCATCGCTGAACACAAGCAGCGCGCGATGAACATTTCGAACCGAGCACGAATTTTGATAGTAAAATTCAATAATTTGCAAGGGTTGTTCATTTGTAAGACAATCCATGGTTTAATTGCAAACCAAACTGAAGCTGTTTGACAGTGACACAAGGTACTAAACACACGTCGGCTGTCAAAACCAGTGTTGCCAAAATCAAACCAGCTAAAAAATCACCCGTTATAACCACATAAAATGTAATATTTCATAAAACTTCTCCATTTCTTTCCTTGCCCGTCACTCCCCTACCTTTGCTCTATGCAATTAGGAGTACCTCTATTCATGTTATTACATGAGGGGTTTGCAGGTAACAGGGGAAAACATTTTTAAATGATAACCAAACCATCATCTGGTACTGCATTGGTTTGGTTACTTTTCACCACCTTTTATCTATCACAATTCACCATCGATGTGCTTTGATCGTTACCTTTTCGTGGTCCTCTGCTTGGTTTGTACGACTTGTTATGCTTCTCTTGATCGGAACTCAACACACCTATTCATGTTGTTGCTGTGAGTCTGTTTCATAATGTGTATGCGTTGTGCTGTTGGTTGTTCTTTATTTCTCCACAGCTACTAGTAGTGTTGTTGTGATAAGATGGTTATGGTAATGTATAATGCTTTATCTTTGCTAGTCGGTATCGGGCTTTCTTGGCATCAACACCTGCTTATTGGTTGCGGCCGGTTTATTCCCTGATTTGGGTGTGTGGCAAATATGCCTGAATTAACAGTGGTGGCTGTCAGTGGCTCGGTTATGAAACTATTTATTAATTTCATATTTGTATGTAGATAGTTATTGTAGGTTGTTGGTGTTGTCAGGTGGAGATATGTAATTCTTCATTACATCCCACCCCTTCTTCGGAGACGAGAACCTTCTCGTCTTTATTTCCTTCCGTATGTTTAATTGTAAATTCAGTTTATCTCTATACGGGAAATGCTTACCCTTTTTTGCTACGGTGGCTGCCGTGTCTCTGGAAGAAATAATTACTATAATTATTAATAAACTTAATAAATGCGTTTGTTTTTTGTTTGTTTTATTTATTTATGGCTTTTTCTTTTTTTTTGTTTTATTCATGTTTCTTTTTTTTAATTCGTGTTTCATATTGTTTCTAATTCGTATTGTTCTATTTGTTGGTTTTTAATTCAGGTTTTTTTTTTGTTTTTGTTTTTTTTTTTAATTCTTGCTGTTTGTTGAGTTTTGTTTTTGTTTGCTGTAATCTTCACTCGGGTGAAATTGGTCGGAATGTGACGTGTCTTCTTCGATCGCCAAATTGCATGATGGCTTCCCCGGGTCGCTTGATGCTGACGATTACTATCCCCCATCGTCTCCGAAACACTAGTTTCTGGCGGCGAAATCTGGGGTTATAGTGGCGGTGCTGCTGTATTATTATGTCCCTAAATGGGTCGTCTGGTGCGGTATACTTCGCCTTGGGTTGTGCATCATTTGGTTTGACTGCCGGTGCCATCGCCGCCGATAGCAAATATGCTCCTCCTGGTGAGGTGCTATCCTGGGGTTCCTCTGGGCTGGTGAGGTCGATGATTTTCGTCTCTGGGTTAAATGTTTTTACCTCGTTCCGCCGGCATGGTCTCCTCAGCGTGTGCGCGGTCTCTGAGCGATCGGTGGTTGCTCCTTGTTCTCCGCTCGGTGCTAGAACCTTCCTCTTGACGGTGCGCCCTCCTGCTCTGACGGCTTGCGTTGCTGGTGACTGCGGTATTGGGGCTATTAGAATAGCCGATGATACCCGTGGCTGCTTGGCCTCGGCTTCTGCTCTGGTCCCAGTTGCTGGCTTTTGGGGTAGCGTTCTTTTTCTCTCGCAGGGATTGGACATCGTGTCGACTTGGTTTGAAACTAAACTGAAAATGTGTTTGTCGCCTCTTGGGTTGTCTAATTTATACCCTTTACGGTCCCGTACGTGTGCTCGTATAATGCTTGACCGCCCCCCCCCCTCTTTGGTTCTATTCTTCTTATCTTTACAATGACTGGTGAGTCAAATCTCATCACCTCATACGGTCCATCGTAACGGGGCGCCAATTTTTCGGTAAATCGGTTGGCTGCTGATGAGAGGAACCTAACCTTCTTATACACATGTTCTCCAATGCTGGGCTTCCACTCCCTTCGTCTCAGATTATAATATTTTCCTTGAGTCTCCGCTGCCCTTCGTAGGTTGTCAGTGACCAACTGATATAGGGCTTCCATTCTTTCTCTCCTTATGGATATTTCTTCGGGGTCGGTGTTAGGGTTTTCACTGGGAAGTACAGGTTCTCGGTGTATTCTTAATTCTCTTCCGAAGTTAAGGTACGCCGGGGTAAAACCGGTCGAATTGTGTTTATTGGTATTAATAGCGAATGTTAGTTCGGGAATATGTTCGTCCCATGATCTATGGTTCTCTTGCACATAGATATTGTGCTATCATTGTTTTTATTACTCGGTTAACTCGTTCAGTCGGGTTTTCTTGTGGAGTGTATGGCGCAGTTAGGGTGTGTGAAATTCCCATTTCGCTTAGGAAAGCCTTGAACTGGCCGCTAATGAATAGCGCGCCGTTGTCGGTTACAAAAGTCCTGGGTACCCCGAATTGGCTTATCACCCTTTCCCTGACAGTTTTGATAACACTTGCGGTGGTAGCGGCTCGGAGTGAGACGGCTACTACCCATTTGGTAAATTTGTCCACCATGACCAACATCATTGTGTTGCCTTTCATAGATCTAGGTAATGGACCTACAAAGTCCGCGCATACGGTTTCCCACGGACTTTCTGCTATCTTCGTGTGCATCAGACCGCTAGGTTTTTGTTGTATTGTCTTGTATTTGTTGCATACGGGGCAGTGACTTATATATTTCGCGATGTCTCTGAACATCCCTGTCCAGTGGTATAAACGCATGATCCTTGATGTGGTTTTCGCAATTCCTAGATGGGCGGCTGTAACTTCGTCGTGGTTTTCTTCTAGTATTCGCGTCCTTTCCTTTGATGGTACGCATATTTTCCATTCGTGGCTTTTGCCGGTTAATGGGTGTGCCACGAATCTCCGCTATAAAATGCTGTCCAGTATCTGGTAGTCGGGGTATTTCTCGGGATTTTTGGCTACTTGCTGTTGTCTTCGGTGTGTCCATTCTCCTTGTTCTTCGGTGAGTATCAGTAATTCACTATCAGTAATTGGCAAGGGATCGCGGGACAGGGTATCTGCGACTACATTCATACAGCCTTTCCGGTATTGTATTTCGAAATCGAATTGTTGCAGTTCTATTGCTCACCTTGCTAATCGTCCAGACGGGTTCTCTAGAGAATCTAATCATTTCAAAGAATGGTGGTCGGTAATTACGGTAAAATGGTAGCCTTCTAGATACGGTCTCGTTTTTCTTATTCCCCACAAGATAGCTAGGCATTCCTTTTCAGTCACAGAGTATTTATTTTCTAAATCCTTCAGTGTCCTACTGGCATACGCGATCACCCTTTCCTTTCCTTTGGTGTTTTGTGATAACACTACGCCTAATCCATAGTGGCTTGCATCGGTCTGCAGTGTAAATGGTAGGGAAAAATCGGGGCACATTAATACCGGTGCTTCTGTGAGCTTAATCTTTAGTTCCGTGAAAGCCCTTTCTTGCTCAGAGTTCCATTCCCATTTCTGATTCTTTTTAAGTAGTTTGGTCAAAGGGAAAAATCCTTAATGAATCTTCGGTACCATGAGGCTATGCCCAACACACGTCGAAGTTCGCGTATATTTTTAGGTTCGTTCAACTCTTGTACCGCTCTTATTTTGTCTGGGTCGGTACTGATGCCTTGGTTGCTGACTATGTGGCCCAAATATTTTAACTCGCATTTACAAAATTCGCATTTTTCCTTGTTGATTCTCAGGTGTGCCTTCTGTAATCTCTTAAACACTTCTTGGAGGTGTACGAGATGCTCATCGAAGGTTTTGCTGATAATTATAATATCGTCGAGGTAGGCAAATGCGTACGGGTCCATGTCCGGTCCTAAAACGGAATCCAGCATTCTCTGAAAGGTCGCAGCTGACGAATTCAGTCCGCACGGTAATACTTTCCATTGATATAATCCGTGTCCTGGGACTGTAAAAGCGGTGGCGGGTCTTGATTCTTGATCTAATGGTATTTGCCAATAACCTTGTTTTAAATCAATTGTTGATATGTAGTTGGCTTGCTTGAGTTTGTCGAGGATCGCAAATCCATTATCGATAGTTCGTTAAGCTGCCGATAGTCTACGCATACTCTCCAAGTCCCATTCTTCTTTTTTACTAACACTATCTGTTTGAGATTAAGTGATTAATTATTCAATTATATAAATTCAATTTCAATCTGAAACCTAACTCTGCATATGCAATTCAATTTGTTAACATTTCACAAACAGTTCTTATGTACCCTATGTTATTATAAATTTACTCAAACTCAAGTTGTTAATCAATTTGCTCTAATGTAAAACAGTAACTCCTAATTGTATTCTCTTTTGCACATACTTACATTCATACTTACTTTCAATTGTTAACTTCCTAATATGTCATTCTCTGGGCATCGATCTCTTTTGGATTCGATCGTTGACCAGGACGCATCACATGGTAACAAATATAATCTTGTATCAAAATTGGTGGTTTTATTTCGGTTTTTGCTACATATATATACATATATATAATTTGATACGTGTGACAAGATAAGCTGGGTAGATTTAATTTTTTTTTGGTTGGATTCTTTTCGTTGCATACCTGGTTCGGTTTATCGCAAACATAAAATTTGGTCCTTCTGCGTCGGGTTTCTAATTGAGCCATAAATCTTAAAAAACAATAACTACAGTCCGCTGGAATAAAATTATTAATTCAATAAAAAAAAAAGAGTGATTGTGTGTGCCTGCTGATTGTAATGTATGCCTAAATCGTAGGTACATACAGTTGCATTGAGCATTGAATATTAACACGTGGTAGACTTATTATATTGCATTAATTCGAGTGCAAAGACGATAATTAATTTTCATTTAATTAATTTGATTATCTTATCATTTTGATTCGGGTTTGCTTGTAAAATGACTTCTGTAAAGAAAAGATATGGGAATGCTAAGGGACGTTTGACGCGAGCACGTGATTTCGTTAGTACGATCACAAATGTAATTTCTCTGGAAATGCTAGAAATACGTTTTAATGGCCTAAATCAGTCGTGGTCAGAATTTTGCGAATTGTATAACCAGATCTTGGATAGCGCTAAAAACGAGGAACTCGAAGATTATGAGTCCAAGTATGCCAATTATGAAACGCGGTTTTTCGATGCCCACGCGAACTTAATGGAAGCCATTCGTAAAAAGCAATCAAATTCGACACCGGAGGCTGATACTTCGATTGTTGAAAAACTGGCAATGCAACAAAGCACGCTTCTCGAAAAACTTAACTTGACATCGGATAGGTGCTCAATTCAGCTTCCAAAGCTAGTTGTTCCACCATTCTCAGGAGATTACAAAGATTGGCCGTCGTTTAGGGATTCCTTTACGGGATCTGTTGATCAAAAAGGAAACCTTTCGGCAGTTCAAAAGATTCATTATTTGAAGTCTTTTCTCCGTGATCAGGCGCTAGACCTCATCAAACATATTCCTTTATCGGAAGCAAATTATTTCGAAGCATGGGCACGTTTAGAACACAGATATGATCGTTCACAGCTTATTGTTCAATCGTATATCGAGACATATTTGTCTCTTCCTAATGCAATCGGTGGTAGCGTGAAGGTACTTAGACAAATTACAGATAAGGCAGATGAGGTTATACGTGGGCTTAATGCCATTAATTCTAATAACCGTGACCCATGGCTTATTCATTTGCTTTTAAGCAAACTAGACAGTGACACAAAGCAAAGCTGGGCAGAAAAGATCGGTACGCGTGACGATACTACCATTGATGAACTTTTGACATTTTTGGAATCGCGATGTAGTGCTTTAGAATCATGTAAATCAGTAGTATCACGCTCGAGTGTTTCACGGAACAAACCACAAACTAATATACGGTCGCATTTTGTTGAATCTTCGCAGTCTAAACCTATACTCCAATGCCCTAAGTGCCAAGAGCAACACATGTTGCAACAGTGTCCAAGCTTTGTCGCCCTTGATGTGGAATCTCGTCGGTCATTTGTAAAATCGAACTCTTTATGCTTTAACTGCCTTCGCCCTGGACATGGGGTAAATCGTTGCCATTCTACGTACCGCTGTCGTGAATGTCGGTCGCGCCACCATTCACTTGTTCATTCGTCCTCACAAAATAGTCCCTCCTCTTCATCGCCGCCGCAAACTTCGTCGAACAAACACGTTCCTGAGCAGTCTTCTTCCTCATATGTTGCACCAATTATAAATAACCATTCGTTAGATGTAGGACTCGCTAGGCAAACGATTCTTCCAACAATATTGGCTCAGGTTCAGGATTATCAAGGGAACATACAGAATTGCAGGATATTAATCGATTCAGGATCTCAAGTTTCGTTTGTGGTTGAATCATTCGTCCAGAGGTTAGGAATTCCACGCAAACACGCTCGTATTCCTATAGTTGGGGTTTCGTCGTCGGATGCAGGTCATACGAAAGGTTATGTGTCATTGATATTCACTTCTTGCTTTAACAAAACTCCCTTGTATATTGACGCATATATACTGCCTAAACTTACTTCTAATCTGCCTTCTGAATCGTTCGATCCATCTCGTTGGCTTCATATTCGTGGGTTAGAACTAGCCGATCCGTCATTCAATGTGCCTAATTCGATCGATATACTTATTGGAGCAGATAAACTTTGGTATTCTCAAGGGGGATCAAATTCAAGGCCCAAAAGGTGTTCCTATAGCCCAACATACATCGTTTGGTTGGGTAGTTACAGGAGAGTTATTCGATTCTTTATCACCGGTTTCTCAGTCTCCAATATCTTCTCTCCACTCTTCGCTCGATGTCGACAGTCTTTTCCAACGTTTTTGGGAACTAGATGAAGTCGTACCTCCTAAAGATGATTCTTTTAATGAGGATGAAGCTGAAATTCATTTCCGTACTACATTTTCCAGATCAATCGACGGAAAGTACTCCGTACAGCTCCCGTTTAAAACTATTTTTCCCACATTCGGTGATTCGTTGAAGCTAGCAGTTAATCGATTATATTCTATGGAAAGAAGGTTTTACCGAGACAAGACCTTCCACGAGTCATACGTAAAATTTATGGGAGAATATCTTAATCTTGGTCATATGACTCGTATTCCCTCAGAGGAGATTAACACTGCACAGGGAAAACATTTTTATCTACCTCATCACGCAGTTTTAAAACCGGATAGTTCCACTACGAAATTACGAGTCGTCTTCGATGGGTCAGCTAAGGATTCGTTCGGAAATTCACTCAATAGTAAGCAAATGATAGGACCTCCAATCCAAAGAGATTTGTTTGGAGTCTGCTTACGGTTTCGACAGCACAAATACGTGTTCACGGCTGATGTCGTGAAGATGTTTCGCCAAATCTGGGTAGAGGATGAACACACAGATTTCCAGCGAATCGTTTGGCGAGAAAATCCCAATGATGAGATAGGACATTTTCGTCTACGAACGGTTACTTATGGCACGGCGTCCGCTCCATTTCGGTTCGTGTTTTAAAGCAGATAGCCAATGATTACCAATCGCAACACCCCATTGCAGCCAGTGTTCTTCTTAGAGATGTGTACGTAGATGACATCATGACTGGGTCAGATTCAATTGAGGATCTGATAAACTTGCACTCTGAATTGATATCTCTCCTCTCCAAAGCTCAGCTTGAGTTGAAAAAATGGAACTCTAATTGCTGGCCTCTTCTTTCTAAATTACCTAGGGATGATTGTGAGTTTTCATGGTTTGATGCGGATCCACCGACAAGACGTTCATTGTTATCAGAGATCTCCAGCATTTTCGACCCTTTAGGATTCCTCGCTCCATCGGTTATTTTGTTTAAAATACTATTCCAGGAATTATGGTCATCTGAACTTAAGCTCGGCTGGGATGATCCCCTGCCAATCCACTTGGCCAACAAATGGGTAGCCTATCGAAACGAGCTCCATTTTTTCGAAGATCTACGTATTTCAAGAAATATATTCCCATCACTTGAAAATGTCGAATATCATGGATTTTCTGATGCTTCCTCAATGGCTTATTCGGCTGTCGTTTATGCAAGTTGTAAAATTTCTGAAGACGAGTATAAAACTATTTTAGTGGCCTCCAAAACTAAGGTGGCACCACTTAAACCCGTCTCGATTCCTCGACTTGAGCTTTGTGCTGCTCTCCTTCTTTCGCGGTTGCTGAAAATGATAAACTCTTCGATTTCAATTGACTGTAAAACCTTTGCATGGTGTGATTCACAGATTGTGCTCTACTGGCTGTCCTCTCCGCCTCGTCGTTGGACTACATTCGTCGCAAATCGTACAGCTGCAATCCTTGAAAAAATCCCTCGACATTCATGGAATTATATCGCTTCCGAATCAAATCCTGCAGACTGTGCTTCGCGTGGTATTTTACCATCAGCTGTAAAGGATCATCCACTTTGGTGGAGCGGCCCCACTTGGTTGTCATTGCCACAGGACCACTGGCCGATCCAAAAATTTCCAGCGCACCAGCCAACTAACAGACATATCTATGCGGAGGAAAAAGGATCTTCAAAGGCTGTCGTTCTTACATCCACCACTAATTGTAGCTGGATAATCCAGCTAGCCGAACGAGTCTCATCATGGAATCGCCTGATTCGAGTTGTTTCAACATGCATTCGATATCTAACAAATGTTCGACAAAAAAAAATTTGAGAGAAAATTCGACAGTTTTTCCTTTAAAGAAATTCAATACGCCAGAATTTGTGTTCTTAAAAATGTACAACAAATTTCGTTCGGGAGTGAAATTCAGTATTTAAAACAACATCGTGAACTCCCCTTGAAATCAAACCTTTCACGATATTCACCCTTTATCGATAGTGATGGGCTTCTTCGGGTTGGAGGGCGTCTTAAACATGCTAACGTTTCATTCAACTTAAAACATCCAATAATTTTGCCTAATAACCGTATTTCTTTCCTTATAGCCCAAGACATTCATATCAATCATATGAAGAGGAAGATGTGCAAACATTTATAGTGACAACGGAACAAACTTCCAAGGTGCACGCCGTTGCCTTAACGAAATGCAGAGATTTGTGGTTTCACAAGCCCACAATGATGAGATTTCTTCTAGACTTGCTATGGATGGTACTGCATGGCACTTAATTCCTCCTTCAGCGCCCCACTTTGGTGGATTGTGGGAAGCAGGCGTTAAGTCAGTAAAACTGCATCTACGAAGAGTTATCGGAGCTTCCACTCCTACATTTGAAGAACTCTACACTGAACTAACACAGACAGAATCTATTTTAAATTCTCGTCCTATTTGTGCTATTTCAGATTACGATTTAAATCCATTAACCCCCGCACATTTTCTTATAGGAGAACCCCTCACCGCTATTCCTGAGCCTAGCTACCTTGATGTACCTACAAATCGTTTGTCTCACTGGTAGCATCTCCAAAGTATGGTTCAAGGATTTTGGAAACGATGGCATGCTGAGTATATAACATCACTCCAAGAACGACCCAAATGGCAAAAAAAGCAGCTCAATTTAAAGATTGGTGACCTGGTAATCATACGAGAGCCTAACTTACCCCCCACAAGGTGGATACTTGGAAGAATCGAAGCTGTTCACCCAGGCTCTGATGACCAGATACGTGTGGCAACCGTCAGGACAGCAAAAGGAACATATCGTCGTCCAATTACCAAACTTGCACCTTTACCAAAGTCCTGAAACTAGTTCCAGGGGGGGCGGGATGTTTGAGATTAAGTGATTAATTATCCAATTATATAAATTGAATTTCAATCTGAAACCTAACTCTGCATATGCAATTCAATTTGTTAACATTTCACAAACAGTTCTTATGTACCCTATGTTATTATAAATTTACTCAAACTCAAGTTGTTAATCAATTTGCTCTAATGTAAAACAGTAACTCCTAATTGTATTCTCTTTTGCACATACTTATGTCGTTTTCGATTGGATTTTCGGTCAATTGTACTCCTTTTCAATTCCAATCGAATATGAAAACACTGACTTTCCTAAATTTACACCCACACTACCAAAGCTGCCATTTAGCAAAATGGCTTCTTCAAGTATTTATCACTTTTGACAAGTAATCCAACGAAAAACTTTATATGTATGTGTGTGTTCCTCATCTACTCCAAAATGAAATTGGGGACAGAAGAACAATCCGAAAACATTACTCGGAACAGCCAATCGAAGGCTTTTGGAGTACTGGGAGTGAAAAAGGAGTGTAAAAGGAGTACTCCGAACATCCAAAAGAAAACGACATTACATTCATACTTACTTTCAATTGTTAACTTCCTAATATGTCATTCTCTGGGCATCGATCTCTTTTGGATTCGATCGTTGACCAGGACGCATCACATGGTAACAAATATAATCTTGTATCAAAATTGGTGGTTTTGTTTCGGTTTTTGCTACATATATATACATATATATAATTTGATACGTGTGACAAGATAAGCTGGGTAGATTTAATTTTTTTTTGGTTGGATTCTTTTCGTTGCATTCCTGGTTCGGTTTATCGCAAACACTATCGGTGAGCTATATGGGCTGTTGGATGGTTCAATCTTTCCGTCTCGCAGTAGTTCGTTTACTTCTTCATCTATAATCTTCTGCATGGCTGGGTTACGAGGGTAGTATCTTTGTCTAAAAGGTTGATTAGTTTTCAAACTTATATGGTGCACGGCGGCGTTCGTGGTGCTAGGGAGTTGCTCGAACTTCGGCAGTTCCCGTTCGAGTAGTTCGGTCAGGTGTTTTTGTTGTTCTGGCGACAAGGGTGTCCCTCCTAGTGCACATACATAGCTGATCTTGTTTTTCTTTTGTCGGAGGTGGTTTATCAAGGATTAGTTCTTTCCCATCTAATTTTATAGAGCAGTTCATTTTTCGGAGTGCATCCATGCCAATGATTGCTTCTTGTGGCAACTGTTTTAAGTATGTTACTTCACCTTGTATTGACTGGTTCCCTATCTGTAGGATGACGGTGTAGTGCTCACGGCTAATTATCTGGCTATTATTGGCTAAACGTACGGCATGCCCTTGGTATCTCACCGGGGTTTTGAGCCTTCGTAGTAAATCTCTGGTTTTAGTATTAATGAATGATTAAGTTGCTCCGGTATATAATAAGGCGTTTATCGTTTGGTGATTCAGTTTTATTGACAAGAAACATTGCGGGTCAGTCCATATTTCGGTTGCGTCGTTTTGTTCGTCGTTTTGTTCTACCTTTGTGTTTATACTCGTTTGTTCGTTTGTATTCGAATGTGTAGGGTTTTCGCGCTGTGTGGTGTTATTATCTTGCTTTTCTTGCGGACTTTCGGTTTATTCGAAGTTGGGGCTGAACTTTTGGTTAACGTCTACTATTTCTACTAATTCGTGCGTTGACAGAGTGTTGATTGCTGAAACCTGACGTGGCTGACAGGGGCAGTCTTTGGTTAACCTTCCATCTTCACCACAGAACGAGCAGAATAACCGAAAGGGTCGCCTACAGTTTGCCTTCGAGTGTCCCCTCTGCTTACAGTTCCAGCAGTGAGTCATACGATCGTATCGTTCTGGTGGTGGGGTATGTCGGTAGCCTCTATCTTCTTGTCTTTGAGGCTGTTGGACTCTGGGTGTTGACCTAAAGTTAGCTGATGTAGAATTTCGGTTTTCGTTTTGTATGCATTCATACTCTGTTGCCAGATTTATTAGTTTCTCCAAGGTCCGGAAGTCTCGGCGGCGGATATATAAGTGGTATTCGGGTCGAAGGCGATCGTAAATTCTATCGACGTTGTCCTCCATGCGCATCGATGGGTGTTGGTGGAGAAGGTATTGAGTCGCTCTAATGAAGTCTCTAGCCCTTTCGTGTGGGCCTTGCCTTCTTTTCGATATTTCATCTTCTAGTTTATTTACAAATCGAGGAGGGAGGTAAAATTCGGAGGGAGGTAAAATTCGGACTTTTCAATCTTCAGGTTTCGGTTCGGTTAAGAGTTTAACTCTTCTGGAATGGACCTTAAAAGTCCCTGCTTGGGCGCCAATTTGTGATGTACCTTGGGTTCTAAGGCTGAGGTATACTCGTCGGGCCCAGGGTTTAACTAAAGGAGGTACACAAAAAACTTTAGTGAAAAAAAAGGTCTTTTCTTTATTGAGACTCCAATATTAATATTGATTCATTAAGTCTTAAATTATATAGTTAATAATAGGTTCTTTTCTGATGACTCCTAGTCGCTCAGCTCGGTTCCTGTTGAATAACGGCTTTGCAGGTTTCTCCTTGGGGAGTCTTCTTTCTCACAACGTACGTCTTCAATCTGGATTTCTCTGGTTCGTCTACAATGGTTTATCAATGGTCTTTAACCGGCTTATCGACGGCTTTTAACCGGATTATCAACGCCTTTTAACCGGCTTATCAACGGCTTTTAACCGGTTTATCAACGGCTTTTAACCGGCTTATCAACGGCTCTTAACCGTCTTATCAACGGCTTTTAACCGGCTTATCAACGGCTTTTAACCGGCTTATCAAAGGCTATTAACCGGCTTATCAACGGCTTTTAACCGGTTTATCAACGGTTTTTAACCGGCTTATCAACGGCTACTAACTGGTTTATCAACGGATCTTAACCGGCTTATCAACGACTTTTAACCGGCCTATCAACGGCTATTAACCGGCTTATCAACGGCTTTTAACCGGCTTATCAACGGCTTTTAACCGGCTTATCAACGGCTATTAACCGGCTTATCAACGGCTTTTAACCGGCTTATCAACGGCTTTTAACCGGCTTATCAACGGCTATTAACCGGCTTATCAACGGCTGTTGACCGGTTTACCAACGGCTTATCAACGGCTATTAACCGGCTTATCAACGGCTACTAACCGGCTTATCAACGGCTTTTAACCGGCTTATCAACGGCTTTTAACCGGCTTATCAACGGCTATTAACCGGCTTACTAACGGCTATTGACCGGTTTACCAACGGCTTTTAACCTTTTATCAATGGCTTTTAACCGACTTATCAACGGCTTTTAACCGGCTTATCAAAGGCTATTAACCGGCTTATCAACGGCTTTTAACCGGTTTATCAACGGTTTTTAACCGGCTTATCAACGGCTACTAACTGCTTTATCAACGGATCTTAACCGGCTTATCAACGACTTTTAACCGGCCTATCAACGGCTATTAACCGGCTTATCAACGACTTTTAACCGGCTTATCAACGGCTTTTAACCGGCTTATCAACGGCTATTAACCGGCTTACTAACGGCTATTGACCGGTTTACCAACGGCTTATCAACGGCTATTAACCGGCTTATCAACGGCTATTAACCGGCTTATCAACGGCATTTAACCGGCTTATCAACGGCTTTTAACCGGCTTATCAACGGCTATTAACCGGCTTACTAACGGCTATTGACCGGTTTACCAACGGCTTTTAACCTTTTATCAATGGCTTTTAACCGGCTTATCAACGGCTTTTAACCGGCTTATCAACGGCTCTTAACCGGCTTATCAACGGCTTTTAACCGGCTTATCAACGGCTTTTAACCGGTTTATCAACGGTTTTTAACCGTCTTATCAACGGCTATTAACCGGTTTATCAACGGCTTTTAGCCGGCTTATCAACGGCTTTTAACCGGCTTATCAACGGCTATTAACCGGCTTATCAACGGCTTTTAAACTTTTTATCAAGGGTTTTTAACCGGCTTATCAACGGCTACTAACCGGTTTATCAACGGATTTTAACCGGCTTATCAACGGCTTTTAACCGGCCTATCAACGGCTATTAACCGGCTTATCAACGGCTTTTAACCGGCTTATTAACGGCTTTTAACCGGCTTATCAACGGTTTATCAACGGCTATTAACCGGTTTATCAACGGCTATTAACCGGCCTTAGTTATATGTTTTTACTTAATCGAGACCCCTTACCTCTGGTGGGGGGAAGTCTTTGAAGAAGTAATTTAACACAACTTGCTTATTCTACTTAAACTACTGAACCTTTACTAGGCTCTATTACGGGCTTATAACTAAAAGTTGAACTGTATTAAGCTATCTTTTGTGTGTTGCATGGCTTCCTCTCGTTACCCATTTGGTTAAAAGCAAATGTCAACTATAACCACATTAAACGTAATATTTCATACAACTTCTCCATTTATTTCCTTGCCCGTCACTCCCCTACCTTTGCTCTATGCAATTAGGAGTACCTCTATTTATGTTATGACATGAGGGGTTTGCGGGTTACAGGGGAAAACATTTTTAAATGATAACCAAACCATCATCTGGTACTGCATTGGTTTGGTTAGTTTTCACCACCTTTTATCTATCACAATTCACCATCGATGTGCTTTGATCGTTACCTTTTCGTGGTCCTCTGCTTGGTTCGTACGACTTGTTATGCTTCTCTTGATCGGAACTCACCACACCTATTCATGTTGTTGTTGTGAGTCTGTTTCATAATGTGTATGCGTTGTGCTGTTGGTTGTTCTTTATTTCCCCACAGCTACTAGTAGTGTTGTTGTGATAAGATGGTTATGGTAATGTATAATGCTTTATCTTTGCTAGTCGGTGTCGGGCTTTCTTGGCATCGACACCTGCTTATTGGTTGCGGCCGGTTTATTCCCTGATTTGGGTGTGGGGAAAATATGCCTGAATTAACAGTGGTGGCTGTCAGTGGCTCGGTTATTGTAGGTTGTTGGTGTTGTCAGGTGGAGATATGTAATGCTTCATTACAAACTTCACGCTATGGGGCTTCGCAAAATTTAGTATCACCCATAAGAGTTGCAAATATGCAAATTTTTTTTTTATCTTTTCGATTCTTGGAATCAAAAATTGTGTACAATACAGCACAACTTTAAAATTTAAAAAAATCTGAATTTTGCAAAAAAATTTATCCGTAACATTTGCAAATTTGCGAATTTTGGATAAATATTAACGGCACAAGGCAGCACAAGTTGAGCACATTACAGCACAATTATTTATTTTTGAAAATCCATAATGGCGATGCTTACTTCACGCTATGGGGCTACGCAAAATTTAGTATCACCCATAAAAGTTGCGAAGATGCAATTTTTTTTTTATCTTTTCGATTCTTCGAACAAAAAATTGTGTACAATACAGCACATTTTTGAAATTTAAAAAAATCTTAATTTTGCAAAAAAATGTGTCCTTATAATTTGCAACATTGCGAATTTTAGAAAAATATTTACTGCACAAGGCAGCACAAGTTGAGCACATTGCAACACAACTCGTTTTTTGAAAATCCAAAATGGCGATTCTTACTTCACGCTATGGGGCTTCGTAAGATTTACTATTACCCGTAAGAGTTGCAAATTTTTTTTTTATCTTTTCGATTCTTAGAATGAAAAATTGTGTACAACACAGCACAACTTTGAAATTTAAAAAAATCTTAATTTTGCAAAAAAATGTATCCGTAAAATTTGCAATGGGTCGAATTTTGGATAAATATTAACGGCACAAGGCAGTACAAGTTGAGCACATTACAGCATATCTGTTTTGTTTTTTGAAAATCCAAAATGGCGATGCTAACTTCACGCTATGGGGCTTCGCAAAATTTAGTATCACCCATAAAAGTTGCAAAATGCAAATTTTTTTTATCTTTTCGATTCTTAGGATGAAAAATTGTGTACAGTACAGCACAACTTTGAAATTAAAAAAAAAACTTAATTTTGCTAAAAATTTCATCCGTAACATTTGCAAAATTGCGAATTTTTCAAAAATATTTATGGCACAAGGCAGCACAAGTTGAGCACATTACAGCACATCTTTTTTTTTTGAAAATCCGAAATGTCGATGCTAACTTCACGTTACGGGCTTCGCAAAATTTAGTGTCACCCATAAAATTTGCAAATATGCAACTTTGAAATTTAGAAAAATCTTAATTTTGCAAAAAAATGTATCCTTATAATTTGCAACATTGCGAATGTTAGAAAAATATTTACTGCACAAGGCAGCACAAGTTGAGCACATTACAACACAACTCTTTTTTTGAAAATCCAAAATGGCGATGCCAACTTCACGCTATGGGGCTTCGCAAAATTTACTATCACCCATAAGAGTTGCAAATTTTTTTTTTATCTTTTCGATTCTCAGAATGAAAAATTGTGTACAATACAGCACAACTTTAACATTCAAAAAAATTTAATTTTGCAAAAATATTTATGCGTAACATTTGCAAAGTTGAGAATTTTGGATAAATATTAACGGCACAAGGCACTACAAGTTCAGCACATTACAGCACAATTATTTATTTTTGAAAATCCAAAATGGCGATGCTAACTTCACGCTATGGGGCCTCGCAAAATTTAGTATCACCCATAAAAGTTGCATATATGCAAATTTTGTTTTTATCTTTTCGATTCTTCGAACGAAAAATTGTGTACAATACAGCACAACTTTGAAATTTAAAAAAATCTTATTTTGCAAAAAATTTCATCCGTAAAATTTGCCACATTGCGAATTTTGGAAAAATATTTACGGCACATTGCAGCATAAGTTGAGCACATTACAGCGCAAGTCTTTTTTTGAACATCCAAAGTGGCGATGCTAACTTCACGCTATGGGGCTTCGCAAAATTTAGTAACTTAAAACGAAAAATTGTGTACAGTACAGCACAACTTTGAAATTTAAAGAAATCTTAATTTTACAAAAAAATTCATCCGTAAAATTTGCAAAGCTGCGAATTTTGCAAAAATATTTACGGCACAAGGCAGCACAAGTTGAGCACATAAAACACAACTCTTTTTTTGAAAATCCAAAATGGTGATGCTAACTTCACGCTACGGGGATTTGCAAAATTTAATATCACCCATAAGAGTTGCAAATATGCAAATTTTTTTTTTTATCTTTTTGATTCTTAGAATGAAAAATTGTGTACAATAGAGCACAACTTTGAAATTTCAAAAAAATCTTTATTTTGCAAAAACAAGTTGAGCACATTACAGCACATCTTTTTTTTTTGAATATCCAAAATGGCGATGCTAATTTTACGCTTCGCAAAATTAAATTTTTTGCCGTAAAAGTTGCAAATTTGCATTTTTTTTTTATATTTTTGGTTTTGTATAGCACAAACCAAGCACAAAACAGCACAACTTTTTTTTTTAAGAAAATCGTAATTTTGCAAAAAAATTTATCCGTAAAATTTGCAAAGTGGCGAATTTTGGAAAAATATTTCCGGCACAAGGCAGCACAAGTTGAGCACATTACAGCACAACTTTTTTTTTGAAAATCCAAAATGGCGATGCTAATTTCACGTTATGGGGCCTCGCAAAATTTAGTATCAACCATAAAAGTAGAGCACAACTTTGAAATATAAAAAAATCTTAATTTTGCAAAAAAATTCATCCGTAACATTTGCAAAGTTGAGAATTTTGCAAAAATATTTACGGCACAAGGCAGCACAAGTTGAGTACATTACAGCACTTTTTTTTTTGAAAATCCAAAATGGCGATGCTAACTTCACGCTATGGGGCTTCGCAAAATTTAGTATCTTAAAATATTTACGGCACAAGGTAGCGCAAGTTGAGCACATTACAGCACATCTTTTTTTTCTTGAAAATCCAAAATGGCGATGCCAACTTCACGCTATGGGTCTTCGCAAAATTTAGTATCACCCATAAAAGTTGCAAATATTCAAATTTTTTTCGATTTTTTCGATCCTTTGAACAAAAAATTGTGTACAATTCAGCACAACTTTGAAATTTAAAAAAATCTTAATTTTGCAAAAAAATGTATCCGTAAGATTTGCAACATTGCGAATTTCGCAAAAATATTAACGGCACAAGGCAGCACAAGTTGAGCACATTACAACACAACTCTTTTTTTGAAAATCCAAAATGGCGATGCTAACTTCACGCTATGGGGCTTCGCAAAATTTACTATCACCCATAAGAGTTGCAAATATACAAATTTTTTTTTTATCTTTTCGATTCTTCGAATGAAAAATTGTGTACAATAGAGCACAATTTTGAAATTTAAAAAATCTTAATTTTGCAAAAAAATGTATCCGCAAAATTTGCTACATTTCGAATTTTGGAAAAATGTTAACGGCACAAGGCAGCACAAGTTGAGCACATTACAGCACATTTTTTTTTTTTTGAAAATCCAAAATGGCGATGCTAACTTCACGCTTCGTAACATTAATTTTTTACCGCAAAAGTTGCAAATATTCAAATTTTTTTTATAATTTTGATTTTGTATAGCACAAACTAAGAACAAAACAGCACAATTTTGCTTTTTAAGAAAATCGTAATTTTGCAAAAAAATTTATCCGTAAAATTTTCAATGGGTCGAATTTTGGATAAATATTGTGAGATGCTTTTTGTCATAGGCTGAGGTATGCCCGTCGGGTCCAGGGTTTTACCAAAGAAGCAACAAACTTAAGTGTATTTGAGGTTGTTTTTATTCACCAATCGCTGGTTCTTACAATTTCTATACAATTCTTATTGTCTTATAATTATATTTACTGTTATACAATTCAATATATATATGCTTATAGTTATTTACATTTATATAACCTTATAACCTAGATTTATACAATTCAAATGTTTAGAAATATATCCTTAATTACAATCTGAGATAGCAGACGTCACTAAATTACAGTCTGAGATAGCAGACGTCACTAACTTACAGTCTGAGATAGCAGACGTCACTAAATTACAATCTGAGATAGAAGACATCACTAAATTACAATCTGAGATAGCAGACGTCACTAAATTACAGTCTGAGATAGCAGACGTCACTAAATTACAGTCTGAGATAGCAGACGTCACTAAATTACAGTCTGAGATAGCAGACGTCACTAAATTACAATCTGAGATAGCAGACGTCACTAAATTACAATCTGAGATAGCAGACGTCACTAAATTCCAATCTGAGATAGCAGACGTCACTAAATTACAATCTGAGATAGCAGACGTCACTAAATTACAATCTGAGATAGCAGATGTCACTAAATTACAGTCTGAGATAGCAGACGTCACTAAATTACAATCTGAGATAGCAGACGTCACTAAATTACAATCTGAGATGGCAGACGTCACTAAATTACAATCTGAGATAGCAGACGTCACTAAATTACAGTCTGAGATAGCAGACGTCACTAAATTACAATCTGAGATAGCAGACTTCACTAAATTACAATCTGAGATAGCAGACGTCACTAAATTCCAATCTGAGATAGCAGACGTCACTAAATTACAGTCTGAGATAGCAGACGTCACTAAATTACAGTCTGAGATAGCAGACGTCACTAAATGACAATCTGAGATAGCAGACGTCACTAAATTACAATCTGAGATAGCAGACGTCACTAAATTACAGTCGGAGATAGCAGACGTCACTAAATTACAATCTGAGATAGCAGACGTCACTAAATTACAATCTGAGATAGCAGACGTCACTAAATTACAATCTGAGATAGCAGACGTCACTAAATTACAGTCTGAGATAGCAGACGTCACTAAATTACAGTCTGAGATAGCAGACGTCACTAAATTGCAGTCTGAGATAGCAGACGTCGGGATTGGTACTGATTTCTACTGTGGCAGAGCTCGATTTTATGGTGCTCATCCACGGTTTCTTATATTTATTTCGGTTTGAACCGAGTGTGAATTATAATTTCACAAACAAAAAGTATTATTAATATTTTCTTATTCTTATGATTGGCTCTTTCTAGAGTCGTTGTTAACGGTGATTCGGGATTGCTTTGTATGCAATTTAATAAACGGCGGCGGTGAAGAAGAGGGTGTAATGCATAATTACATTCCCCTCCTCCTTTCGGAGACGAGAACCTTCTCGTCTTTAAAACTAGATATGTGGTTCGGTGACCATTTTATATGGCATGATCCTATCCATCGGTGTCCATCGGTGCTACCCCCAAGAGGCGCGATAGTATAAGGATGCTACAGCATCATTGAGAGTGGGATTTAACCGAGTCCATCGGTGTCCATCGGTGCTACCCGCAAGAGGCGCGGTAGTATAAGGATGGTACAGCATCATTGAGAGTGGTATTTGACCCAGTCCATCGGTGTCCATCGGTGCTACCCGCAAGAGGCGCGGTGGTATAAGGATGCTACAGCATCATTGAGAGTGGGATTTAACCTAGTCCATCGGTGTCCATCGGTGCTACCCGCAAGAGGCGCGGTAGTATAAGGATGGCAAAACATCATTGGGAGTGGGACTTGACCCAGTCCATCGGTGCTTCCCTTTGTGATGGGGAAATCGCGGTTGTCTGTAAATAAGACATTTTTTTTTTGTGCTTTTTTTTTTCATTTTACTTATTATTAATTTTTTTCATTTTTTTTCTTGTTTTTTTTTTTTTGTATGGTATATTTTATTGTTTTTTTTTTTTTGTTTTCTTTGTTTTATTTTAATTTTTTTTCTTATTCTAATTTTTTTCTTATTTTCTTTTTATGATATTTTTTCTTTTTAATTCTATTTTATATATTTTTTTTTTCTTTTTTTGTTTTTTGTTTTTTTGTTTCGTAAAAATAAACTCCATTGAAACAACAAAGACTTGCTTTCCGTTTTATTTTCTTTTATTCTTATAGCTATGTATATAACAAAATTAACAATAATAAACTTAAAAAAAAAAACTTGATAGTTTGGCAAAAAAAAGAAAAGTAGATATGCTTCTTGCTAAGGTTATAGCGGTTATGGCGGTTATGACAGCGTTGGTACATCTTAAGATGGATTGGGCAGCTGTATTACTTTTTTGTGCATTTTATAGGTTAAGACCACCGTAGTTCTGTTTTTGAAAACTTCGACCTTACCAAATGGTTGTTTGATGTAAAATTTTTGGCGTTTACTGGTTGTGCAATACATTGGGTGTTTAATTACGTTGATTCCCTTGAATGGGTTTTCTTCGGTGGCCGCTGTTATCTGGATTGGTTGTATGTTGCTGGTGTTTGGTGTTATCCTGGTGTTTGGTGTTATCTTGGTGTTTGGTTGTATGTTGCTGGTGTTTGGTTTTATTGGTTGCAGATTTGTGTTTGGTTGTAGACTGGTCTTGTTGTTTGTTTGTATGGTGTTGGTGCCTTTGATAGACACGGTGCGTCTTGTTATCGGAAGGTTTTTTCCTGGTGTTTGAGGAATGTCGTCCAAGTTTTTTCTGGGTGGACTTGGCAAAAACTGGGAACTAGTTCCGGCGTCTTCATTCCGCTTCTTCCATTTCTCGGCTGCCATATCTCTCATTTTCTGGATCTCACGCATTTTGTCGAATATACAGCCTGGTGGCTGAATTACCTCGACGGACAGGATATCAACTTTATCCTTTTGGTTGGGAGCTTTTATCTTCTTCGGTGCGGTTCGTTGCCGAAGGTAGGGTTTGTAGTCTTTGTCCTCCTCTGCCATCTTCCTTTTATTTTTCCGTGTGTTAGCTGTGGGCTGCGATGTGCTTTCGTTCATGGTTTTTGATTGAATGAAGTTTAGTTCGTCAGACTGATATGTTTTTAAATCCTGAATGTGAGCGCGATGTTCCGTTATTTTTCTTCTTTTGTTGTTTTCCTCTCCTTCTATGTGGAGAATAACGATCACTGGAGAAATAAACTTTATAACTTTGTATGGGCCATCGTATTTAGGGGCTTATTTCTCTGTGTAGTAGTTTCCTGCTGAGGATAGGAATCTATTTCGTTTGTAAACTCTTTCACCTATACTTTGCTTCCATTTACGGCGGCGTAAGTTATAATATTTCCCCTGATTTTCAGCCGCTCTCTTTGCGTTAATTTTTACTAATTGATAAAGAGATTGCATTCGTTCTTGTCTGATAGAGAGGGGTTCGGCCTGTGAGTTAACTTCGTCTTTTGGGTTGTGTGGTTCTTTTGATGCTCTTAATTCTCTTCCAAAATTAAGTAAGGCAGGGGAAAATCCGGTTGTGGTATGTTGGCTGGTATTTATTGCAAAGGTAAGTTCGGGGAGGTGTTCGTCCCAGGTACGGTGATTTTCTCTCACGTATTGTGCAATCATAGTTTTTATAACTCGATTTACTCTTTCAGTTGGGTTTTCCTGTGGTGTATATGGTGCAGTAAGACGGTGTTGTATGCCCATCTCATTCAGAAAGTCATGGAATTGATGGCTGATAAATTGAGTGCCATTATCTGATAATACTACCTTTGGTATACCGAAACGAAAGAAAATCCTTTCTCTTAGTGTTTGAATAACACTTTTGGTGGTTGCGGATCGGAGTGGTACTGTTTCTACCCATTTGGTAAACTTATCGGTAATTACTAGCATCGTAGTGTTGCCTTTCATGGATCTTGGCAAAGTCCATGCAGAGAACTTCCCAAGGTCCGTCAACTTGCATTGTATGCATTTCGCCACTAGGTTTCTGTTGGGTGCTTTTGTATTGATTACAGGTCCTACATTGGCGAACGTATTTGGTTATATCTCTTAGCATTCCTGGCCAGTAGTACAATCTTGATATTCTAGCCATTGTTTTTGAAATTCCTAGGTGTCCAGCTGTAACAACGTCATGATTTTCTCGTAATACTTCACTCTGCTTTTGCATTGGTACACATAATTTCCATTCAAAGGTCCGGTTTGAAACAGGATTTTTTGTTGGGAATTTTCGAAAGAGTTGCTCTCCCTCAAGACGGTATTGTGGGTATCTTTCTGGATGGTTGATGATAATTTGTTGCTGCCGTAACACCCAATCGGGTGGAATGTCGACACTGGCAGCGAGAAAGTCTGTGGTTGCGATAGGTAGTGGGTCTCTAGATAGGGCATCAGCTACAAAATTAAGAGTGATCCCTTTCGGTACTGAATAGTAAAATCATATTGCTGGAGTTCAATGGCCCAGCGTGCTAGCCTTCCGGATGGGTTTTCCAAGGAGTGTAACCATTTGAGTGAGTGATGATCGGTTATTACAGTGAAGTGATATCCTTCAAGGTAGGGGCGCATTTTATGAATTCCCCATAGAATTGCGAGGCATTCTTGTTCCGTGACGGCATATTTTTTTTCAAGATCGGTTAGGGTTCGGCTTGCATATGCGACTACCTTCTCATGTTGTCCATCTTTCTAAGACAACACCACTCCTAGTCCCTCTTGGCTTGCATCCGTTTGTAGGATAAATGGTTGGTCAAATTGGGACATGTCAATACTGGTGCTTCGGTTAGCTTTTCTTTGAGGGAGTTGAAAGCAATTTCCTGATCTTGCCCCCATTTCCATGGTTTGTTTTTCTTCAAGAGTAACGTCAGAGGTGCGGCTAATGTTGAGGAATCTTGAATGAATCTACGGTACCAAGACGTTATACCCAATATCCGACGTAGTTCTTTAACATTCGAAGGGGCTTTCAATTGCTTAACTGCTGATATTTTATCTGGGTCAGTATGGATTCCCTCCTGGCTAACTACATGTCCAAGGTATTTTAATTCTTTCTTGCCAAATTCGCATTTGTCTGGATTAATTTTCAAATTTGCGTCTCTCAATCTTTGGAACACTTTTTGGAGGTGCTGAATATGTTCTTCGAAGGTCTTGCTGATGATGATGATGTCATCTAGGTATGCAAACGGATAATCTTCCATGTCTATCCCAATAATTTTGTCAAGAACGCGTTGGAAAGTAGCAGGTGCGGAGTGTAGTCCGAAGGGCATTACCTTCCATTGAAATAATCCACGTCCAGGGACTGTGAACGCGGTGAATGCTCATGATTCATATTCTAAGGGTATTTGCCAATATCCCTGCTTCAAATCAATTGTTGATATGTACTTTGCTCCTCGTAGCTTATCTAAAATAGCTTGAATCAATGGTAGCGGGTAGGCGTCCTTGACGGAGATTTCATTTAGCTGTCTGAAATCGACACATAGTCTCCAAGATCCATCTTTCTTCTTAACTAGCACTATGGGGGAGCTAAACGGGCTGTTTGAAGGATCAATTTTTCCATTTTTCAATAACTCGTCTATTTCTTCGTTAATTACCTTCTGCATAGCTGGGTTGCGGGGGTAATATCTTTGTTTAAACGGTTGGTCATTTATTAATCTGATACGATGTTCAGTGGCATTTGACGGTCCTTTCATTTCTTCAAATTTTGGTAATTCTTCTGCTAAGAAGTTTGCCAGTATTGCCTTTTCGTTCTGGGAAAGTCGGTCACTACTGACCAGAGTACACAGCCTATCTACCCACGTTTGCTGGTTTTTATCATTTGTCAGAGGTTTTCCTGCTATGGTCATGGTGAACTTAGCTCTGTCCAAGATGTCCACGCCAAGGATTGAGTCTTGAGCCAGATCTTTTAAAAACGTAACTTCGCCGTGAATTTGGGTTTGGCCGAGGTTGCAAGTTATGTAGTAATGTTCCCTTGTAGTCACTGGGTTTCCATTCGCGAGTTTGATGTCAACACGTTCATAGCGGACAGGAATGTTGAGTTTCTGGAGTTTGTTCCTGATTGCGGTCCCAATGAATGATTTAGTGGCACCGGTGTCAATGAGCGCATTGAAATTCTCCCACCCAATCTTGATTGGGAAGAAATACCTCGGGTCTGTCCAGGGTACTACTGACTGGCGTGTCGATAATACCGATTTTTCCTCTTTGCTGGACTTCCTTGAACACGGTTGTTGTTTCTGACTTCTAGGTATGTCGTAAGATCTGTCCGCAGGAACAAAAATTGGGCTTAGATTTGGGTACTTTATCCTCTGCTTGTAATGTCTCCACCAACGGTTATATGTGTTGACTAGAGAACACGGTTGTGTGGCAACTCTTCTCTTGCAGTTCTTGAATCTGGAATCATCAGCTGTCAACACAGCTAATCGAGGATTTTCTTCATGTATTTCAAGTACAATGGACGGGTTTTGCTGGTTTGGACTGGAATGTGTTATAGCTGCGGTTCCGTTTTTCCAATTCTGTTGTGGTCTTCGGTGTTGATGGCACGAGCAGTCTTTAGGTAGTCGTCCATCTTCTCCACAGAAGGAACAGAAGAGTCGAAATGGTCTATTGCAGCTTTGTTTTGTGTGTCCTCGTTGCTTACAGTGCCAGCAATGAGTATAACGGTCATACGGAATTGGGTGATTTCTGGAAGGTGTCGGCAGAGTCGGTGTTCCGAGTGGACGTTGATTCCTGGTCGGAGGATATAAATTGGAAGTTACTGTAGGTCTTTGATTTCGTTCTTCTGCTTTTACGAATTCTAGCTCTTCGGCCAGTTCGGTTAATTCTTCGAGAGACTGGAAATCCTTCCGGCGAATGTGTAACCGATACTCGGTGCGGAGGCTGTCATAAATCCTGTCTACATTCTCCTCTAATGTCATTTTTGGATGCTGTCGGATAAGGTATTCCATGGTACGTATGAAATCTTTGATTGACTCTCGTGGTCCTTGTCTTTTTCGCATTATTTCATCCTCTAGCTTATGGACGAAGCGAGTAGGTAAAAAATACCGACGAAACGCTAGGCGGAATTGTTCCCAAGTCTTGTATTCTTCTCGATGGATTCGGAGCCATTCCAAAGCAGGACCACTAAAAATTTCTGGTAGTGCTCTTAAGATCTGGTCTGGCGGAATGGAATAGCAAGCCATCAATTCCTCGATACGTTCGAGAAATTCCAGAGCGTTTCCAGAGGCGTCAAATCGTAGACCCCATTTACGGACGGTGTTCATGGTTTCCGCTTCGTAACTCAAGTGCCTCCTTTGGTAACTTGGTTCACTCATCGGGGTTACAAATGGTTCGGATGGCTGGTTGAAAGGAAGCATGGAGGCAGATTGACGGCTAGCTGCTTGTGAAGCCGGGTCAAACTGGACGGTATTTGCTGTATAATTCAACAATTTTAACTGGGCATCATTGTTATTATTCTCACCAGTAGAGCTGATGGTCTTATGAACGGGTGCTGGCGGTGGTTCGTCTTCGTCTGGGAAGATCCTTTCTTGAACTAGCTGTGATATTTCTTCGCATAGAGATACTGCGTTGATCGGCGGGTACGGGAATTTTTAATAAATGAGCTGAATCGCTGTCGGAGTGTGGCCACGGTGCCACTAGTGTCCAAATCCTTGGAACTCATTTTTTTCAATTAATTCTTGCTTCTTGAGCAGGTAGATCCATGCTACATTGGTAGTCACGAAATCGTCATCAGGGCTATCCATTTTGCTAGGGTGATGATTAAGTTCGGATTTATTTGGAACGGTCTGGTTTGTTTCTGGATCTGGTTCTGGTTGAGAAATATTCTCAGCTTTTGACGGTGAATAATCGGTTTGCATACAATCGGTGTGTCTGGGACGGTTTATTAAAGGAAGGCTTAGCCTTTCTGGGATACCGGAGCGTCTGGTACGCTTATTCGGTATGGACATCAATGAGGGACGATTCTTCTGGAACGGTCGGTCGGTACGGTACGGGTATGTGAATCAACCTCAATGAAGTCCCTGCTCGGGCGCCATTTTTTGAGATGCTTTTTGTCATAGGCTGAGGTATGCTCGTCGGGTCCAGGGTTTTACCAAAGAAGCAACAAACTTTAGTGTATTTGAGGTTGTTTTTATTCACCAATCGCTGGTTCTTACAATTTCTATACAATTCTTATTGTCTTATAATTATATTTACTGTTATACAATTCAATATATATATGCTTATAGCTATTTACATTTATATAACCTTATAACCTAGATTTATACAATTCAAATGTTTAGAAATATATCCTAAATTACAATCTGAGATAGCAGACGTCACTAAATTACAGTCTGAGATAGCAGACGTCACTAAATTACAGTCTTAGATAGGAGACGTCACTAAATTACAATCTGAGATAGTGGAGGTCACTTAATTACAATCTGAGATAGCAGGCGTCACTAAATTACAGTCTGAGATAGCAGACGTCACTAAATTACAGTCTGAGATAGCAGACGTCACTAAATTACAATCTGAGATAGCAGACGTCACTAAATTACAATCTGAGAGAGCAGACGTCACTAAATTACAGTCTGAGATAGCAGACGTCACTAAATTACAGTCTGAGATAGCAGACGTCACTAAATTACAATCTGAGATAGCAGACGTCACTAAATTACAATCTGAGAGAGCAGACGTCACTAAATTACAGTCTGAGATAGCAGACGTCACTAAATTACAGTCTGAGATAGCAGACGTCACTAAATTACAATGTGAGATAGCAGACGTCACTAAATTACAATCTGAGATAGCAGACGTCACTAAATTACAGTATGAGATAGCAGACGTCACTAAATTACAATCTGAGATAGCAGATGTCACTAAATTACAATCTGAGATAGCAGACGTCACTAAATTACAATCTGAGATAGCAGACGTCACTAAATTACAGTCTGAGATAGCAGACGTCACTAAATTACAATCTGAGATAGCAGACGTCACTAAATTACAGTCTGAGATAGCAAACGTCACTAAATTACAGTCTGAGATAGCAGACGTCACTCTAACTACTTCCACTGTCGCTTCTGGAACCTAAGTCCTTCAAAATCGAGACTCACCAAGTACTCGGGATTGGTACTGATTTCTATTGTGGCAGAGCTCGATTTATGGTGCTCATCCACGGTCTCTTATATATATTTAGGTTTGAAACGAGTGTAAATTATAATTTCACAAACAAAAACGTGGCAAAATTGCATCGTCACCTCCTCGCGGTGCCCGCTGGATATCCAACTAACGACGAGCGTTGGATCCATTCGATCCACGAGCTGAGTCACCTGAGTTATCTTTTCAGGAACTAGGAGCAAAAGAACAGAAATATCGCTCTGAATGCACCAGCTCACAATTAAATCCAAGAGCGTCTGACACATATTGTGCGGCACACTGGTCAGCGTCTGTACCCTGTGGGGCGGCTGAATATAAACTATGGATAGAAGTAACTGACCTATTTATGGTACGAAAACAAAGTTAAAAAAATTATGGCAATGAACAAAACGACTAGATTAAATACCCCAGGTGGCAATCCAGTTAAACTGGTAAATCCACTCTCTTTAGAGGTCGGTCCTATTGATTCTGGGGAGGACCAATTATTGCTTATAAATATTGAGAGACGGAGTTCAAAGATGCAAAGAACTCCCCCAAACAAATTTACTTCAGGGGTTACATCACCGACAACCCCAAACAATACTATTGATGTTAAACACATCAGCGAAAAAGGGACCAAGAAAAATGAAGAGGTCGACAGTACAGATCAACAGAGTTCCATCGAAAACAAAGAGATAGACCAATCAAAATCAAAGAACTACTTTGAAGAATGGCAAATGGAAATAGCGGCAAGAAAACAACTTGAAGTTCTAGTTCAAAGTCTTCAGCTGCAAGTGAAAAAACTCGAAGAGAAAGTTTCCTTACTTGACAAGAAAGATTCAGAGTCCACGCTTCAGTTAAGTCCAAAATATATTGAGCGTGAATATCAAACTGATGAAGAAGAGCTCTTGTTTGAAACTGAGAAAAAGAAAAATAAGCGTATCACAAAGAAACGTAAACCAAACGGGAGTCCTGAGATTTGTTTAAGAAATCAGAAAAGCTCTAAAACCGAAAATAATAAAGAATTGTTAACAGAAACTAATGAAACGAATAATGTGGTAGCTGTTGTTAAATCAAATTCTCACGCTAAAGGCAGCAAAAAAATTACACCACCACCAATTATGATCTCAGGATTTCCAATTTTTGGAGATCTTAAGAAAATAATAGAAAATTGTACTAAAAAAGCTTGCAAATACACATCGTACAACAAAGACAACTGGAAAGTCACAGTCGAAGAAGCCGACGAGTATAGATCTGTCACTGAAGAACTGAGCAAACACCAAATTCAATGGCACTCATATGAGAACAAAGCTACAAGGCCAATAAAAGTAGTAGCCAGAGGTCTTCATTCCTCGTGCTCTCCCGAGGAAGTAGTGGAAGATCTTGTACAAAAAGGCTTCCAAGCCCTTGATGCAGTCAATCTATTTAAAAATGAGACAATTAAAAACTCCTCTGGAGAATCCACGTCAAGTAAAAGGTTATTACCTTTATTCATGCTAACTTTTGACAGTAAACAAAGTGTCGAGGAGATTTATAAAGTAAGATCAATCTTGGGCATAGCTGTTAAAATTGAACCACTCCAAAAATCTAAAGTTGTTCCGCAGTGCAAACGTTGCCAAGCTTTTGGTCATACCCAAAAATACTGCAACCGCGAGTTTGCTTGTGTAAAGTGCGAAGGAAAACATGCAACTAAAAATTGTCCGATGAGCAAAGATCAGAAAGCAAAATGTGTGAACTGCCAGGGTAATCACCCGGCAAGCTATAGAGGCTGCCCAGTTGCCAAAAAATTCCAAGAGTTCAGAAGCAAAAATACATCTGCTAGAGACAAACCCAGAAAAACAGTAAATACCGATTTAAATGCTGAAAACAATACTAAGAATGAACCGCCTAAAAAAGCTGTTCAAAAAGATTCTAAAATATGTGCGGAAGAATGAAGAGACTTCCATAAAAGAAATGCTACAACTCATTCTCCAAAGAATTGATAAACAGGATTTGAATATCAAACAGTTAAGCGAAAAAGTCGCTTTTAAAAAACAATGATGGACAGAACACTTAAAATCGCTACATGGAATGCAAACGGTCTTTTACAACACTTATCCGAATTAAAAATCTTTTTAGATCTAGAACATATAGATATTTGCCTGGTGTCCGAAACTCATTTCTCCAATGGGCAAAGTCTAGATAATGTAATAGAACACTATTTATGTTACCACGCTCCACATCCAGCTGACAAGGCAAGAGGTGGATCGGCGATTCTTATTAAAGAAAGCTTAAAACATTATGAAGAAACCAAGCTTACTAATGAAAATATGCAAGTAACAACTATTAGTATTGGTATGAAAAAGAAAGAGTTTAAGATAGCAGCTATATACTGCCCACCAAGGCGATCCCCGACAGAAGATGACTATACAGATCTATTAAATCTTCTTGGGCATAACTTTCTTGTTGGTGGAGACTTCAATGCGAAACACACCCATTGGGGTTCAAGACTTATATCAACAAAAGGCAAAAGACTTTTCCAAGCAGGCCGTAAATACAATTGCGAATTCTATTCCTCCAGGTCGCCAACTTACTGGCCTTCCGATACTGACAAAATACCAGACCTTATTGACTTTTTCGTAGCTAAAGGAATTAAACCAAAACACATTAGTGTCGAAGGTAATTATGACTTGTCATCAGATCATACTCCAGTGATTCTATCACTAAGTGAATCGGAAGTAATAGAAAAAAGTAATCCAAAGCTTGTAAATAAGAAAACAAACTGGAGTGATTTTAGAGAAAGGCTTTTAAGTTTTATAAATTTAAGATCTCCCATGGATACAATCGAGCAAATTGACCATGAAGTGGAACAATTTATTGCTGATGTGCAACAGGCCGCTGAAGAAAGTACTCCAACATTTTCTAATAGAAGACAAAATGAAATAAAATATCCTTTAGAGATAAGAGAGTTGATAATAGAGAAAAGAAGAGCTCGAAGAAAATGGCAAAATACTAGATTTCCAGATGATAAAACAACGTTTAACCGTATAAGCAACAATCTTAAAAAACAAATTTATAAATTCAAAAATGATTCACTCAGTACATTCCTAAAGAATTTAACGACTGATGCTTCAACCGATTTTTCGCTATGGAAAGCAGCCAAGCGCCTGAAAAGACCGCAGTTACAAAACTCGCCCTTGAAATCTCAAGATGGGAAATGGATCGGTAACCCAAAAGAAAAAGCTAACCTTTTCGCGGAGCATCTTGCGAATGTTTTTAAGCCATACCCAACAAACGCGGCTGAAAATAGCTTACAGTTTGTTGATAAGATAGATGAAAGTGAAATACCAATTGTAAGATTAAAAGAAATAAAAAGTATGTGTTTACATCAACTATCAAATAAAAAATCACCAGGTTACGATCTAATTACTGCCCAGGTTATGAAAGAAATGCCTTTGAAAGCCTTCATAAAACTCCAATATATAATAAATGCATGCCTTAAGCAACGGTATGTCCCACACCATTGGAAAATTGCTGAAGTTATTGTCATACCCAAGCAATGTAAGCCACCTACAGAAGTGACGTCTTACAGACCAATATCGCTTATACCAATTATGGCAAAAGTTTTTGAAAAACTGCTTCTGAAGAGACTTAGCAAAATTATAGAAGAAAGAAGGTTAATCCCAAATCATCAGTTTGGCTTTAGAAATAAACATTCCACGATAGACCAAGTTCATAGAATAACGGATGTAATAGAAAAAGCATTAGAAGAAAAACAAGTATGTTCGGCTATTTTCTTAGATGTTGCTCAAGCCTTTGACAAGGTTTGGCATGAGGGACTTGAGTACAAACTGCAAAGGGATCTTCCCAGACAGTACTATGAAATATTAAAATCGTACATCTCAGACCGATTGTTTAGAGTAAGGTACGATCAAGAATATTCGGAACTGAAGAAAATAGAAGCCGGTGTACCACAAGGAAGTGTCCTAGGTCCTACCCTGTATTTACTATACACAAGGGATATCCCAGTTGGTAATCACACCATAATGGCTACTTTTGCAGATGATACCGCAATTTTGGTACCCGACAAATGTGTCTCTAAGGCAGCAGTAAAACTGCAAAATGCCGTCGACACAGTCAGAGATTTGACCGAAAAATGGCGTATCAAACTCAATGAAACAAAATCTTCACATATAAACTTTACAAATAAAAAGATAAACAATATTCCAATATTCATTAATAATCAAGCTGTACCTTACGCCAATACGGCCAAATACCTTGGAATGACATTGGATGCAAAGCTAAAGTGGAAAGAGCACATCAAAAAGAAAAGAGAAGAACTAAACTTGAAATATAGAAAAATGTACTGGTTACTTGGTAACAACTCTGGTTTATCAACCCAAAACAAAATAATGCTGTATAATCAAGTACTAAAGCCTGTTTGGACCTATGGTATCCAATTATGGGGCTGTACAAAGAAAACAAATACCGAAATCATCCAAAAATTCCAAAACAAAGTCCTTCGTGGAATAGTTAATGCACCTTGGTACATAAGAAATAGCGATCTACATCGTGACTTACAAATAGAAACGGTTACAGAAGTTGTTAAAAAATACGCTGTATCGCATAATCAGAGACTGCAAAGTCATACCAATTCTGAAATGGTGTTCGTCTTGAATACAAGAAACCATATTCGGAGATTAAGAAGAACCAAGCCTCATGAGCTTTTGGTCTAAAAAAACATGGGAAAGTATTTAAAGTTTAAACTTCCCCCAAAGTGATTTTACAAAGTTAAGAAAGAAAAATCTGATGTCGATCTCTCAAGATTGGTCCTGATAAAGAGGTGGTTTTAGTGGTTAAGAGTCCCACACTACTTGGTGTCGAATACTGCCAAGTGTCTTTTGAAGATTTCCTCCACAAACAAAAAGTATTATTAATATTTTCTTATTCTTATGATTGGCTCTTTCTAGAGTCGTTGTTAACGGTGATTCGGCATTGCTTTGTATGCAATTTAATAAACAGCGGCGGTGAAGAAGAGGGTGTAATGCATCATTACAATATTAACGGCAGAAGGCAGTACAAGTTGAGCACATTACAGCATATCTGTTTTTTTTTTGAAAATCCAAAATGGCGATGCTAACTTCACGCTATGGGGTTCGCAAAATTTAGTATCAACCATAAAAGTACAGCACAACTTTGAAATTTAAAAAAATCTTTTTAGTGAATTTTGTTGACAAAGTTGATTGTTAGATGTGTATCTGAGAATTGATAAAGATGATTCTCATCGGCTTTGTTGGTCGTTTTGATGACGATAATGAAAAATTAATTCATTTACTTTTTCCCAACGTTTCGACGGTGGTTGCCTTTGAAAAAAAAAAGTAAAGTTGGGAAAAAGTAAATGAATTAATTTTTCATTTTCGTCATCAAAACGACCAACAAAGCCGATGAGAATCATCTTTATCTATTCTCAGATACACATTTTAAAAAATCTTAATTTTGCAAAAAAATTCATAGGTAACATTTGCAAAGTTGCGAATTTTGCAAAAATATTTACGGCACAAGGCAGCACAAGTTGAGTACATTACAGCACTTTTTTTTTTTTGAAAATCCAAAATGGCGATGCTAACTTCACGCTATGGGGCTTCCCAAAATTTAGTATCTTAAAACGAAAAATTTTGTACAGTACAGTACAACTTTGAAATTTAAAAAAATCTTAATTTTAAAAAAAAATCATCCGTAAGATTTGCAAAGTTGCGAATTTTGGAAAAATATTTACGGCACAAGGCAGTACAAGTTGGGCATATTACAGCACAACTTTTTTTTTTTTAAAATCCAAAATGGCGATGCTAACTTCACGCTATGGGGCCTCGCAAAATTTAGTATACACCATAAAAGTACAGCACAACTTTGAAATTTAAAAAAGTCTTAATTTTGAAAAAATTTCATCCGTAACATTTGCAACATTGAGAATTTTGGAAAATATTTACGGCACAAGGCAGCACAAGTTGAGCACATTACAGCACATCTTTTTTTTTTCTTGAAAATCCAAAATGGCGAAGCCAACTTCACGCTATGGTACTTCACAAAATTTGTATCACCAATAAAAGTTGCAAATATGCAAATTTTTTTTTTATCTTTTCGATTCTTCGAACGAAAAATTGTGTACAATACAGCACAACTTTGAAATTTAAAAAAAATCTTAATTTTGCAAAAAAATGTATCCGTAAAATTTGCAACATTGCGAATTTTGGAAAAATATTATCGTAAAACGAAAAATTGTGTGTACAGTATAGCACAACTTTGAAATTTAAGAAAATCTTAATTTTGCAAAAAATTTCATCCGTAACATTAGCAATGTTGCGAATTTTGCAAACATATTTACGGCACAAGGCAGCACAAGTTGAGCGAATCTTGGAAAAATATTTACGGCACAAAGGAGCACAAGTTGAGCACATTACAATACAACTCTTTTTTTGATAATCCAAAATGGTGATGCTAACTTCACGCTATGGGGCTTCGCAAAATTAAGTATCTTAAAACGAAAAATTGTGTACAGTATAGCACAACTTTTAAATTTAAAAAAAAATCTTAATTTTGCTAAAAAATTCATACTTAACATTTGCAAAATTGCGAATTTTGCAAAAATATTTACGGCACAAGGCAGCCCAAGTTGAGCTCATTACAGCACATCTTTTTTTTCTTGAAAATCCAAAATGGCGATGCTAACTTCATGCTTCGCAACATTAATTTTTTGCCGCAAAAGTTGCAAATTTCCAATTTTTTTTATATCTTTGGTTTTGTAAAGCACAAACTAAGCACAAAACAGCACAACTTTGCTTTTTAAGAAAATAGTAATTTTGGAAAAAAATGTATAAGTAAAATTTCCAAAATTGCGAATTTTTTATAAATATTAACGGCACAAGGCAGTACAAGTTGAGCACATTACAGCATATCTGTTTTTTTTTTTGAAAATAGAAAATGGCGATGCTAACTTAACGCTATGGGGCTTCGCAAAATTTAGTATCACCCATAAAAGGTGCAAAGATGCAAATTTTTTTTTATCTTTTCGATTCTTAAAATGAAAAATTGTGGACGATACAGCACAACCTTAAAATTTAAAAAAATCTTAATTTTGCAAAAATATTTATTGGTAACATTTGCAAAGCTGCGAATTTTGGATAAATATTAACGGCACAATTCAGTAGAAGTTGAGCACATTACAGCTTAATTATTTTTTTTTGAAAATCCAAAATGGCGCTGCTAACTTCACGCTATAGGGCCTCGCAAAATTTAGTATCACCCAAAAAAGTTGCATATATGCAAATTTTGTTTTTATCTTTTCGATTCTTCGAACGAAAAAATTGTGTACATTACAGCACAACTTTGAAATTTAAAAATAAATTAATTTGGCAAAAAACTGTATAGGTAAAATTTGTAAAATTGCGAATTTTGGGAAAATATTTGCGGCACAATGCAGCATAAGCTGAGCACATTACAGCACAACTCTTTTTTTGAAAATCCAAAATGGCGGTGCTAATTTCAAAATTTAAAAAAATCTTAATTTTGCAAAAAATTTCATACGTAACATTTGCAAAGTCGCGAATTTTGCAAAAATATAAACGGCACAAGGCAGCACAAGTTAAGCGCATTACAGCATATCTGTTTTTTTTGAAAATCCAAAATGGCGATGCCAACTGCACGCTATTTGGCTTCGCAAAATTTAGTATCACCCATAAAAGTTGCAAATATGCAAATATGTTTTTATCTTTTCGATTCTTAAAATAAAATTTATTTACAATACAGGACAACTTTAAAATTTAAAAAAAATCTTAATTTTGCAAAAAAATTTATCCGTAACATTTGCAAATTTGCGAATTTTGGATAAATATTAACGGCACAAGGCAGCACAAGTTGAGCACATTCCAGGACAATTATTTTTTTTTGAAAATACAAAATGGCAATGCTAACTTCACGCTATGGGGCTTCGCAAAACTTAGTATCACCCATAAAAGTTGCAAATATGCAAATTTTTTTTATCTTTTCGATTCTTTGACCGAAAAATTGTGTACAATACAGCAAAATTAAGTATCTTAAAACGAAAAATTGTGTACAATACAGTACAACTTTGAAATTTAAAAAAATTTTAATTTTGCAAAAAAATACCCGCAACATTTTCAATGTTGCGAATTTTGCAAAAATATTTACGGCACAAGGCAGCACAAGTTGAGCACATTACAGAACTTCTTTTTTTCTTGAAAATCCAAAATGGCGATGCCAACTTCACGCTATTGGGCTTCACAAAATTTAGTATCACCCATAAAAGTTGCAAATATGCAATTTTTTTTTTATCTTTTCGATTCTTCGAACGAAAAATTGTGTACAATACAGCACAACTTCGAAATTTAAAAAAATCTCAATTTTCCAAAAAAATATATCCGTAAAATTTGCACAATTGCACATTTTGGAAAAATATTTACGGCACAAGGCAGCATAAGTTGAGCACATTACAGCACATTTCTTTTTTTTGATAATCCAAAATGGCGATGCTAACTCTACGCTTCGCAACATTAATTTTTTCCATACAAGTTACAAATATGCTAATTTTTTTCTTTTCGGTTTTGTATAGCACAAACTAAGCACCACTTTGCTTTTTAAGAAAATCGTAAGTTTGCAAAAAAATGTATCCTTAAAATTTTCAAAGTTGCTTATTTTGGAAAACTATTTACGGCACAAGGCAGAACGAGTTGAGCACATTACAGCACTTTTTTTTTTTTTGAAACTCCAAAATGGCGATGCTAACTTCACGCTATGGGGCTTCGCAAAATTTAGTATCTTAAAACGAAAAATTGTGTACAGTACAGTACAACTTTGCTTTTTAAAAAAATCTTAATTTTGCAAAAAATTTCATCCGTAAAATTTGCAAAGTTGCGAATTTTGCAAAAATATTAACGGCACAAGGCAGCACAAGTTGAGCACATTACAGCCCATCCTTTTTTTGGAAATCCAAAATGGCGATGCTATGGGGCTTCGCAAAATTAAGTATCTTAAAACGAAAAATTGTGTACAGTACAGCACAACTTTGAAATTAAAAAAAAAACTTAATTTTGCTAAAAATTTCATCCGTAACATTTGCAAAATTGCGAATTTTTCAAAAATATTTACGGCACAAGGCAGCAGAAGTTGAGCACATTACAGCACTTCTTCTTTTCTGAAAATCCAAAATGGCGATGCTAACTTCACGATATGGGGCTTCGCAAAATTTACTATCACCCATAAGAGTTGCAAATATGCAAATTTTTTTTTATATTTTCGATTCTTAGAATGAAAAATTGTGTACAATAGAGCACAACTTTGAAATTTAACATAATCTTAATTTTGCAAAAAAATGTATCCGCAAAATTTGCTACATTACGAATTTTGGAAAAATATTTACGGCACAAGGCAGCACAAGTTGAGCACATTACAGTACATCTTTTTTTTAAATCCAAAATGGCGATGCTAACTTCACGCTATGGGGCTTCGCAAAATATAGTATCTAAAAACGAAAAATTGTGTACAGTACAGCACAACTTTGAAATTTAAAAAAATCTCAATTTTGCCGAAAATTTCATCCGTAACATTTGCAAAAATGCGAATTTTGCAAAAATATTTACGGCACAAGGCAGCTCAAGTTGAGCACATTACAGCACATCTTTTTTTTTCTTGAAAATCCAAAAAGGCGATGCTAACTTCACGCTTCGGAACATTAATTTTTTGCCGCAAAAGTTACAAATATGCAAATTTTTTTTTATATTTTTGGTTTTGTATAGCACAAACTAAGCACAAAACAGCACAACTTTGCTTTTTAAGAAAATAGTAATTTTGCAAAAAAAATGTATCCGTAAAATTTGCAAAGTTGCGAATTTTGGATAAATATTAACGGCACAAGGCAGTACAAGTTGAGCACATTACAGCATATCTGTTTGTTTTTGAAAATCCAAAATGGCAATGCTAAATTCACGCTATGGGGCTTCGCAAAATAAAGTATCTAAAAACGAAAAATTGTGTACCATACAGCACTACTTTGAAATTTAAAAAAATCTTAATTTTGCCAAAAATTTCATCCGTAACATTTGCAAAAATGCGAATTTGGCAAAAATTTTTACGGCACAAGGCAGCACAAGTTGAGCACATTACAGCACAACTTTTTTTTTTGAAAATCCAAAATGGCGATGCTAACTTCACGCTTCGCAACATTAATTTTTTGCCGCAAAAGTTGCAAATATGCAAATTTGTTTTTATATTTTTGGTTTTGTATAGCACAAACTACGCACAAAACAGCACAACTTTGCTTTTTAGAAATAGTAATTTTGCAAAAAAATGTATCCGTAAAATTTGCAAAGTTGCGAATTTCGGATAAATATTAACGGCACAAGGCAGCACAAGTTGAGTACATTACAGCATTTTTTTTTTTTTTTGCAAATGCAAAATGGCGATGCTAACTTCACGATATGTGGTTTCGCAAAATTAAGTATCTTAAAACGAAAAATTGTGTACAGTACAGCACAACTTTGGAATTTAAAAAAATCTTAATTTTGCTAAAAATTTCATCCGTAACATTTGCAAAATTGCGAATTTTGCAAAAATATTTACGGCACAAGGCAGCACAAGTTGAGCTAATTACAGCACATATTTTTTTTGGAAATCCAAAATGGTGATGCTAACTTCACGCTATGGGGCTTCGCAAAATTAAGTATCTTAAAACGAAAAATTGTGTACAGTACAGCACAACTTTTAAATTTAAAAAAAATCTTAATTTTGCTAAAAATATCATCCGTAACATTAATATTTACGGCACAAGGCAGCACAAGTTGAGCACAATACAGAACATCTTTTTTTTAATCCGAAATGGCGTTGCTAACTTCACGCTATGGGGCTTCGCAAAATTTAGTATCTTAAAACGAAAAAGTGTGTACAATACAGCACAACTTTGAAATTTAAAAAAATCTTAATTTTGCAAAAAATTTCATCCGCAAAATTTGCAAATTTGCGAATTTTGGAAAAATATTTACGGCACAAGGCAGCACAAGTTGAGCACTTTACAGTACCTCTTTTTTTTAATTCGAAATGGCGTTGCTAACTTCACGCTATGGGGCTTCGCAAAATTTAGTATCACCCATAAAAGTTGCAAATATGCAAAAACTTTTGTATCTTTAAAAAAATCTTAATTTTGCAAAAAAAATTTTTACCCTTAACATTTGCAAAGTTGCGAATTTTGGATGAATATTAACGGCACAAGGCAATACAAGTTGAGCACATTACAGCACAATTATTTTTTTTCGAAAATCCAAAATGGCGATGCTTACTTCACGCTATGGGGCTTCGCAAAATTAAGTATCAACCATAAAAGTACAGCACAACTTTGAAATTTAAAAAAATCTTAATGTTGCAAAAAAATTTCATACGTAACATTTGCAAAGTTGCGAATTTTAGAAAAAAATATACACGGCACAAGGCAGTACAAGTTGGGCACATTACAGCACAATTATTTTTTTTCGAAAATCCAAAATGGCGATGCTAACTTCACGCTATGGGGCTTCGCAAAATTTAGTATCTTAAAACGAAAAAGTGTGTACAATACAGCACAACTTTGAAATATAAAAAAAATCTTAATTTTGCAAAAAAAATTCATCCGTAACATTTGCAAAGTTGCGAATTTTGAACAAATATTAACGGCACAAGGCAGCACAAGTTGAGTACATTACAGCATTTTTTTTTTTTTTGCAAATGCAAAATGGCGATGCCAACTTCACGCTATTGGGCTTCGCAAAATTAAGTATCACCCATAAAAGTTGCAAATATGCAAATTTTTTTTTATCTTTTCAATTTTTAGGATGAAAAATTGTGGACAATACAGCACAACTTTAAAATTTAAAAAAATCTTAATTTTGCAAAAAAATGTATCCGTAACATTTGCAAAATTGCGAATCTTAGAGAAATAATAACGGCACAAGAAAGTACAAGTTGAGCACATTACAGGACAATTATTTATTTTTGAAAATACAAAATGGCGATGCTAACTTCACGCTATGGGGCTTCGCAAAATTTAGTATCACCCATAAAAGTTGCAAATATGCAAATTTTTTTTTATCTTTTCGATTCTTAGAACGAAAAATTGTGTACAATACAGCACAACTTCGAAATTTAAAAAAATTTCAATTTTGCAAAAAAATCTATCCGTAAAATTTGCAAAATTGCGAATTTTGGAAAAATATTTACGGCACAAGGCAGCATAAGTTGAGCGCATTAAAGCACAACTCTTTTTTTGATAATCCAAAATGGCGATGCTAACTTCACGATATGGGGCTTCGCAAAGTTTAGTATCTTAAAACAAAAAATTGTGTACAGTACAGCAACACTTTGAAATTTAAAAAAATCTTAATTTTGCAAAAAAATTTCATACGTAACATTTGCAAAGTTGCCAATTTTAGAAAAAAATATACACGGCACAAGGCAGTACAATTGAGCACATTACAGCACAATTATTTTTTTCGAAAATCCAAAATGGCGATGCTAACTTCACGATATGGGGTTTCGCAAAGTTTAGTATCTTAAAACGAAAAATTGTGTACAGTACAGCAACACTTTGAAATTTAAAAAAATTTTAATTTTGCAAAAAAATTCATCCGTAACATTTGCAAAGTTGCGAATTTTGAACAAATATTAACGGCACAAGGCAGCACAAGTTGAGTAAATTACAGCATTTTTTTTTTTTTTGCAAATTCAAAATGGCGATGCCAACTTCACGCTCTTGGGCTTCGCAAAATTAAGTATCACCCATAAAAGTTGCAAATATGCAAATTTTTTTTTTATCTTTTCGATTTTTAGGATCAAAAATTGTGTACAATACAGCACAACTTTAAAATTTAAAAAAATCTTAATTTTGCAAAAAAAAATGTATCCGTAACATTTGCAGAATTGCGAATTTTGGATAAATAATAACGGCACAAGAAAGTACAAGATGAGCACATTACAGGACAATTATTTATTTTTGAAAATACAAAATGGCGATGCTAACTTCACGCTATGGGGCTTCGCAAAACTTAGTATCTTAAAACGAAAAATTGTGTACAATACAGCACAACTTTGAAAATTAAAAAAATCTTAATTTTGCAAAAAATTTCATCCGTAACATTTGCAAAGCTGCGAATTTTGCAAAAATATTAACGGCACAAGGCAGCACAAGTTGAGCACTTTACAGCACATCTTTTTTTTGAAAATCCAAAATGGCGATGCTAACTTCACGCTATGGGGCTTCGCAAAATTTAGTATCACCCATAAAAGTTGCATATATGCAAATTTTGTTTTTATCTCTTCGATTCTTCGAACGAAAAATTGTGTACAATACAGCACAATTTTGAAATTTAAAAAAATCTTAATTTTGCAAAAAATTTCATCCGTAACATTTGCAAAGCTGCGAATTTTGCAAAAATATTTACAGCACAAGGCAGCACAAGTTGAGCACATTACAGCACTTCTTTTTTTTCTTGAAAATTCAAAATGGCGATGCTAACTTCACGCTATGGGGCTTCGCAAAATTTAGTATCTTAAAACGAAAAATTGTGTACAGTACAGCACAACTTTGAAATTTAAAAAAATCTTAATTTTGCAAAAAAATTTCATACGTAACATTTGCAAAGTTGCGAATTTTGGAAAAATATTTACGGCACAAGGCAGTACAAGTTGAGCACATTACAGCAAAACTTTTTTTTTTGCAAATCCAAAATAGCGATGCTAACTTCACACTATGGGGCCTCGCAAAATTTAGTATCAACCATAAAAGTACAGCACAACTTTGAAATTTAAAAAAATCTTAACTTTGCAAAAAAATTCATCCGTAACATTTGCAAAGTTCCGAATTTTGGAAAAATATTAACGGCACAAGGCAGCACAAGTTAAGTACATTACAACATTTTTTTTTTTTGAAAATCCAAAAAGGCGATGCTAACTTCACGCTATGGGGCTTCGCAAAATTTAGTATCATAAAACGAAAAATTGTGTACAATACAGCACAACTTAAGAAATTTAAAAAAATCTTAATTTTGCAAGAAAATGTATCCGTAAAATTTGCAACATTGCGAATTTTGGAAAAATATTAACGGCACAAGGCAGCACAAGTTGAGCACATTACAACACATCGTTTTTTTTTGAAAATCCAAAATGGTGATGCTAATTTCACGCTATGGGGCCTCGCAAAATTTAGCATCACCCATAAAAGTACAGCACAACTTTGAAATTCAAAAAAATCTTAATTTTGCAAAAAATTTCATCCGTAACATTTGCAAAGTTGCGAAATTTGCAAAAACATCTCTTTTTTTGAAATTCCAAAATTGCGATGCTATTTTCACGCTATGGGCCTCGCAAAATTAAGTATCTTAAAACGAAAAATTGTGTACAGTACAGCACAACTTTGGAATTTAAAAAAAATCTTAATTTTGCTACAAATTTCATCCGTAACATTTGCAAAATTGCGAATTTTGCAAAAATATTTACGGCACAAGGCAGCACAAGTTGAGCACATTACAGCACAACTTTTTTTTTTTGAAAATCCAAAATGGCGATGCTAACTTCACGCTTCGCAACATTAATTTTTTGCCGCAAAAGTTGCAAATTTGCAAATTTTTTTTTATATTTTTTGTTTTGTATAGCACAAACTAAGCACAAAACAGCAAAACTTTGCTTTTTAAGAAAATCGTAATTTTGCAAAAACATTTATTCGTAAAATTAGCAAAGTTGCGAATTTTGGATAAATATTAACGGCACAAGGCAGTACAAGTTGAGCACATTACAGCATATCTGTTTTTTTTTTTGAAAATGGCCCAATTCTCTTCTGTCTCTTTATTACGACTTGCCTTCTGCTTGCGATAATGTCTCCTTTCATCTTTATGCAGATGATATACAGATCTATCTTTCAAGGAGAATTGGCCTGATCGATGACCTTATTTTTGGCATCAACGAGGATCTCACATCCATCTGTAAATGCGCTGACGAAAATGGTCCAACACTTAACACTAAAAAAACCCAGGCTTTGTTGGTATCCAAGAAGGAGTACAATAAGGAACAGCTGCCCACTATATGCATTTATAATTCTACTGTTTCCTATGTTAAATCTGTGACCAGTCTAGGCTTCAAACTTACGAATGATTTATCTTGTAGGGACCAAATAAACTCTGTTGTGGGACGATTATACGGAACTCTAAGAAAACTCTGGATATCAAGTAGTTTTATACCAACTGATACACGACTTCGCTTGGTTAAAACGCTTCTTTTACCGATTATTTCATTTTCTAAATTAGTGTATCCTAAACTAAATTCTAAGTCCGAGCACAAGCTTAATGTTGCATTTAATGACATGACAAGGTATGTTTACGGTCTACGTAGATACGACCACATATCTCCCTACAGTACCAAAATTCTAAATTGCACCCTATCAAAATATACAAATTATCGAAACTGTATGTTCTTGCACAGATTGATTCACACAAAACGCCTCTGTATCCTTACGAAAGAATAAGCTTGTGCCATTCCTCTAGAACAGGCAATATATTAACACCCTCTTTTAAATATCTTAACTCCTCACGGTTGTTCTTTGTTAATAGCATTCGCCTATGGAATTCTCTGCCAATAAGGATTAAACAAATCAGAGAAATTGCAAACTTTAAAACTGAAGCATTGAAACACTTTTCAAATGTGCATTCTTAGGTTTAAATTTTTGCAGGAAGAAAAGGAAGAAGTAAAGAAGAATGGGAAGAGTTTTGTTCCATAATAAATATATATATTTAAAAAAAAAAAAAACAAAAACAAATGTTATTAAATTTGAATAGCTTTATTTTATTTTATTTTATTTTCACTTCGTATTTTTAAGTTAAAATCTTAATTTTAATCTAACCACTCTGTATAAAATACTATAAAAGACTTAGTCTTACTGTATTATCCAATAAAATTGAATTGAATTGAATTGAAATCCAAAATGGCGATGATAACTTCACGCTATGGGACTTCGCAAAATTTAGTATCACCCATAAAAGTTGCAAATATGCAATTTTTTGTTTTATAAAGGATTTTTTTTTTAAGGATTTTAAAAGGATTTTAAAATTATTTTTATTTAACTTACAATGTTAACATTTGTTTAATAATATTTACGTTATATAATACAATGTTAATATAATACAATGTTAATATAAATATAAATAATAATAATTTGATTGGGCAATGGCGTTGCCGTCTGCCAGATTGACGCGTTAAAAAGTTTATATTTGAATAAATAAGTAATCTTAAAAAAGTATAATGCTATAAAAACATGACATATTATATTTTATAAATATTCTGTTATAATACTATTTCTATAAGAAGATGCATTTTCAATAAATTTGTAGAGAGCCATCCAGTTTTCTCCATTAAGAAAGCTCTTTGTTTGTTCCATTGTCAACGATAAATTCCCGAAGCAAAAAAGCCTGAAGTCTTTATAGATTGGGCATATTGCCAAAAAATGGAATGTGTCTTCTTTCATTTGAAGGTTACATATAGTGCAAAGATTTGTTGTTGTTTTTTTGAATGGTGCACCATTCAAATTCAAAACATCACATCTTGCCCTACAAATTAGAGATATCGCTTTTATGCTATAGCAATCATTGAAATAGTTTTTATCTTTCAGATCATAGTTTAAATCAGGGTATATTAACCTGTTTATAGAAGATGTGGCTTGTTCTTTGCTTTCATTTCTGTGGAGAATGTCAGATACTTCCAAAACTTTATAAAGCTGTCCCTTCAAAGCTGTAGGGTTTTCATATTGTATACTCAGGCTAGCACCACATTTTTCTGCCAGGGTTATCCAATCGTTAACCCATTCTACTTTATTATTGAAAGTATATTTCGTGAGAATAAGTGGAAGCCTATGTGCCGGGTATTTGAGAACTTTAAGTACGTAATCAAAATGTAGCTTTAATGTAAAATTATAGAGATTTGGTAAACCTGTTTCTAGGGCAAGAACATAGTTAGGAGTGGTTAATGGAAGACGGAAGAGTTTTTTCAGAAAGAAACGAAGGAGATTTTCGACTTCATCGTATTGTTTATACCCCCAAGTTTGAGCACTGTAACATATGACAGATCTCATAACTGATTCAAAAACCCGATATTTTGCAGAGGTTGGGATTTCTTGTTTGCTAATTATATTTTTCCATGACGCATTTATTAGACTTTTTGCCACTGATAGTTTTTTTTTTTAGGTGTAGATTGAATTTCATGTTTGGTGTCAAAATTACTCCCAAATACTTATAGTGAGTCACTATTTCAGTTCCTTTACCGTCTAGGAACCATTTTTCAATCGCTTCAAGTTTTGTTTGTCTACTGCGGACAATCATTATTTTAGATTTTTCAAGATTCACTTGCAAGTTCCATGTTTTGCAGAAATTGTTCATTTTATTAATCATAAGTTGTAAACTATGTGGAGATTCCGCTAATAGCACAATATCGTCCGCGTAAAGTAGTACCTTTATGACTTGGTCTGCTATTCTTATTCCTGCAGGTAGATGTGCTGTTATATCATCTATGAACAATGCGAAAAGAATTGCACTCAGAAGGCAGCCTTGTTTCACTCCAGTCGTAGTTTCGAACCATTCGGATACATTAACGCCGTCCCATACTTTTTGCCGTGTATTACTATACATATTTTTGAGTACTTTCAGCATTTTTTTCGACATTCCTTTCTGTGATAGCTTTTAAAAGAGTGCGTTGCGGTCTATCGAATCGAATGCAGCTCTTAAATCTATAAAAAATACGTAAAGTCTTCTATTTTGTCTGAGAAAGTATTGGGCAATAGTTGTCACTGTGAAGATATTGTCAACAGTGGAGTATCCTTTGCGAAAGCCAGCTTGATATTCGCTAAGAATCTGGTTATTTTCCACCCAGGTGTTGATTCTATTCAGAAGAATGGAGGAAAAAAACTTCGCAATTGAGTTCATAAAAGAGATACCTCTGTAGTTGCTTGGTGTATTGACATCACCATTTTTGTATATTGGATATACAATGGCATCTTTGAATTCTTGAGGTATCTCTCCTGATCTAAAGATGCAGTTGAAAATACTTAGCATTTTATTTAAAAACTCGGGGGGAGCGTTTTTATAAAATTCATTGCTTATGCGATCAGAACCGGGAGCTTTTTTATTTTTAGCATTGTAGAGACTCATTTGAAGTTCTGTCATTTGAATTTCTGCATCTAGTTGTTCATTGCTGACATATGGTTGTGCGAATTGGATGGTTTCCCTCATATCAGTGGGATTTAGCAAGTGCTTAAAGTATTCGGCAAGTTCAGGCGCAGCAACATGTATTCCGCTGACATAATTTATGCCTTTAATTGTTTTTATTTTTTCCCAGAAGCTCTTACTATTGGTTGTGACTGAAAGTTCGGCTGCCAACGTTCTGAAATAGTTTTCACGTTTTGTTTTGCAGAGAAGTTTATAATTTCTATTAGCGCTCAAATATTGTTTGGTAGAGTTTTTATTTGGACTGGTGGAATCTTTTCCTTTTCTTAGAAGGCTAAAAGAAAGTTTTCTTGCAGTGAAGCATTCCTGATCAAACCACTTTTGCCTATAACTTTGTTTAACTGGTATCTTGTTAAGTGGAACAACCTTTTTAATGCAGTTGCTTAGTAATTGTATCTCTTCTGCGCTGGTTCTTTGTATAGCAGTGAGAGCGGATGTACAGATACTATTTATCTCCATTGTTAATTTATTTGCGTACATATCTTGTTGGTCTTCCTTCCAATTCAGTTTTGGTGGTAAGGTGAGTGCACAGTATTCTGTTTTAAGATCGAGATTAAAATCTACTTTGAGAGGCATGTGATCTGAGAAGGTTTGTGTTCCTACTTTGAAAGAAGAAATTAATCTATTCCAATCCCCTGATACTGCGCAGATATCTATTACAGATTTACCTTGCCCCCCAATAAACGTGAACTCTCCATTTGTGTCACCCCTACTGCACCCATTGAGAATATAAAGATTAAAAGTTTGGCACATTTCTAAAAACAACCGACCATTTTTGTTGATTGTTTTATCTTTTGAGTTCCGTTTCTGAAAAACATAAAGGCCAATGAAATTGCTTTCGGTTGGGACTATCTGACTTTCTCCAGTTCTAGCATTGATATCACCAATCAGCATTATATTTTCCGTATCTATTAAAGTGTTAACTAAATCGTTTATAGCATAGAAATCGCTATCCCAAAAATTACAATTAATATAAGCTGGCACAACATAAAATTTTGAACCTAAATGATTAAGAGTTAAATAAACTTGGTTATTCACATCAATGAAGTTACCGCTAAGATTTTTTTTTATTCCAAACAGAGAACCCCTTATGGCTCTACCAAATTTATGATCGTGATAGGCTGATACCCAATGCAGTTTAAAGTCAGGAAAGTACTTGTTATAGGTTTCATAATGATCGCTTGTAATAAACGTCTCGTAAAGAAAAAATATATCATGTCCTTTTACAAATTTAAAGAAATCAATATTAAATAATTTACTTGCTAAACCAGCAATGTTTTGTGAAAGCATGTTTATGTTTTTAGTTTCATTTTTGTTTTGAATTAAATTTTTACTACTATTACTATTACTACTTCTACTACTACTACTACTTGCGTGACAGACGGCAACCCTGTTTCAATTATGTTGTTTTTCTTGTTGTTGCGTTGATCTTCCAGGTTGCGTTGTTGTCATCTCGAAGAATCTGGTAGCTGCAGTTGACATTGGGTGTCCATGTGCATTTGCAATGTCAGCTGGAGTTGACACATCATGCTGTTTTTGTTGTTGTTCCAAATAATTATTTACATCCAATTCCAAATTGCCAAACATTTCCTTAAGAACATCGATTCCGTCACAGCTGTCGCAAACTATTTTTCCATCTTGGGTTGTGTAAAATGTTTTTTCGTTTACAACCAATTTTAGACCTCGGATTTGTGGTGCCGCTGATGGATGTTTAGATTTAATAGCTCGTCGGATCCGAAGAATTGTCTGACGTCTTTTTTGCTCATCTTTGGTATAGTCTGGGCTAATATACACGCCAGTGCCTTTTAGCTTTGCGGAGTTCTTCAGTATTTGTGTTGTTGTGGCTTTGCTGTTTGTCTCTACCAATACGAGTTGCTGCTTTCCTTTGGACGGAAGAGTTATTATATCCTCAAAAAAGATATTTTGGTCGACCATCATTTTTTTAACGATATCGTTGACGGATTTGTGTGCATTTTGTGTGTCTGCTGGAAGGGTGAAAACAAGATTTTTCTCCTTAGACCGCTTTTCTAGGTTTTCCATTTTCTTCTCTAGTGCATTGTTTTTGTTTTTTATTTGTTCTAATTCTTGTGCTAGTGACTCATTACTTTCCTTGAGATTTTTTATGTCAGTGAAAATTTGTGCAAAATCTTGTTTTGTCGGCAAATCCTGTATTTTGTCTTCTAAGGTTTTGGCAAACATATCTTTTAGATCGGATATCGTCATTGAAGCGACAGACATTTCTTTAAGATAAAACTTCTTGATTGCGTTAGGTGATTGAGTTTCAGGTGACGTTTGCAGCAAGTTTCTTTTGTTCGCACTCGACATTAGTTGCACAATTTAATCACAGATATGTATTTTTTCGCGGTTTTATAATGCAAAAAAAAAAAATAAACCATATTATAAGTATGTTGCACTTAAAGAACAATTTTTAACAGAATGCAGAGAATTTCGCAGTAAAATTATGAATTTAAAGTATTTTTTTCTAAGAGCCGTGAATTTTTGCTTTGCAACTTTTGACAGTTCAACGATCGATCAATATATTTTCGATTCATAGAATGAAACATTGTTTACTGTACAGCACAACTTTGAAATTTAAAAAAAATCTAAATTTTGAAAAAAAAAATTCATCCGTATAATTTGCAAAGTTTCGAATTTCGCAAAAATATTTACGGCACAAGTTGAGCACATTACAGCACATCTTTTTTTTCTTGAAAATCCAAAATGGCGATGCTAACTTCACGCTATGGGGCTTCGCAAAATTTACTATCACCCATAAGAGTTCCAAATATGCAAATTTTTTTTTATCTTTTCGATTCTAAGAATGAAAAATTGTGTACAATAAAGCACCACTTTGAAATTTTCAAAAATCTTAATTTTGCACAAAAATGTATCCGTAAAATTTGCTACATTGCGAATTTTGGAAAAATATTTACGGCACAAGGCAGCACAAGTTGAGCACATTACAGCACATCTTTTTTTTTTTTGGAAATCCAAAATGGCGATGCTAACTTCACGCTATGGTTCTTCGCAAAATTTACTTTCACCCATAAGAGTTGCAAATACGCAAATTTTTTTTTTATCTTTCCGATTCTTAGAACAAAAATTGTGTACAATACAGCACAATTTTGAAATAAAATCCGTAACATTTGCAAAGTTTCGAATTTTGGAAAAATATTTACGGCACAAGGCAGTACAAGATGAGCACATTACAGCACAACTTTTTTTTTGAAAATCCAAAATGGCGATGCTAACTTCACGCTATGGGGCTTCGCAAAATTTAGTATCACCCATAAATGTTGCAAATATGCAAAGTTTTTTTTATCTCTTCGATTCTTCGAACGAAAAATTGTGTACAACACAGCACAACTTTAAAATTTAAAAAAATCTTAATTTTTTCAAAAAAATTTATCCGTAAAATTTGCTACATTGCGAATTTTGGAAAATATTTACGGCACAAAGCAGCACAAGTTGAGCACATTGCAACACAACTCTTTTTTTGAAAATCCAAAATGGCGATGCTAACTTCACGCTATGGGGCTTCGCAAAATTAAGTATATTTAAACGAAAAATTGTGTACAGTACAGCACAACTTTGAAATATAAAAAAAATTTAATTTTGATAAAAGTTTCATCCGTAAAATTTGCAAACTTGCGAATTTTCGAAAAATATTTATTTTAATATTTGGAATAAATATTTAAGGCAGTACAAGTTGAGCACATTACAGCACAACTTTTTTTTTTGAAAGTCCAAAATGGCGATGTTTACTTCAGCCTATGGGGCTTCGCAAAATTTAGTATCTTAAAACGAAAAATTGTGTACAGTACAGCACAACTTTGAAATTTAACAAAATCTTAAGTTTGCAAAAAATGTATCCTTATAATTTGCAACATTGCGAATTTTAGAAAAATATTTACTGCACAAAGCAGCACAAGTTGAGCACATTGCAACACACTTCTTTTTTTGAAAATCCAAAATGGCGATGCTAACTTCACGCTATGGGGCTTCGAAAAATATAGTATCACCCATAAAAGTTGCAAATACGCAAAGTTTTTTTTATCTCTTCGATTCTTCGAACGAAAAATTGTGTACAACACAGCACAACTTTGAAATTTAAAAAAATCTTAATTTTGCAAAAAAATGTATCCTTATAATTTGCAACATTGCGAATTTTAGAAAAATATTTACTGCACAAGGCAGCACAAGTTGAGCACATTGCAACACAACTCTTTTTTTGAAAATCCAAAATGGCGATGCTAACTTCACGCTATGGGGCTTCGCAAAATTTACCATAAGAGTTGCAAATATGCAATTTTTTTTTATCTTTTTGATTCTTAGAATGAAAAATTGTGTACAATAGAGCACATTTTTGAAATTTACAAAAACTTAATTTTGCAAAAAAATGTATCCGTAAAATTTGCTACATTGCGAATTTTGGAAAATATTTACGGCACAAGGCAGTACAAGTTGGTACATTACAGAACAACTTTTTTTTTTGAAAATCCAAAATATCGATGCTAACTTCATGCTATGGGGTCTCGCAAAATTAAGTATCACCCATAAAAGTACCGCACAACTTTGAAACTTAAAAAAATCTTAATTTTGCAAAAAATTTCATCCGCAACATTTGCAAAGTTTCGAATTTTGCAAAAATATTTACGGTACAAGTTGAGTAGATTACAGCACTTTTTTTTTTGAAAATCCAAAATGGCGATGCTAACTTCAGGCTTCGCAAAATTAATTTTTTGCTATAAAAGTTGCAACTATGGTAATTTTTTCTTATCTTTTCGGTTTTGTATAGCACAAACTAAGCACAACACAGCACAACTTTGTTTTTCAAGAAAATCGTAATTTTGCAAAAAAATTTATCCGTAAAATTAGCATAGTTGTGAATTTTGGACAACTATTTACGGCACAAGGCAGTACAAGTTGGGCTCATTACAGCACATCTTTATTTTTTGTTTGAAACTCCAAAATGGCTATGCTAACTTCACGCGATTGGGCTTCGCAAAATTTAGTATCTTAAACGAAAAATTGTGTACAGTACAGCACAACTTTGAAATTTTAAAAAATCTTAATTTGCAAAAAATTTCATACGTAACATTTGCAAAGTTGCGAATTTTGCAAATATATTTACGGCACAAGGCAGCACAAGTTGATCACATTACAGCACATTTTTTTTTTGAAAATCCAAAATAGCGATGCTAATTTCACGGTTCGCAAAATTAAATTTTTTGCCGTAAAAGTTGCAAATTTGCAAATTTTTTTTTTATATTTTTGGTCTTGTTTAGCACAAACTAAGCACAAAACAGCACAACTTTTTTTTAAGAAAATCAAAATTTTGCAAAAAAATTTATCCGTAAAATTTGCAAAGTTGCGAATTTTGCAAAAATATTTACGGCAGAAGACAGTACAAGTTGAGCACATTACAGCACATCTTTTTTTTTTTGAAAATAAAAAATGGCGATGCTTACTTCACGCTATGGGGCTTCGCAAAATTTAGTATCACCCATAAAATTTGCATATATTCAAATTTTTTTTTATCTTTTCGATTCTTAGAATGAAAAATTGTGTACAATACAGCACAACTTTGAAATTTAAAAACATCTTAATTTTGCAAAAAATTTCATCCGTAACATTTGCAAAGTTGCGAATTTTGGAAAAATATTAACGGCACAAGGTAGCACAAGTTGAGCACATTATAGCACAAATTTTTTTTTTGGAAAATCCAAAATGCCGATGCTAACTTCACACAAAACAGCACAACTTTGCTTTTTAAGAAAATAGTAATTTTGCAAAAAAATGTATCCATAAAATTTGCAAAGTTGCGAATTTTGGAAAAATATTAACGGCACAAGGCAGTACAAGTTGAGCACATTACAGAACAACTTTTTTTTTGAAAATCCAAAATGGCGATACTAACTTCACGCTATGGGGCCTCGCAAAATTTAGTATCACCCATACAAGTACAGCACAACTTTGAAATTTAAAAAAATCTTAATTTTGCAAAAAAATTCATCCGTAACATTTGCAAAGTTGCGAATTTTGCAAAAATATTTACATAACAAGGCAGCACAAGTTGAGCACATTACAGCAAATCTTTTCTTTTTTTGAAAATCATAAATGGGGATGCCAACTTCACGGTATGGGGCTTCGCAAAATTTAGTATCACCCATAAAAGTTGCAAATAATCAATTTTTTTTATCTTTTCGATTTTTAGAATGAAAAATTGTTTACAATACAGCACAACTTTGATATTTAAAAAAATCTTAATTTTGCAAAAAATTTCATCCGTAAAATTTGCAAAGTTGCTTAGCACATTACAGAAAAATTTTTTTTTTTCTTGAAAATCCTAAATGGGGATGCCAACTTCACGCTATGGGGCCTCGCAAAATTTAGTATCTTAAAACGAAAAATTGTGTACAGTACAGCATAACTTTGAAATTTTAAAAAATCTTAATTTTTCAAAAAATTTCATCCGTAACATTTGCAAAGTTCCGAATTTTGGAAAAATATTAACGACACAAGGCAGTACAAGTTGACCACATTACAGCATATCTGTTTTTTTTTTTGAAAATCCGAAATGGCGATGCTAACTTCACGCTATGGGGCTTCGCAAAATTTAGTATCACCCATAAAAGTTGCAAATATGCAAATTTTTTTTACCTTTTCGATTCTTAGAATGAAAAATTGTGTACAATACAGCACAACTTTGAAATTTAAAAAAAAACTTAATTTTAAAAAAAATACATCCGTAAAATTTGCAAAGTTGCTAATTTTGCAAAAATATTTACGGCACAAGGCAGCACAAGTTGAGCACATTACAGCACATCTTTTTTTTTTTGAAAATCCAAAATGGTGATGCTAACTTCACGCTATGGGGCTTCGCAAAATTTAGTATCTTAAAACGAAAAATTGTGTACAGTACAACAACTTTGAAATTTAAAAAAATCTTAATTTTGCAAAAAAATTTCATACGTAACATTTGCAAAGTTGCGAATTTTGGAAAAATATTTACGGCACAAGGCAGTACAAGTTGAGCACATTACAGCAAAACTTTTTTTTTTGCAAATCCAAAATAGCGATGCTAACTTCACACTATGGGGCCTCGCAAAATTTAGTATCAACCATAAAAGTGCAGCACAACTTTGAAATTTAAAAAAAATCTTAATTTTGCAAAAAAAATCATCCGTAACATTAGCAAAGTTCCGAATTTTGGAAAAATATTAACGGCACAAGGCAGCACAAGTTGAGTACATTACAACATTTTTTTTTTTTTTTGAAAATCCAAAATGGCGATGCTAACTTCACGCTATGGGGCTTCGCAAAATTTAGTATTATAAAACGAAAAATTGTGTACAATGCAGCACAACTTAAGAAATTTAAAAAATCTTAATTTTGCAAGAAAATGTATCCGTAAAATTTGCAACATTGCGAATTTTGGAAAAATATATACGGCACAAGGCATTACAAGTTGAGCACATTACAGCACATTTTTTTTTTTGAAAATCCAAAATGGTGATGCTAATTTCACGCTATGGGGCCTCGCAAAATTTAGCATCACCCATAAAAGTACAGCACAATTTTGAAATTCAAAAAAATCTTAATTTTGCTACAAATTACATCCGTAACATTTGCAAAATTGCGAATTTTGCAAAAATATTTACGGCACAAGGCAGCACAAGTTGAGCACATTACAGCACAACTTTTTTTTTTTGAAAATCCAAAATGGCGATGCTAACTTCACGCTATGGGGCTTCGCAAAATTTACTATCACCCATAAGAGTTGCAAATACGCAAATTTTTTTTTATCTTATCGATTCTTTGAACAAAAATTGTGTACAATACAGCACAATTTTGAAATAAAAAAAAATCTTTATTTTGCAAAAAATTTCATCCGTAACATTTGCAAAGTTTCGAATTTTGGAAAAATATTTACGGCATAAGGCAGTACAAGGTGAGCACATTACAGCACAACTTTTTTTTTTGAAAATCCAAAATGGCGATGCTAACTTCACGCTATGGGGCTTCGCAAAATTTAGTATCACCCATAAAAGTTGCAAATATGCAAAGTTTTTTTTATCTCTTCGATTCTTCGAACGAAAAATTGTGTACAACACAGCACAACTTTGAAATTTAAAAAAATCTTAATTTTGCAAAAAAATGTATCGTTATAATTTGCAACATTGCGAATTTTAGAAAAATATTTACTGCACAAGGCAGCACAAGTTGAGCACATTGCAACACAACTCTTTTTTTGAAAATCCAAAATGGTGATGCTAACTTCACGCTATGGGGCTTCGCAAAATTTACTATCACCCATAAGAGTTGCAAATATGCAAATTTTTTTTTTATCTTTTCGATCCTTAGAACGAAAAATTGTGTACAATACAGCACAACTTTGAAATTTAAAAAAATTTTAATTTTGCAAAAAATTTCATCCGTAACATTTGCAAAGTTGCGAATTTTGGAAAATATTTACGGCACAAGGCAGCACAAGTTGAGCACATGACAGCACATTTTTTTTTTGGAAATCCAAAATGGCGATGCTAACTTCACGCTATGGTTCTTCGCAAAATTTACTATCACCCATAAGAGTTTCAAATATGCAATTTTTTTTTATCTTTTTGATTCTTAGAATGAAAAATTGTGTACAATAGAGCATATTTTTGAAATTTAAAAAAATCTTAATTTTGCAAAAACATGTATCCGTAAAATTTGCTACATTGCGAATTTTGGAAAAATATTTACGGCACAAGGCAGCACAACTTGAGCACGTTACAGCAAATCTTTTTTTTTCTTGAAAATCCTAAATAGGGATGCCAACTTCACGCTATTGCGCTTCGCAAAATTTAGTATCTTAAAACGAAAAATTGTGTACAGTACAGCACAACTTTGAAATTTTAAAAAATCGCAAGTTGTCCAAAAATTTCATCCGTAACATTTGCAAAGTTGCGAATTTTGCAAATATATTTACGGCACAAGGCAGCACAAGTTGATCACATTACATCACATTTTTTTTTTGAAAATCCGAAATGGCGATGCTAATTTCACGGTTCGCAAAATTAAATTTTTTGCCGTAAAAGTTGCAAATTTGCAAATTTTTTTTTTATATTTTTGGTTTTGCTTAGCACAAAACAGCACATCTTTGCTTTTTAAGAAAATCAAAATTTTGCAAAAAAATTTATCCGTAAAATTTGCAAAGTTGCGAATTTTGCAAAAATATTTACGGCACAAGACAGTACAAGTTGAGGACATTACAGCTCATCTTTTTTTTTGAAAATAAAAAATGGCGATGCTTACTTCACGCAAAATTTAGTATCGCCCATAAAATTTGCAAATATTCAAATTTTTTTTTATCTTTTCGATTCTTAGAATGAAAAATTGTGTACAATACAGCACAACTTTGAAATTTAAAAACATCTTAATTTTGCAAAAAATTTCATCCGTAACATTTGCAAAGTTGCGAATTTTGGAAAAATATTAACGGCACAAGGTAACACAATTTGCGGTTTTGTATAACACAAACTGAGCACAAAACAGCACAAGTTTGTTTTTGAAGAAAATCGTTATTTTGCAAAAAATTTTATCCGTAAAATTTGCAAAGTTCCGAATTTCGGAAAACTATTTACGGCACAAGTCAGTACAAGTTAAGCTCATAACAGCACATCTTTTTTTTTTTTGAAACTCCAAAATGGTGATGCGAACTTCACGCTATGGGGCCTCGCAAAATTAAGTATCACCCATAAAAGTCGCAAGCATGCAAATTTTTTTTTTTATCTTTTCAATTCTTCGAACGAAAAATTTCGTACAATACAGGACAACTTTGAAATTTCAAAAAATCTTAATTTTGCAAACAAATGTATCCGTAAAATTTGCAAAATTGTGAATTTCGGGAAAATATTTACGGCACAAGGCAGCATAAGTTGAGCACATTACAGCACAATTATTTTTTTTTTTTAAATCCAAAATGGCGATGCAAGCTTCACGCTATGGTTCTTCGCAAAATTTAGTATTTTAAAACGAAAAATTGTGTACAGTACAGCACAACTTTGAAATTTTAAAAAATCTTAATTTTTCAAAAAATTTCATCCGTAACATTTGCAAAGCTGCGAATTTCGCAAAAATATTAACGGCACAAGGCAGCACAAGTTGAGCACATTACAGCAAAACTTTTTGTTTTTGAAGATCCAAAATGGCGATGCTAACTTCAGCCTTCGCAAAATTAATTTTTTGCCATAAAAGTTGCGAATATGCTAATTTTTGTTTATCTCCTCGGTTTAATATTGCACAAACTAAGCACAAAACAACACACTTTTGCTTTTTAAGGAAATCGTAATTTTGCAAAAAAATGTGTCCGTAAGATTTGCAAAGTTGCGAATTTTTTAAAAATATTTACGGCTCAAGACAGTACAAGTTGAACACATTGCAACACAACTCTTTTTTTGAAAATCCAAAATGGCGACGCTAACTTCACGCTATGGGGCTTCGCAAAATTTACTATCACCCATAAGAGTTGCAAATATGCAATTTTTTTTTATCTTTTTGATTCTTAGAATGAAAAATTGTGTACAATAGAGCATATTTTTGAAATTTAAAAAAATCTTGATTTTGCAAAAAAATGTATCCGTAAAATTTGCTACATTGCGAATTTTGGAAAAATATTTACGGCACAAGGCAGCACAACTTGAGCACATTACAGCAAATCTTTTTTATTCTTGAAAATCCTAAATGGGGATGCCAACTTCACGCTATGGCGCTTCGCAAAATTTAGTATCTTAAAACGAAAAATTGTGTACAGTACAGCACAACTTTGAAATTTTAAAAAATCTTAAGTTTTCAAAAAATTTCATCCGTCACATTTGCAAAGCTGCGAATTTTGCAAAAATATTTACGGCACAAGGCAACACGAGTTGAGCACATTACAGCAAATTTTTTTTTTTAAAGATCCAAAATGGCGATGCTAACTTCACGCTTCGCAAAATTAATTTTTTGACATAAAAGTGTCAAATATGCTAATTTTTTTTATCTTTTCAGTTTTGTTTTGAAACAGCACAATTTTGCTTTTTAACGAAATCGTAATTTTGCAAAAAAATGTGTCCGTAAGATTTGCAAAGTTGCGAATTTTGGAAAAATATTTACAGCACAATTTGAGCACATTACAGCACATCTTTTTTTTGAAAATCCAAAATGGCGAAAAAAAAAACTCACGCTATGGAGCTTCGCAAAATTTAGTATCAATCATAAAAGTTGCAAATATGCAAATATATTTTTAAATTTTCGTTTCTTAGAATGAAAAATTGTTTACAATACAGCACAACTTTGAAATTTAAGAAAATCTTAATTTTGCAAAAAAATTCAGCCGTAAAATTTGCAAAGTTGCGAATTTTGTAAAAATATTTACGGCACAAGGCAGCACAAGTTGAGCACATTACAGCAAATCTTTTTTTTTCTTGATAATCCTAAATGGGGTGCCAACTTCACGCTATGGGGCTTCGCAAAATTTAGTATCACCCATAAAAGTTGCAAATATTCAAATTTTTTTTTATCTTTTCGATTCTTAGAATGAAAAATTGTTTACAATACAGCACAACTTTGAAATTTAAAAAAATCTTAATTTTGCAAAAAATTTCATCCGTAAAATTTGCAAAGTTGCGAATTTTGTAAAAATATTTACGGCACAAGGCAGCACAAGTTGAGCACATTACAGCAAATCTTTTTTTTTTCTTGAAAATCCTAAATGGGGATGCCAACTTAACGCTATGGGGCTTCGCAAAATTTAGTATCTTAAAACGAAAAATTGTGTACAGTACAGCACAACTTTGAAATTTTAAAAAATCTTAATTTTTCAAAAAATTTCATCCGTAACATTTGCAAAGCTGCGAATTTTGCAAAAATATTTACGGCACAAGGCAGCACAAGTTGAGCACATTACAGCAAAACTTTTTTTTTTGAAGATCCAAAATGGCGATGCTAACCTCACGCTATGGGGCTTCGCAAAATTTAGTATCAACCATAAAAGTTGCAAATATGCAAATTTTTTTTTATATTTTCATTTCTTAGAATGAAAAATTGTGTACAATAGAGCACAACTTTGAAATTTAAGAAAATCTTAATTTTGGGAAAAAATTCATCCGTAACGTTTGCAAAGTTGCGAATTTTGGAAAAACATTTACGGCACAATTTTAGCAAATTACAGCACATCTTTTTTTTGAAAATCCAAAATGGCGATGCTAACCTCACGCTATGGGGCTTCGCAAAATTTAGTATCAACCATAAAAGTTGCAAATATGCAAATTTTTTTTATCTTTTCGATAATTCGAACGAAAAATTGTGTACAATACAGCACAACTTTGTTATTTAAAAAAATCTTAACTTTGCAAGAAATTTCATTCGTAAAATTTGCAAAGTTGCGAATTTTGCAAAAATATTTACGGCACAAGGCAGCACAAGTTGAGCACATTACAGCACATCTTTTTTTTTTGGAAAACCAAGGTGGCGATGCTTACTTCACCCTTCGCAAAATTATTTTTTTGCCGTAAAAGTTGCAAATTTTTTTTTCATATTTTTGGTTTTGTATAGCACAAATTAAGCACAAAACAGCACAACTTTGCTTTTTAAGAAAATCGTAACTTTGCAAAGTTGCGAATTTTGGAAAAATATTTACGGCACAAGGCAGCATAAGTTGAGCACATTACAGCACATCTTTTATTTTTTTTTATTTTGAAAATCCAAAATGGCGATGCTTACTTCACGCTATGCGGCTTCGCAAAATTTAGTATCTTAAAACAAAAAATCGTGCACAATACAGGGGGGTCATTCCGTAAAACGATTATCGTCAGACGATAGCGTTTCGGCGATATTCGCGTTTCACGTAAGACGATAAGGGTCAAAGTGATATCATCAAAACGATATCGTTTACACGATAGCTAAATAGGTATCGTTTGGCATTGAAATCTGTCTATTTAGTAGATAAATAGAAGTATAAATGTTCAAAGTGAAAATGAAAATTAAGAAAAATTTCAATAAATACGATTGCGAAGATAATTAATAGATAAATCAGATCCTTTATCTCTTCCAACCCATATGTAAGCACAATGTTTTGTGATGTACCTTGGGTTCTAAGGCTGAGGTATACTCGTCGGGTCCAGGGTTTAACTAAAGGAGGTACACAAAAAACTTTAGTGGAAAGGTCTTTTCTTTATTGAGACTCCTTTATTAATATTAATTCATTAAGTCTTAAATTATAAAGTTAAATAATAGGTTCTTTTCTGATGACTCCTCGTCGCTCGGCTCGGTTCCTGTTGAATAACGGCTTTTGCAGGTTTCTCCTTGTACGTCTTCAATCTGGATTTCTCTGGTTCGTCTACTATGGTTTATCGATGGTCTTTAACCGGCTTATCGACGGCTTTTGACCGCCTTATCAACGGCTTTTAACCGGCTTATCAACGGCTTTTAACCGGCTTATCAACGGCTTTTAACCGGCTTTTCAACGGCTATTAACCGGTTTATCAACGGCTTTTAACCGGCTTATCAACGGCTTTTAACCGGCTTATCAACGGCTATTAACCGGTTTATCAACGGCTATTAACCGGCTTATCAACGGCTTTTAACCGGCTTTTCAACGGCTATTAACCGGTTTATCAACGGCTGTTAACCGGTTTATCAACGGCTATTAACCGGCTTATCAACGGCTTTTAACCGGCTTATCAACGGCTATTAACCGGCTTATCAACGGCTGTTAACCGGCTTATCCACGGCTTTTAACCGGCTTATCAACGGCTATTAACCGGCTTATCAACGGCTATTAACCGGTTTATCAACGGCTGTTAACCGGCTTAAGTTGTGATGCTTTTTCTTCGTGGCTGAGGTAAGCTCGCCGGTGTCCAGGATTCTTCCCAAAGAAGCAACGAAACTTGGGCTTGGAGGGTCTTTAACTCCGAATGAAATAGTTCAATTTCCTTTGATTAATTCAATCAATTTTTATTCGGTCGAAATTTATAACATGGTATTTCATATAACTTGGTTAACAATAGTCTGTCTCTTAAAATAAAATAACACGGTATTTCATATAATACAATATTTTGTTTTCCTAAATAACTAACACGGCATTTCATATAATGTGTCCCCAGCAAGCAACCTGGGGAACGAAACGGTCGGAAACTCGCGGAGGAGAACCTTGTCCAGTGAACTTCTTGAAGAGGAGCCCAAAGGAACTAAACGGTCGGGAACTCTGTATAGAGACCCTTGTCCCTAGCACACAAACTAAGGAACAAAGCGGGCGGAACTCACGGAGGGGAACCTTGTCCAGTGAGCTGCTTGAAGAGAAGCCCAAAGGAACGAAGCGGTCGGGGATTCTAAAAGAAAACCCTTGTCCTTAGCACACAACCTAAGGAACAAAGCGGGTGGAACTCACTGAAGAGAACCTGTCCTATGAGCTGCTTGAAGAGGAGCTCAGAGGAACAAAACGGGGTCGGGGATCCTTATCGGAAACCCTATGTCCCTAGCAAGCAACCTAGGGAACAAAGCGGGCGGAACTCACGGAGGAGAACCTTGTCCAGTGAACTTCTTGAAGAGGAGTCCAAAGGAACTAAGCGGTCGGGAACTCTGTATAGAGACCCTTGTCCCTAGCGCACAAACTAAGGAACAAAGCGGGCGGAACTCACGGAGGAGAACCTTGTCCAATGAGCTGCTTGAAGAGAAGCCCAAAGGAACGAAGCGGTCGGGGATTCTAAAAGAAAACCCTTGTCCTTAGCACACAACCTAAGGAACGAAGCGGGTGGAACTCACTGCAGAGAACCTGTCCAATGAGCTGCTTGAAGAGGAGCTCAGAGGAACAAAACGGGGTCGGGGATCCTTATCGGAAACCCTATGTCCCTAGCAAGCAACCTAGGGAACAAAGCGGGCGGAACTGACGGAGGAGAACCTTGTCCAGTGAACTTCTTGAAGAGGAGTCCAAAGGAACTAAGCGGTCGGGGATTCTAAAAGAAAACCCTTGTCCTTAGCACACAACCTAAGGAACAAAGCGGGCGGAACTCACGGAGGAGAACCTTGTCCAGTGAGCTGCTTGAAGAGGAGCCCAAAGGAACGAAGCGGTCGGGGATTCTAAAAGAAAACCCTTGTCCTTAGCACACAACCTAAGGAACAAAGCGGGTGGAACTCGATGCAGAGAACCTGTCCAATGAGCTGCTTGAAGAGGAGCTCAGAGGAACAAAACGGGGTCGGGAATCCTTATCGGAAGCCCTATGTCCCTAGTAAGCAACCTAGGGAACAAAGCGGTCGGAACTCTTGGAGAGAACCTTGTCCAGTGAACTTCTTGAAGAGGAGTCCAAAGGAACGAAGCGGTCGGGTATTCTAAAAGAAAACCCTTGTCCTTAGCACACAACCTAAGGAACAAAGCGGGTGGAACTCACTGCAGAGAACCTGTCCAATGAGCTGCTTGAAGAGGAGCTCAGAGGAACAAAGCGGGGTCAGGGGATCTTACAAATAATACTTAATAATACCAAATAATAAAATAATAATGTCTATTCTATCTAATGCCCTACAATTTTATAAAAAAAGTTAGATTGGCATCTCAGCTGAGTAAACTCCGCTAAGCAATGCCTATCTGTCACCGAACACCCTTTAAAAAGGCTTTTGTTGCGGCCGATCTTTGATTCTCTATACACTAGATTGGTACCCACACTTGGACGAGAAAGAAAGACAATTTAGTTGTTTTCTTTACCTCTCCTTATAACATCTGCGGCTCTAACATAGTGTGAACTATGAAAATTAAATATTAAATTTGTAGGAGTATTTCTAAACTAAACTGGTAAACTAGTGAATGCTAAACTATTGACGTACGCTATGCATGGGATCGTATAGCTAAACGATTAAGGTGCCTGCAGGAGTCGTATATAGTTGCACAGTAAATTGTGCTTTTATGATTAGGGTATATGTATACTGTATAACTATAATAATATGATTAAATTTATATATAGGAATTGTAACGCTTCGTTACAGTCCCCCCTTACTTTAGTAGACGAGAACCCTCTCGTCTTTATACATTTAATTCTTTTTTTTTTTAAAAGACTTATATTTATATTTATTTAGATATATTTATATATATATATGTATATATATTTTTTTTCTGATTTTGTGTTGTTTTTTTTTTGTGTTTTTTTTTGTTTTTTGTGTTTTTTTTTGTCTCTTTTTTTTTTTAATACTTTTAACTTAATTAAAGAAATTAATATAACGGTTAATTAAAAATAAAGAACTAAATGCTTAGTAAAATAAAAGTGGATTCGGACTTGGATGTTGGTTTATTGTGGGACCTCTATTGACTTCTTCTGGTCGTGCCACTTTATGATCGCTTGATTGCCTTTCTTGTTAAAGCGTACCGAGATGTTTCCCCATGGACGCTTGATGGAAAACGCCCTGTAGTGTTTCTTCCCCTTCAACGATATCCCTTGAAAGGGGTCACTCGGGACTTTGGTTGCCTTCTTGCGATGGGTTGGAGTCGTCGGTACTGGCTTCCCCTTAGGATCATCGGGCGGTTTTGCGAGCTTCATAATGTCAAGAGGTTCGGATTTGTCGTTGGCGTAAATATGGGTGGCGACGGTTACGGTGGCTGGTTGTTTCACCCACAACTTACGTGGTTTTTTTACTGTGGGTTTGACATTCGGTGTTGCCTTGGTTGCTGCTGGTTCGGTAGATGTGTATTGGTGCGTGATCTTACTCTTGTTGTTGACAGAGGAGGTGCATGAGGGTTTGTCGGAGTAGGTAGAAGAGATGGTAGAATCTCGGGTGACGGCGGCGGCGGCGGTTGGCTTAAATTCTACTTGTCGTCCGGTGGTGATCTGGCATTCTGGTGTTACGGTGATGACTGGTGGTTTGGTATCGGTAGGATATACTATCGAAGAACTATTTATGTCAAGTTTGTTACTAGGCAACTCGAAGGCTGAGTACGCAAAGTCAATCTCTATAGATTTCATACCCTTTTTCTCGGTAATTTGCTTTCCATTGACAAATATCTGGATGCCTACTTTTCCTAATATATCCATTCCGAAAATGGCATCTTCCTTTAACCCTGGTAGGTAGGTAACTTCTCCAGAAACAGGTGTCTCGCCTAGATAAAATGTCACGGTATAATGTTCTGAGGTGCTGACAGAATTACCATTGGGCAAGTGAATCGTCCTTTCAGAATTCCGCATAGGCATTTCTAATAACCTGAATTTCTGTCGTAAGGCGTCTCCTACGAACGTCTTCGTGGAACCGGTATCGATTAAGGCTTTAAACATCTGTTCGTTGAATTTAATCGATAGGAAAGATCGAGTTTCTACTGACGGGTGTGTGTTGATAACGGCAACGGGCTTTCGGTGGCAATTACAATCGTCGGTTAGAATTCCATCTTGGCCACAAAAAGAACAAAATAAGTGAAACGGTCGGCGGCAATTTTCTTTCTGATGCCCTCGTTGCTTGCAGTTCCAACAGTGTGTTGACCGGTCGAACGGGGGTGTGGTGGCTGGAAGTGCTCTGCTCATCGGAACAGGCGATGAGTGTTGGTGACCAGGTGCGGAGCGGTGGTAAGCGTTACTACTTCCAATCTCTGGGACGTTAGGTTGAGGAGTCCTATGAGATGGGACGGACTGATTGAAGTTGGTTGAGGGGCGATAGTTTCGTTCATCATTTCTTATCGCTTCGAATTCCTCAGATAGGATGATCAACTCGTCTAGCGTCCTGAAGTCTGTGCGTCGCACGTAGTATCGGTATTTTGGACGGAGGTTCTCATATATTCTATCTATTAAATCAGCTGCGGTTAGGCGGGGATGCTGGCGGATCAGGTACTGTGCTGTCATTATAAAATCCTTTGCTCGCTCTCGCGGACCTTGGCGTTTTCTGAAGATCTCATCTTCAAGGCGAAATAAGTACCGCGCTGGTAGAAAATGTTGCAGAAACAGGCTACGAAATTCTTCCCATGATGAGAAGCTGTTCCGTTTAATTCGTAGCCACTCCAATGCTGTTCCGCGGAATATTTCTGGGAGCGGTCTAAGCATATCGTTCGGCGGTATGTTGTAGCAACTGGTTAGTTCTTCTATCCTCTCCAAAAATTCTAGGGGGTTCCCAGTGGAATCGAACCTCAATCCCCATTTACGGACCATGTTCATAACTTCGGCCTCGTAACTTAAAGTGAGACGGGTAGACGGTTGTGGGCGAAGTTCTGGTCTCGGCGGCGGTATTGGAGCGGTAGTAGTCTGGTTGTAGGAGCAAGATGGAAGATTTAATCCAGTGTATGGCTGATATATCGGTGCTGGTACAGAGAATGGTTTTCTAAATTCAGGGACGTTCAATAATAATGGTGTCCTGGGTGGCGGCGGTGGGACGGGGATGTCAATTTGACTTGTAAACGGCTGTTTGCTGGCGGGCGGTTCTTCGTCAGTGGGTTCAGCATTATTTCTTTCTTCTATAATGCCTTCCCATTCCTCGCACAGGTTCTGGGTAGATTTATGCGTCCGGAGCTCTTTAAAGTGTTGACTTAGCCTTTTCCGGAGCACTTGCATATTGCCACTTGTGTCCAAATTTCTAGCAGTTAGGACTTCGATGAGCTCAGGTTTCTTCAGGAAATATATGAATCCAAGATTTGCATATGGGTTGTATTCGCTCATCGGAGGTTCCTCGGAATCGGACATGTTGAAGCTGGTCGGTGCGGATCTGGTTCTGGTTAATGCGGTAGTAGTTCGGTGGAACTTTTTGAAGGGTCTCAGTTAATTCGGCGGTCGGGATACAGATAAATCCTTCAAGGGCTTATCGGAATAAAACGGAAAACGGCGGTCGGTGTTGCCTTGAAAGATTTCGGGTTGGTCAGCGGTCGGAGTTCGGTTGATCCTTCAAATGTCCCTGCTCGGGCGCCAATTTGTGATGATTTTTCTTCGTGGCTGAGGTAAGCTCGCCGGTGTCCAGGATTCTTCCCAAAGAAGCAACGAAACTTGGGCTTGGAGGGTCTTTAACTCCGAATGAAATAGTTCAATTTCCTTTGATTAATTCAATCAATTTTTATTCGGTCGAAATTTATAACATGGTATTTCATATAACTTGGTTAACAATAGTCTGTCTCTTAAAATAAAATAACACGGTATTTCATATAATACAATATTTTGTTTTCCTAAATAACTAACACGGTATTTCATATAATGTGTCCCCAGCAAGCAACCTGGGGAACGAAACGGTCGGAAACTCGCGGAGGAGAACCTTGTCCAGTGAACTTCTTGAAGAGGAGCCCAAAGGAACTAAACGGTCGGGAACTCTGTATAGAGACCCTTGTCCCTAGCACACAAACTAAGGAACAAAGCGGGCGGAACTCACGGAGGGGAACCTTGTCCAGTGAGCTGCTTGAAGAGAAGCTCAAAGGAACGAAGCGGTCGGGGATTCTAAAAGAAAACCCTTGTCCTTAGCACACAACCTAAGGAACAAAGCGGGTGGAACTCACTGAAGAGAACCTGTCCTATGAGCTGCTTGAAGAGGAGCTCAGAGGAACAAAACGGGGTCGGGGATCCTTATCGGAAACCCTATGTCCCTAGCAAGCAACCTAGGGAACAAAGCGGGCGGAACTCACGGAGGAGAACCTTGTCCAGTGAACTTCTTGAAGAGGAGTCCAAAGGAACTAAGCGGTCGGGAACTCTGTATAGAGACCCTTGTCCCTAGCGCACAAACTAAGGAACAAAGCGGGCGGAACTCACGGAGGAGAACCTTGTCCAATGAGCTGCTTGAAGAGAAGCCCAAAGGAACGAAGCGGTCGGGGATTCTAAAAGAAAACCCTTGTCCTTAGCACACAACCTAAGGAACGAAGCGGGTGGAACTCACTGCAGAGAACCTGTCCAATGAGCTGCTTGAAGAGGAGCTCAGAGGAACAAAACGGGGTCGGGGATCCTTATCGGAAACCCTATGTCCCTAGCAAGCAACCTAGGGAACAAAGCGGGCGGAACTGACGGAGGAGAACCTTGTCCAGTGAACTTCTTGAAGAGGAGTCCAAAGGAACTAAGCGGTCGGGGATTCTAAAAGAAAACCCTTGTCCTTAGCACACAACCTAAGGAACAAAGCGGGCGGAACTCACGGAGGAGAACCTTGTCCAGTGAGCTGCTTGAAGAGGAGCCCAAAGGAACGAAGCGGTCGGGGATTCTAAAAGAAAACCCTTGTCCTTAGCACACAACCTAAGGAACAAAGCGGGTGGAACTCGATGCAGAGAACCTGTCCAATGAGCTGCTTGAAGAGGAGCTCAGAGGAACAACACGGGGTCGGGAATCCTTATCGGAAGCCCTATGTCCCTAGTAAGCAACCTAGGGAACAAAGCGGTCGGAACTCTCGGAGAGAACCTTGTCCAGTGAACTTCTTGAAGAGGAGTCCAAAGGAACGAAGCGGTCGGGTATTCTAAAAGAAAACCCTTGTCCTTAGCACACAACCTAAGGAACAAAGCGGGTGGAACTCACTGCAGAGAACCTGTCCAATGAGCTGCTTGAAGAGGAGCTCAGAGGAACAAAGCGGGGTCAGGGGATCTTACAAATAATACTTAATAATACCAAATAATAAAATAATAATGTCTATCCTATCTAATGCCCTACAATTTGATAAAAAAAGTTAGATTGGCTTCTCAGCTGAGTAAACTCCGCTAAGCAATGCCTATCTGTCACCGAACACCCTTTAAAAAGGCTTTTGTTGCGGCCGATCTTTGATTCTCTATACACTAGATTGGTACCCACACTTGGACGAGAAAGAAAGACAATTTTGTTGTTTTCTTTACCTCTCCTTATAACATCTGCGGCTCTAACATAGTGTGAACTATGAAAATTAAATATTAAATTTGTAGGAGTATTTCTAAACTAAACTGGTAAACTAGTGAATGCTAAACTATTGACGTACGCTATGCATGGGATCGTATAGCTAAACGATTAAGGTGCCTGCAGGAGTCGTATATAGTTGCACAGTAAATTGTGCTTTTATGATTAGGGTATATGTATACTGTATAACTATAATAATATGATTAAATTTATATATAGGAATTGTAACGCTTCGTTACAAAGTTATATGTTTTTACTTAATCGAGACCCCTTACCTCTGGTGGGGGGAAGTCTTTGAAAAAGTAATTTAACACAACTTGCTTATTCTACTTAAACTACTGAACCTTTACTAGGCTCTATTACGGGCTTATAACTAAAAGTTGAACTGTATTAAGCTGTCTTTTGTGTGTTGCATGGCTTCCTCTCGTTACCTATTTGGTTAAAAGCAAATGTCAACTATAACCATATAAAGTTTAATATTTCATACAACTTCTCCATTCCTTTCCTTGCCCGTCACTCCCCTACCTTTGCTCTATGCAATTAGGAGTACCTCTATTCATGTTATTACATGAGGGGTTTGCGGGTTACAGGGGAAAACATTATTAAATGCTAACCAAACCATCATCCGGTACTGCATTGGTTTGGTTAGTTTTCACCACCTTTAATCTATCACAATTCACCATCGATGTGCTTTGATCGTTACCTTTTTCGTGGTCCTCTGCTTGGTTCGTACGACTTGTTAAGCTCTTCTTGATCGGAATTCACCACACCTATTCATGTTGTTGTTGTGAGTCTGTTTCATAATGTGTATGCGTTGTGCTGTTGGTTGTTCTTTATTTCCCCACAGCTACTAGTAGTGTTGTTGTGATAAGATGGTTATGGTAATGTATAATGCTTTATCTTTGCTAGTCGGTGTCGGGCTTTCTTGGCATCGACACCTGCTTATTGGTTGCGGCCGGTTTATTCCCTGATTTGGGTGTGTGCCAAATATGCCTGAATTAACAGTGGTGGCTGTCAGTGGCTCGGTTATGAAATTATTTATTAATTTCATATTTTTGTATGTAGATAGTTATTGTAGGTTGTTTGGTGTTGTTAGGTGGAGATTTGTAATGCTTCATTACAGTTTTTATGCTTATATACTATTGTAGAATATCTTTAATGGCACTGGTTGCTAAATAAAATTAAACAAACAAATAATCGTTTTGTTATTGTTATAATAATTCAAACAACGTTTTCGGCTATCAAAAGAAGCCTTTGTAATGATACTCGAAATAATAAACTTGCCAGACGGCTTTCCAATCCAATCGGCCGCGGACGCACCAAAACAAAACACAAAGCAATAAACAACACAAAAAAGTTATAGGTGTGCTTTTTTAATACAAATTTTCTGTCAAAGCCCATAGAAAAAAAACATTTTCACTACAGTTTGAGAATTTGTAAAATATACCAAACAATCTCAAACTGAAAACGATAGACGAGACCTTAGTGAATCAAATCATTGACGATAGCGATAACGATAATCGTTTTGACGATTATCATTTTGAAAATTACGGAATTTTGCAAAAAATTTCATCCGCAACATTTGCAATGTTTTGAATTTTGCAAAAATATTTACGGCACAAGGCAGCATAAGTTGAGCACATTACAGCACATCTTTTTCTTTTGAAAATCCAAAATGTCGATGCTAACTTCACGCTTCGCAAAATTAATTTTTTGCCGTAAAAGTTGCAAATATGCAATTTTTTTATCTTTTAGGTTTTGTATAGCACGAACGAAGCACAAAAACGCAAAACTTTGCGCTATAAGAAAATCGTTATTTTGCAAAAAAATGTATCCGTAAAATTTGCAAAGTTGCGGATTTTAGAAAAATATTTACGGCACAAGGCAGTAGAAATTGAGCACATTACAGCACATCTTTTTTTTTTTGAAAATCCAAAATGGCAATGCTAACTTCATGCTTCGCAAAATTAATTATAATTATAGAAATTTTTTTTATCTTTTCGGTTTTGTATAGCACAAACTAAGCACAAAAACGCAAAACTTTGCGTTATAAGAAAATCGTTATTTTGCAAAAAAATGTATCCATAAAATTTGCAAAGTTGCGAATTTCGGAAAACAATTTACGGCACAAGGCAGCACAAGTTGAGCACATTACAGCACATCTTTTTTTTTTTGAAAATCCAAAATGGCGATGCTAACTTCACGCTATGGGGCCTCGCAAAATTTAGTGTCACCCATAAAAGTTGCAAATATGGAAATTTTTATTTATCTTTTCAATTCTTCGAACAAAAAATTGTGTACAATACAGCACAACTTTGAAATTTAAAAAAATCTTAATTTTGCAAAAAAATGTATCCGTAAAATTTGCAAAATTGCGAATTTTGGAAATATATTTACGGCGCAAGGCCTAATTTCTAATTTTTTTTAATAGAATTTTAAAATTGAGCCTTAAGCACTTGAAATGATTATATTGTAAAGTTCTACCTAGGTTCGATAATAAAACTTATATCCTTTAAATAATAACTTCCACGTATTTACTATTCAGAATAAACACACTTTATTTCAGTTCAAATCGTTTTTATTATTCTTCAATCTCACTACTATGCAATCTAAAATCCACTTCCGGATACACTTTTACTTCTTACTTTACGCTATCACATTCAAAATTAAACTGTCCCTACTCGCTCGAAAACCTCTCCTTATATAGGGAAGTAAATAGTTCTAGTCTTCACTAGTATCCACTGGAATATTCGAGAATATCTCCTTCTGGAAGTTTCCTTTCCAGTCGCTGACAGATGGAACATTGGAATTGATACTCAGCTGAATCACAAGATGGCACTGTGAGAGGTTGAAGGTTTGATGTTTAGTTTTCCCGAGAGATGGCGCTGCAAACAGTTAGAGGATTTTCTCTTGTTTCAAATTCAAAGTAGTTGGGTAATTATTAAATCGTTACAATATTTTTAAAATCTTATATAACAGTGGTTGATTATAATCTATTACATTTAGTTAGTTTTTTTTTAAATTTTCTCTCTATTATTATTATTATTTTATTTAAATTTCTCTTTATTTTTTCTTACTGTTCATACCTTTCTGGTGGTGCAAATATTTTCCTCTTATTTGTTGTTGATAGTGGTAGCTGCTTATTTACTACCTTATATTTGTTGGCATGGATCCTGATAATATAAGATGTGTTCTGAATGTGCTGTGTGGTGCGTATGATCTTGGGCTAAGAATTTGTTGTCTAAATGCTGAAAGTATTAGGGCAAAATATACTGTATTATATCAGATGCTTAGTACCTCGATGTTGGATGTTGTTATGGTCTCTGAATCGTGGTTGAATCCTCATATCTCAGATGCCCTTGTTTCGTTACCTGGTTTTAATATCTTCAGGAGTGATAGGAAAGATAGGGTTGGGGGTGGTGCTTGTATGTACATCCGTGAAAATTTACTTGCCCGCCTAATATGTTCAAAGAGGAAAATCTATCGGAACTAGAAGAAACTTTACTGAGACTTAGTCCAAAGTACAAAGATACTTTGATTGGAGGTGATTTCAACGTAAATTTCTTAATCAATAATAGTTCTTCGCGACTTTTAAATCATTTCTGTGATAAAATGGGTTTTTCAGTGGTAAACAATAGGTGGCCAACTTGTTTCAAGTCTAATGTGAACCCGTCTCTTCTGGATATGTTTTTAACGAATTCCCGTCTACGAATTCTAGGTTATGACCAAATAAGGCCAACTACTGAGTTTATTCATGATTTTATTTTCTAGTCTTTCCAATTCGACGTAGATAGAACTAATCCTATAAGAACGTTCAACCTTAGGTCCTATAGAAATTTTAGCTATGATGATGTGATGATAAACTTTAATACCTCAGAATGGAATGAAATTTTCTTCACACCGGATATTAATATTAAAGTATCTTTGCTCAATAACTTGTTATTAGGTTTGTATAATTTGTATGTTCCATTCGTTACTAAAGAACAGAGGTTAAATAGATGCCCGTGGTTTACTTGTAATATTAAATTTCTTATACGTGAAAGAGAACGCTTTTTCCCAAAATTTAAGAGTAATCCAACAGAGTTTAACAAAAGGCAGTACATTTATGCTCGAAACAAAGTTTTCGTAACTCCAAACGTTCTTATTTGTTACAGAAACTTGATCCATCACTTAGCTCTAGAGAACTTTGGAACAACTTGAAAAAAATTGGAGTAACAGAAGACAAAAGCAAAAATAAAAATGTCCCTTTCGCCCTGAAGTGATGGTTGAGGCTCGGATTCCCCCCTTCTCAAGTTCAGAAAGCTCCCAGAGTATTTTTGATATGCCTGACAATGGAAATTCATTTTTTTTTTTGTATCGGTGTTTCTGAGATTTTAAATTCAATTAAATCAGTTAAATATAATGCGATTGGTCCAGATGATATTTCACCTAAATTTATAAGGCTTATTTTACCACTTATAATGAACTACGTGCTCCATATATTTAACTTTTGTTTATATAGTGGTGAATTCCCAGAGGAGTGGAAAAATTCAAACATAATTCCTGTACCCAAAAAAGTTAACCCCTCTAAACCCTCTGAGTTCAGGCCTATTAGCATTTTATCTTTTCTAGGAAAGTTACTTGAAAAAGTAATGCACGATCAAATGCAGTCTTACCTTAATGAACACCGCTTACTATGTGAATGGCAATCCGGGTTCCGCAGCTCGCACAGTTGTGAATCTGCAGCTATCAAAGTTACAACTGATATCCGCTTTGCGCTCGACTCTGACAAGTTTGCAGTCATCGTTCTTTTAGATTTCTCTAAGGCCTTTGATTGTATAGATCATTCTATTCTTGTTTCTAAGCTCAAATCTAAGTTCAATTTTTCAAATTCGTCTCTTAAGCTTTTGCGCAACTATTTAGTTAACAGAGTTCAGCGTATTAAAACTGAGCTTGGTACCTCGAATTCCTTTACCACCAATGTTGGAATTCCCCAGGGTTCGGTACTTGGTCCATTGTTGTTTTCATTATTTATAAATGGCCTACCAGATTTCATTTACAACAGTCAGATACATTTGTATGCCGATGATGTTATACTTTACATTTTTCGTCCCATTGGTCTGATGGAAGACTGCATTGCTAGATTAAATGATGATCTCAACCGAATCTTTATGTGGTCTAATGATAATCATATGACTCTGAATCCATCAAAGTCTGTCGCTATGTTATGTGCTAGAGATGAGATTAACCCTGTTGATTTTCCTTCGGTCATTCTTAATAACGAAATCATCAAGTATGTTAAAGATGTCACTTATTTGGGTTACAAAATAAGCTTTAATATAAGTTGTTGTAAAGCAATTACTGATACAATAAGGAAAATTTACTATGGACTACGGAGTTTGAGATCTTCCTCGAACTTCTTGTTACCCAGTATAAAGAAACATCTGATTAAGTCATTAAAAATGCCTTATTTTACTTATAATTCAAGTGTTTATCCAGCTCTAGATTGTGTATGTAGGAAAAAACTGAATGTTGCTTTAAATGATTGTGTTCGGTTTGTTTACTCTATACCTAGATGTTATAGTGTTTCACAATTACGTCACAATTTATTGGGTATAAACCTTGACGATTACTTGAAATTCAGGCTTCTCCTGAGACTTCATGATATCATCCATGATCGAGGTCCTGGGTATCTTATTGAATTTCTCAACTTTGCTCACTCGCAGAGAGGTTTAAAGCTAATCTTACCACGTTTCTCACGCTGCACTACAGAACGCTCATTTTACGTAACTGCAATTCGTCTATGGAATTCACTTCCTAATGAATTGCAAAGCACTATCGCACCTGCAGCATTTCGGAGGAAACTATTTTTGCACTTTTCAAATTAAATTTAAAATAATAATATAAATATACTCTATTCTTGAGTTCTGGAATTCTTTCATAATTTCTTTCTTTTTCTATATTATTTATTGAATAATCTAGCTTATGTATGTACATAGTTTCCTTTTCTTTTTCTTTCCTTTGTAAATCCCTAATCTTGTCAAATGTATTTAAATGCTCTTAAAGATATAAATCTTAATGTGTCATTGTAAATTTTGATTGAAATAATAAATGAAATGAAAGTTGAGCACATTACAGCACATCTTTTTTTTTTTGAAAATTCAAAATGGCGATGCTAACTTCACGCTTCGCAAAATTAATTTTTTGCCGTAAAGGTCGCAAATATGGAATTTTTTTTTATCTTTTCGGTTTTGTATAGCACAAACTTAGCACAACTTTGCCTTTTAAGAAAATCGTAATCTTGCAAAAAAATGTATCCGTAAAATTTGCCAAGTTGCGAATTTTGGAAAAATATTTACGGCACAATTTGAGCACATTACAGCACATCTTTTTTTTGAAAATCCAAATTGGCGATGCTAACCTCACGCTATGGGGCTTCGCAAAATTTAGTATCAACCATAAAAGTTGCAAATATGCAATTTTTTTTATCTTTTCGATAATTCGAACGAAAAATTGTGTACAATACAGCACAACTTTGTAATTTAAAAAAATCTTAATTTTGCAATAAATTTCATTCGTAAAATTTGCAAAGTTGCGAATTTTGCAAAAATATTTATGGCACAAGGCAGCACAAGTTGAGCACATTACAGCACATCTCTTTTGTTTTTGAAAATCCAAAATGGCGATGCCAACTTCACGCTATGGGGCTTCGCAAAATTTAGTATCACCCATAAAAGTTGCAGATATGCAAATTTTTTTTAATCTTTTCGATCCTTCGAACGAAAAATTGTGTACAATACGGCACAAATTTTAAATTTAAAAAAATTTCAATTTTTCAAAAAAATGTATTCGTAAAATTTGCAACATTGCGAATTTTAGAAAAATATTTACGGCACAAGGCAGCACAAGTTGAGCACATTACAGCACAACTCTTCTTTTGAAAATCCAAAATGGCGATACTAACTTCACGCTGTGGGGCTTCGCAAAATTTACTTTCACCCATAAGAGTTGCAAATATGCAAATTTTTTTTTATCTTTTCGATTCTTAGAACGACAAATTGTGTACAATAAAGCACAATTTTAATATTTAAAAAAAGCTTAATTTTGCAGAAAATTTCATCCGTAACATTTGCAATGTTTCGAATTTTGCAAAAATATTTACGGCACAAGGCAGCACAAGTTGAGCACATTACAGCACATCTTTTTTTTTGAAAATCCAAAATGGCGATGCTAACTTCACGCTATGGGGCCTCGCAAAATTTAGTGTCACCCATAAAAGTTGCAAATATGGAAATTTTTATTTATCTTTTCAATTCTTCGAACAAAAAATTGTGTACAATACAGCACAACTTTGAAATTTAAAAAAATCTTAATTTTGCAAAAAAATGTATCCGTAAAATTTGCAAAATTGCGAATTTTGGAAATATATTTACGGCGCAAGGCCTAATTTCTAATTTTTTTTAATAGAATTTTAAAATTGAGCCTTAAGCACTTGAAATGATTATATTTTTAAAATCTTATATAACAGTGGTTGATTATAATCTATTACATTTAGTTAGTTTTTTTTAAAATTTTCTCTCTATTATTATTATTATTTTATTTAAATTTCTCTTTATTTTTTCTTACTGTTCATACCTTTCTGGTGGTGCAAATATTTTCCTCTTATTTGTTGTTGATAGTGGTAGCTGCTTATTTACTACCTTATATTTGTTGGCATGGATCCTGATAATATAAGATGTGTTCTGAATGTGCCGTGTGGTGCGTATGATCTTGGGCTAAGAATTTGTTGTCTAAATGCTGAAAGTATTAGGGCAAAATATACTGTATTATATCAGATGCTTAGTACCTCGATGTTGGATGTTGTTATGGTCTCTGAATCGTGGTTGAATCCTCATATCTCAGATGCCCTTGTTTCGTTACCTGGTTTTAATATCTTCAGGAGTGATAGGAAAGATCAATAACTTGTTATTAGGTTTGTATAATTTGTATGTTCCATTAGTTACTAAAGAACAGAGGTTAAATAGATGCTCGTGGTTTACTTGTAATATTAAATTTCTTATACGTGAAAGAGAACGCTTTTTCGGAAATTTAAGAGTAATCCAACAGAGTTTAACAAAAGGCAGTACATTTATGCTCGAAACAAAGTCAATTCTACTATTCGTAACTCCAAACGTTCTTATTTGTTACAGAAACTTGATCCATCACTTAGCTCTAGAGAACTTTGGAACAACTTGAAAAAAATTGGAGTAACAGAAGACAAAAGCAAAAATAAAAATGTCCCTTTCGCCCTGAAGTGATGGTTGAGGCTCGGATTCCCCCCTTCTCAAGTTCAGAAAGCCCCCAGAGTATTTTTGATATGCCTGACAATGGAAATTCATTTTTTTTTTTGTATCGGTGTTTCTGAGATTTTAAATTCAATTAAATCAGTTAAATATAATGCGATTGGTCCAGATGATATTTCACCTAAATTTGTAAGGCTTATTTTACCACTTATAATGAACTACGTGCTCCATATATTTAACTTTTGTTTATATAGTGGTGAATTCCCGGAGGAGTGGAAAAATTCAAACATAATTCCTGTACCCAAAAAAGTTAACCCCTCTAAGCCCTCTGAGTTCAGGCCTATTAGCATTTTATCTTTTCTAGGAAAGTTACTTGAAAAAGTAATGCACGATCAAATGCAGTCTTACCTTAATGAACACCGCTTACTATGTGAATGGCAATCCGGGTTCCGCAGCTCGCACAGTTGTGAATCTGCAGCTATCAAAGTTACAACTGATATCCGCTTTGCGCTCGACTCTGACAAGTTTGCAGTCATCGTTCTTTTAGATTTCTCTAAGGCCTTTGATTGTATAGATCATTCTATTCTTGTTTCTAAGCTCAAATCTAAGTTCAATTTTTCAAATTCGTCTCTTAAGCTTCTGCGCAACTATTTAGTTAACAGAGTTAAGCGTATTAAAACTGAGCTTGGTACCTCGAATTCCTTTGCCACCAATGTTGGAATTCCCCAGGGTTCGGTACTTGGTCCATTGTTGTTTTCATTATTTATAAATGGCCTACCAGATTTCATTTACAACAGTCAGATACATTTGTATGCCGATGATGTTATACTTTACATTTTTCGTCCCATTGGTCTGATGGAAGACTGCATTGCTAGATTAAATGATGATCTCAACCGAATCTTTATGTGGTCTAATGATAATCATATGACTCTGAATCCATCAAAGTCTGTCGCTATGTTATGTGCTAGAGATGAGATTAACCCTGTTCATTTTCCTTCGGTCTTTCTTAACAACGAAATCATCAAGTATGTTAAAGATGTCACTTATTTGGGTTACAAAATAAGCTTTACTATGACTTGTTGTAAAGCAATTTCTGATACAATAAGGAAAATTTACTATGGACTACGGAGTTTGAGATCTTCCTCGAACTTCTTGTTACCCAGTATAAAGAAACATCTGATTAAGTCATTAATAATGCCTTATTTTACTTATAATTCAAGTGTTTATCCAGCTCTAGATTGTGTATGTAGGAAAAAACTGAATGTTGCTTTAAATGATTGTGTTCGGTTTGTTTACTCTATACCTAGATGTTATAGTGTTTCACAATTACGTCACAATTTATTGGGTATAAACCTTGACGATTACTTGAAATTCAGGCTTCTCCTGAGACTTCATGATATCATCCATGATCGAGGTCCTGGGTATCTTATTGAATTTCTCAACTTTGCTCACTCGCAGAGAGGTTTAAAGCTAATCTTACCACGTTTCTCACGCTGCACTACAGAACGCTCATTTTACGTAACTGCAATTCGTCTATGGAATTCACTTCCTAATGAATTGCAAAGCACTATCGCACCTGCAGCATTTCGGAGGAAACTATTTTTGCACTTTTCAAATTAAATTTAAAATAATAATATAAATATACTCTATTCTTGAGTTCTGGAATTCTTTCATAATTTCTTTCTTTTTCTATATTATTTATTGAATAATCTAGCTTATGTATGTACATAGTTTCCTTTTCTTTTTCTTTCCTTTGTAAATCCCTAATCTTGTCAAATGTATTTAGATGCTCTTAAAGATATAAATCTTAATGTGTCATTGTAAATTTTGATTGAAATAATAAATGAAATGAAAGTTGGGCACATTACAGCACATCTTTTTTTTTTTGAAAATTCAAAATGGCGATGCTAACTTCACGCTTCGCAAAATTAATTTTTTGCCGTAAAGGTCGCAAATATGGAATTTTTTTTTTATCTTTTCGGTTTTGTATAGCACAAACTTAGCACAACTTTGCCTTTTAAGAAAATCGTAATCTTGCAAAAAAATGTATCCGTAAAATTTGCAAAGTTGCGAATTTTGGAAAAATATTTACGGCACAATTTGAGCACATTACAGCACATCTTTTTTTTGAAAATCCAAATTGGCGATGCTAACCTCACGCTATGGGGCTTCGCAAAATTTAGTATCAACCATAAAAGTTGCAAATATGCAATTTTTTTTATCTCTTCGATAATTCGAACGAAAAATTGTGTACAATACAGCACAACTTTGTAATTTAAAAAAATCTTAATTTTGCAAGAAATTTCATTCGTAAAATTTGCAAAGTTGCGAATTTTGCAAAAATATTTATGGCACAAGGCAGCACAAGTTGAGCACATTACAGCACATCTCTTTTGTTTTTGAAAATCCAAAATGGCGATGCCAACTTCACGCTATGGGGCTTCGCAAAATTTAGTATCACCCATAAAAGTTGCAAATATGCAAATTTTTTTTTAATCTTTTCGATCCTTCGAACGAAAAATTGTGTACAATACGGCACAAATTTTAAATTTAAAAAAATTTCAATTTTTCAAAAAAATGTATTCGTAAAATTTGCAACATTGCGAATTTTGGAAAAATATTTACGGCACAAGGCAGCACAAGTTGAGCACATTACAGCACAACTCTTCTTTTGAAAATCCAAAATGGCGATACTAACTTCACGCTGTGGGGCTTCGCAAAATTTACTATCACCCATAAGAGTTGCAAATATGCAAATTTTTTTTTTATCTTTTCGATTCTTAGAACGATAAATTGTGTACAATACAGCACAATTTTGAAATTTAAAAAAAGCTTAATTTTGCAGAAAATTTCATCCGTAACATTTGCAATGTTTCGAATTTTGCAAAAATATTTACGGCACAAGGCAGCACAAGTTGAGCACATTACAGCACATCTTTTTTTTTGAAAATCCAAAATGGCGATGCTAACTTCACGCTATGGGGCCTCGCAAAATTTAGTGTCACCCATAAAAGTTGCAAATATGGAAATTTTTATTTATCTTTTCAATTCTTCCAACAAAAAATTGTGTACAATACAGCACAACTTTGAAATTTAAAAAAAAAAATTTTGCAAAAAAATGTATCCGTAAAATTTGCAAAATTGCGAATTTTGGAAATATATTTACGGCGCAAGGCCTAATTTCTAATTTTTTTTAATAGAATTTTAAAATTGAGACTTAAGCACTTGAAATGATTATATTTTTAAAATCTTATATAACAGTGGTTGATTATAATCTATTACATTTAGTTAGTTTTTTTTTTAATTTTCTCTCTATTATTATTATTATTTTATTTAAATTTCTCTTTATTTTTTCTTACTGTTCATACCTTTCTGGTGGTGCATATATTTTCCTCTTATTTGTTGTTGATAGTGGTAGCTGCTTATTTACTACCTTATATTTGTTGGTATGGATCCTGATAATATAAGATGTGTTCTGAATGTGCTGTGTGGTGCGCATAGAGTACCTTTATTACCTAGAGAACCGACCGGTACCCCTCTTGCCTTAAACACCCGCAAATTTTATTTGAGGTGAGTAAGTGAAAACTCTCTTAGTTTACTCTTTTTTCCTTATCCGTGAATCCGTGTGAATGGTGGATGTAAAAACAAATTGGCGCATTAGTTCAAAAAGGTACGTGTCTACGGTTTAATTGTGAACAAAGTGGTGGCATTAGCTCAAAAGGTACGTGTCTACGATTCGCACACCTAAATCGTAGACACGTACCTTTTTGAGCTAAGAAACTAGAGTGCGCTTCCAATTTTCGGTAGGTGTTTTTGTTTTTTTTTTAAACATAAATATTCAAAAAGATTATTTAATTTATTACCCGGGAGCAACAATGACCGATATTCTTCATAGTTTAGGTTGACAAAAGGTTAAAAAAAGAAATTTGACTACGAAATTAATAAATTTCTCAATTTTTGAATTTAACGGATTTTTTTTTTGAATCCCTGGGCGGTCTTATCCACCTTATTGAGCACTTTGAGCAATTTGAGCGAAGTCCTTTCAATTGAAGCCATGTTGGTTCGGTCCCATTTAAAATGCATTGGACAACAACCCCATACAAAACTTAATGGGCATTTTCCTCTCAGTACAGCTTGTAGGGTGGAAGAAAACAACCGCCTAAGTCGGTTCTCTAGGTAATATAGGTACTCTATGTTGGTGCGTATGATCTTGGGCTAAGAATTTGTTGTCTAAATGCTGAAAGTATTAGGGCAAAATATACTGTATTATATCAGATGCTTAGTACCTCGATGTTGGATGTTGTTATGGTCTCTGAATCGTGGTTGAATCCTCATATCTCAGATGCCCTTGTTTCGTTACCTGGTTTTAATATCTTCAGGAGTGATAGGAAAGATAGGGTTGGGGGTGGTGCTTGTATGTACATCCGTGAAAAATTTACTTGTGAATTCAGTTTTTAAGTCACTGGAAAGAAATATTGACTTCATTTGTGTTGAAGTGAGGAATTCAGTTGAAAAGTTATTACTTGTTGCCATTTATTGCCCGCCTAATATTTTCAAAGAGGAAAATCTATCGGAACTAGAAGAAACTTTACTGAGACTTAGTCCAAAGTACAAAAATACTTTGATTGGAGGTGATTTCAACGTAAATTTCTTAATCAATAATAGTTCTTCGCGACTTTTAAATAATTTCTGTGATAAAATGGGTTGTTCAGTGGTTAACAATAGGTGGCCAACTTGTTTCAAGTCTAATGTGAACCCGTCTCTTCTGGATATGTTTTTAACGAATTCCCGTCTACGAATTCTAGGTTATGACCAAATAAGGCCAACTACTGAGTTTATTCATAATTTTATTTTCTGCTCTTTCCAATTCGACGTAGATAGAACTTATCCTATAAGAACGTTCAACCTTAGGTCCCATAGAAATTTTAGCTATGATGATGTGATGATAAACTTTAATAGCTCAGAATGGAATGAAATTTTCTTCACACCGGATATTAATATTAAAGTATCTTTGCTCAATAACTTGTTATTAGGTTTGTATAATTTGTATGTTCCATTAGTTACTAAAGAACAGAGGTTAAATAGATGCCCGTGGTTTACTTGTAATATTAAATTTCTTATACGTGAAAGAGAACGCTTTTTTGGAAATTTAAGAGTAATCCAACAGAGTTTAACAAAAGGCAGTACATTTATGCTCGAAACAAAGTTTTCGTAACTCCAAACGTTCTTATTTGTTACAGAAACTTGATCCATCACTTAGCTCTAGAGAACTTTGGAACAACTTGAAAAAAATTGGAGTAGCAGAAGACAAAAGCAAAAATAAAAATGTCCCTTTCGCCCTGAAGTGATGGTTGAGGCTCGGATTCCCCCCTTCTCAAGTTCAGAAAGCCCCCAGAGTATTTTTGATATGCCTGACAATGGAAATTCATTTTTTTTTTTGTATCGGTGTTTCTGAGATTTTAAATTCAATTAAATCAGTTAAATATAATGCGATTGGTCCAGATGATATTTCACCTAAATTTATAAGGCTTATTTTACCACTTATAATGAACTACGTGCTCCATATATTTAACTTTTGTTTATATAGTGGTGAATTCCCAGAGGAGTGGAAAAATTCAAACATAATTCCTGTACCCAAAAAAGTTAACCCCTCTGAGTTCAGGCCTATTAACATTTTATCTTTTCTAGGAAAGTTACTTGAAAAAGTAATGCACGATCAAATGCAGTCTTACCTTAATGAACACCGCTTACTATGTGAATGGCAATCCGGGTTCCGCAGCTCGCACAGTTGTGAATCTGCAGCTATCAAAGTTACAACTGATATCCGCTTTGCGCTCGACTCTGACAAGTTTGCAGTCATCGTTCTTTTAGATTTCTCTAAGGCCTTTGATTGTATAGATCATTCTATTCTTGTTTCTAAGCTCAAATTTAAGTTCAATTTTTCAAATTCGTCTCTTAAGCTTTTGCGCAACTATTTAGTTAACAGAGTTCAGCGTATTAAAACTGCGCTTGGTACCTCGAATTCCTTTACCACCAATGTTGGAATTCCCCAGGGTTCGGTACTTGGTCCATTGTTGTTTTCATTATTTATAAATGGCCTACCAGATTTCATTTACAACAGTCAGATACATTTGTATGCCGATGATGTTATACTTTACATTTTTCGTCCCATTGGTCTGATGGAAGACTGCATTGCTAGATTAAATGATGATCTCAACCGAATCTTTATGTGGTCTAATGATAATCATATGACTCTGAACCCATCAAAGTCTGTCGCTATGTTATGTGCTAGAGATGAGATTAACCCTGTTGATTTTCCTTCGGTCATTCTTAACAACGAAATCATCAACTATGTTAAAGATGTCACTTATTTGGGTTACAAAATAAGCTTTAATATGACTTGTTGTAAAGCAATTTCTGATACAATAAGGAAAATTTACTATGGACTACGGATTTTGAGATCTTCCTCGAACTTCTTGTTACCCAGTATAAAGAAACATCTGATTAAGTCATTAATAATGCCTTATTTTACTTATAATTCAAGTGTTTATCCAGCTCTAGATTGTGTATGTAGGAAAAAACTGAATGTTGCTTTAAATGATTGTGTTCGGTTTGTTTACTCTATACCTAGATGTTATAGTGTTTCACAATTACGTCACAATTTATTGGGTATAAACCTTGACGATTACTTGAAATTCAGGCTTCTCCTGAGACTTCATGATATCATCCATGATCGAGGTCCTGGGTATCTTATTGAATTTCTCAACTTTGCTCACTCGCAGAGAGGTTTAAAGCTAATCTTACCACGTTTCTCACGCTGCACTGCAGAACGCTCATTTTACGTAACTGCAATTCGTCTATGGAATTCACTTCCTAATGAATTGCAAAGCACTATCGCACCTGCAGCATTTCGGAGGAAACTATTTTTGCACTTTTCAAATTAAATTTAAAATAATAATATAAATATACTCTATTCTTGAGTTCTGGAATTCTTTCATCATTTCTTTCTTTTTCTATATTATTTATTGAATAATCTAGCTTATGTATGTACATAGTTTCCTTTTCTTTTTCTTTCTTTTGTAAATCCCTAATCTTGTCAAATGTATTTAGATGCTCTAAAAGATATAAATCTTAATGTGTCATTGTAAATTTTGATTGAAATAATAAATGAAATGAAAGTTGAGCACATTACAGCACATCTTTTTTTTTGTTGAAAATTCAAAATGGCGATGCTAACTTCACGCTTCGCAAAATTAATTTTTTGCCGTAAAGGTCGCAAATATGGAATTTTTTTTTTATCTTTTCGGTTTTGTATAGCACAAACTTAGCACAACTTTGCCTTTTAAGAAAATCGTAATCTTGCAAAAAAATGTATCCGTAAAATTTGCAAAGTTGCGAATTTTGGAAAAATATTTACGGCACAATTTGAGCACATTACAGCACATCTTTTTTTTGAAAATCCAAATTGGCGATGCTAACCTCACGCTATGGGGCTTCGCAAAATTTAGTATCAACCATAAAAGTTGCAAATATGCAATTTTTTTTATCTTTTCGATAATTCGAACGAAAAATTGTGTACAATACAGCACAACTTTGTAATTTAAAAAAATCTTAATTTTGCAAGAAATTTCATTCGTAAAATTTGCAAAGTTGCGAATTTTGCAAAAATATTTATGGCACAAGGCAGCACAAGTTGAGCACATTACAGCACATCTCTTTTGTTTTTGAAAATCCAAAATGGCGATGCCAACTTCACGCTATGGGGCTTCGCAAAATTTAGTATCACCCATAAAAGTTGCAAAATGCAAATTTTTTTTTAATCTTTTCGATCCTTCGAACGAAAAATTGTGTACAATACGGCACAAATTTTAAATTTAAAAAAATTTCAATTTTTCAAAAAAATGTATTCGTAAAATTTGCAATATTGCGAATTTTGGAAAAATATTTACGGCACAAGGCAGCATAAGTTGAGCACATTACAGCACAACTCTTCTTTTGAAAATCCTAAATGGCGATACTAACTTCACGCTGTGGGGCTTCGCAAAATTTACTATCACCCATAAGAGTTGCAAATATGCAAATTTTTTTTTATCTTTTCGATTCTTAGAACGACAAATTGTGTACAATACAGCACAATTTTGAAATTTAAAAAAAGCTTAATTTTGCAGAAAATTTCATCCGTAACATTTGCAACGTTGCGAATTTCGCAAAAATATTTACGGCACAAGGCAGCACAAGTTGAGCACATTACAGCACATCTTTTTTTTTTGGAAAACCAAAGTGGCGATGCTAACTTTACGCTTCGCAAAATTAATTTTTTGCCGTAAAAGTTGCAAATTTTTTTTTCATATTTTTGGTTTTGTATAGCACAAATTAAGCACAAAACAGCACAACTTTGCTTTTTAAGAAAATCGTAACTTTGCAAAGTTGCGAATTTTGGAAAAATATTTACGGCACAAGGCAGCATAAGTTGAGCACATTACAGCACATCTTTTATTTTTTTTTATTTTGAAAATCCAAAATGGCGATGCTTACTTCACGCTATGCGGCTTCACAAAATTTAGTATCTTAAAACAAAAAATCGTGCACAATACAGGGGGGTCATTCCGTAAAACGATTATCGTCAGACGATCACGATGGTCAAAGTGATATCATCAAAACGGTAGGTATCGTTTGGCATTGAAATCTGTCAATTTAGTAGATAAATAGAAGTATAAATGTTCAAAGTGAAAATGAAAATTAAGAAAAATTTCAATTAATACGATTGCGAAGATAATTAATAGATAAATCAGATCCTTTATCTCTTCCAACCCATATGTAAGCACAATGTTTTTATGTTTATGTACTATTGTAGAATATCTTTAATGGCACTGGTTGCTAAATAAAATTAAACAAACAAAGAATCGTTTTATTATTGTTATAATAATTCAAACCATTATAGTTTTGTTCAACGTTTTCGGCTATCAAAAGAAGCCTTTGTGGTGATACTCGAAATAATAAACTTACCAGACGGCTTTCCAATCCAATCGGCCGCGGACGCACCAAAACAAAACACAAAGCAAAAAACAACACAAAAAAGTTATTTGTATTTGTATTTGTATTTATTGTAGCAGAATATTCTTACATTTTTTCTTAAACTATATTGCACAATTTACAGAGTTACGGTATAAATCTACCTTACTACTGACAAATAATAAAATTTTTAATACAAGTAATGAAAAGCAAATAACAGTATATTGAAGGAAAAGCTACATAAAAACCTTCATTAAATTGTTTTGAGGATTTAGAGAGGAGAAGGGTGGGCGGTGAGGTATTTAAATCAAAGATAAGACAATTCAAAAACAAACAAAAAAAAAAATGAATAGTAAATAAATAAATGAACAAACAATAATAAACAAAAAAATAATAAATAAACAAAAAATCAAATAAATTAAACAAATAATTGATAAATAAAAAAATAAATTAATTAATTAGCTATCAAATAAATAAATAAATAAATAATTAAATATATATATAAATAAATAAATAAATAAATAAATAAATAAATAAATAAATAATAAATAAGTAAATAAATAAATTAATAGATAAAGAATAAATAAATAGAAAAATAATAATAAATAAATAAATTAAAAGTAAATTATAAAATTAATATCACAAAGTCAGTCTTAGAAAAAGGAAAATAAGAAAAAAGAACGAAAATGTACTTTCAATAATAATTATATATAACTAAGAAGCTAGGTTTGAAATCAATATGTTATCTGAAGATAAACAAGATAAATTATAGCGTACACTGATTTTGTCAATTCTTTGCAATACTGGTTCTATGTTTGACATAGCGTGAAGTTCAGCTGTTGAAAACGACCATGGAAGCTTCAGAATCATTTTTAAAACTTTATTTTGAGCTATTTGAAGTCTTCGAATATGGCTTTTTGCACATATCCCCCAACACGGTGAACCATAAAACATAATTGCTTGAAAAACTGCTTTAAATATCAGGAGCTTATTATCATTACTCAGTTTAGATTTGCGGTTTATAAATGGATAAAGAGTTTTGATAGTTATATTAAACTTCTTGATTACTTCTTGTACATGCAAGCCAAAAGTTAAAGTTTTATCTAAATGAACTCCAAGATACTTAGCACTTGAACGCCATTCTGTACTTATTCCACCAACTTGAAGATTATTGCTTGGCAAGAAACAGGCTTTTCTTTTTCTTGAGAAAAAGATAGCCTGAGTCTTTGAGGCATTTATTTTTATCTTCCAATCAAACAAATAATCTTGAACTACATTAAGTGCAGATTGCAGATTTGTTTCAATAATGAAACCAACTGAATCTGATGAAAAGATACAAGTATCGTCAGCGAATATAGCTTTATCACAGTTTGTTAAACATGGAAAGTCGTAGGAAAAGATAGTGTATAAGATTGGACCTAGCACCGAGCCTTGAGGTACACCTGCCATAATATTGTAAGATTCAGAAAACCAATTATTTATTGAAACCTTAAACTTCCTTTCAGACAGAAAGGATTGAATGGTCTTTATAAGGTACATTGGGAAATTGAGTCTTAAAAGTTTATGTAATAATGCATTATGCCAAACAGTATCAAATGCTTTTTCAATGTCAAGGAGTACCATGCCCGTTACCCATTCTAAAATTATTTTTAATGTGTTTAGTAATTCGATGAACTTGATGTACTGTGCTGTGGTGAGCCCTAAAGCCAAATTGCTCAAGCGGTAAAATATTATTTCTAGTCACTTGAGACACAAGTTTACTTTTTAGAATCTGTTCAAAACATTTGCTTAGTGACCTTAATAAACTTATTGGTCTATAATTGCTTGGTAAATTTGCACTCACAAAAAAGTTATAGGTGTGCTTTTTTACCACAAATTTTCTGTCAAAGCCCATAGAAAAAAAAAAACATTTTCACTACAGTTTGAGAATTTGTAAAATATACCAAACAATCTCAAACTGAAAACGATAGACGAGACCTTAGTGAATCAAATCATTGACGATAGCGATAACGATAATCGTTTTGACGATTATCATTTTGAAAATTACGGAATTTTGCAAAAAATTTCATCCGTAACATTTGCAATGTTTCGAATTTTGCAAAAATATTTACGGCACAAGGCAGCATAAGTTGAGCACATTACAGCACATCTTTTTCTTTTGAAAATCCAAAATGTCGATGCTAACTTCACGCTTCGCAAAATTAATTTTTTGCCGTAAAAGTTGCAAATATGCAATTTTTTTATCTTTTCGGTTTTGTATAGCACGAATGAAGCACAAAAACGCAAAACTTTGCGCTATAAGAAAATCGTTATTTTGCAAAAAAATGTATCAGTAAAATTTGCAAAGTTGCGGATTTTGGAAAAATATTTACGGCACAAGGCAGTACAAATTGAGCACATTACAGCACATCTTTTTTTTTGAAAATCCAAAATGGCGATGCTAACTTCACGCTATGGGGCCTCGCAAAATTTAGTGTCACCCATAAAAGTTGCAAAAATGGAAATTTTTATTTATCTTTTCAATTCTTCGAACAAAAAATTGTGTACAATACAGCACAACATTGAAATTTAAAAAAATCTTCATTTTGCAAAAAAATGTATCCGTAAAATTTGCAAAATTGCGAATTTTGGAAATATATTTACGGCGCAAGGCCTAATTTCTAATTTTTCTTAATAGAATTTTAAAATTGAGCCTTAAGCACTTGAAATGATTATATTTTTAAAATCTTATAAAACAGTGGTTGATTATAATCTATTACATTTAGTTAGTTTTTTTTTAATTTTCTCTCTATTATTATTATTATTTTATTTAAATTTCTCTTTATTTTTTCTTACTGTTCATACCTTTCTGGTGGTGCAAATATTTTCCTCTTATTTGTTGTTGATAGTGGTAGCTGCTTAGTTACTACCTTATATTTGTTGGCATGGATCCTGATAATATAAGATGTGTTCTGAATGTGCTGTGTGGTCCGTATGATCTTGGGCTAAGAATTTGTTGTCTAAATGCTGAAAGTATTAGGGCAAAATATACTGTATTATATCAGATGCTTAGTACCTCGATGTTGGATGTTGTTATGGTCTCTGAATCGTGGTTGAATCCTCATATCTCACATTCCCTTGTTTCGTTACCTGGTTTTAATATCTTCAGGAGTGATAGGAAAGATAGGGTTGGGGGTGGTGCTTGTATGTACATCCGTGAAAATTTACTTGCCCGCCTAATATGTTCAAAGAGGAAAATCTATCGGAACTAGAAGAAACTTTACTGAGACTTAGTCCAAAGTACAAAAATACTTTGATTGGAGGTGATTTCAACGTAAATTTCTTAATCAATAATAGTTCTTCGCGACTTTTAAATCATTTCTGTGATAAAATGGGTTTTTCATTGGTAAACAATAGGTGGCCAACTTGTTTCAAGTCTAATGTGAACCCGTCTCTTCTGGATATGTTTTTAACGAATTCCCGTCTACGAATTCTAGGTTATGACCAAATAAGGCCAACTACTGAGTTTATTCATAATTTTATTTTCTGCTCTTTCCAATTCGACGTAGATAGAACTTATCCTATAAGAACGTTCAACCTTAGGTCCCATAGAAATTTTAGCTATGATGATGTGATGATAAACTTTAATAGCTCAGAATGGAATGAAATTTTCTTCACACCGGATATTAATATTAAAGTATCTTTGCTCAATAACTTGTTATTAGGTTTGTATAATTTGTATGTTCCATTAGTTACTAAAGAACAGAGGTTAAATAGATGCCCGTGGTTTACTTGTAATATTAAATTTCTTATACGTGAAAGAGAACGCTTTTTCGGAAATTTAAGAGTAATCCAACAGAGTTTAACAAAAGGCAGTACATTTATGCTCGAAACAAAGTTTTCGTAACTCCAAACGTTCTTATTTGTTACAGAAACTTGATCCATCACTTAGCTCTAGAGAACTTTGGAACAACTTGAAAAAAATTGGAGTAGCAGAAGACAAAAGCAAAAATAAAAATGTCCCTTTCGCCCTGAAGTGATGGTTGAGGCTCGGATTCCCCCCTTCTCAAGTTCAGAAAGCCCCCAGAGTATTTTTGATATGCCTGATAATGGAAATTCATTTTTTTTTTGTATCGGTGTTTCTGAGATTTTAAATTCAATTAAATCAGTTAAATATAATGCGATTGGTCCAGATGATATTTCACCTAAATTTATAAGGCTTATTTTACCACTTATAATGAACTACGTGCTCCATATATTTAACTTTTGTTTATATAGTGGTGAATTCCCAGAGGAGTGGAAAAATTCAAACATAATTCCTGTACCCAAAAAAGTTAACCCCTCTGAGTTCAGGCCTATTAACATTTTATCTTTTCTAGGAAAGTTACTTGAAAAAGTAATGCACGATCAAATGCAGTCTTACCTTAATGAACACCGCTTACTATGTGAATGGCAATCCGGGTTCCGCAGCTCGCACAGTTGTGAATCTGCAGCTATCAAAGTTACAACTGATATCCGCTTTGCGCTCGACTCTGACAAGTTTGCAGTCATCGTTCTTTTAGATTTCTCTAAGGCCTTTGATTGTATAGATCATTCTATTCTTGTTTCTAAGCTCAAATCTAAGTTCAATTTTTCAAATTCGTCTCTTAAGCTTTTGCGCAACTATTTAGTTAACAGAGTTCAGCGTATTAAAACTGCGCTTGGTACCTCGAATTCCTTTACCACCAATGTTGGAATTCCCCAGGGTTCGGTACTTGGTCCATTGTTGTTTTCATTATTTATAAATGGCCTACCAGATTTCATTTACACCAGTCAGATACATTTGTATGCCGATGATGTTATACTTTACATTTTTCGTCCCATTGGTCTGATGGAAGACAGCATTGCTAGATTAAATGATGATCTCAACCGAATCTTTATGTGGTCTAATGATAATCATATGACTCTGAATCCATCAAAGTCTGTCGCTATGTTATGTGCTAGAGATGAGATTAACCCTGTTGACTTTCCTTCGGTCATTCTTAATAACGAAATCATCAAGTATGTTAAAGATGTCACTTATTTGGGTTACAAAATAAGCTTTAATATAAGTTGTTGTAAAGCAATTACTGATACAATAAGGAAAATTTAACGGGTGATTTTTTAAGAGGTTTAGAACTTTTTTTTAAAAAAAAACACAAAAACTTCGAAAAAATGAATGAAATATTTATTTGAATCGATAGTTTGAACCTTGCAATTTAATGTTTAAAGATAATTTTATGCAAATGTTGACCGCGGCTGCGTCTCAGGTAGCCCATCCGCTGAGTCCAATTTTGGCATACTCTTTCACACATATCGGCCGGTATCTCACGAATGAATGCATGGATGTTGGCTTCCAGTGCGTCAATCGAAGCGGGCTTGTCCCTATAGACATTAGCCTTGACATACCCCCACAAAAAATAATCTAATGGTGTCAAATCGCACGATCTAGGCGGCCAATTGACCGGCCCGAAACGTGAAATTAACTGTTCACCAAACTCGCCTCGCAATTGCGCAATTGTTTCGCGTGCTGTGTGGCATGTGGCACCGTCTTGTTGAAACCACATATCATGCAAGTCAAGAACTTCCATTTCGGGCAAAAAAAAGTTTGTTATCATCGCTCGGTAGCGTTCACCATTGACAGTAACGCTGCGATTCGCATCATCTTTGAAGAAATAGGCCCAATAATGCCGCCGGCCCATAAACCGCACCAAACAGTGGCTTTTTCGGGATGCATTGGTAGCTGTTGCAATGCTTCTGGCTGATCTTCACTCCAAATGCGGCAATTTTGCTTATTTACGTACCCATTCAACCAAAAATGAGCCTCATCGCTGAACACAAGCAGCGCGCGATGAACATTTCGAACCGAGCACGAATTTTGATAGTAAAATTCAATAATTTGCAAGCGTTGTTCATTTGTAAGACGATCCATGGTTAAATTGCAAACCAAACTGAAGCTGTTTGACAGTGACACAAGGTACTAAACACACGTGAGCTGTCAAAACCAGTGTTGCCAAAACCAAACCAGCCAAAAAATCACCCGTTACTATGGACTACGGAGTTTGAGATCTTCCTCGAACTTCTTGTTACCCAGTATAAAGAAACATCTGATTAAGTCATTAATAATGCCTTATTTTACTTATAATTCAAGTGTTTATCCAGCTCTAGATTGTGTATGTAGGAAAAAACTGAATGTTGCTTTAAATGATTGTATTCGGTTTGTTTACTCTATACCTAGATGTTATAGTGTTTCACAATTACGTCACAATTTATTGGGTATAAACCTTGACGATTACTTGAAATTCAGGCTTCTCCTGAGACTTCATGATATCATCCATGATCGAGGTCCTGGGTATCTTATTGAATTTCTCAACTTTGCTCACTCGCAGAGAGGTTTAAAGCTAATCTTACCACGTTTCTCACGCTGCACTGCAGAACGCTCATTTTACGTAACTGCAATTCGTCTATGGAATTCACTTCCTAATGAATTGCAAAGCACTATCGCACCTGCAGCATTTCGGAGGAAACTAGTTTTGCACTTTTCAAATTAAATTTAAAATAATAATAGAGGGTTTTCCAATAAGAGGTGTTATTTTGAGTAGCCCGCTATTTCGGTAGCTGTCACTTTTGAAGCTGTTATTTTTTGACATTTGACAAGAAGAAACTACGCCATTAATAAAAATGGAACGATACACGCTTCAACAACGCATTGAAATTATTAAAATTCACTATAAAAATGGTGAAAATTTGGCAGAGACGGTTCGTAAGACTAAAACATTTTTGGGTCGTCGTGAAGCACCTTGTCGGACCGCAATACAGAAATTGGTGGACAAATTCGAGCTGTTGGGACAAGTTAGTGATGTGAAGAATAAAACCCGTGCACGTCGCTCAAGAACAACTGAGAATATTGCTGTTGTAGCCCAAAGTGTTGAAGAAAACCCAGGTTTGTCCATTCCTCGTCGTTCTTTGGAATTAGGCATTCCACAAACGTCATTACACCGTATTTTGCATAAAGACTTGGGTCTTAAGGCTTATAAAGTTCAGTTAACACAAGAACTCAAGCCGGCTGATCATCAACAACGTCGTGTCTTTGCTGATTGGGTCCTTGAAATGCATGAAAATGATCCGGAATTTCATCGAAAAATCATCTTGACTGATGAGGCCCATTTCCACCTCGGAGGCTACGTCAACAAGCAAAACTGTCGCATCTGGGGCTCGGAAAACCCAAGAGTTATTGTTGAAAAGCCTCTCCATCCTCAACGCGTGACTGTTTGGTGCGGTTTATGGTCCGGCGGGGTCATTGGACCTTACTTTTTCGAAAATGAGGCTGGAGCAACAGTTACGGTCAATGGATTGCGCTATCGAGAGATGATTAATGATTTTTTATGGCCGGAATTGGATGGTATTGATCTGGACAACGTTTACTTTCAACATGACGGCGCTACGTCCATCGATCTTTTACGGGAAAAGTTTCCGGACCGTGTTATCTCTCGAAGAGGTGATCACAATTGGCCACCGAGATCTTGTGATTTAACACCTTGCGACTTCTTCCTTTGGGGCCACGTGAAAGATAAGGTCTACGCCAACAGCCCAGCGTCGATTCAAGACCTCAAAGATGGAATTCGTGAGGGTATCGAGGACATAGGGCAGCCACTTTGCGATTTGGTTATGGAAAATCTCATGAAAAGGATATGGTCCTGTAAGCGTGGTCGTTGTGTTCCATTATTAACGGCATACCTTCCTCTGAAAATAAATAAACATCCGATCATTTATCTCAAAAAATGCCATTTTTCTTTGAATATCAAAATAACACCTCTTATTGGAAAACCCTTTATAAATATACTCTATTCTTGAGTTCTGGAATTCTTTCATAATTTCTTTCTTTTTCTATATTATTTATTGAATAATCTAGCTTATGTATGTACATAGTTTCCTTTTCTTTTTCTTTCTTTTGTAAATCCCTAATCTTGTCAAATGTATTTAGATGCTCTAAAAGATATAAATCTTAATGTGTCATTGTAAATTTTGATTGAAATAATAAATGAAATGAAAGTTGAGCACATTACAGCACATCTTTTTTTGTTTGAAAATTCAAAATGGCGATGCTAACTTCACGCTTCGCAAAATTAATTTTTTGCCGTAAAGGTCGCAAATATGGAAATTTTTTTTTATCTTTTCGGTTTTGTATAGCACAAACTTAGCACAACTTTGCCTTTTAAGAAAATCGTAATCTTGCAAAAAAATGTATCCGTAAAATTTGCAAAGTTGCGAATTTTGGAAAAATATTTACGGCACAATTTGAGCACATTACAGCACATCCTTTTTTTGAAAATCCAAAATGGCGATGCTAACCTCATGCTATCGGGCTTCGCAAAATTTAGTATCAACCATAAAAGTTGCAAATATGCAATTTTTTTATCTTTTCGATAATTCGAACGAAAAATTGTGTACAATAAAGCACAACTTTGTAATTTAAAAAAATCTTAATTTTGCAAGAAATTTCATTCGTAAAATTTGCAAAGTTGCGAATTTTGCAAAAATATTTATAGCACAAGGCAGCACAAGTTGAGCACATTACAGCACATCTCTTTTGTTTTTGAAAATCCAAAATGGCGATGCCAACTTCACGCTATGGGGCTTCGCAAAATTTAGTATCACCCATAAAAGTTGCAAATATGCAAATTTTTTTTAATCTTTTCGATCCTTCGAACGAAAAATTGTGTACAATACGGCACAAATTTTAAATTTAAAAAAATTTCAATTTTTCAAAAAAATGTATTCGTAAAATTTGCAACATTGCGAATTTTGGAAAAATATTTACGGCACAAGGCAGCACAAGTTGAGCACATTACAGCACAACTCTTCTTTTGAAAATCCGAAATGGCGATACTAACTTCACGCTGTGGGGCTTCGCAAAATTTACTATCACCCATAATAGTTGCAAATATGCAAATTTTTTTTTTATCTTTTCGATTCTTAGAACGACAAATTGTGTACAATACAGCACAATTTTGTAATTTAAAAAAAGCTTAATTTTGCAGAAAATTTCATCCGTAACATTTGCAAAGTTGCGAATTTTGCAAAAATATTTATAGCACAAGGCAGCACAAGTTGAGCACATTACAGCACATCTCTTTTGTTTTTGAAAATCCAAAATGGCGATGCCAACTTCACGCTATGGGGCTTCGCAAAATTTAGTATCACCCATAAAAGTTGCAAATATGCAAATTTTTTTTAATCTTTTCGATCCTTCGAACGAAAAATTGTGTACAATACGGCACAAATTTTAAATTTAAAAAAATTTCAATTTTTCAAAAAAATGTATTCGTAAAATTTGCAACATTGCGAATTTTGGAAAAATATTTACGGCACAAGGCAGCACAAGTTGAGCACATTACAGCACATCTTTTTTTTTGAAAATCCAAAATGGCGATGCTAACTTCACGCTATGGGGCCTCGCAAAATTTAATGTCACCCATAAAAGTTGCAAATATGGAAATTTTTATTTATCTTTTCAATTCTTCCAACAAAAAATTGTGTACAATACAGCACAACTTTGAAATTTAAAAAAATCTTAATTTTGCAAAAAAATGTATCCGTAAAATTTGCAAAATTGCGAATTTTGGAAATATATTTACGGCGCAAAGCCTAATTTCTAATTTTTTTTAATAGAATTTTAAAATTGAGCCTTAAGCACTTGAAATGATTATATTTTTAAAATCTTATATAACAGTGGTTGATTATAATCTATTACATTTAGTTAGTTTTTTTTTAAATTTTCTCTCTATTATTATTATTATTTTATTTAAATTTCTCTTTATTTTTTCTTACTGTTCATACCTTTCTGGTGGTGCAAATATTTTCCTCTTATTTGTTGTTGATAGTGGTAGCTGCTTATTTACTACCTTATATTTGTTGGCATGGATCCTGATAATATAAGATGTGTTCTGAATGTGCTGTGTGGTGCGTATGATCTTGGGCTAAGAATTTGTTGTCTAAATGCTGAAAGTATTAGGGCAAAATATACTGTATTATATCAGATGCTTAGTACCTCGATGTTGGATGTTGTTATGGTCTCTGAATCGTGGTTGAATCCTCATATCTCAGATGCCCTTGTTTCGTTACCTGGTTTTAATATCTTCAGGAGTGATAGGAAAGATAGGGTTGGGGGTGGTGATTGTATGTACATCCGTGAAAATTTACTTGTGAATTCAGTTTTTAAGTCAGTGGAAAGAAATATTGACTTCATTTGTGTTGTGTTATTACTTGTTGCCATTTATTGCCCGCCTAATACGTTCAAAGAGGAAAATCTATCGGAACTAGAAGAAACTTTACTGAGACTTAGTCCAAAGTACAAAAGTACTTTGATTGGAGGTGATTTCAACGTAAATTTCTTAATCAATAATAGTTCTTCGCGACTTTTAAATCATTTCTGTGATAAAATGGGTTTTTCAGTGGTAAACAATAGGTGGCCAACTTGTTTCAAGTCTAATGTGAACCCGTCTCTTCTGGATATGTTTTTAACGAATTTCCGTCTACGAATTCTAGGTTATGACCAAATAAGGCCAACTACTGAGTTTATTCATGATTTTATTTTCTGCTCTTTCCAATTCGACGTAGATAGAACTAATCCTATAAGAACGTTCAACCTTAGGTCCTATAGAAATTTTAGCTATGATGATGTGATGATAAACTTTAATAGCTTAGAATGGAATGAAATTTTCTTCACACCGATATTAATATTAAAGTATCTTTGCTCAATAACTTGTTATTAGGTTTGTATAATTTGTATGTTCCATTAGTTACTAAAGAACAGAGGTTAAATAGATGCCCGTGGTTTACTTGTAATATTAAATTTCTTATACGTTTTTCCGAAAATTTAAGAGTAATCCAACAGAGTTTAACAAAAGGCAGTACATTTATGCTCGAAACAAAGTTTTCGTAATTCCAAACGTTCTTATTTGTTACAGAAACTTGATCCATCACTTAGCTCTAGAGAACTTTGGAACAACTTGAAAAAAATTGGAGTAACAGAAGACAAAAGCAAAAATAAAAATGTCCCTTTCGCCCTGAAATGATGGTTGAGGCTCGAATTCCCCCCTTCTCAAGTTCAGAAAGCCCCCAGAGTGTTTTTGATATGCCTGACAATGGAAATTCATTTTTTGTTTTGTATCGGTGTTTCTGAGATTTTAAATTCAATTAAATCAGTTAAATATGATGCGATTGGTCCAGATGATATTTCACCTAAATTTGTAAGGCTTATTTTACCACTTATAATGAACTACGTGCTCCATATATTTAACTTTTGTTTATATAGTGGTGAATTCCCGGAGGAGTGGAAAAATTCAAACATAATTCCTGTAGCCAAAAAAGTTAACCCCTCTAAGCCCTCTGAGTTCAGGCCTATTAGCATTTTATAAAGTTACTTGAAAAAGTAATGCACGATCAAATGCAGTCTTACCGGGTTCCGCAGCTCGCACAGTTGTGAATCTGCAGCTATCAAAGTTACAACTGATATCCGCTTTGCGCTCGACTCTGACAAGTTTGCAGTCATCGTTCTTTTAGATTTCTCTAAGGCCTTTGATTGTATAGATCATTCTATTCTTGTTTCTAAGCTCAAATCTAAGTTCAATTTTTCAAATTCGTCTCTTAAGCTTTTGCGCAACTATTTAGTTAACAGAGTTCAGCGTATTAAAACTGAGCTTGGTACCTCGAATTCCTTTACCACCAATGTTGGAATTCCCCAGGGTTCGGTACTTGGTCCATTGTTGTTTTCATTATTTATAAATGGCCTACCAGATTTCATTTACAACAGTCAGATACATTTGTATGCCGATGATGTTATACTTTACATTTTTCGTCCCATTGGTCTGATGGAAGACTGCATTGCTAGATTAAATGATGATCTCAACCGAATCTTTATGTGGTCTAATGATAATCATATGACTCTGAATCCATCAAAGTCTGTCGCTATGTTATGTGCTAGAGATGAGATTAACCCTGTTGATTTTCCTTCGGTCATTCTTAATAACGAAATCATCAAGTATGTTAAAGATGTCACTTATTTGGGTTACAAAATAAGCTTTAATATAAGTTGTTGTAAAGCAATTACTGATACAATAAGGAAAATTTACTATGGACTACGGAGTTTGAGATCTTCCTCGAACTTCTTGTTACCCAGTATAAAGAAACATCTGATGAAGTCATTAATAATGCCTTATTTTACTTATAATTCAAGTGTTTATCCAGCTCTAGATTGTGTATGTAGGAGAAAACTGAATGTTGCTTTAAATGATTGTGTTCGGTTTGTTTACTCTATACCTAGATGTTATAGTGTTTCACAATTACGTCACAATTTATTGGGTATAAACCTTGACGATTACTTGAAATTCGGGCTTCTCCTGAGACTTTCATAATATCATCCATGATCGAGGTCCTGGGTATCTTATTGAATTTCTCAACTTTGCTCACTCGCAGAGAGGTTTAAAGCTAATCTTACCACGTTTCTCACGCTGCACTGCAGAACACTCATTTTACGTAACTGCAATTCGTCTATGGAATTCACTTCCTAATGAATTGCAAAGCACTATCGCACCTGCAGCATTTCGGAGGAAACTGTTTTTGCACTTTTCAAATTAAATTTAAAATAATAATATAAATATACTCTATTCTTGAGTTCTGGAATTCTTTCATAATTTCTTTCTTTTTCTATATTATTTATTGAATAATCTAGCTTATGTATGTACATAGTTTCCTTTTCTTTTTCTTTCTTTTGTAAATCCCTAATCTTGTCAAATGTATTTAGATGCTCTAAAAGATATAAATCTTAATGTGTCATTGTAAATTTTGATTGAAATAATAAATGAAATGAAAGTTGAGCACATTACAGCACATCTTTTTTTTTTTGAAAATTCAATGCTAACTTTACGCTTCGCAAAATTAATTTTTTGCCGTAAAGGTCGCAAATATGGAAATTTTTTTTTATCTTTTCGGTTTTGTATAGCACAAACTTAGCACAACTTTGCCTTTTAAGAAAATCGTAATCTTGCAAGAAAATGTATCCGTAAAATTTGCAAAGTTGCGAATTTTGGAAAAATATTTACGGCACAATTTGAGCACATTACAGCACATCTTTTTTTTGGAAATCCAAAATGGCGATGCTAACCTCACGCTATGGGGCTTCGAAAAATTTAGTATCAACCATAAAAGTTGCAAATATGCAATTTTTTTTATCTTTTCGATAATTCGAACGAAAAATTGTGTACAATACAGCACAACTTTGTAATTTAAAAAAATCTTAATTTTGCAAGAAATTTCATTCGTAAAATTTGCAAAGTTGCGAATTTTGCAAAAATATTTATGGCACAAGGCAGCACAAGTTGAGCACATTACAGCACATCTCTTTTGTTTTTGAAAATCCAAAATGGCGATGCCAACTTCACGCTATGGGGCTTTGCAAAATTTATTATCACCCATAAAAGTTGTAAAATGCAAATTTTTTTTAATCTTTTCGATCCTTCGAACGAAAAATTGTGTACAATACGGCACAAATTTTAAATTTAAAAAAATTTCATTTTTTCAAAAAAATGTATTCGTCAAATTTGCAACATTGCGAATTTTGGAAAAATATTTACGGCACAAGGCAGCACAAGTTGAGCACATTACAGCACAACTCCTCTTTTGAAAATCCAAAATGGCGATACTAACTTCACGCTGTGGGGCTTCGCAAAATTTACTATCACCCATAAGAGTTGCAAATATGCAAATTTTTTTTTTATCTTTTCGATTCTTAGAACGACAAATTGTGTACAATACAGCACAATTTTCAAATATAAAAAAAGCTTAATTTTGCAGAAAATTTCATCCGTAACATTTGCAACGTTGCGAATTTCGCAAAAATATTTACGGCACAAGGCAGCACAAGTTGAGCACATTACAGCACATCTTTTTTTTTTGAAAATCCAAAATGGCGATGCTAACTTCACGCTATGGGGCCTCGCAAAATTTAGTGTCACCCATAAAAGTTGCAAATATGGAAATTTTTATTTATCTTTTCAATTCTTCGAACAAAAATTGTGTACAATACAGCACACCTTTGAAATTTAAAAAAATCTTAATTTTGCAAAAAAAAGTATCCGTAAAATTTGCAAAATTGCGAATTTTGGAAATTTATTTACGGCGCAAGGCCTAATTTCTAATTTTTTTTAATAGAATTTTAAAATTGAGCCTTAAGCACTTGAAATGATTATATTTTTAAAATCTTATATAACAGTGGTTGATTATAATCTATTACATTTAGTTAGTTTTTTTTTAAATTTTCTCTCTATTATTATTATTATTTTATTTAAATTTCTCTTTATTTTTTCTTACTGTTCATACCTTTCCGGTGGTGCAAATATTTTCCTCTTATTTGTTGTTGATAGTGGTAGCTGCTTATTTACTACCTTATATTTGTTGGCATGGATCCTGATAATATAAGATGTGTTCTGAATGTGCTGTGTGGTGCGTATGATCTTGGGCTAAGAATTTGTTGTCTAAATGCTGAAAGTATTAGGGCAAAATATACTGTATTATATCAGATGCTTAGTACCTCGATGTTGGATGTTGTTATGGTCTCTGAATCGTGGTTGAATCCTCATATCTCAGATGCCCTTGTTTCGTTACCTGGTTTTAATATCTTCAGGAGTGATAGGAAAGATAGGGTTGGGGGTGGTGATTGTATGTACATCCGTGAAAATTTACTTGTGAATTCAGTTTTTAAGTCAGTGGAAAGAAATATTGACTTCATTTGTGTTGTGTTATTACTTGTTGCCATTTATTGCCCGCCTAATACGTTCAAAGAGGAAAATCTATCGGAACTAGAAGAAACTTTACTGAGACTTAGTCCAAAGTACAAAAGTACTTTGATTGGAGGTGATTTCAACGTAAATTTCTTAATCAATAATAGTTCTTCGCGACTTTTAAATCATTTCTGTGATAAAATGGGTTTTTCAGTGGTAAACAATAGGTGGCCAACTTGTTTCAAGTCTAATGTGAACCCGTCTCTTCTGGATATGTTTTTAACGAATTTCCGTCTACGAATTCTAGGTTATGACCAAATAAGGCCAACTACTGAGTTTATTCATGATTTTATTTTCTGCTCTTTCCAATTCGACGTAGATAGAACTAATCCTATAAGAACGTTCAACCTTAGGTCCTATAGAAATTTTAGCTATGATGATGTGATGATAAACTTTAATAGCTCAGAATGGAATGAAATTTTCTTCACACCGGATATTAATATTAAAGTATCTTTGCTCAATAACTTGTTATTAGGTTTGTATAATTTGTATGTTCCATTAGTTACTAAAGAACAGAGGTTAAATAGATGCCCGTGGTTTACTTGTAATAATAAATTTCTTATACGTGAAAGAGAACGCTTTTTCCGAAAATTTAAGAGTAATCCAACAGAGTTTAACAAAAGGCAGTACATTTATGCTCGAAACAAAGTTTTCGTAACTCCAAACGTTCTTATTTGTTACAGAAACTTGATCCATCACTTAGCTCTAGAGAACTTTGGAACAACTTGAAAAAAATTGGAGTAACAGAAGACAAAAGCAAAAATAAAAATGTCCCTTTCGCCCTGAAGTGATGGTTGAGGCTCGGATTCCCCCCTTCTCAAGTTCAGAAAGCCCCCAGAGTATTTTTGATATGCCTGACAATGGAAATTCATTTTTTTTTTTGTATCGGTGTTTCTGAGATTTTAAATTCAATTAAATCAGTTAAATATGATGCGATTGGTCCAGATGATATTTCACCTAAATTTGTAAGGCTTATTTTACCACTTATAATGAACTACGTGCTCCATATATTTAACTTTTGTTTGTATAGTGGTGAATTCCCGGAGGAGTGGAAAAATTCAAACATAATTCCTGTGGCCAAAAAAGTTAACCCCTCTAAGCCCTCTGAGTTCAGGCCTATTAGCATTTTATAGAGTTACTTGAAAAAGTAATGCACGATCAAATGCAGTCTTACCTTAATGAACACCGCTTACTATGTGAATGGCAATCCGGGTTCCGCAGCTCGCACAGTTGTGAATCTGCAGCTATCAAAGTTACAACTGATATCCGCTTTGCGCTCGACTCTGACAAGTTTGCAGTCATCGTTCTTTTAGATTTCTCTAAGGCCTTTGATCGTATAGATCATTCTATTCTTGTTTCTAAGCTCAAATCTAAGTTCAATTTTTCAAATTCGTCTCTTAAGCTTTTGCGCAACTATTTAGTTAACAGAGTTCAGCGTATTAAAACTGAGCTTGGTACCTCGAATTCCTTTACCACCAATGTTGGAATTCCCCAGGGTTCGGTACTTGGTCCATTGTTGTTTTCATTATTTATAAATGGCCTACCAGATTTCATTTACAACAGTCAGATACATTTGTATGCCGATGATGTTATACTTTACATTTTTCGTCCCATTGGTCTGATGGAAGACTGCATTGCTAGATTAAATGATGATCTCAACCGAATCTTTATGTGGTCTAATGATAATCATATGACTCTGAATCCATCAAAGTCTGTCGCTATGTTATGTGCTAGAGATGAGATTAACCCTGTTGATTTTCCTTCGGTCATTCTTAATAACGAAATCATCAAGTATGTTAAAGATGTCACTTATTTGGGTTACAAAATAAGCTTTAATATAAGTTGTTGTAAAGCAATTACTGATACAATAAGGAAAATTTACTATGGACTACGGAGTTTGAGATCTTCCTCGAACTTCTTGTTACCCAGTATAAAGAAACATCTGATTAAGTCATTAATAATGCCTTATTTTACTTATAATTCAAGTGTTTATCCAGCTCTAGGTTGTGTATGTAGGAGAAAACTGAATGTTGCTTTAAATGATTGTGTTCGGTTTGTTTACTCTATGCCTAGATGTTATAGTGTTTCACAATTACGTCACAATTTATTGGGTATAAACCTTGACGATTACTTGAAATTCAGGCTTCTCCTGAGACTTCATGATATCATCCATGATCGAGGTCCTGGGTATCTTATTGAATTTCTCAACTTTGCTCACTCGCAGAGATGTTTAAAGCTAATCTTACCACGTTTCTCACGCTGCACTGCAGAACGCTCATTTTACGTAACTGCAATTCGTCAATGGAATTCACTTCCTAATGAATTGCAAAGCACTATCGCACCTGCAGCATTTCGGAGGAAACAATTTTTGCACTTTTCAAATTAAATTTAAAATAATAATATAAATATACTCTATTCTTGAGTTCTGGAATTCTTTCATAATTTCTTTCTTTTTCTATATTATTTATTGAAAAATCTAGCTTATGAATGTACATAGTTTCCTTTTCTTTTTCTTTCTTTTGTAAATCCCTAATCTTGTCAAATGTATTTAGATGCTCTAAAAGATATAAATCTTAATGAGTCATTGTAAATTTTGATTGAAATAATAAATGAAATGAAAGTTGAGCACATTACAGCACATCTTTTTTTTTGTTGAAAATTCAAAATGGCGATGCTAACTTCACGCTTCGCAAAATTAATTTTTTGCCGTAAAGGTCGCAAATATAGAAATTTTTTTTTATCTTTTCGGTTTTGTATAGCACAAACTTAGCACAACTTTGCCTTTTAAGAAAATCGTAATCTTGCAAAAAAATGTATCCGTAAAATTTGCAAAGTTGCGAATTTTAGAAAAATATTTACGGCACAATTTGAGCACATTACAGCACATCTTTTTTTTGAAAATCCTAAATGGCGATGCTAACCTCACGCTATGGGGCTTCGCAAAATTTAGTATCAACCATAAAAGTTGCAAATATGCAAATTTTTTTTTATATTTTCGTTTCTTAGAATGAAAAATTGTTTACAATACAGCACAACTTTGAAATTTAAGAAAATCTTAATTTTGCAAAAATTTCATCCGTAAAATTTGCAAAGTTGCGAATTTTGGAAAAATATTTACGGCACAAGGCAGCACAAGTTGAGCACATTACAGCAAATCTTTTTTTTTCTTGAAAATCCTAAATGGGGATGCCAACTTTACGCTATGGGGCTTCGCAAAATTTAGTATCTTAAAACGAAAAATTGTGTACAGTACAGCACAACTTTGAAATTTTAAAAAATCTTAATTTTGCCAACTTCACGCTATGGGGCTTCGCAAAATTTAGTATCACCCATAAAAGTTGCAAATATTCAAATTTTGTTTTATCTTTTCGATTCTTAGAATAAAAAATTGTTTACAATACAGCACAACTTTGAAATTAAAAAAAATCTTAATTTTGCAAAAAATTTCATCCGTAAAATTTGCAAAGTTGCGAATTTTGTGAAAATATTTACGGCACAAGGCAGCACAAGTTGAGCACATTACAGCAAATCTTTTTTTTTTTTCTTGAAAATCGTAAATGGGGATGCAAACTTTACGCTATGGGGCTTCGCAAAATTTAGTATCTTAAAACGAAAAATTGTGTACAGTACAGCACAACTTTCAAATTTAAAAAAATCTTAATTTTTCAAAAAATTTCATCCGTAACATTTGCAAAGCTGCGAATTTTGCAAAAATATTTACGGCACAAGGCAGCACAAGTTGAGCACATTACAGCAAAACTTTTTTTTTTTGAAGATACAAAATGGCGATCCTAACCTGACGCTATGGGGCTTCGCAAAATTTAGTATCAACCATAAAAGTTGCAAATATCCAATTTTTTTTATCTTTTCGATAATTCGAACGAAAAATTGTGTACAATACAGCACAACTTTGTAATTTAAAAAAATCTTAATTTTGCAAGAAATTTCATTCGTAAAATTTGCAGAGTTGCGAATTTTGCAAAAATATTTGTGGCACAAGGCAGCACAAGTTGAGCACATTACAGCACATCTCTTTTGTTTTTGAAAATCCAAAATGGCGATGCCAACTCACGCTATGGGGCTTCGCAAAATTCAGTATCACCCATAAAAGTTGCAAATATGCAAATTTTTTTTTAATCTTTTCGATCCTTCGAACGAAAAATTGTGTACAATACGGCACAAATTTTAAATTTAAAAAAATTTCAATTTTTCAAAAAAATGTATTCGTAAAATTTGCAACATTGCGAATTTTGGAAAAATATTTACGGCACAAGGCAGCACAAGTTGAGCACATTACAGCACAACTCTTCTTTTGAAAATCCGAAATGGCGATACTAACTTCACGCTGTGGGGCTTCGCAAAATTTACTATCACCCATAAGAGTTGCAAATATGCAAATTTTTTTTTATCTTTTCGATTCTTAGAACGACAAATTGTGTACAATACAGCACAATTTTGAAATTTAAAAAAAGCTCAATTTTGCAGAAAATTATATCCGTGACATTTGCAACGTTGCGAATTTCGCAAAAATATTTACGGCACAAGGCAGCACAAGTTGAGCACATTACAGCACATCTTTTTTTTTGAAAAACCAAAGTGGCGATGCTAACTTCACGCTTCGCAAAATTATTTTTTTGCCGTAAAAGTTGCAAATTTTTTTTTCATATTTTTGGTTTTGTATAGCACAAATTAAGCACAAAACAGCACAACTTTGCTTTTTAAGAAAATCGTAACTTTGCAAAGTTGCGAATTTTGGAAAAATATTTACGGCACAAGGCAGCATAAGTTGAGCACATTACAGCACATCTTTTATTTTTTTTTTATTTTGAAAATCCAAAATGGCGATGCTTACTTCACGCTATGCGGCTTCGCAAAATTTAGTATCTTAAAACAAAAAATCGTGCACAATACAGGGGGGTCATTCCGTAAAACGATTATCGTCAGACGATAGCGTTTCGGCGATATTCGCGTTTCACGTAAGACGAAAATGGTCAAAGTGATATCATCAAAACGATATCGTTTACACGATAGCTAAATAGGTATCGTTTGGCATTGAAATCTGTCAATTTAGTAGATAAATAGAAGTATAAATGTTCAAAGTGAAAATGAAAATTAAGAAAAATTTCAACTAATACGATTGCGAAGATAATTAATAGATAAATCAGATCCTTTATCTCTTCCAACCCATATGTAAGCACAATGTTTTTATGTTTATGTACTATTGTAGAATATCTTTAATGGCACTGGTTGCTAAATAAAATTAAACAAACAAATAATCGTTTTATTATTGTTATAATAATTCAAACCATTATAGTTTTGTTCAACGTTTTCGGCTATCAAAAGAAGCCTTTGTGATGATACTCGAAATAATAAACTTGCCAGACGGCTTTCCAATCCAATCGGCCGCAGACGCACCAAAACAAAACACAAAGCAATAAACAACACAAAAAAGTTATAGGTGTGCTTTTTTACTACAAATTTTCTGTCAAAGCCCATAGAAAAAAAAACATTTTCACTACAGTTTGAGAATTTGTAGAATATACCAAACAATCTCAAACTGAAAACGATAGACGAGACCTTAGTGAATCAAATCATTGACGATAGCGATAACGATAATCGTTTTGACGATTATCATTTTGAAAATTACGGAATTTTGCAAAAAATTTCATCCGTAACATTTGCAATGTTTCGAATTTTGCAAAAATATTTACGGCACAAGGCAGCATAAGTTGAGCACATTACAGCACATCTTTTTCTTTTGAAAATCCAAAATGTCGATGCTAACTTCACGCTTCGCAAAATTAATTTTTTGCCGTAAAAGTTGCAAATATGCAATTTTTTTATCTTTTCGGTTTTGTATAGCACGAACGAAGCACAAAAACGCAAAACTTTGCGCTATAAGAAAATCGTTATTTTGCAAAAAAATGTATTCGTAAAATTTGCAAAGTTGCGGATTTTGGAAAAAATATTTACTGCACAAGGCAGTACAAATTGAGCACATTACAGCACATTTTTTTTTTGAAAATCCAAAATGGCAATGCTAACTTCATGCTTCGCAAAATTAATTATAATTATAGAAATTTTTTTTATCTTTTCGGTTTTGTATAGCACAAACTAAGCACAAAAACGCAAAACTTTGCGTTATAAGAAAATCGTTATTTTGCAAAAAAATGTATCCGTAAAATTTGCAAAGTTGCGAATTTTGGAAAACAATTTACGGCACAAGGCAGCACAAGTTGTCAGTTGTCAAACTAACTTTGAATCGTTAGGTCGTGCCTTTACGCCTCGCTATTGATTTTCTTTCAAAATGTCTAAAGTTTGCTCCATTTGTGACCAAGTCATTAAACGATCCAAAGATGTAAAGTACATAAAGTGCGATTATTTTTGTGGTCGTTTTTTTCACAAAAATTTTGTCGAAGTTAGTGACAATGATTTTAATATAATTTCTGAAAAAAGATGGCACTGGAAATGTAATTCTTGTTCAAATCTAAATTTCTCTAATTTCATAAAAAGCTTCAATGATCTTGTTTCAAGTGTAAGTGGCCTGAAAAAAGAACTCTCTTCTTTCATATCTACTCATCAATTTAACTCACCACCTCGATAAACAGCTAAAAATAACGTTTCCATCTCTATAAGAGATCCCAGTGTCAATAATCATCTCCCTCCCAATAACTATAATGAAGTGATTATAAATGACAAAAATTCCGACACTAACCCCTTTCAATTTCAATTACCACAAATATTACCAACACCTATTAACAATAATGAACCATCCACATCCGTGAAAAATCATGTTCCTATAACAACCACAGATTAGGCATACGAAGATGAGAATGTTTCGTACGTTTCACCCTCCAAAACCCATTTGTTTACATTGTTGTATTTGTAATTTCTTCCCGCTTCGATGAATAGATGCGAATTGCAACAACAATTTAACCAGGTGTCTGAAGATCCCTACTGTCTATGTGTGAGGTTTTTATACACACATTCTCATTTTTTATCTGATATCTGACAGCCGAAGCTTGTAGGCAAATTAAAATGGCTGCCGGGGATTCTCATCTTCATGTGGCTAATCTGTGATAATAACTTCATTTAACAAAGAACATATGGAAAAAATAGTTCACATGGACAGTGTCTCAGAACAAAATAATATAAATAACAAAAATTCTAAATCTAAAAGAGATGTGAAAATAATCGGTACAGATACGTCTTCCTCTCTTAGTTCTATACCAACAAATACATGGCTTCATATTTCACGCTTCTCTAACAAAACCACTTCTGATGATATTGTCAAATACATCTCGGAAAAAACTAATATTTCTAATGAACTATTTAAATGTTACATGCTCATAAAAAAGATGCAGACGTATCCGAATTGAAATTCGTTACATTTAAATTGAGCGTTACAAAAAACCACTTATCAACTATCTTGGATTCATCAGTTTGGCCACAGCATGTTCATGTTAAATATTTTTTTTCTTTGAACAAAAAAGAGAGAACACCAATAATAACTCCCCCGCCTCCACTTGTGCAGCTCCAAGCATAATATCATCTCCATCATCATCGTCACTCTTCATCAATACATCTCAATTTGCTTCTTCTACATCATCACTGCCCTCCGCCAGCAGCTCTCATCATACAACATCATCATGCCATCTTGCTTCTTCATCACCATCGCTCTTCGTCGATCATTCATCGCTTTCCATCAAAAACTCTCACCTTGCTCCATTAACAGATATACACAAAGTTCATGGCTATTACCAAAATGTGGGAGGTATGCGTACAAAAATGCAACAACTGCTCTTATCATCTTCTTCCCAACAATTTGATTTCATTGCACTCTCTGAAACTTGGTTATCTGCAAAGCACTACAATGGAGAGATGTTCAACGATCGACATTACTCTGTATATCGCAAAGACAGATGCTCTCTTTCAACTGGTTTGGACAGAGGCGGAGGTGTACTTATTGCAGTTCGCTCTATTTATGCTTCAACTCAATTGACTCTTCCTTCATCATCCTATTCTTCATATGATAATGATCAAATAATTGTTAAACTTTCATTAAAAGGTAATGAAGACATTTATATCATAGTAAGCTATATTCCACCTAGAAGTTCACTTGGTATTTATAAAGAGCATATTTATAACTGTAACCTTTATTTATCAAAATTTAAAGATAATCAAAATGTTATTATCACAGGTGACTTTAACCTACCAAATGTAAACTGGGTTTTTGACTCAGATGAAATGCAACTTGTTGCACTTTTTCGCGACGAACCGAATTATTCAATTATTTTTAATTCGACGAATTACACCACGACCGACAATGACAATAAGAAAACAAAATTTAGCCTCACAAGGAAGCAAACGAATAATAATCAAAAGAATTCCGAATTCGAATTCGAAGTTAGTGCAACAGGCAGCGATAAAAAAGTGCTGCCACCACAGCTATGCTCAGTTAGGGGTGGGTTCAGTTTTTTTGTAATTTTATTGATTATGATTATGATTATAAAAAAAGGATGATTGTAATTAATTAAAACTACTTACTGTGTGGACACAGGGACGTAGCTGAAATTAATAAAAAGGGCGCCAGTGATTTTTTTTCTAAAAAAAAAGGAAATCACAAACCTTCGGAGCGGAACCGACGGTGAAAGTATTTTAGAATAAAAAAAAGACGAAGAAATTGTATTTGAAAAATGAAATAATTTTTAATCAAAATTTAAGGTGCTTGGGAAACCTTACGAGTAGGAGTAAAACCCAAGATCTTTTGAAACAACGAGAACAATGAAAATTTAATATTATAAGGTGGACCGTTAACACTCGGTCCCGAAAGAATATAACGATTTTGAAACGGGTCACGAGTTCCGTAATTTTCCGGAATAAAACGGAAAGCAAAACCCAAACGGAATTTGTGTCAAGATTTTATCACACACAATAAACGATTAAAAAAAGAACACTATTCAACCAATTCAATAATCACTATACTTATCTGGAATTTTCCTGCCAATTTTCCTCCTTTCAAGAATTTAATTTCCTCGTGATAATTTCACGAAATCCCTTCCACAATTTTTCCTCCAACTTTTCACAATTTTCCTTCAATTTTCCTAATTTGAAACTCTAATCGACAAATTAAATCTCTCTCGAATTTTTAAAATTTTTCTTTTTCTCAAAATTTATTTTATGATGTAAATCGCTTTGTAACTTGCCAAGAAGTGACCTTTCAGGCTTTCACCATGCCTGGATGGTACCTTCTCGTTTTCAAACCCCCGTGCTTTCGGCCAATCAGTGGCCCGGGATTTCGATCACGTCATCATTCAGCAACACTACGCATATTTGCGTGAGCGCGCTAACGCAGTTGAAACCCAGCAGCCTTTCCTACTCGCACCTTCACACCCCAGCTTCATGCATCGTCATCCTCATTGAATTCGCCGACCTCTGACATGACTTCCAGTGGTAAGCAATCCAATGAGCGCATTCAGCCACCTAATTTCCCCAATTCAATATGAAAAAGAAAACTTTTAAAACCGAAAGAAACCTAAGTGTTCACACGTGCAATTTTCCCCTGCAATACTTAAGACAAAATAAAATTGTGAAAAGTTGGAACGAGTTAAATCAATTTTTCAAAAGTTAGAAAGGAGTTTGGCAGAAAATTTCCACAACGCGAATTTAAACTACTTCGTTGGGGTTTTGCGCAGATTTGGGGGGAATGGGGTCCAGCTGTTAACGTTCCCTCTTTTACAATTGTAAGTATAAATTAAAGCAAAAGTTTTACGTTGGGCCTGCAGCCATTCTGCAGCCATTCTCACAAAGAGTGACTTCAGCAATCGGGGACCAAGTGTCGCCCGTGCTTTATTTAAGATTTCTTATGGCCAGACCGTCCGTCTGTCAATTTTATGATGAGTGGGCCAACTACCCACCGGAACTGTCAAGTTTGACAACTACAATTATTGTTTCTTCGCGATACTGAGAGAGTGAAACAATGGCTGATGGACCATTGCTGCCCTTCTCTCTCTCAGTAAGTTGAAAAAGAAGCACCTGTAAAAGAAAGTTGGGAAGAAGGGAACCTAGGATGGGGAAGCGAAAGAGCAATTCTTGTTACGGCAAAATTTCGCCGTAACAAATCCCACCCTTTCCTCCTCGGAAATGTGCTTATTTTAAAATTAAAATAAGCAATTTCCTGCGGATCATCTTGGTCAACAAAACAACAAAGGAAGGAAAACCATCAGACCAAATATGGTAGTCCATTTTAAAATAACAAAACAAAATTAAAAATGCATAAAAAACCAATATCTTAAAAAAAGTTACAAAAAAAAAACAATTACTCTTTACTCTAATAGGGACTTATGGACTCAATCATTTCCATTTAGCGAAGTGAAAGGCTTCAGATCTTTGGTGTGCCAAGTGCCACGATCTTTACCGTTTTCGTCTTCAAGGACATATGTCCAAGGAGACAATCTTTTGCGGATTCTAAAGGGGCCCACAAATTTTGGTGCCAACTTAGCCGCATAATAATTTGCTGCGTCCGAAAGGACAAAATTTCGTCGCCATACAACGTCATTAGGGAGATATTGCACATCTCGCCTTCTGAGGTTGTACGCACTTGCTGATTTCTTTGATGCTGTCTGTAACTTGGCAGCAATATCAGCCCTAAGCTTATTAAATCTCTCACCTATATCTCCTACTGATTGTACACCATTTTCTCTTTCTAAAACCTCATTACTAATACCTATTCTATCCTGACCACTAGTTAACATCTCCTTTCCAAAATTGGCATAATATGGTGTAACTCCTAACACTTCGTGTTGGGATGTGCGGATGGCACAAGCAACTTTCGCTAACTGAGAATCCCAAATGCGGTGATTCTCCGAAACATAAGCCCTCAAAGTTGTTTTGATTATCTGATTAATCCTCTCCGCGGGATTAGCCTGTGGGTGGTAGTGTGGAGTGAACCTAAGCTTTGAAGAATATCCATCACAGAGTGCCCTAAGTTCCCTACTCTTAAACTGAGGACCATTGTCGCAAATGACAATCTTTGGAACCCCAAACAAAAGAAAAACATTATCTTCTAGCTCTTTGCATACTGCCTTTGCAGTTGCAGATCTTAATGCAAACAATAAAGGAAATTTCGTTAGATAATCTACTACTGTGAGGATATACATATAACCTTTACTAGACTTGGGCAGAGGACCCACTAAGTCCACACTTATCATCTCCCACGGAGAAGAAGTTCCTACTCTTTCAGTCATAAGACCGGCTGGCTTATCGTTGATTGGTTTCACTTGTTGGCACGTACTACACTTTCTAACATATCTAGCTACATCTCCTCTCATCTTAGGCCAATAATATTTTGATACTACTCTAGCAAAAGTCTTTCTCACTCCCATATGTCCAGCTAATGGGCCATCGTGACATTCTTTAAGAATTGCTAACCTATCTTTCTTGCCCACTACTAATTTCCACTCTTCGTTGCTATCATGAACTACTACATGACCGGACTTAACAAATTTGAACAATCGGCCACTATCTACTCTCCAGGCCGGAAAAGCTAACGGGTTTGACTCGACCTTTGAAATCATTTTAGCCACCCAAGAGTCAGAATCCTCATCCGAAATCCCAGCCACTACTGGAACTCCCCGAGATAACATGTCCGGAACGACATGATCTTTACCCTTTCGGTGAATGATCTGAAAATCAAATTGCTGAAGCCTAACTGCCCAGCGTGCAAGTCTACCCTGTGGGTCCTTGAGATTACTCAACCAAATCAATGAGTAATGATCAGTTACGACCGTGAAGCGAACTCCTTCGATGTACGGCCGCAACTTCTCAACTGCCCACAAAACTGCTAAACACTCCTTTTCAGTAGTGGAGTAGTTCCTTTCGTTCCTATTAAGAGACCTACTCAAGTAACATATTACTTTTTCCCCCTCCTCAAAAGTCTGTGTGAGTACGGCCCCGATACCGTAATCAGATGCGTCTGTTTGGACCACGAATGGAAGATTAAAGTCGGGACATGTTAAAATCGGAGCCGTGATTAAACATTCCTTTGCTTTCCTAAAGCAATCTTCGCATTCCTGTGTCCAGACGAATTTTTTGCTTTTCTTAAGCAAATCGGTCAACGGCCTAACTAATGTTGCGAAGTTTGGTACGAAGCGCCTGTACCACGAAACAGTCCCTACAAAACTCCTAACCTCTTTGACATTTTTGGGTGCAGGTATCTTAACCATGCTATCCACTTTTTCCGGGTCAACATGTAACCCGTTCCGATCAACCACATAACCTAAAAATTTAAGAGAGGGTCTGCAAAAGTTGCATTTCTCTCGACCTACTTTCAAACCTGCCTCATGTAATCTCCTAAAAACTTCGTTGAGAATTTCGAGATGTTTCTCGAATGTATCTGTGACGATAATAATATCGTCCAGATAAACAAAAACATATGGCTCCAACTCTGGCCCTAAAACACTATCTATAAACCTCTGCCACGTAGCAGGGGCGTTATGCAACCCGAAAGGCATTCGCTTAAAGTGAAAAAGTCCCCTACCGGGTACCGTAAAGGCAGTAAACTTGCGAGATTCCTCCGCCATTGGAATCTGCCAATACGCTGACTTAATGTCTAGCGACGTTAAAAATTTAGCGTTCCTAAGCTTATCTAAAATGGCTGAAATGATCGGGAGTGGATAAGCATCCCTTTCCGTAACACTATTAAGTTTCCTATAGTCGACACAAAACCTAAAGGTACCATCTTTCTTCTTGATTAAAACTATTGGAGAAGCCCAAGGACTATTCGACTTCTCTATCACCCCCTCTTCTAACATCTCGTTAAGAGCCTTATCGATATGCACCTGCATTGCAGGTGATACCGGATAGTACCGCTGCTTGATAGGTTCTGTCGACGTCCTAATTATATGTTCTACCATTGTTGTCACCCCTAGCCCTTCTGGCATGTCCCTAAACAGATTTTCAATAAGAGAATTAAGTTTCTCCCTTTGATCCTCATCTAGCTCAGATTCCTCTGTGATAGATGTAGTTCCTATCGAAGCCACCATTTCCTGGCTTGAAAAACTCCACATGCCTGAACGAAGATCCGGGACAATACCCGACAGTGCCCAAAAATCTGCACCAAGTATCAATGCATGTGGTAAGGAGGGTATAACTAAACACTCCAATAAAACTGATTTATCCTGGACAACAATGGGTAAATTAACAACTCCTAAAACTCCTACACCTGCACCATCTGCTAAATGAACCTGCCTAAAACTTGATTTATCTAAATTTAATCCAAAGTCCTTTAAAACTCTCCAAACATCCCTACAAATTATCGTTCGGGATGCACCCGAATCTAACAATCCTAAAAATTTAATCCCGTAAATATTAACTCCTAAATATGGCCTTGTATCATTTTCACTATTATCCAAAGTGAAACCTAACCTAACCTGATTTGCCAACTGGTCGTCAGCAGGCGACCTAATCAATTGCGACGGCGCTCTTGACCTGCTGGCCCAAGAGTCCGTTGCCCGTTTCCCGAGCAGCGACTGCAGTTCCGATGGGTGGTACCTACCGTACCGCAACCAAAACAACGCCTAGGAGCGGAACAATGGTTCGAAAAATGGCCTTCCCTGTTGCAGTTAAAACAACGAATGGTCCTATTGGGTGGTGGATTACGATTAACTGCAACTGTTGCTTCCTGAACTGAAGCAACATACGCAACATCAGGCTCCAAAGACTGCCTGTTGCGACCAGAAGGAGGAGGGATAAAAGATTCCACATTTGACCTAATTGTCTCTAACTTCCTACCCAACGCAACCAGTTCATTGACTGACTTGATATCAGCCAAGCCCAATTGCGTTTGGTAGAAAGGAGCTATGTTTTTCATGAGAATAGTTAATTTTCTATTCTCACTCAACGGCTCAGAGAATCTTTTGAATAGGGTTTGCATGAGAGCAATGTACATACCCATTGTCTCATCCCTACCCTGGGTACGCCGCCTGACCTCGTCCAACAAGAGATCATCATAATTGGAGGGTAAAAACTCCAATCTTAACTCCTTAACCAACTCTCCCCATGTTGAAATTGAATCCCTAATCGCCCTAAACCAAAGAAGCGCCTTCCCAGTAAAAAGATCTACTGCTGACCTGAAAACTCTTGCTTCCGAAACCCCACGCGATTCCCTAAGTTCTTCGACCCTTTCAATAAAAGAATTCACAGATGAGCCGCACTGCTCACCTGAGAATTTAACACTCCATTTTTCAATACGCTCAGGATTCCGGTCACAGGGTTCATTCTGTAGTTGGAATCCTGAACTCGCACGTTGGTCGACCTTTGCAGTTGGTAACGCACCCATGCCTGCTGTCGACGTGTTGTCATCCGCTTTATCTTTAGGTTGGGGTGTCTCCTCACCCCCTTCCATTAATTTTGCCATCAGCAATAATAATTCCCCCCTTATATCAGCTACACTATTAACCTCATCAGAAGATTCTGCCTTTGCCCTATTTATCCTACCTAAAGACCATTCAATTTTCGTCAAAACCTTTAAATAATCTCCGGACTTTGAATTTTTCGGAGGGGTTTTCAAAAGATCCCTAATCTCTACAATCTTTGCTTGCACAGCCTTCACATCATCATCAAAAGAGAATGGATAATGAGGGCTTTCACTTGGTATTGAACCCGAGCGTTCCAAAGTGCGCGAGCCCCGTAGTTGCATCCTCATGTTTTCTACAGTTCCTTCTTTAAGACCTCTAGCCTGTAACTCATAGGTGAGTTCCTCCTTGTTTAGCCTATACACATCCATGTTAGTAAAAAAAAACTTCAAAACCAAAAGCAAGATTAAATTACAAAACTGTATTAATTGTAGAACCGAAGATTGGGTTGAATCAACACCCGGTTGATTGTTTTACCAATTTATAAATGAATAAAAAAAGTAAAAAAAAATTGCAAAAAGCTAACAAAATCAACACCCAGTTGATTTTGTTCTAAAAGTAAAGAAAAAACTGTATGGAATAAAACACACAAAAAAACAATTCGCCAGTAAAAACAATTCTCTTAATTAATTTCTCCACTAAATCAACACCCGGTTGATTGTTATTCCAATTCAAAAAAAAAACACAACCACGCCAAAAAAAAAATCAAAAATATTGCAAAAATCAAAACCCAGCTGATTTGTTACAAAAGGAAAAAAACTATATGAAATCAAACACAAAAAAAACTCGCCAGTAAAAACTATTTGCTTTTTTTTTTTTAATTTTGTCCACTGAAATGCTAAACAAAAAAAAAAAATTGGACCAAATCAACACCCAGTTGATTGTACCAATTCCAAAGAAAAACACGCGATAAATAAATCAAAATCAATAGATTGCAGAAAGCAAATAAAATCAACACCCGGTTGATTTTATTCCAGAAGAAAAACTATTTCAAAAAGAAATTACTATTACCACTCGAATAACAAAAAAAAACCAAGAAAAAAAAATATTTTTTTGAATTAATTTTTCCACTTTCACACGACACTGCAGGTACCTTTAGGTTAAATAATATAAATTCCACCACAAAAAAAACTCAGATTATCGATCGAGCAAGATAAATAAAATCACCGAAAAACAAATAGGATTAAAATCCAATTCGATAAAAATGTAAACAAAAATTTTTTTTTGCGAAATGTCACAAAAAGACTCAAACAAAATAAACTCAAGCCAAAGACAATTGTTAGACTGAGATAAATATATCAATCACGATCACTTATGTATAAAAACAAATCAAACGGAATAATGAAGTATTTATCAAGTATATGAGCACCGTAAGTAAAATTTAGAAAAAAAACCTATGCGACACTTAGGGGTATGAAAAATATATATATGTATTCCAACAAATGGAAGAATTTATGTCCAATTTAATCCAAAATTTAATCAACAAAAATAATATTGTAGGTACTCACTCTTTGAACCAAAGTAAACAAACCACTGTAGGTATACGTAAGTATTCACTATTCACTATGCAATTCACATCTACAAGTATAAAGTCACCTTCAATTGTTAGGTAGGTATTGCGAATTTTTTTGCAAGATTTCCACGGATTCCACAAATATTACCACAGATTATTTCCTGGGGGAAGAAAAAGAAAAATAGGGAAAGTAAAAGCACACAACAATATACCGAAAACTTCCCTAAAAACTACAAGCACACAAGAAAAACTTTTCAGCAATGTACTGCTTCTGGGGAACTTTCACCGTGGTTTTTTGGAAATACGTTTTTTTTTTTTTTATTTTAAAATCAAAGCCCCACGTTGGGCGCCAATTGTTGCACTTTTTCGCGACGAACCGAATTATTCAATTATTTTTAATTCGACGAATTACACCACGACCGACAATGACAATAAGAAAACAAAATTTAGCCTCACAAGGAAGCAAACGAATAATAATCAAAAGAATTCCGAATTCGAATTCGAAGTTAGTGCAACAGGCAGCGATAAAAAAGTGCTGCCACCACAGCTATGCTCAGTTAGGGGTGGGTTCAGTTTTTTTGTAATTTTATTGATTATGATTATGATTATAAAAAAAGGATGATTGTAATTAATTAAAACTACTTACTGTGTGGACACAGGGACGTAGCTGAAATTAATAAAAAGGGCGCCAGTGATTTTTTTTCTAAAAAAAAAGGAAATCACAAACCTTCGGAGCGGAACCGACGGTGAAAGTATTTTAGAATAAAAAAAAGACGAAGAAATTGTATTTGAAAAATGAAATAATTTTTAATCAAAATTTAAGGTGCTTGGGAAACCTTACGAGTAGGAGTAAAACCCAAGATCTTTTGAAACAACGAGAACAATGAAAATTTAATATTATAAGGTGGACCGTTAACACTCGGTCCCGAAAGAATATAACGATTTTGAAACGGGTCACGAGTTCCGTAATTTTCCGGAATAAAACGGAAAGCAAAACCCAAACGGAATTTGTGTCAAGATTTTATCACACACAATAAACGATTAAAAAAAGAACACTATTCAACCAATTCAATAATCACTATACTTATCTGGAATTTTCCTGCCAATTTTCCTCCTTTCAAGAATTTAATTTCCTCGTGATAATTTCACGAAATCCCTTCCACAATTTTTCCTCCAACTTTTCACAATTTTCCTTCAATTTTCCTAATTTGAAACTCTAATCGACAAATTAAATCTCTCTCGAATTTTTAAAATTTTTCTTTTTCTCAAAATTTATTTTATGATGTAAATCGCTTTGTAACTTGCCAAGAAGTGACCTTTCAGGCTTTCACCATGCCTGGATGGTACCTTCTCGTTTTCAAACCCCCGTGCTTTCGGCCAATCAGTGGCCCGGGATTTCGATCACGTCATCATTCAGCAACACTACGCATATTTGCGTGAGCGCGCTAACGCAGTTGAAACCCAGCAGCCTTTCCTACTCGCACCTTCACACCCCAGCTTCATGCATCGTCATCCTCATTGAATTCGCCGACCTCTGACATGACTTCCAGTGGTAAGCAATCCAATGAGCGCATTCAGCCACCTAATTTCCCCAATTCAATATGAAAAAGAAAACTTTTAAAACCGAAAGAAACCTAAGTGTTCACACGTGCAATTTTCCCCTGCAATACTTAAGACAAAATAAAATTGTGAAAAGTTGGAACGAGTTAAATCAATTTTTCAAAAGTTAGAAAGGAGTTTGGCAGAAAATTTCCACAACGCGAATTTAAACTACTTCGTTGGGGTTTTGCGCAGATTTGGGGGGAATGGGGTCCAGCTGTTAACGTTCCCTCTTTTACAATTGTAAGTATAAATTAAAGCAAAAGTTTTACGTTGGGCCTGCAGCCATTCTGCAGCCATTCTCACAAAGAGTGACTTCAGCAATCGGGGACCAAGTGTCGCCCGTGCTTTATTTAAGATTTCTTATGGCCAGACCGTCCGTCTGTCAATTTTATGATGAGTGGGCCAACTACCCACCGGAACTGTCAAGTTTGACAACTACAATTATTGTTTCTTCGCGATACTGAGAGAGTGAAACAATGGCTGATGGACCATTGCTGCCCTTCTCTCTCTCAGTAAGTTGAAAAAGAAGCACCTGTAAAAGAAAGTTGGGAAGAAGGGAACCTAGGATGGGGAAGCGAAAGAGCAATTCTTGTTACGGCAAAATTTCGCCGTAACAAACTTATTCCATTCAATGTAACTAATGAATTTGAATCAGAAATTTTAGACTCCTTTGCAGCGTATGATTTAATGCAGATAAATAATTGTAAAAATAGCTTAGACAGACTACTTGATTTAGTTTTTGTTGATTAAGAATTGGTGATGTCAGTTAACGAATCCCCTTTTCCAATTTTTTCTAATTCTATTCATCATAGTGCTTTAACTTTTGAATTGAAAATACTTAATTTTTTTAAACTTAAAACTTCAAACTCATTTAAATATAACTTTGATAAAGCAAATTTTGTTGGTATAGCGAGTTATATGGATGAATTAATATTGCCCACTGATTTTAATTATGGTTACGATTTATCCTACTTTTACAACGTTTTTCTAAGCACTTTAAAGGAAGCAATTGACATTTATGTTCCTAAAACTCAAGTAAAAAATAATTCGAAGCCACCTTGGTATAACAAAAGACTAACTAATTTGAAAAACAAAAAGAACAAAGTTTACAAATTGTTGCGGGTTTCTTCATATGATGCCAATTTGCGAGTAAAATATATCGCCCTTAAAAAAAATTCAATGTCTTAAGCAAATTTCTTTACAAAAAATTTCTTTATTCAATGGAATCTAAACTGAAAACAAACAGTAAATTCTTTTGGACGTTTATCAATAGCAAAAAAAATAATAATGGGATTCCAAAGTGTATGGATTATTTAGGATCCACCTACACAAACCTACCTAATATTTGCAATGGTTTTGCTAATTTTTTCAAGTCAAACTACCTGGTTTCACCAAACAGCAATGACTTCTCCTCTAATCCATCTGATAATATAATTAACATTGGTCATTTAAGTGTTTGCTTAACTGAAGTTGAGAAAGCTTTATCGGGCCTCAGTGACGATAAGAAGGCCGGTCCAGATGAAATTCCTCCTCTTGTTTTAAGAAAGTGTGCACCATCTCTATCCAGAATATTATGTTTTTTTTTTAGGAAATCACTCGGTAAAGGTGAATTTCTTTCGCAATGGAAAACATCTTTTATCACACCAATTCATAAATGCGGTCCAAAACAAGACATAACGAACTATCGTCCAATTTGCAAGTTATCTGTGATACCCAAACTCTTTGAAAAAATTATTTGTGTTAAGCTTTCGTTTTTATTAAAAGAAACAATATCCCCATTTCAACATGGCTTTGTCTCTGGAAAATCGACTACTACAAACCTAACTATCTTCTCGAACTTTGTTCTTAACAAACTTGAAAAGGGATATCAAGTGGATGTTATATATACAGACTTTGCCAAGGCATTTGACAGAGTTCACCACCATATACTAATTCAAAAACTTGAAAAACTAGGAATACATTCAAATATGCTGAATTGGTTCCGTTCTTATCTGTCAGATCGTATCCAATATGTTCGTATTGGTTTGACTATTTCAAATCCGATTGTGGTTTCATCTGGTGTTCCCCAAGGTAGCCACCTAGGACCACTTTTGTTTCTTATTTTTATCAATGACTTACCTGATGTCCTTTTGAACTCCATCAAACTGATGTTTGCCGACGATCTCAAATTTTTCAGATGCATTAAAGATTCGATGGACTGTGAGCTTCTGCAAGAAGACCTACAAAGGCTGTCTGTTTGGTGTAAAAATAACCAATTACAACTTAATATTTCTAAATGTCAGTGTTTTTCCTTTTCCCGCCGTTCGTGTCTCATCTTTTATGATTATCATATTTAAAACAAAGTTCTTGAAATAGTATCAAGTAAAAAGAATCTTGGAGTAATTTTTGACTGTAAACTCAACTTTGTTAAACACATAGAATTTATAGTCAATAAAGCTCACTCCATGCTTGGATTTATTACCCGCAACTCCAAAGGTTTAAATGATCCGTATACTTTGAAGTCTCTATACATTGCTTATGTTAGATCAGTTCTTGAATACTGCTGCGTAGTATGGAATCCATTCTATAAAACCCATTCAGTTCGAATTGAAAAAAATCAAAAAAAATTTACGAGAATAGTCACATATAAACTGAGATGGAACACCGTAGTAATGCCTCCATATAATACGCGGCGACTGCTCATTGGCATTCAGACACTAGAAAACCGCCGCAAGATGTTATCTATAATGTTCATAAAAGATATTTTATCATATCATATACATTGTCCGTTTTTATTGTCTTTAATCGACTTATATGCGCCAACTCGAGTGCTTAGAAATCGAAACTTATTCAATGAGGGAAATCATAGAGTAAATTATGCGTTTAATGAACCCATTACTCGCTGTGTCAGAGAAATTAATTCCATATCACATTCTATTGATTTAGATTTTCATTTAAGTAGAGATACGTTCAAAAACATGTTGAACTTATTCTTTTTAGTAAATTAACTAGTAAAAATATGTTCTTTCTTATGTAAATATGTATATTTCGCTAGTCTATAAGAGTTATGTTGTAAACTCGAATTGATGTTAAATAAATAAATAAATAAATAAATAAATAAATAAGTTGAGCACATTGCAGCACATCTTTTTTTTTTGAAAATCCAAAATGGCGATGCTAACTTCACGCTATGGGGCCTCGCAAAATTTAGTGTCACCCATAAAAGTTGCAAATATGGAAATTTTTATTTATCTTTTCAATTCTTCGAACACAAAATTGTGTACAATACAGCACAACTTTGAAATTTAAAAAAATCTTAATTTTGCAAAAAAAAGTATCCGTAAAATTTGCAAAATTGCGAATTTTGGAAATATATTTACGGCGCAAGGCCTAATTTCTAATTTTTTTAATAGAATTTTAAAATTGAGCCTTATGCACTTGAAATGATTATATTTTTAAAATCTCATATAACAGTGGCTGATTATAATCTATTACATTTAGTTAATTTTTTTTTAAATTTTCTCTCTATTATTATAATTATTTTATTTAAATTTCTCTTTATTTTTTCTTACTGTTCATATCTTTCTGGTGGTGCAAATATTTTCCTCTTATTTGTTGTTGATGGTGGTAGCTGCTTATTTACTACCTTATATTTGTTGGCATGGATCCTGATAATATAAGATGTGTTCTGAATGTGCTGTGTGGTGCCGTATGATCTTGGGCTAAGAATTTGTTGTCTAAAAATATACTGTATTATATCAGATGCTTAGTACCTCGATGTTGGATGTTGTTATGGTCTCTGAATCGTGGTTGAATCCTCATATCTCAGATGCCCTTGTTTCGTTACCTGGTTTTAATATCTTCAGGAGTGATAGGAAAGATAGGGTTGGGGGTGGTGCTTGTATGTACATCCGTGAAAATTTACTTGTGAATTCAGTTTTTAAGTCAGTGGAAAGAAATATTGACTTCATTGTGTTGAAGTGAGGAATTCAGTTATTACTTGTTGCCATTTATTGCCCGCCTAATATGTTCAAAGATGAAAATCTATCGGAACTAGAAGAAACTTTACTGAGACTTAGTCCAAAGTACAAAAATACTTTGATTGGAGGTGATTTCAACGTAAATTTCTTAATCAATAATAGTTCTTCGCGACTTTTAAATCATTTCTGTGATAAAATGGGTTTTTCAGTGGTAAACAATAGGTGGCCAACTTGTTTCAAATCTAATGTGAACCCGTCTCTTCTGGATATGTTTTTAACGAATTCCCGTCTACGAATTCTAGGTTATGACCAAATAAGGCCAACTACTGAGTTTATTCATGATTTTATTTTCTGCTCTTTCCAATTCGACGTAGATAGAACTAATCCTATAAGAACATTCAACCTTAGGTCCTATAGAAATTTTAGCTATGATGATGTGATGATAAACTTTACACACAGAAAAATAATGCGATGTATAATCAAAACGATGAAGTGTTGATTTTAATGGAATGCGATTTTTGCTTTGTTCACTGATTTCATTACAATTTAACATTTTTTCATTTTGATTTAATATTCCAACAAGTCATTATGAAAAATAATATTATTAATTTAACTTTAAGCAAGATACAAAACAAATCATCAAAAACTAAATTTTAAAATAAAATTGGTATAATAGGTTTTAACATTCAACAATGTTAAAATAATTTTGTTCACATAGAAATTCGAAGATGAAAATGTTTATTGTTAAAATAAAAGTTTTTCATTAAGGAAATTGAGGAAGATTAAAACAACATCTGGAAATTATTAAATCAACTTTAAGTATTACGTTAAGAAAAGATAATTAAAACAACAATACTTACTATACTTGTAAAACCACCATTGACTTCATGTCAAAATTATTAGATTATAGTCATTTTAACCTTCATTTAGTGTCATACAAATTTTTTTTTCAAATAGAAATTCAAATTCTGTGTAATAAAAAAGTTTTTTTATATAATACAAAATTTTACCCAAAATATGTTTAAAAAATCGAGAAGAAATTTAAAAGGTATATCATTTCTTATTGGAAGTGACTCGAGGCATGCCAACAGTGTAACAATGTTGTAACTTATAAAAGTTCTGGATTGTTTTGTCAGAGACGCGCAAAGCGCGATGATATTCTCATATTTTTAATTCCGATAAATTTTCATAACTTATAAATTAGCGTTTCTATAGTCTCGCCATTTTTTATTAGGACAAACGGTGGCCAGTTCGTTTGTCCTAATAAAAAACTGCTTTTACACGAGAGCGATTTTTAATCTTCGTTTGTCCTTCGGTTGTAATAAATTGCAAAGTCCTTTTAAACGCTGCGATTTTTAATGAAAAGTTAACTTTGTGCAAGTGAAAAGTATTATCTCTCTGCACTCTTTACTCCACTCTATTAAGCGAAGTTATCTAGGTGGACGACGAATGAAAATAAAACACACTCGGACAATAAGGACAAGCACAAAGAAGAATTAGCAATATCACTGCAATTTGTTCAACCTCAGCAATTTTGTCTACCCCGGCCACCACACACGTCCCTTGCCAACGTGCTTAAAATCGCAAGAAGAAATTGCATCGTTTAAAAGCAGTCTTAACAAACGTATTAGTAGGCGTGTTTTTTTTGCATGTAGAAATGGATTTGTCGAAAAAAAAACGACATCGAGACTTAGAAACTTCTTCCGTTAATTTTTACGTCTCTGAATAAATTATCGATAACATATAGATTGTATTATGCCGAATTCCTTTCAAAAAAAGAATCGAATTTTTTCTAAACAGAATCGAATTTTTTCTGCCAATTGAAAGGAATTCGTAAAAGAATCAATTCTTTTTTGTGTGATTGTGTGATAGTTGCAATTAACTATTTCTTAAGTTATATTCACTGAAAATATTGTTGAATATTTCGTTTAATTATGTAGAATCCATTGCAACCAAAAAAAAAACAATTTGTCTTCCCAAAATTCCTCGAGTTCAATTTGACGTATTAGAAATGTGAAATCTTTATAGTGTGTGTGCAAATCGGTGTGAAATCTTGCTAAAAATGCAAGATTTGTTTTGACAGAAAATAATCGATTTTGTTTAGAAATAATTCGATTCTGTTTAGAAAAAATTCGAATTCTTTGTTGAAAGGAATTCGGCATAATACAATCTATATGTTATCGATAATTTATTCAGAGACGTAAAAATTCGCCATTATTTTGGCATCACCGTTTTTATCGGTATTTATTATTATTATTATTTTAGCTAAGTCCATATGGATTTAAGTTGTTGTCGAATTTAAGTGTAAAACTATAAATTCCGATGTTGTTTTTTTTTGACAAATCTATATATGGACTTGCAAAAAACACGCCTATTTTTATGCTAGGAGAAAATCAGAGAAATTTTTTATACATCGATCGAGATTGAATAACAACATGAACACCCTTTACTTTTCAAGTTTATGCCTACGCTTACGTATAGAGTGACAACAAATTATTCATTTATGAAGAATGCATTTTATAATGCATAGAAACACATTTAAACAACTTTGTTTCAACATTGAATCGTAACAAAATGAAATTGGGTCATGTCGAAATGAAGTGGAACTCAGTGAAACAAAATTCATAGTTTTTTAATTCAAGATAAAATCGTGTTGAAATAATATAATTCCTAATTGACTTCTACTAAATTTGCCAGAAATACCGTTAGTTTTTTGGGTTGTAAATACATATAGAGCAAGTTTAGTCATTGTACAGGGTGATCTTGTAGCTAATTAATAAAAAAAATTTGTTCATCATCATTATCATATTGTTTGTATTTAAATCGTACCTACAACAAAATTGTAAATAAGTACTTCACCACCTCCGAAAGGAACACGGCTCGTAATGGTGGTTTTAATGTGTTAAATGCCCAAAAACTAGTTTTATAAAAAAAGGAACCTACTTGCTTAGAAATGTTCAGTTTTTCTCAAAAGAATATACAAAATTAAATATTGAAGGTTTGAATGAAACTTAAAAACACTTCACAACATTTACTAACTTTTATCATACTAACATAGTTACTAACAAAATCAAACCGAACACGCCTAAATCAGTGACGTTTCGTTAGCAACCATACCTTTTTGACATTTGACATAAACGCCAAATTGAAGCTGGAGTTAGTATGATACTTAAGAGATAAAGTAGATCTGTGGCGATTTTAACTTTAGAAAAATGCCAAAAAGATAGTTGTCAAAGTCGTTGAAAGTTAGCAAAATCCTATTTTCAACCTAGTATCATGCTGAGAATATTTTAACATTTTACTTAATCTACTAAAATTTGCGCTATTGTTCTTAACATATAAAATATTTGCTCGGATTTTTTAATAATTTACTAGTTACAACTAACAAGATCCTAAAAAAATATGTATTAAATGAAGCAATATCAAAGCTTTGTAACTTTGTTTTTGAAAGTAATGTTCTAAGGCCAGTTCCAAAAATACTCAATATAAAGATAGGAAACGTTTTACCTTCCAAACCTTATTTGTTTGCTTTGTTGTACTTGTTATTTCATTTTGTGTCTATATGAATAGATATGAACCTCCAATGACCATCCAACGACAAAATAACTAGGCGCGCGAAGATCCCTCCTGTATTTGTATTTGTTGCATACACCCTTTCACATTTCTTATCTTCCAACAGCTTGTAGGCAAACCGGAATGACAGCCAAGGTTCCAAATTTTATATGGTTTTAAAGTTAATTGTGAAAATTTGTACAAATTCGCAGAAATTTTAAAGTTAGCAAACACATCTTCTATATTGATAATCTCTCCTCAGTAGAATGTTTCAGAAAAAAAATTACAAAATATAAAATGTTTTCCAGTTCAAGTTTGATCTAAGGACACTACACAGTTGACGTTTAAGGCGGAATCTTAAATATCATCTGTTCCAAAACTAGAAAATGTCGTTTCATTCTTTTCCATTTTTACACGACAGCGATTTTTAATTGAAGTTAAGTTTGTGCAAGTTTTCATCTCTTTGCGCTCTTTACTCGACTTGATTAAACGAAGTTATCTGAGTGGACGACGAATGAAAATAAAACACATTCGAACAATAAGGAAAAATACCAATAAGAATGAGCGATAACTCTGCAATATCTTCAACCTCAGCAATTGCGTCTACCCCGGCCACCACAACGTGCTTAAAAATCGCAAGATATTGCATCTTCGACATGAAATAAATTGTGTCCTGCGAACATGAACACCCTTTACTTTTCAAGTTGATAGCTTACGCTTACGCACACAGGTCAACAAATTATCCCGTTATGAAGAATGCATTTAATAATGAATATCCATCTAAACAACTTTGTTTCAATATTGAATAGTAACAAAATGAAATTGGGTCATGTCGAAACGAAGCGAAACTCAGTGAAACAAAATGAATGCTCGTGAATTCAAAATAAAATCGTGTTGAGATAATACGATTAGCAATTGAATTCTACAAAATGTACGAGAAGCCCCGTTATTTCTTTCGAATGAGCGGTCTGATTTTATTTTACAAAGTTCCATCAGTACATTTCATTTTCAGTCTAGTCGCGGTTCGGGTCACAAGTGAAAAGTGAGATAACTATTAAACATGGATTCAAAAAATAACTTTTCTAATTCATCTGCTAATCCACAGATAGTAGAAGTAAATGATATTATAAATTTTGAAACGGACTGTGATGGCAACATAATTTTAAATTTACCAGTCACTAACCAAAGCGAAAACAACGAAGATAAGTTGGAAGAATTTTTGAAAAAGTTTAATTTGACGGCAGCAAAAGATTTTTTAAAAGGTAAGTACCTTTCCAGATTAATTTTTAATAGAATAGTAACACTATCTTTTGTGCTACCGTAATGTTAAATTTATATTAAATTATACCTGTATTATTATATAAAAATAAGAACACTAGACTTTTTTTGTTTTCGTCGGTCCAAATTATAAGTGGTACCTACTTTTCTCATAATCCTGTGCATTACTTAAGAAAGTCTGACTCCTGCAACCCCCCCCTGCTCGGCTTCACTATAGGATTTGAAGTAGGTGCAAGGTTGGTTATATGCTAATTTTATTTTGATTTAAAGAAACCTCACTGTTTCAAGCTAATTCAAAACAAAATCTATTTCTTCAAAATATCAATTGGTTTGAAACAGTGAGTTTTTCAAATCCAAAAAAACTTTGCATATAATCACCTTTGCACCTACTCGAAATTCTATAGTGAAGCCAAGCAGGGGGGTGGCTAGGGGCAGCATGCCCCCCCCCCACCCAACATACCTCACTGTTTAGGTGTGAGAACTAGTATCGCGTACGCGAAAATTTGTGGCTTTAGACAGACTCTTACTTAAATTTTGTTCGCGCAAAAATTAATTCCAAACAAAATACGTGTAGTTTTTCTTTCGTTGAGGAACTGTATACGACGCTTTAAGAAGTTCCTACCTAATGCAAGCAAAAATTCAAAAAAATACTTTTATACAACTCTCTCCATGGCCCATTTTTGAAATAAGAGCTTAAGTTAAAAATATTAAAATTTTAAAAAGTGAACAAACGACGTCTTTACTAAAGAACCAAAATTGACTTTTCGAATGTTTTCCATCACGTAAGGTTTTGAGATAGTCCTGTTTGAAAGATATTCGGTGTTTTGGAATTTATTAAGAAACACACGAAATTTTTTCAACAAATCTTCAATGATCACTAATCTTCTTCTTCAAAAATCAGTTTTAATCTAGCCAATATATCTTTAACTCTCACAACACTTTTAGCTGTTTCTTTTTTGAACCACTGGTTGGATTTCAAAGTTATTCCACACACTGTTCACTCATGTAATCCTATTGCAGGAAATATCAACACTTTTATAAAAAATACATCGTTTTAAAAAATGTTGCTCAGACTACGTTCATTGACCTCATTGATATTAAATAATTTCAATGTTTTTACTTTTTTCACAACACTTTTAGCTGTTTCTTTTTTGAACGACTGGTTTGATTTCAAAATTATTCCACACACTGTTCACTCATATAATCCTCTTGCAGGAAATATCAACACTTTTATAAAAAATACAGCATTTTTAAAAATGTTGGCCTGAGTACGTTCATTGACCTCATTGATATTAAATAATTTCAATGTTTTTACTTTTTTCACAACACTTTTAGCTGTTTCTTTTTTGAACGACTGGTTGGATTTCAAAATTATTCCACACACTGTTCACTCATGTAATCCTATTGCAGGAAATATCAACACTTTTATAAAAAATACAGCATTTTTAAAAATGTTGGTCTGAGTACGTTCATTGACCTCATTGATATTAAATAATTTCAATGTTTTTACTTTTTTCACAACACTTTTAGCTGTTTCTTTTTTGAACGACTGGTTTGATTTCAAAATTATTCCACACACTGTTCACTCATATAATCCTCTTGCAGGAAATATCAACACTTTTATAAAAAATACAGCATTTTTAAAAATGTTGGTCTGAGTACGTTCATTGACCTCATTGATATTAAATAATTTCAATGTTTTTACTTTTTTCACAACACTTTTAGCTGTTTCTTTTTTGAACGACTGGTTGGATTTCAAAATTATTCCACACACTGTTCACTCATATAATCCTCTTGCAGGAGATATCAACACTTTTATAAAAAATACAGCATTTTTAAAAATGTTGGTCTGAGTACGGTCATTGACCTCATTGATATTAAATAATTTCAATGTTTTTACTTTTTTCACAACACTTTTAGCTGTTTCTTTTTTGAACCACTGGTCAGTTGTCTTGTCTTGTCTTCTTTTTGATCTTTAGAGATCTTTTTTGTATCATTCCGCAGTGTTTTTTGTTCTGATTCACACCGTTTAAACACTTTTAAAAAAAAAAAAAACACAAAAAATTCGAAAAAATGAATAAAATATTTATTTGAATCGATAGTTTGAACCTTGCAATTTAATGTTTAAAGATAATTTCATGCAAATGTTGACCGCGGCTGCGTCTCAGGTAGCCCATCCGCTGAGTCCAATTTTGGCATACTCTTTCACACATATCGGCCGGTATCTCACGAATGAATGCATGGATGTTGGCTTCCAGTGCGTCAATCGAAGCGGGCTTGTCCCTATAGACATTAGCCTTGACATACCCTCACAAAAAATAATCTAATGGTGTCAAATCGCACGATCTAGGCGGCCAATTGACCGGCCCGAAACGTGAAATTAACTGTTCACCAAACTCGCCTCGCAATTGCGCCATTGTTTCGCGTGCTGTGTGGCATGTGGCACCGTCTTGTTGAAACCACATATCATGCAAGTCAAGAACTTCCATTTCGGGCAAAAAAAAGTTTGTTATCATCGCTCGGTAGCGTTCACCATTGACAGTAACGCTGCGATTCGCATCATCTTTGAAGAAATATGGCCCAATAATGCCGCCGGCCCATAAACCGCACCAAACAGTGGCTTTTTCGGGATGCATTGGTAGCTGTTGCAATGCTTCTGGCTGATCTTTACTCCAAATGCGGCAATTTTGCTTATTTACGTACCCATTCAACCAAAAATGAGCCTCATCGCTGAACACAATTTTTCGATAAAAAAGCGGATCCTCGGCCAGCTTTCCAAGAGCCCATTCACCAAAAATTCGGCGTTGTGGTAGGTCGGCTGGCTTTAGTTCTTGCACCAGCTGTATCTTAAAAGGCTTTACGCCCAAATCCTTCCTCAAAATTTTCCACGTAGTGCTGTAACAAAGGCCTAACTGCTGGGAACGGCGCCGAATCGACATTTCGCGGTCTTCTGTCACACTAGCTGATACGGCCGCAATATTTTCTTCACTACACACAGTACGTAAACGTGTTGGTGGTTTAATGTCCAACAAAGTAAATTTGGTGCGAAATTTGGTCACAATCTTCCGAATAGACTGCTCAGAAGGTCGAGAATGCCGATCATAAAATGGAAGCAGCGCGCGATGAACATTTCGAACCGAGCACGAATTTTGATAGTAAAATTCAATAATTTGCAAGCGTTGTTCATTTGTAAGACGATCCATGGTTAAATTGCAAACCAAACTGAAGCTGTTTGACAGTGACACAAGGTACTAAACACACGTCAGCTGTCAAAACCAGTGTTGCCAAAACCAAACCAGCTAAAAAATCACCCTTTATAACGTCAGAGTCGCAAACGTTTGCGACTTATCATATGCCGTCTGCTCGTACCTTTAGAGAACGGGTCCCGTCCAGTTCAGTGTGATTGATTTATTAATTTTGTAGTTTTCCTCTTGTCGTAATTTCATAAATATGTAATTTTTGAATACCTACGTGTAGATAGCAAGTTGGCGTTAAAGAACATCCAAATAAGACATGTTTTATGAGGTTCCTTTTATATAATCCAAAAATAACAATATAATTTCTTTTGTAGAAGCTTGCATTGACTATCAAAGTTTAAGGTATTTGTCCAAGGAAGATATTCAGGAAGCTATTCCACCTATTGGTCTCCGTGCACGTTTCCGAGAAACATTATTTGGTTGGAGAAAAAGTGAGGTATGTATGTTTGCATTTATTTATTTTGTATAATTGATTGATAGATTTGTTTGATAATGATTTAGTTCGGGATTGATGATGAAACTCTGTCGGCATCAATAGCCACCAAAGTAGTTTCGTGGCTGGGAAGCCAAACTAGTTTTGCAACAACATCAACTGCAACATCAGCACTGGGTGTCGTCAATTTGCATCTATCTAAGGTAAAAAAGTAATAATGCTCTAATTTATAAATCAAAATCGAACCGTTTTTTTTCTTATTTTATTTTTAGAGGCTAAAACTGCTTTTATTAGAAAGTTTGAAAGGGAGGGCAGTTTTAGATTTTTACGAGACCAAGGGACATTTAATTGAATCTTTTCGAACTGATTTAATAAATATTATATTAGAAGACATTTATTTCAACGGCGTAAGATTATCGCCAAAAGACTTCCCCCCAATTATAGAAGAGATTCTTATACAATTCCCTAAGGAAATAAAAGTAAGGATATAGTTTTCCCAAAGGGGTTTGCTCATTTCTGGCCTGGAATGAATACCAACGAGTTTGGTATCAAATGAAAAGTGGTATTGAGCTGGTTTGCTGGTTATCTGTGCAAGATATTTCAACATTTTGAAAAAAAACTGGATCTTTTTTTTTTTTGCATTAGCCAACTTCAACCTCATATATCTCGCTTCCCCCATGAACGATTGTCGAAATATTTTGCACAGATAACAATCTTAACATCACCTTTTATTTGATACACTAAACTCGTTAGTTTTCGTTCTAGGGCAAAATTCCCATATAAAATCAAAACGAGGAATGCCCTTTCCAGTTCTTTAATTTTTTGTGTTTTAAATTTTTCAGGAATATTATTTCACTCCACGGGGAAAGAAAAAAAACCCTGGGGGAAAGCTGTGGGACCGGTATGTCAACCAAAAAGCAAAGCGGTCACGGATGGAAACGAAAATAAATGACTGTTTACATTTGGAGGATCTACCTATTGCTCAGACATATACCACAACAGAGTTTGATGATTCTATTTTAAAAGCTTTCAAAACTAGCCTCTCTCGAGATTTTTCAAACTGGGAAGATGTCAAGGATAGATGGCAGCGGACATTCGTGCTTAGACAAAAGGAACTACACACATCTCCAACTAATTTTGATTTCTTAACGAATTGGCCTCTCTTTTCAAATCCAAAGGCGCGCGAGCTGGTAAGTTTAATGACAATGTTAAGGTTTTTAATTACAGTATTTTACGGATATACGAAACACTCATGAGAAAAGCAATCCAAAAGAGCAAGCCTTTTCCTCTAATTTTCTTTTAAAATTAAACGTATATTACAAACTCGTAAACATATAAGAAAAATACGGTTATAAAAAATTTTAAGAATAAAAGTCTCTTCTTATATGCATAAGAAATATACTAAAGCACTTGGTAATTGACCTTTGTCAAAACGTTTCTTATCGATATTTAGTTTCCACTTTTAATCAAAGTTTCCAACTTTCGCAGTTTATTATACAAGAAAATTGTTCATATAAAGTGCCCAAAAAACCTGTAAGCATTATACATGGTTATTGTTTGTTTTTTCTCTGTTTTTATTTATGTATGAGAATTGTTTCTTATATCCGTGCAAAGAAATATTCTTTCTTATATATCCGTTATTTGTACTATTAAAACTGGTTGAAGCGGAATTTAATTCTTAAACTAGTTTTAATTGAGTGAAGAATAAATGTCATATAATTCAAAAGCAACAACTGTTATTAAATTAATTGATTGTTTTTCATTTAGATTAATATCGACTTCGAGATTCTTCATCCAAATAAGAGCCATTTGCTTTTGAGCAAATGGGTAGAGTTCAGTACAAAAATACCGAACTGTTACCACATACATATAAACGATAAGAAATCGAAAGAAATTTTTTTAAATTCGAAGGATATAACATCCCAAAGTAAGTTATTTCTACAATTGTAAAAGCAGACTAACAATAAAATTTGTATGTTTATTCACAGGTTCCATAGACTACATCCAGACAATTCTTTTAAATGCAGTAATTCTTCCGACTGCTCGTTTCAGTAATAAGTCGGACAAACAGACGAAAAAAATTAGTATTCCAGATGCGAACGAAAGTTTTATCATACACCTAACTACAATAAGTGATTACGAAAAAAATATTGCAGAGCTAAGAGATAAATATTTTAGCAAAGGTTTGACTATTCAACCGTTTCTTATTGTAGTAGGCTTAAGTATCTACCAATTGAAAGAATTTTACATTTATTTTGACAAAAAGCTCTTAAAATTCAACAATTTTTTAGACAGCCTTGATATATGTTTTAAGCTAATACATGTACTATCTTTAGAGTACCCAAAAGGCTGTAAAGGCCCCTGGCTTTTCATTCAAGAGTATTTCTTTAATATCGCCCTTCCAATGGAAAGCAAAATACCAAGTATTTGCTCATTACTAAATTTTTTAAAAACATAACTTAACGTAACTATACTAACCTTAACTTATTTTTTTCTTATTTAACTTTAATTGAAATAATTTAAAATGTTATCCTGCTTCATTTGCAAAGAATTAATCCCGGATTTGACCATGTTGATAAAACATTTTCAAGTTCTTCATTTTTTAAATTCGAAAAGCACAATCCAATGCCAACAAGATAATTGTTTACAAAAATTTTCGAATTTTAAAACATTTAAAGCTCATATTAATCGCAAACATCCTGGTCATTCCAATCAAAATTCAAATGAAAATATTATTCCACCTCCAGTTACTCTGCCTGATATAAATGTAAATATTATCTCACAACCGATTGAAATACTGTCAAAAACTTGTACTACATCTGTTAATAAACATCAATTTGATTCAAAGATAGCTGATTTAAAAAACCAAGCATTTAATTTTTCGTTATGTTTGTACTCAGAGCCAATGATGCCCAGAAAAGAAATACAAAATATACAAAAATTAACGTTAAATATATTTCGCAGCCAAGATTTAATTCCAGAACTGAGTAGCATACTAGAATTTTGTAGTAATCCGTTTGAAGGAATTTCGACTGAGCATACATTTTTCAAAACTTTAAAAGAAAAACATCTTTTTGAACAACCTGAATGTTCAGTTTTCTCACAGCAAATTGCTGAATGTGTAAGTCATGGAAATCCTTCTTTTGATATCAAAACTTATAGCAGCCATTACTTGCCACTTAAGTTCCAATTGAAAAAACTTTTTGAATTACCCGGCATCTTAGATTTAACAATACAAAATATGAAAGAATTACAATCACAAAACACTTTACAAAATTTTATTAACGGTGAAATTTTTAAGTCCCAGACATCTCTTTTTGCTAATAAGTCAATAATACCATTATTCATTTATTTTGATGACTTTGGAATAAACAACCCATTGGGTTCCCACGCCAAATCAGTTTCAGCGGGATATTATAGTCTACCTACCTTGCCTCAACGCGTACTCTCAAAGCTAGATTTTGTTTTTCATTTAGGATATATCAACAGTAAGGATATTAAAGTTTTTGGCAACGATATAGTATTCCATCATTTATTGGAAGAATTGAAATATTTAGAAGAGCAAGGAATCGAAATAATTACAAATGAGAAAACTCGACAAATATATTTTACTGTTGGATCCATTTTAGGGGACAATCTAGGATTGAATTCCATGTTAGGTTTTATTAAGTCTTTTAATGCAAAACGATTTTGTAGAGTTTGCAGGCGAGTGCGGTCTGAAATGCAAAAAGATATTGGTGAGATTGATGAAACTCTGAGAAACAAAGATAACTATGCAGCTGACCTTGCTTTGCATGACTTTAAAGAAACCGTTTTGAGAGAAAGTTGTATTTTTAATAATCTTCAAGCTTATCACGTTACTGACAACATATCATTAGATCTGATGCACGATCTTTTTGAAGGGGTCTGTATTTACGATTTATGCAATACGTTAATGTCACTTATTAGCCAAGATTTATTTTCACTCGATATTTTCAACAGTCGAAGAAGACTGTTTCCATATGGTAAAAATGAAGTTGGAAATATTGGTCCCGATATTTTAATAAAAAATCTTAAAAACTTTAATCTAAAAATGACTGCTCGCGAGCTTTGGAATTTAACTGATCATATTCTTCTTGTTATTGGAGATTTAGTTCCAAAATCCAATCCAAACTGGAAGCTGTTAATTCTTCTCGTAAAAATATTGGACAGTCTTTTAAAAAATAAATACAATGACGTTGATTTGGAAATTTTAAAATCATTAGTGAGCGAACACAACAAAATGTATGTTGCGCTATATGGATCGCTTAAACCTAAGGCACATTTCTTACTTCATTATGCAAGTTTAATAAAGAAGTGTGCCCCCCCCAAATACTTATGGAGTTTAAGGTTTGAAGCGAAACATAAGGACACAAAAAAATACTGTAGTAACATTAACTCTAGATTGAACGTGCCATTAACACTTAGTACCAAAGCAGGTTTAAGTTTTGCTAAATTTCTTGTAGATTATGAAAACGGCATTCCTGATGGTCTTGAAATAAATATAGATGACATTACGAAACCAGATGAAAATTTTAATAACATTTTTGCTCCACTGAACATTAATTTGGACAGTCTTGATTTTTATAATAAGATAATTTTTTGTGGCAGAGAATATAAAAAGAATAGTTATATAACAATTGACAAGGAATTATTAAAATTATATAAAATATCTTATTTTACTAAACATTGTACTAAAATATATATTTTGTGTTATGAAGTACAACTTCATAGTTTTGATAATCATTTTCAATCCTACGAAGTGGGCAAATTCAATAAAGAAATATTCTTGAAAGAAATGGATGAATTTACAAGCCCACCATTACAACTCTTTCCCAGTAATAATGGGAAAATATATTTAAGAAGCAAATGCTTATAATTATGTTACTGTTTATTATTAATTAAAAAAAAAAAACGAAAAAATAAAACAAAAAAATCTAAATTTAACATCGTGTTTGTCTAGTTATTTGACTTTGAAAATTAATATTTTTTTAACAGGATTCGGCATTTTGATTCAACACTATAACTTTTGTTACCGGAACCCGGGGAACCTGTTCCGATTTTGATGATTTTTTTTTGGAAATTGAAATGAGATCAAAGTTTACAATATAAAAATTGACTTACTCAGCGCGAACATTTTTGAAAATTGAAAAATCAATAGGAATCATCGCGTTTCTTTGACATGGAGAATAATTTGTTTTAACAGGATTTGTCGTATTATTTCAAAAGGAGGATCAAAATGATTCAACAGGAATTATCCAGTTATTTTAACATGTGAACAAATTCATTTTGAAAGGATTTGTTCAATTGATTCAACATGAGTATCAATATGATTCAATATGAATCATCGCGTTTTTTTTACATTGAGAATAATTTGTTTTAATAGGATTTGTCGTATTATTTCAAAAGGAGGATCAAAATGATTCAACAGGAATTGTCCAGTTTTTTTAACATGTGAACAAATTCATTTTAACAGGATTTGTTAAATTGATTCAACATGAATATCAAAACGATTTAATGGGAATGGTCGAGTTGTTTTGCAGGGGAGACCAAATTGTTTCAACAGGATTTCTCAAATTGATTCAACATGAAGATAAATATGGTTTAAAACGAATCGTGGTGTCATTTTAATATGATTCAACTTAAAATGAGATGTTATACTAACATGAAGAAAGATTGAATTTAAAGTGATTTTCTTATGAAAAAAACATATTAAAATAAAATGAAACACCTATGAAGCAAAATCATTGATAAAAAATGATGAATTATGTTTATTTTTTTTGAATTTACATTGTTTTTTTTCTGTGTGTAATAGCTCAGAATGGAATGAAATTTTCTTCACACCGGATATTAATATTAAAGTATCTTTACTCAATAACTTGTTATTAGGTTTGTATAATTTGTATGTTCCATTAGTTACTTAAAAACAGAGGTTAAATAGATGCCCGTGGTTTACTTGTAATGTTAAATTTTTTATACGTGAAAGAGTACGCTTTTTCCGAAAATTTAAGAGTAATCCAACAGAGTTTAACAAAAGGCAGTACATTTATGCTCGAAACAAAGTCAATTCTACTATTCGTAACTCCAAACGTTCTTATTTGTTACAGAAACTTGATCCATCACTTAGCTCTAGAGAACTTTGGAACAACTTGAAAAAAATTGGAGTAACAGAAGACAAAAGCAAAAATAAAAATGTCCCTTTCGCCCTGAAGTGATGGTTGAGGCTCGGATTCCCCCCTTCTCAAGTTCAGAAAGCCCCCAGAGTATTTTTGATATGCCTGACAATGGAAATTCATTTTTTTTTTTGTATCGGTGTTTCTGAGATTTTAAATTCAATTAAATCATTTAAATATAATGCGATTGGTCCAGATGATATTTCACCTAAATTTGTAAGGCTTATTTTACCACTTATAATGAACTACGTGCTCTATATATTTAACTTTTGTTTATATAGTGGTGAATTCCCGGAGGAGTGGAAAAATTCAAACATAATTCCTATACCCAAAAAAGTTAGCCCCTCTAAGCCCTCTGGGTTCAGGCCTATTAGCATTTTATCTTTTCTAGGAAAGTTACTTGAAAAAGTAATGCACGATCAAATGCAGTCTTACCTTAATGAACACCGCTTACTATGTGAATGGCAATCCGGGTTCCGCAGCTCGCACAGTTGTGAATCTGCAGCTATCAAAGTTACAACTGATATCCGCTTTGCGCTCGACTCTGACAAGTTTGCAGTCATCGTTCTTTTAGATTTCTCTAAGGCCTTTGATTGTATAGATCATTCTATTCTTGTTTCTAAGCTCAAATCTAAGTTCAATTTTTCAAATTCGTCTCTTAAGCTTTTGCGCAACTATTAAGTTAACAGAGTTCAGCGTATTAAAACTGAGCTTGGTACAATTCCTTTACCACCAATGTTGGAATTCCCCAGGGTTCGGTACTTGGTCCATTGTTGTTTTCATTATTTATAAATGGCCTACCAGATTTCATTTACAACAGTCAGATACATTTGTATGCCGATGATGTTATACTTTACATTTTTCGTCCCATTGGTCTGATGGAAGACTGCATTGCTAGATTAAATGATGATCTCAACCGAATCTTTATGTGGTCTAATGATAATCATATGACTCTGAATCCATCAAAGTCTGTCGCTATGTTATGTGCTAGAGATGAGATTAACCCTGTTGATTTTCCTTCGGTCATTCTTAATAACGAAATCATCAAGTATGTTAAAGATGTCACTTATTTGGGTTACAAAATAAGCTTTAATATAAGTTGTTGTAAAGCAATTACTGATACAATAAGGAAAATTTACTATGGACTACGGAGTTTGAGATCTTCCTCGAACTTCTTGTTACCCAGTATAAAGAAACATCTGATTAAGTCATTAATAATGCCTTATTTTACTTATAATTCAAGTGTTTATCCAGCTCTAGATTGTGTATGTAGGAGAAAACTGAATGTTGCTTTAAATGATTGTGTTCGGTTTGTTTACTCTATACCTAGATGTTATAGTGTTTCACAATTACGTCACAATTTATTGGGTATAAACCTTGACGATTACTTGAAATTCGGGCTTCTCCTGAGACTTTCATGATATCATCCATGATCGAGGTCCTGGGTATCTTATTGAATTTCTCAACTTTGCTCACTCGCAGAGAGGTTTAAAGCTAATCTTACCACGTTTCTCACGCTGCACTGCAGAACACTCATTTTACGTAACTGCAATTCGTCTATGGAATTCACTTCCTAATGAATTGCAAAGCACTATCGCACCTGCAGCATTTCGGAGGAAACTGTTTTTGCACTTCTCAAATTAAATTTAAAATAATAATATAAATATACTCTATTCTTGAGTTCTGGAATTCTTTCATAATTTCTTTCTTTTTCTATATTATTTATTGAATAATCTAGCTTATGTATGTACATAATTTCCTTTTCTTTTTCTTTCTTTTGTAAATCCCTAATCTTGTCAAATGTATTTAGATGCTCTAAAAGATATAAATCTTAATGTGTCATTGTAAATTTTGATTGAAATAATAAATGAAATGAAAGTTGAGCACATTACAGCTTATCTTTTTTTTTTGAAAATTCAAAATGTCGATGCTAACTTCACGCTTCGCAAAATTAATTTTTTGCCGTAAAGGTCGCAAATATGGAAATTTTTTTTTATCTTTTCGGTTTTGTATAGCAAAAATTAGCACAACTTTGCCTTTTAAGAAAATCGTAATCTTGCAAAAAAATGTATCCGTAAAATTTGCAAAGTTGCGAATTTTGGAAAAATATTTACGGCACAAGGCAGTACAAGTGGGGCACATTACAGCACATCTTTTTTTTTGAAAATCCACCCATAAAAGCTGCAAATATGCAAAGTTTTTTTTTATCTTTTCGGTTTTGAATGGCACAAACTAAGCACAAAATATCACATATTTGCTTTTTAAAAAAAATCGTTATTTTGCAAAAAAATGTATCCGTAAAATTTACAAATTTGCGAATTTTTGAAAAATATTTTCGGCACAAGGCAGCACAAGTTGAGCACATCTTTTTCTTTTTTGAAAATCCAAAATGGCGATGCTAACTTCACGCTATGGGGCTTCGCAAAATTTACTATCACCCATAAAAGTTGCAAATATTCAAATTTTGTTTATCTTTTCGATTCGTAGAATGAAAAATTGTGTACAATACAGCACAACTTTGAAATTTAAAAAAATCATAATTTTGCAAAAAATTTCATCCCTAACATTTGCAAAGTTGCGAATTTTGCAAAAATATTTACGGCACAAGGCAGCGCAAGTTGAGCACATTACAGCACAATTTTTTTTTGAAAATCTAAAATGGCGATGCTAACTTCACGCTTCGCAAAATTAATTTTTTGCCGTAAAAGTTGCAAATATTAAAATGGTTTTATCTTTTCGGTTTTGTATAGCATAAACTAAGCACAAAACAGCACAACTTTGCTTTTTAAGAAAATCGTAATTTAGCAAAAAAATTTATCCGTAAAATTTGCAAAGTTGCGAATTTTGGAAAAATATTTTTGGCAAAAGGCAGTACAAGTTAAGCACATTACAGCACATCTTTTTTTTGTTGAAAATCCACCCATAAAAGTTGCAAATGTAACGTTGGTGGTTCGCGTGATTCGAGGAACCCATTCGCGTTAGCAGTTAAGCTTAATCGCTTTGACCTGTTAAGCAAAGTATTGCTAAGTTAGCCAGGTATAGGTTAAGAACAGGGAAATGACAACTAGAGTTATTATTGAGCTGAAGAGCCCTTAACAATTTTTATAATATTCAATAATTAAACCCAAATTACTTCAGATACATACTGTCTTATCAGCTATTTTTGAATTACTTCATTTAATATACTGACCTAGTAAGAGTCATAAACTGACGCTGCACATTGGCTGGTTGGTAACCTGAATGCCTAACACAATGTGTTATGCTTCGAGCGACGAGTAACATGAATTTTTGAATATGATGACTACCGGTGTGGTCCCTTCACACCACCCTTCCGGGAGAAAAAGAAGAAAACTTAAACCTGTGAAGTTTCTTCTTTTCCGTGTCATATAACAATAATGGGATCTTTACATTTATAAAGGGTTTTCCAATAAGAGGTCTTATTTTGAATAGCCCGCTATTTCGGTAGCTGTCACTTTTGAAGCTGTCATTTTTTGTCATTTGACAAGTAGAAACTACGCCATTAATAAAAATGGAACGATACACGCTTCAACAACGCATTGAAATTATTAAAATTCACCATAAAAATGGTGAAAATTTGGCAGAGACGGTTCGTAAAACTAAAACATTTTTGGGTCGTCGTGAAGCACCTTTTCGGACCGCAATACAGAAATTGGTGGACAAATTCGAGCTTTTGGGACAAGTTAGTGATGTGAAGAATAAAACCCGTGCACGTCGCTCAAGAACAACTGAGAATATTGCTGTTGTAGCCCAAAGTGTTGAAGAAAACCCAGGTTTGTCCATTCCTCGTCGTTCTTTGGAATTAGGCATTCCACAAACGTCATTACACCGTATTTTGCATAAAGACTTGGGTCTTAAGGCTTATAAAGTTCAGTTAACACAAGAACTCAAGCCGGCTGATCATCAACAACGTCGTGTCTTTGCTGATTGGGTCCTTGAAATACATGAAAATTATCCGGAATTTCATCGAAAAATCATCTTGACTGATGAGGCCCATTTCCACCTCGTAGGCTACGTCAACGAGCAAAACTGTCGCATCTGGGGATCGGAAAACCCAAGAGTTATTGTTGAAAAGCCTCTCCATCCTCAACGCGTGACTGTTTGGTGCGGTTTATGGTCCGGCGGGGTCATTGGACCTTACTTTTTCGAAAATGAGGCTGGAGCAACAGTTACGGTCAATGGATTGCGCTATCGAGAGATGATTAATGATTTTTTATGGCCGGAATTGGATGGTATTGATCTGAACAACGTTTACTTTCAACAAGACGGCGCTACGTGCCACACAAGCAATGAAACCATCGATCTTTTACGGGAAAAGTTTCCGGACCGTGTTATCTCTCGAAGAGGTGATCACAATTGGCCACCGAGATCTTGTGATTTAACACCTTGCGACTTCTTCCTTTGGGGCCACGTGAAAGATAAGGTCTACGCCAACAGCCCAGCGTCGATTCAAGACCTCAAAGATGGAATTCGTGAGGCTATCGAGGACATAGGGCAGCCACTTTGCGATTTGGTTATGGAAAATTTCATGAAAAGGATATGGTTCTGTAAGCGTGGTCGTGGCGGCCATTTGGCTGATGTTGTGTTCCATTATTAACGGCATACTTTCTTCTTTATAATGAAATAAACATCCGATCATTTATCTCAAAAAATGCCATTTTTCCTTGAATATCAAAATAACACCTCTTATTGGAAAACCCTTTATTATTTCCTTTGGGCTAATTTGTTCATTTAATATTGTGTATGCATTTTTGTATTCTTCTTCTTTTATAAATCGTTTTAATTATCATTTCCAAATTAGGTATTGTTAACTAACTTATAAATTTAATGATAAGTAGATATCTTTGTTGAAACGCAGAGTTTCTCCTTTTTTTCATAGATGCATACATTTACATATGTATGTATATTTATAATATATATATTTAGAACTACTGTTTAAATTGCGTCTGAATACTACTGTTCTTAAGTATTGTTTTTATTAACATCCTTTTGTTTATCATTTATGTATATACTGTATTATTAAATTGTATCATATTCTCTACAATTTATTTTATTTATTTATTTTTTTTATTAATCCTAAAATTTTTAATTCGTATCGATTTTATTTTAATTAATTTCATATCATAAGTAAATAAGTATAAAAAGGTTTTAATCTATTTTTTATGAACATTCACTATTTTGTTTTCTCTTTTAATTTCGCAATTTACTCCATTTTGGGATACAACTTCAAATGGTCCTACGTAAATTGGGTCCAATTTTTTTCTATTTTCGTTTCGTAATAGAACTAAACTACCTTTAGCATAATTAGAAGACTTTGTTCGAAATTCCGTATCATATCTACTTTTTCGAATTAGTTTTTTTCGATTAAACTGTTCCTAGCGTATCTGTGAGCAATTTGCAATTTTGGTTTTAAATCTATCACATAGTCATCGTAGTTGTAGACTGGATCTACATTTTTGGTTAAATTTGAAGGCAGTATACATTGTTTTCCAAATACTAACTCGAAAGGTGTAAATCCTGTCTCTGAATGAACCGTAGTGTTGTAGCAAAAAACATAATAGGGCAACCATGTGTCCCAATCTGTATGTTTTTCTGAAACAAAGCTTCTAAGGTAAGCTCCTAAAACTTTGTGTGTGTTTTCTAATGCTCCTATGCTTTCATGGTGGTAAGCCGTAGAACTTAACTGTTCTATTTTTAACAGTTTACATATGCCAGTGAATACTTTGTTAATGAATTCGGAACCTCGATCGGAAGCTATGGTATGTGGTACACCATGTTTTAGAATAAATCATTCTACTAAGCTCTTGGCTACAGTATTTGCTTCTTTGTTTTGAAGTGGTATCGCTTCAATAAATTTCGTTAGTTCATCTTGTAAAGTTAGAATATATTTTGATCCGTGCTCGGATTCATCTTAAGGACCTACCAAATCTAAAAATATTTTATCGAAACTAGTCTCAGCTGTCGTAGTTATTGTCCTTGTTTGTCTTTTTGGTCGAACGTGTTTGTTACGTTGACAAATTGCGCAATGCTTAACATATGTCGTCACATCGTTTTGCATTCCTGTCCAAAAGTACTTCTTTCTTATGTTTCGTAACATGCGATTAATACCAGCATGTCCACTTGTTGGCAGCATATGGTAGTCGTTAAGTATAAGATTTTTCTTGTATGTGTCTGTTATTTCAATACTTTGATTATTTATTAGGTATACTTTTATTTTACTCTCTTTGAACATTTCTTGTAATTCTTTCTTCAAATCATTTATTTTATATTTATGGCTGCCACCTGAGAGTTTTCTTAATTCTTATTTAGTTATAAAAATTTTATTCACAGATAAAGGTCCGCAGATTTTCTGCACGTCCCTCAACAACATTTGAGAAAATGATGCCGATCGGGCAACTCTTGGATTCTTCTTTATTATATTTTAATGTCTCACAATTGTTATGCACGTCTCTAAGATTCACTTTGCCAAATGATTCTAATTGAGCTGGGGTGCCAATCATTGAGCAATTTATCTGCAAGCAGTTTATTTCTGGGATATATGCCAAAACTTTGTTTGGACCTAATATTTTAGTTCCCTTTATTTTTTCTAATCCTTTATTGAAACTTTTGATTATTTTTAATTCGACTATTTTTAATCCATTTTCTTGCGGTTTTAGTAACTCGGTAATTATTTGATCTTTATTTAATATTTTTGTCGGTTCTTTTCTACTGTTCGACTCGATTTTGTTGGATTGTGATCTGGTAATCACACAAATGTATAATTTTTTCAGATCTTCTGATTGAAGTGTTATTCTGCTGAGGGCATCAGCAGTACAATTATCTTTTCCGGGTGAATATTCCACATAAAAATTATATTCTTCTAATGGGTGATTTTTTAAGAGGTTTAGAACTTTTTTAAAAAAAAAAACACAAACAATTCGAAAAAATGAATGAAATATTTATTTGAATCGATAGTTTGAACCTTGCAATTTAATATTTAAAGATAATTTCATGCAAATGTTGACCGCGGCTGCGTCTCAGGTAGCCCATCCGCTGAGTCCAATTTTGGCATACTCTTTCACACATATCGGCCGGTATCTCACGAATGAATGCATGGATGTTGGCTTCCAGTGCGTCAATCGAAGCGGGCTTGTCCCTATAGACATTAGCCTTGACATACCCCCACAAAAAATAATCTAATGGTGTCAAATCGCACGATCTAGGCGGCCAATTGACCGGCCCGAAACGTGAAATTAACTGTTCACCAAACTCGCCTCGCAATTGCGCCATTGTTTCGCGTGCTGTGTGGCATGTGGCACCGTCTTGTTAAGACCACATATCATGCAAGTCAAGAACTTCCATTTCGGGCAAAAAAAAGTTTGTTATCATCGCTCGGTAGCGTTCACCATTGACAGTAACGCTGCGATTCGCATCATCTTTGAAAAAATGGGCCCAATAATGCCGCCGGCCCATAAACCGCGCCAAACAGTGGCTTTTTCGGGATGCATTGGTAGCTGTCGCAATGCTTCTGGCTGATCTTCACTCCAAATGCGGCAATTTTGCTTATTTACGTACCCATTCAACCAAAAATGAGCCTCATCGCTGAACACAAGCAGCGCGCGATGAACATTTCGAACCGAGCACGAATTTTGATAGTAAAATTCAATAATTTGCAACCGTTGTTCATTTGTAAGACGATCCATGGTTAAATTGCAAACCAAACTGAAGCTGTTTGACAGTGACACAAGGTACTAAACACACGTCAGCTGTCAAAACCAGTGTTGCCAAAACCAAACCAGCTTAAAAATCACCCTTTAGAAGTAATCCAAATTTTGTCAATATGCTTGATAGTTCTTTCAATGAGAAAAGGTAAACAAGTGGTCTGTGATCTGTTAGGATTTTAAATTTTCTTCCGAAAAGGTATGGTCGGTAATGGGCGCATTCACTAATGTAGTTTCTACGTAGTCCAAATTCAACTAGCTTTGTGAATGGAAAATTGCACTGCAAAGCTAGTCAATCCTAAACGGTCATATTAATGGCAGATGAAGAGATGTTAAATAAGAAACATTTGTGTTTTGAGAACTTTTAATAAACTTTTTTTACAGTTTAAACTAAACAAAATGTATAAAATGTATATTTTCATATTGCACCATTAATTTCATTTTGAAAATATCTTCTACCAAAAATTAAACTTGTATTTTCATCGAACAGCTGATCGTGAAATGTCAAAAGCATTATCCACTAACTTTGTAGCTGAAAATTTTACACTAGGTCGGAGGGGAAATTTCAACTAAGTTCTTAGTGGTTTTTAGCCAATTAGAGTGAGTTGACTACGTAGAAACTACATTAGTGAATGCGGCCAATGTTTGACGGCCCATACTATAGCAAGTTACTCTTTTTCGATTGTACTGTAATTTTGCTCCGCTTTATTTAGATTTTTGCTTCCATATGCTATAGGTCTGTAGTCAAAGTTTGACAAAATAGCTCCTAAAGCGAAACCAGGTGCGTCGGTTCGTAAAATAAATTCCTTGTCGAAATTTGGGAATTGTAGAACTTTAGGGCTGGTAAGAATTTCTTTGAGTAAATTGAATGATGTTTTGCAATCTTCATTGAAATCAAATTCTATATTTCTTCTTAGCAACCGGTTTAAAGGTATTGCTATAGTAGCAAAGTTTGGTATAAACTTTCTGTAGGAATTCGCAAATGCTACAAATGTTTTGACTTCGTCGGCGTTTTTAGGAATTGGAAAATTTTTCATTATACCAGATTCAGATGGATCGGATATTATTCCTTTATCAGAAATTATATGTCCTAAATATAAAACTTCCTTTCTTAGAAATGAACACTTTCCAGGGTGAATTTTTAGATTTTTACGATGTTGTTCTAAATTAAGTCCGAATACTATTAGATCATCAAGGTAAACAAAACATTTTGAATAAGTTAAACCTGACATGGCTATAGACATCATTCTGGAAAACGTGAGTAGGTAATGCGGTACCACCACGTGGGAACTTTTTTTACGACCTTTTTAATGGTTTTTTGGTGGCTGTTTGTTAATTGCTTTTTTATTGCGTTTTAATTGTTTCGTTTTCCTTTGACGGAACGAGGCGGCTGGTTTTTGACGATTTGTTTCGGGGGTGGGTGAAAAAAAAAATATGTTCACGTTGGTTGTGGTGTAATTTGAGATGGGGTTATGGGATGTTGATCATGAATGTGAGAGGAATCTTTTGTGGGGGTTCTTATGTGTTCGTATATTGAGGATCGGTATTAGATGATATATATGTCAAGTGGATTTCTTGCACTGCTGTCGGTTGATGTCTTTCAAGTGTTGTTGTAGTTAGATACATATTTTTGTGTATATTCCTGTTTGTCGTCATCAGATATGCTGAATTGTTAGATGAGGGCATCGACCTAGTCCGATAGTCCAGCATCTAGGTTGAGGGTTGAATATTGAAGTTGATATTGTGTGCGGAGTGTACTTGTGAGAAGTGTGTGTAGTTTGTTCGCTATTCGAGTTTTGATTTTTATGATAAGGTTGATGGGTGACAATGAGGTGTGAGTATAGTTCTAGTGTTTGTTTCTATATTTGTATTTTATGGTGTGTGCTGGGGTTATGTGGTGTTTGATGTTTAAAATAGGAGGTTGGGGGTTGCTTGTACGCTGACGCGCGCGCGTAGGTGTGCTGCCTGTGTAATTGGGAGTGTAAGGTTTCGTAACGACAGTGGTGTGGTTGTAGTAATAAAGGTAGTGTAGTTAATTGAAACTAATAAAGATTGAATATATACCATTAATGTGCAAATAGAATCATAAAGAAGAAAAGAAATTAAATTAGGAATTGGAAATATATTTTTCAATTATCTATCTTTAGAACATAATATGTATGCCTATACCAAAATTTTAAATAAGTGAAAGGCACGTGGCAACACCAAAAAAAAAAACAAAAAAATCAAAGACAAAGACAAAGACTTTTACACAAAGAGCTATTTTAATTTCTGGAAAGTACACCATAGGGAAGCAATCAATCGGGGGAGTATATTTTATCACTTTCAAAAATAGGACTACAATCAATACCTAACTTAACATAATGAATATCTAATAAACTAAGTACCTCAAATCTTAATATGAAGAAGAAAATATCCAATTAAATCAAGTAAATCGATATCCTCAATTTTTTAATTTCATCTATAACTGTTTTCATCGTAAAATCTTAACATTATTATTATTAAGGAAAGCACATACAAAAAAAAAAGCAAACAATTAAGGGAGTACATTTGGGCACTTTCAAATGAAAAAAAAAGACAAATTCAGCAGCAAATAAGTGCAGTCAACCGATATTCTCACCACTTTTTAATTTCATCTACAAATACCCCCATCGTAAAAATCATTGTAAAAAATGTTGTAAATAAAACTCAGAAGACACTTACTACCGATATGAAAAAAAATCGAAGGCATTAGTTGGAGAATTCGACACTTGACAAAAGAATTTAAAGAAAAGGCATGATCTCTAAAGAAAAAGGAGAGCTAACAATTTGTTTTTATAACCGCGGTCATCATCAACAAAACAAGCCGTTTCCACACTGACCAGAATCATATATACATAGTTTTAGAAAAATTCTTTCGAGAGTATAAAACCACGCTGGTCTTTCAGTTTCAAAACAGTTCGTTCGAGTTACTTAATCTGAAACATTCAAACTTCTTACTTAAATAATTAAAACAAAATGTCTTTCTTGAAGAAGATTAAAAATGCATTGAAGCAATCCGAAGAGAGGAAGCCGATTTGCAGCATTTCGAAACTAACTTTCAAAAAGAAATTCCCAATAATGTACGCCAATAGATGCACTACACGGTTTGGGGAGCAAATTTTGCTGGAGCTCCAGGACTGTGTGGTGTATCTGCCAAAACGGCTTGTTTCTAAACTTGATGATGACGATGTGAACCACTTGACTAACTGCTCGCTGGAGGTGTTGGGGCCTCGCGGGCAGTCATTTAGTCTGGACTTTCATGAGAAGGAACAACCACAACAACAGCAGCAACAACATCAACAACAACAACTACAACAACAACAGCATCAACAAGAGCAACAAGAACAGCATCAAGAACATCAAAATCAGGATGGAGATGAGCCAGATGTGAGTGGGTTAATTTCTTCACCCTCATATTTTATAAACTCGCAAAAGCGTTTATTCTATAACGAGTTTAAATAAAAAAAAAATGAAAATAAATACATATATACATTTTTATAAAATACAAATTTTACTGTTTTTATTTATTAATTTTCTGTGTATTCGCTTGGTTAAAGACATTGTTCTTTTCTTTTAAATTTTCAGCGAATTGAAGTTTTTAGCGAGATTGATACTAGAGTCAAGCGATTCAAAATAAAGGGAAGAAAAATTGAATTTAAAATCAAGCCCATACCAAAGAATGAAGAACCATCTTCATGGGTTAAAGAGGCAATTCACGACATGATTAAATTCGCTGTAGCAGGACTTGACTCAACAGATAAAGTTGGAATTACTTTCTGTGGAAAGGGATTTATCGAAAGAGGTCATGGATGGATTAATTTTAAAAATCTCTCAGAGTTGCAATTTACAGATGTTTGAGATATGATATCCAAAATATTTCAAAGTAACTCAGAAGGTTTAAGCACCGATAATTTCTGTATGTCAGTTACCTCAGTAAAAATGCCAGTAGGAGAAGGGAAAAAACCTTCTCATATGTTTAATACATTCGAGGAAGAGTGCAATAAACGCAAAGGAATCATGCAAATAAATAATGTGGATAATTTATGTTTGCCTCGAGCGTTGGTTGTAGCTAAAGCATATGCTGACAAAGAAAATGACATACAAAAATTGAGAAAAGACATCAGAAAGATTCAAACGCAAAGAGCGTTAAAACTAATCAATGATGTTCAGATCAATATACCTTCTGAAGGTTGCGGGGTTGCAGAGTTAAAACTTTTTCAAAATCACTTAAAGGACTATAAAATAACAGTCTATGAACACGGAGAAAAAGGTCGGAACATTATTTTTGAAGGAGTTTCTGTTGCAGATGAATGTGAAGGAGAGAAAAAAATTAATTTGCTGTACCATAATAAACAGTACTGTGTAATAACATCATTGACATCCGCGTTTTGTTGCAGTTATTATTGCGAAAAGTGTCATATACCATATGATGCAAAAAACCACCATAAATGTGTAAGATCCTGTCCCCAATGCCAACAAACACCTAGTTGCACGAAAACCCCAAATGAGATTTTATGTGAAGACTGCAATCGAATCTTCAGAGGAAAAGAATGTTTTGACAATCATCAAATGAGCGGTACTATTGGAAAAAAGTCTATATGTCACCAGATGAAAAGATGCCTATAGTGTCTAAAAACACACGAAGCAACACGACAGCATATTTGTAATGAATACTTTTGCAAGCAGTGTAGCAAACATGTAGACAAAAACCATCATTGCTACATTCTTCCGGACAGGAGAACACCCAATTATAAAGACTGTTTGTACATATTTTATGATTTAGAAAGCCGCCAAGAGAAAGTGATGGTAGGAGAGGCAAAATTACATGAACCAAATTTGTGTGTGTTTAAACAAAAATGTGATCAGTGCCTACATATTCCAAATTTATATTTTTGTGAAAAGTGCAAATATTCACTAAATGTAATTAGAGAAAAAGAAGACCAGCAAGATGTGGTACCCAAATTTTTAAATTACATATTAGATATTAGAAAAAAATTTAAAAAAGTAATCGTCATAGCTCATAATGGTCAAGCATATGATCATCAATTCATTTTGAATTACATTTTGGAAAAAACAAAACTGACTCCTGAATTGATCATGCGTGGAACAAAAATTATTTTAATGCAAATAGGAAATGTAAAATTTATAGACTCATTGAATTACTTTCCTATGGCATTGTCAAAACTTCCGAAAGCGTTTGATCTTCCACCAGCTTTAAAGAAAGGTTATTTTCCTCACTACTTCAATACTAAGGAAAATAAAAACTATACTGGAAAACTGCCCGCAATAGAATTTTACTCACCAGATACAATGAGGGTAGAAGACCGCAATGTCTTTTTAAAATGGTATGCCGAACATCAAAACAATTATTTTGACATGCAACGTGAACTTGTGGAATATTGCATAAGCGATGTTGAAATTTTGACCGAGGCATGTTTGACATTTAGAACATTGTTTCTCAATCAGAGTAATGTTGAACCATTTTTGGAAGCAACAACTATAGCGTCAGCATGTAATCTTGTGTTTAGACGTAACTTTCTTCTTCCAAACACTATTGGCTTAATAAAGAAGAAGCAGTTATCAACGGTGTAAGAGTTGACGGATTTTGTGAAGAAACCAGATAAATCTTTGAATATCACGGTTGCTACTATCACGGTCACCCGCTCTGTTTGAAACACAAACCTGATGATCCTCTCTTCGAAGACCCCAATGATACTTTAAATCGCAGATACGAGAGAACACAGGCCAAATCAGAGCGACTAAGAAAATTCAATTACGAAGTCATCGAAATGTGGTCTTGCGAATTCCAAAGACAATTGCACTCGTTCAATAAAGAAGATTTAAATTTTTTAAATACACATGCATTGATACTTAACTCCCCTTTAAATCCACGTGATGCTTTCTATGGCGGTCGAACGGCGAATTCGGTAAATTACTATAAGTGTAAAGAAGGGGAAAAAATTCAATATATTGACGTATGTTCTCTATATCCATGGGTTTGTAAAAATGGGAAATTTCCTATCGGACATCCAAAAGTTCACATTAATTGCTCTGACTTGAAATTGGAACATATGAACGGTCTTGTTAAATGTAAAATTCTACCCCCAGAACATCTATTGCATCCAGTCCTACCAATGAAACAAAATAACAAGCTTATGTTTTCTTTATGTAGAAGTTGCAGTAGCGAAAAAAATCAAAATCAATTTTGCACTCACTCTGATGACCAAAGATCCCTACTAGGAACCTGGGTAGTTGATGAAGTTTTGAAAGCAATTGAAAAAGGCTACAAATTACTTTATGTTTACGAAATATGGGAGTACGAAGTAATTGAATACAATCCAGATACAAAATCTGAAGGTCTTTTCACTTCGATGATGAATAAATTTTTAAAGATGAAACAAGAAGCATCGGGGTGGCCAAGCAAATGTATATCTGCTCAAGAAAAACAAAAATACATTGCTGAATTTCTCAGTAAAGAAAATATTAAATTGGAATCATCAGAAATTTGTAGCAACCCAGGAAAGAGGTCATTAGCAAAATTAATTTTAAATTCATTTTGGGGGAAATTTGGACAGCGTGAAAATCAACAGCAAACATGTAAAGGGTTTTCCAATAAGAGGTGTTATTTTGATATTCAAAGAAAAATGGAATTTTTTGAGATAAATGATCGGATGTTTATTTCATTATAAAAAGGAAGGTATACCGTTAGTAATGGAATACAACATCAGCCAAATGGCCGCCACGACCACGCTTACAGGACCATATCCTTTTCATGAAATTTTCCATAGCCAAATCGCAAAGTGGCTGCCCTATGTCCTCGATAGCCTCACGAATTCCATCTTTGAGGTCTTGAATCGACGCTGGGCTGTTGGCGTAGACCTTATCTTTCACGTGGCCATAAAGGAAGAAGTCGCAAGGTGTTAAATCACAAGATCTCGGTGGCCAATTGTGATCACCTCTTCGAGAGATAACACGGTCCGGAAACTTTTCCCGTAAAAGACCGATGGTTTCATTGCTTGTGTGGCACGTAGCGCCGTCTTGTTGAAAGTAAAAGTTTTCTAAATCAATACCATCCAATTCCGGCCATAAAAAATCATTAATCATCTCTCGATAGCGCAATCCATTGACCGTAACTGTTGCTCCAGCCTCATTTTCGAAAAAGTAAGGTCCAATGACCCCGCCGGACCATAAACCGCACCAAATAGTCACGCGTTGAGGATGGAGAGGCTTTTCAACAATAACTCTTGGGTTTTCCGAGCCCCAGATGCGACAGTTTTGCTTGTTGACGTAGCCTCCGAGGTGGAAATGGGCCTCATCAGTCAAGATGATTTTTCGATGAAATTCCGGATCATTTTCATGCATTTCAAGGACCCAATCAGCAAAGACACGACGTTGTTGATGATCAGCCGGCTTGAGTTCTTGTGTTAACTGAACTTTATAAGCCTTAAGACCCAAGTCTTAATGCAAAATACGGTGTAATGACGTTTGTGGAATGCCTAATTCTAAAGAACGACGAGAAATGGACAAACCTGGGTTTTCTTCAACACTTTGGGCTACAACAGCAATATTCTCAGTTTTTCTTGAGCGAAGTGCACGGGTTTTATTCTTCACATCACTAACTTGTCCCAACAGCTCGAATTTGTCCACCAATTTCTGTATTGCGGTCCGACAAGGTGCTTCACGACGACCCAAAAATGTTTTAGTTTTACGAACCGTCTCTGCCAAATTTTCACCATTTTTATAGTGAATTTTAATAATTTCAATGCGTTGTTGAAGCGTGTATCGTTCCATTTTTATTAATGGCGTAGTTTCTACTTGTCAAATATCAAAAAATGACAGCTTCAAAAGTGACAGCTACCGAAATAGCGGGCTATTCAAAATAACACCTCTTATTGGAAAACCCTTTATTTTAAATGACCCTTCGGATTTGTTTCTATTGCTTACACATCCTTCTGTAGATGTTTTGCATATTCTTCCGGTTAATGAAGAAAACGTTGTGATTAATTTTGAAATAAAAGAAGATGCAATGGAACCTCTATCAACGGTTAACGTTTGTGTTGCTGCCTATACAACTACACTTGCTCGTCTTAAATTATACCGTTATTTAGAAAAATTAGAAGAAAGAGTTCTTTATTACGACACTGATTCTGTGGTATACGTAAGTCGACAGGGAGAATTTGAACCACCTACTGGAGAATTTATTGGTGATATGACTGATGAACTAGAAGGCTACGGAAATGGAAGTTTTATAACTGAATTTGTAAGTGGAGGCCCTAAAAACTATGCCTTTAAAGTCTTTAGCACAAAAGATAATACTGAACACATTGTCTGTAAAGTAAAGGGTATCTTTCTAAATTACGAATCATCCCAAAAAGTTAATTTTGATACTATTAAACAAGCTGTATTAAATCATTGTTCTCAAGATAATGAAAGTATACTATTAAAATATAATAGCATTCGACGAACGCGGGAACATCAAGTGGTTTCTGTAACAGAATCAAAAACTTATAATCCGAAAGCGGAAAAACGTCGCTTCCTCGACGATCACAGTTCTGTTCCATATGGATTCAAAAGACAACGCTATGACTCAACAAATTCTTCTTCTACCTTATAAAAAACTATTGAAAAACATAAAAAAAATAACCTTATGAAATAAAAATAATTTATATTACAATGTTTTTGGTTTTATTTCTGATAAAAAGAAAAGTTTACATTTGCTTGGAATCACTTATAAACTTATTTAAAAGATGAACATTTTGAAGTGCACAACATTTTTCATGGTACATACATTTCATGATATCAGCATCAGAATTCATTTGTTTAAGCTTTGAAATTTGGGGGCATGTTTTGCAGACATCTTCAAGGTTAATTACTTCTACGTTATCATTATTAAGTAGTTTTTTTAGCCACTTTGTTTTTTCAGTCCCTTTGACGTAAACGGTTCCAATTTTAATTTTGTCTCGAAGAAATGTCTTTACTTGATGAAAATCCGTAAACCCTCCATTCCATGTTAACCCGTGATGGTTAAAAAATAACCAATGAGCTTGTTTTTTAAGTAAAGTGAGTAGTAAACTAAAGTCATATGGAGGTGAAACAATGAAATGATGATTGTGTCCATCATGGAATATGGCTATCTCCTTCAAGATGAATACGTTGTTTAACCCTTTGAAGCCTTGAAAGTCCACAATATAGCTATTATCCATTTTGTGATGTGGTTATATCTTCTTTACTTTTCCAAATGATTGTTTTATATTATGGTGGCATGTAATTAAATGATTTTGTGAACTTCTCCAGTTAATGCATTATATTCAATTACTCGATCATGTAAAATTAAGCAATACATTGATGTTGAAGGTGGAATAGGGGTTGAAGTTTTGAGTGTAATTTTTACGTCAACAGGTCCGGTTTTAATTGTTTCATTTTGACGGGAACAATCAATTACTGTGATTGGAGCGATATCCTTAAATTCTTCCCTAGTTAAAAGTGGTAGTGATTGCTTTTGGTAATAGGATTGTTGAAATTTGGTGTACATATCATATAAAATTGCATAACGATCTAGCTTAAATTTTAAATTTAAATCTTCACGAGGGTATGACTCCGAGTTCAAATGCACCTTAACATTACTGACATCACAATGATCAAATTTGCTTACGTCTTTATTTTTTTGATTTTTCCGTCCAGTTTGTAGAGCAATAATAATATATCTAGGCTTCTCCAGTTGACTTGAAGTTTTAACTGTCCATATATGGTCAGTGACTGTAGGAAGTGAGGGGTATTCGTATAATTCCCAGTTTCGAAAGTGAATTTGAATTGGTTTTGATTGGATTTGTTTTAATAATATTAGCTTATCTGAATCAGCTACGGTAATGTGAGGTACTCTCCACTGCATTTTAAAAATTGAAAGCTTTAAGTCTTCATTTTCTGTAGAGAAGTAAGAATTCTCAGTTGATCGAGTTCGAATTAAAATCAATTCATGTCTAGCATTTGTTATGATCTGTTTGTAATCTTCCGCAAATCCTAATAGACATTTTAATGGAACACAAAAGTTAAACGTACCCGATGAAAGGGCAATGTTGTCACATCCAGACCATGAAGCATTTTCCAAACACTTGCTTTCATTCTCATTCAATGATATAAAATTTTTTAGTGTTGTTGTGATCCCGACATTTTTATTGCTCTCGATATTCATTCCATTAAGTTCATAATGTATTTCTTCGAACAGAAATGCCATTGTATTATTACATAATTTAACTGTAGATGAGGGTGATCCATCGGATTTTGTAAGACCTCCTTCTATGTAAATGAAGCTTTCACTGGGTAAAATGCACAAGTCTTGCTGTTGTATGGGGATACGTATTTCATCGCTTTGATTGAAGGATTGAAGAAAAGGTGAGTAACTATGATACTCGAATTTTGTGATACTGTTATCATGGCTAGGTCGGTTGTAAATATTTAATATTTCACTCATATTTTGTTTTTTACTTTAGGGCAAATCCAAGTGTTAGTAAATAAGCTTTATTTTCGAGGGAGAGTTTTGGTCTTGTCAGGTTTGGGGTTCGAGCAGAACTAATCGAATGGCCGTGCTTAGCTTCGGATATATAATTATTATAGACCAACATTATGAAGATTTTGGGGTTAAATGCAATCGTACAGTTATTGTTTCCCCTTTAAAATTTATCAAGTCACCTTCCTGGTCTACGAACTTTAACGTCAGAGAAGTTATACGTTTGACATTCACTGGTAAATAGATAACATTTTTTGGAACTTCTATGATTTTATACCCAGCTGCAGCTTCTGGTGAAAATTCGTGAATTGTATGCACCGGATTATTGTTTAAATACGAACCAACAATGATATCACATTCGATGCGTATCACATTTACTTTGTTTATATCAACAGGTGAATCTGAGAAATGTGATACACCCGGTTTAAGAACTCGTTTAGTAAAACCCAGTAATTTTCCGATAGTTCTAGGCCTATCAAAAAATATTTCCTCATTACTTTCAACTGTTGCTTTTAATAAATTATTATTTGCTTTTATTCTAACGGTAGTGGTGGAATTTAGTAATAATATTTGATCGGTAATATATGAAGCAATATCGTCTATTTCATACGATCCTACAGGAATTTCAATGTCAAGATTTCCTACATGAAACATATTGTTTCGTTCGTCAACATTTGGTATGGAATTGTATGTTTGGAAATCAATTAATCCACAAACATAGTCCTGATCCAAGTTCAAAGGTGGAAAATATTCTGCTGTTAGATGGGAAGTATCCCCACTTAATGTTAGTGTCAACGCCATGAAAATAAGAATGCCAATGAAATAATTTTTAAATAAAACCTTTTATTTATTCAAAATAAGAATCGTATAAGAATCTCAAACATAAATGACCACAATTAACAGAGTCATAATCTTGATGCTTTGTATAATTATATTTAATATTTTTTCCTAAATAACTAATTACATCAACTGGTGGTTGAAGATTTCCGAAGCTGTCAAAATATTCAATTTGACGCCCTTTTTTGTAATACGCTACCCAATGTGTTCCAGGACCATTTGCAGAATCAAGATTAACAATTCCACACTCGTTTCTTAAGGGTTTACCTATTGGTAATTTATCACGCATAAAAACTCCTCGAAAATGTGGAATAAAAGTATTTGCGAAATTTCTCAAATCCAATTCGTTCAATGCACGATCGGGTAGCGTATTTAAAAGTTTTTTGCCTCTGGTTGCAAATATAGTCCGAGTCCCTTTCTATATGGTTTTATATGTAAGCCATGTCCAACTGCAATCGATTCCATTTTTTTATTATGACGCTTTTTTTCCTCTAGATCTTTTTTAGCAACAACAACATCATTTACAGCTTTATAAACACCTGCAGCTCCCCCTGATAAAGCTCCAAGAGCTGAAAGTCCAGCAAATATAGGAAGAAGAAATGGAATTGCTCCACCGGTTTTTGGTACAGAAATAACTCTAGGTGTCTTTATGCTATTGGCGTTCTTCTTAAATGTTTTCTTAGCAGATGATAATGCTATTCGAATAGCTTTCTTCAGCTGGAACGGGGGGAGAACTTTTCCAAAATTGCGTTGAATAACTTCTCCAATATCTTTTATTACTCCTCTAAAGGAAAGTTTTTTAGTTGCTCCTCTACCTCCTCCTCCTACTCCTCTTCCACTTTTAAATGTTTTTCGTTTACTTTTTGAACAACCCATACTTACCCATTTTACTTTTGCTTTCATAAGATTAGTAACTAGTAGTGCGTTTGCTCGCTCAGCTATATTTGCGTCTTTTGATTTCGCTCGCTGCCAGGCTTTTTCATATAAAATCTTATCTACGTGGTGTCGATCAGAGGTATTTTTTATTTTAGAATAAGATATATCGTGTTCTTTGCATGCTTGATCAAGCAAATTGATTCCAGGATCACCTCTAGCTAAACGTTTTTGAAGTTTTGTTCCAGGTCCACAGTACTGATAACCAGGAAGATGTAGCTCAAGAGGTAGTTTGTTAATAACAGAATTTATCAAACCTTTTCCTTTAGCGTAAGCTCGTCGACTGTGTAACTTTTTTGAAAAATCAATCATTTTATACAGATAATGTGTACATTATTTTACGGTGGTTGGAAATGCAATGACATCGTTTCAAATATAAACTTTGTATATATATGAAATCATTTAGTTCTTATCACCATGCGGTTCATTAAACAACTACACCAGTTACCAATAAAAAACATGGATATGGGTAAAAGAGTTGTAACAACAAAGCATAGTAAACTTTTACCAAATAGTATAAGAGGAATAATCACAGGCCCCTCAAATTGTGGTAAAACAAATGTTATGATGAGTTTGCTACAACATTCGAATGGATTGAGATTCGAAAATATTTACATTTATTCTAAATCTCTACACCAACCAAAGTATGAGTTTCTTCGAAGTGCCATCAAACCAATAAAAAATATGGGATTCTTTACTTTTTCCAACAACACTGATGTTATTCCCCCTGAAAAGGCTAAGCCAAATTCTATATTTATATTTGATGATATTGCCTGCGAAAAGCAAGACACTATTCGGACTTACTTTAGTATGGGTCGGCATTATCATATCGACAGATTTTATTTGTGTCAAACATATACAAGAATACCAAAACATTTAATTCGAGACAATGCTAATTTTCTCATAGTCTTCAAACAGGATGATATGAATTTGAAACACATTTATAATGATCATGTCAATACGGATATGACCTTTAATACCTTTCAAAAAGTATGTGCAGAATGTTGGAACACCAACTACGGGTTTTTGGTAATTAACAAGGATAGTCCCTTAAATGAAGGACGTTATAGAAGAGGATTTGATTGTTTTCTAAAGCTATAAGGAGATTGCATTATCATTAATTCAGTTTAGAGCAGTTTGGTGGGAATATAAACAGTTCAAATCAGTTCAGGAACCAGTTAAGAACGATACGGAGGCAGTTAAAAGCGGTTAAAACCAGTTAGTAAACAGTTAATAAACGGTTCAAACCAGTTGCGGAAGCAGTTAAGAACGATATGGAGGCATTTAAAAGCGGTTCAAACCAGTTAAGAAACAGATTAGAAACGGTTCAAACCAGTTCAGGAGCAATACTCTGCATCTGCTTTAAAAACTGATCACGTAACTATATTCTGTCATATGTATAGAAATGTTCTATGAGAGCAGTTCAGAAAAGTTAAGTGAACACAAAATAGTTTTAAAAACTGATTCTGTACAGTTTGGAGACCATCATTCTTCATCAAAGAAGATCAATATCAAACTAGATTTAAATCCTCTAGAAAGATTTGTTCAAGGAATACGACACTTATTAACCGATTGTCTCTGTAAAAAACGTCATCAATATGATGAACATTGATGTAAAATTAACAAAAGAGCTTATCAAAACCACCAATGATCTAAGAAATAAATACAAAGCTCTGAGAAATGGGAGAGAAGCTTACGAAACTCAAATAGAAGAAACCCTTAAACCAATTACTAAACCTCTAAACAAAATGTATTTGAAAGTCCAATGAAGAAAATAAAGCACATCTTGAACGAAGAATTTATCACTCCGCCTAACACTTCCGTTAGTTCTTTCATTACTTCTACAGGAGCTGTTACTCAAAAACATCACAAAGAAACACCAAAAACTTCAAATCAACATCTTAGATACCGTGACTTTGCAAAACAGTTATTATTACAAGAAGAATTTCAAGATCTGCCAAAAACGTATTTAGATTTATTTGTAAATAATTCCAACTTAATTGATAACGTATATGGTATACATTTAAAAAAAGGAAAGTTTTACATTGGAAATGCCGAATTTAATGTTCAAGGAAAAGATTTACAAGTTAAAAATAAGAACTTTGAAGGAACAAATGGATTATATGAGCTAATATTTAAGAAAATACCTGATAAATCCATCTACAATGATGAAGATTTACAAAATTACAAGACGATATTATATGATACCAATGCACATAGGGTTTCTTATGACTCGAAAAAACAAGTTCGTGGCAATCGTGGTTATAAATACAAAAATATAATACGTAAATTATTTGGAAATAGCACACATAATAGCCCTAATTTGTCACCTACAACTATAGGAAGTGGATTGATGCAGTTATCAAAAATGAAAAAAGACTATATATTCTGGGATGATCCCAATGAGCTTGTAGATCGAATGAGACTTCTAATTGCTTCACATCAATCCGGGCATAATAATCACTCTAACGAAATTGTTTCAATCATTGAAGAGCTGAAAGAATCAAATATTATTTTATAAAAAGTAAAAAAAAAAACATGAGTATTGATAAATTTGGACGTTTTTCGAATAGATCATTCCCCCGAATGGGGGCAAAAGGGGAAAAAGGCGAGCAAGGACCACCGGGTGCACAGGGTGAACGAGGATTGTCTGGGGCTCCTGGCGAGGGATTTCTTATTACGAAAAACGGCAATTATAACTTAAACTGGAAACGTTTACAAAACATTCAAGAACCACAAGAAAAAGGAGACGCCACTACTAAAAATTATGTAGACGAAAAAATTGAACAAGTTAGACAATACTTTCAAATTGAAATTGAAAAATACTTAAATAAAGATAAACATGTCATATCTACTTAAACATAATTTAGTCTTTACTTATATACCGATGTGATCAGTCATTAATTCGTGATGTCCAAAATAAAGCCTACATTGATATTCGATGAAATCTTAAAGGTCGTTAAAGAAAATAAGAACATCTTACTAGACGAACATCATGAGGAGCTTTTGAACTGTATAGTCTTCTTGAAACGATTTATTAATGTATCCTCGACAACGACTGATTATGGCTGTCATTTTGTTAACTGTCCTTGGTCTTCAAATTTATGCAAAGAAGGACCAGATACATGTGCGTGCTACATGGTTGAAAATAGGTTGATAAGAATTAACAAATTGATGGCGTTGTATAAAAGACTAAAATAAATATTTTAAAAACAATGTCTTTAACATTCTGTTTGTTAAATTCAGTTTGCATTCACAATTCAATTGAAAAACATGTCTCCTTCAAAAATTAATTTAGTCGCTGATGAATTTCTATCATTTTTAAAATCCAATCAACACATCATACATGAGGCACACTTTTCCGAAGCTATGCAGTGTATTTCTTTTGTAAAGAGATTTAAAGAAAATGATTATACTATGTCTCAGAAGGGGTTTCATTTCCTGAGATGCCCTTCAAACTCTTCACCAAATTTGTGCAGTGAAGGACCAGATACTTGCGCATGTTATCAAATTAAGGTTAAAATTTATAAAATTAAGAGAATTGTGAATTTTTATAAGAACATTTTAAATGAATAAACTAATAAGAAGGCAAAATGTTTTGTTGTTTTAATCATTCTGTACAATGATGAGTAAAAGAGAAGTTGTCGAAGAACTACATAAGTCAGCAAGGAGAAATTTCAAAAAGAGGCGAGTCATTATCAAGGGACTTGATGATTTATGGCAGGCTGACCTTGTCGAAATGGGGGCGTATTCAGCAGATAATAAAAATAATCGATATCTTCTAACTGTAATTGATGCATTTTCTAAATTTGCTTGGACAGCTCCCATTAAAAATAAAACCGGATCGAGTGTCACTGAAGCTATGAAAAACATATTAAAAAAAGGTCGCATTCCAAACAATTTACAAAGAGATGACGGGAAAGAATTTTTCAACACTACTTTTCAAAATCTTATGAAAAAACATCAAATCAATCATTATTCGACATTTACATCTCTTAAAGCTTCGATTGTCGAACGATTTAATCGCACTTTGAAAACCCTTATGTGGAAAGAGTTCAGTGCTAATGGTTCATATTGCTGGATTGATATAATAGATACACTAACTAAAAAGTACAACAATTCAAAACATCGTACTATTAAAATGAAGCCGTCCAAAGTCAATGCTGCAAATGAAAAGCAAATACTATCAACAATATATGATCACATCAAAATTCATATTGCTCCAAAGTTCAAGGTGGGAGAATTTGTCAGAATAAGTAAATACAAACATGTATTTGATAAGGGATACACACCGAATTGGACAACAGAGATCTTCAAAATAGCCAAAGTTCAACATACAAATCCAGTTACATATCTATTAGAAGACTATCAGGGGCGCGGGCGCCCCATCAAAGGAGGGTTTTATGAGCTGGAATTACAAAAAAACAAAGTTTCCCGATACATATCTCATCGAAAAAGTGCTTCGAAGGAAAAAAGATCGATTACTTGTAAAATGGCTTGGTTTTGCATCCGATCACAATTCATGGATACCTGTTTCAAAAGAAAATAAATAAAAACCATATTTTCAGTATATTTTCAAAATAAAAAACTTTATTTTATTAAAATGATTTCACTTTTCTTTTATTTAAGAAATATTCGTACTCATTCTATTCCAAAAATAGCAACCTTTCACTCCAAATACACAGGCAGCACACCTACGCGCGCGCGTCAGCGTACAAGCAACCCCCAACCTCCTATTTTAAACATCAAACACCACATAACCCAAGCACACACCATAAAATACAAATATTGAAACAAACACTAGAACTATACTCACACCTCATTGTCACCCAGCAACCTTATCATAAAAATCAAAACTCTAATAGCGAACAAACTACACACACTTCTCACAAGTACACTCCGCACACAATATCAACTTCAATATTCAACCCTCAACCTAGATGCTGGACTATCGGACTAGGTCGATACCCTCATCTAAGAAGTCAGCATATCTGATGACGACAAACAGGAATATACACAAAAATATGTATCTAACTACAACAACACTTGAAAGACATCAACCGACAGCAGTGCAAGAAATCCACTTGACATATATATCATCTAATACCGATCCTCAATATACGAACACATAAGAACCCCCACAAAAGATTCCTCTCACATTCATGATCAACATCCCATAACCCCATCTCAAATTACACCACAACCAACGTGAACATATTTTTTTTTTCACCCACCCCCGAAACAAATCGTCAAAAACCAGCCGCCTCGTGCCGTCAAAGGAAAACAAAACAATTAAAACGCAATAAAAAAGCAATTAACAAACAGCCACCAAAAAACCATTAAAAAGGTCGTAAACAAAGTTCCCACGTGGTGGTACCGCATTACCTACTAACGTGCTGGGTGAAATTTGCAGTCCCATCGGAAGACGTTTAAGCTGATAGTGACCATTTTCCGTTGAGAAAGCTGTACAAGGTCTACTCGCAGAATCTAGCTCCATTTGATACTACCCTTGGCTAAGATCTATGCATGTCATAAATATCCGTAATGTTAGGTAAAGGAAACTTATCATCTTCTTTTGAATCATTTACCTTCCTATAGTCACTAACAAGTCTAAATTATTGTAATCCAGTAATCGGATCTTTTTTCTTGGGTACAACTAATATTGGGGAATTCCATGCGGAAATAGAAGGTTCGATAATTTCATCTGCTAACATTTTTTGTACTTCTTCTTGTATGCCTTGTTTCTGTGAGTGGGGTAGTCTGTAAGGTTTAGTATATTTAGGTGAAATTGCTTGTTTGAGTGTGATATGAGCCTGACCTATGTTAGTGTATGTTAATTTATCATGATCAAGGTGAAAGATATCTTGAAACTTGGAGCAGATATTTATAATTTCAGTCTTTTCTTCGTCGCTTAATGTGTCAGAATTAGTTTCGGCGAGTACATTTTTTGTTCGGGATGTTATGGATTTATCTGCGTTTTCGTATTTACACCTAAACTATCAATTACAATTTTTATAATATTCAATAACTAGACGCAAATTACTTCAGATACATAGTGTCATATCAGCTATTTTTGACTTACTTCATTTAATATACTGACCTAGTAAGAGTCATAAAATGACAACGGAACAATAAATAAAACAAATTGTATTCGATTTTGAGCTACCAAACTAAATGTTTTTTATTTAAGGGCTCCTGGCAAGATCGCCATGTAACGTTGGTGGTTCGAGTGATTCGAGGAACCCATTCGCGTTAGCGGTTAAGCTTAATTGCTTTGACCTGGTAAGCAAAGTATTGCTAAGTTAGCCAGGTATAGGTTTAGAACAGAGAAATGACAACTAGAGTTATTATTGAGCTAAAGAGCCCTTAACAATTTTTATAACATTCATTTTTTTTTATCTTTTCGGTTTTGTATGGCACAAACTATGCACAACACAGCAAATATTTGCTTTTTTAAGAAAATCGTAATTTTGCAAAAAAATGTATCCGTAAAATTTGCAAAGTTGCGAATTTTGGAAAAATATTTACGGCACACGGCAGCATAAGTTGAGCACATTACAGCACATCTCTTTTTTTTTTGAAAATCCAAAATGGCAATGCTAACTTTACGCTATGGGGTTTCGCAAAATTTACTACCACCCATAAAAGTTGCAAATATGAAATTTTTTTTTATCTTTTCGATTCTTCGAACGAAAGTACAATGCAGCACAACTTTGAAATTTAAAAAAATCTTAATTTTGCGAAAAATTTCATCCGTAACATTTGCAAAGTTGCGAATTTGAAAAATATTGACGGCACTAGGCAGCACAAGTTGAGCACATTACAGCACAATTTTTTTTTTTTTTTAATCCAAAATGGCGATGCTAACTTCACGCTATGGGGCCTCGCAAAATTTAGTATCTTAGAACGAGAAATTGTGTACAATACAGAACAGCTTTGGAATTTAAAAAAATCGTAATTTTGCAAAAATTTTCATCCGTAACATTTGCAAGGCTGCGAATTTTGCAAAAAGATTTACGGCACAAGGCAGCACAAGTTGAGAACATTACAGCACAACTTTTTTTTTTTGAAAATCCAAAATGGCGATGCTAACTTCACGTTATGGGGCTTCGCAAAATTTACTATCACCCATAAAGTTGCAAATATTAAAATTTTTTTATCTTTTCGGTTTTGTATAGCATAAACTAAGCACAAAACATCACAACTTAGCTTTTTAAGAAAATCGTAATTTTGCAATAAAATGTATATGTAAAATTTGAAAATTTGTGAATTTTGGAAAAATATTTACGGCACAAGGCAGTGTAAGTTGAGCACATTACAGCACATCTTTTCTTTTTGAATATCCACCCGTTAAAGTTGCAAATATGCAAAATTTTTTTTCTCTTTTCGGTTTTGTATGGCACAAACTAAGCACAAAACAGCACATATTAGCTTTTTAAGAAAATAGTAATTTTGCAAAAAAATGTATCCGTAAAATTTGCAAAGTTGCTAATTTTTGGAAAATATTTTCGGCACAAGTTGAGCACATTACAGCACATCTTTTTCTTTTTTGAAAATCCAAAATGACGATGCTAACTTCACGCTATGGGGCTTCGCAAAATTTACTATCACACATAAAAGTTGCAAATATTCAAATTTTTTTTATCTCTTCGATTCTTAGAATGAAAAATTATGTACAGTACAGCACAACTTGGAAATTTAAAAAATCTAAATTTTGCAAAAAATTTCATCCGTAACATTTGCAAAGTTGCGAATTTCGCAAAAATACTAACGACACAAGGCAGCTTAAGCTGAGCAAATTATTGAACATCTTTTTTTGAAAATCCAAAATGGCGATGCTAATTTCACGCTATGGGGCTTCGCAAAATTTAGTATCACCCATAAAAGTTGCAAATATGCAAATTTTTTTTATCTTTTCGGTTTTGTAAAGCACAAACTAAGCACAAAACAGCACATATTTGTCTTTTAAGAAAATCGTAATTTTGCAAAAAAATGTATCCGTAAAATTTGCAAAGTTCCGAATTTTGGAAAAATATTTACGCCACAAGGCAGCACAAGTTGAGCACATTACAGCACATCTTTTTTTTTTGAAAATCCAAAATGGCGATGCTAACTTCACGCTATGGGGCTTCGCAAAATTTAGTACCTTAGAACAAAAAATTGTGTACAATACAGCACAACTTTGAAATTTAAAATAATCTTAATTATGCAAAAAAATTCATCCGTAACATTTGCAAAGTCGGGAATTTTGCAAAAATATTTACGGCACAAGGCAGCACAAGTTGAGCACATTGCAGCACAACTTGTTTTTTGGAAAATCCAAAATGGCGATGCTAACTTCACGCTATGGGGCTTCGCAAAATTTACTATCACCCATAAAAGTTGCAAATATGCAAATTTTTTTTGTTATCTTTTCGATTCTTAGAATGAAAAATTGTGTAAAATAGAGCAGATATTTGAAATTTTAAAAAATCTTAATTTTGCAAAAAAATGTATCCGTAAAATTTGCAAAGTTGCGAATTTTGGAAAAATATTTACGCCACAAGGCAGCACAAGTTGGACACATTACAGCACATCTTTTTTTTTTGAAAATCCAAAATGGCGATGCTAACTTCACGCTATGGGGCTTCGCAAAATTTAGTACCTTAGAACAAAAAATTGTGTACAATACAGCACAACTTTGAAATTTAAAATAATCTTAATTATGCAAAAAAATTCATCCGTAACATTTGCAAAGTCGGGAATTTCGCAAAAATATTTACGGCACAAGGCAGCACAAGTTGAGCACATTGCAGCACAACTTTTTTTTTTGGAAAATCCAAAATGGCGATGCTAACTTCACGCTATGGGGCTTCGCAAAATTTAGTACCTTAGAACAAAAAATTGTGTACAATACAGCACAACTTTGAAATTTAAAATAATCTTAATTATGCAAAAAAATTCATCCGTAACATTTGCAAAGTCGGGAATTTTGCAAAAATATTTACGGCACAAGGCAGCACAAGTTGAGCACATTGCAGCACAACTTTTTTTTTGGAAAATCCAAAATGGCGATGCTAACTTCACGCTATGGGGCTTTGCAAAATTTACTATCACCCATAAAAGTTGCAACTGGCGGTCAGCCATCAGCCGAATAGGGGGAATAACATGTAGCATACGAAAACATGCACGTGCCGTAACTATTCGGGACTGGTGGAAGTGTGATCATAGCCTCTTCGCGGCGGCCGCTAGAAAGAAGCCTTTAAAAAGGTTTGGCTAATATGATCAGGCTGGTTCCACAGGTTGGCAACAGGTTAATTCCCTGTTCCGTAAAACTAAACGAATTTCGAGACCTACAACAAGCCTCGGAAACGGACTGATCTCACGACGACAACCCACGCAAAGATAACGGAAAAACGATTTACGAATTTTCTTATGGAACGTACGATCGCTCTATAGAGCTCGAGCTCCTCAGCAGCTAGCCGATGCCCTGTCAAAATATAAAGCTGACATAACAGCACTATAAGAAATTAGATGGACAGGGAATGGTGTTCTACAGAAGAAAGATTATGACTTATATTACAGCTGTCATACAAAACACCATGTGCTCGGGGTAGGCTTCCTAGTCGGCGAAAAAATGAAGTCTGCCATCATCGGCTCTAACGCTATAAGCGAAAGGCTATGCACCCTTCGCGTGCGAGGCAAATTTAAGAACATCAGCCTCATTAACGTTCACGGACCTACGGAGTAGTCCTCAGATGAAGAAAAAGAGACTTACTACGAACAAGTCGAGAGGGCCCTCAATGCCTGTCCAAGGTATGACATAAAAATCATCCTTGGCGATTTGAATGCAAAAATAGGTCGGGAGCCGGTATTCAGGCATTACGCAGGCACCCATAGTTTGCATGAGAACACTAATGGCAATGGACTTCGAGTCTTAGAATTGGCAGCATCGAAAAACATGGTCGTTGCGAGTACCAGGTTCCCGCGTAAAGATATCTATAAAGCCACCTGGGTATCAATTGAAGGAGTTCTAGGAAAAACAAAATTCCCATTTATTTATTGTAAAAGATGTTTATTTGTTGAATACTTAACGAGAATTGAATTATGAAAATATTATATATCGAAACAAATATGTCAATGAATATGGTTTGGAATGATTAATTAAATTAAATGTAAACAAGTGATATATTAACAAGTAAAATTAAGATTAAATTATAAATAACATGTTGTGGCATTGCCACACTATTCCCCTACGAATTAAAAATGATAATGATAATATAAGAATAAATGACATTTATGTATAGGGATTGAAACGATCCGGAAGTTTCACATGTCGTCCTGAACGAGTTGTTGTTGTTTGTTTTTTAATATCAGCCGAATTGGATGCTGATGGTAGAGTTGTTACTTTTGATGAATTTGTAATGTCTTCTTGTAACACGTAGGCTGGTTTTATTCGATCAATTGAAACTTTCATTGTTTGACCATTGATTCAAAGTTGCGGTCTTTTGGTCACGAGGCAGAATTTCGTATGGTTCTGTGTATGGTGGTTGCAGAGATTTACGAATACTACCAATTTTCAGAAATGCATAGCGACAGTTTGTGAGGTCTTTGAAAATGAATGTTCCAGGTTGAGAACGTCTTGAGGCAGGTGTTGGTCGCAAGCGTGAAATATTTTTCCGCAGACGATTAAGAAAACTTGTTGGATTTTCCAGTGTTTGATTTTCTGGCAATTGTTGTAGCATCTCTCCAGGTAGTCGAAGTGTTTCTCCATAAACAAGTTCTGCTGGTGTGGCATTCATATCATCTTTGAAAGCCGACCGTATTCCAAACAAAACTAGTGGAAGTGCTTCAACCCATTTTTCTTTCGTATGGGCCATAATAGCAGCTTTTAATTGCGATGAAAGCGCTCGATCATGCCATTGACTTGAGGATGCTAACTCATCGTGTAATGGAGTTCAATACCAAATAGTTTAGCGATGTCTCTAAAGCTGTATGAGGTGAATTGAGATCTTCTATCGATGGTTAACTTTTGCGGCCAACCAAAACGAGATACCCAACATGACAGAAATGCTTAAGATACAGCTTCAGCAGTGATGGATTGGATAGGACACACTTCGGACCAACGTGAGAAACGGTCCGTAACAGTTAGGCAATATCGAAAAGAGTTTACTGGAGGCAATGGTCCGATGATATCAGCGTGTACATGCGTAAATCGCCTTGATGGTGTTGCAAAATTTCCTAATGTAGATTTAACATGGCGAGAGATTCTTGAACGTTGGCAAGATAAACAAGAACGAGCCCAAATTTGACAATCTTTACGCATCGAAGGCCAGATGAAACGGTCGCCAATTAATTTGGAAGATGTTTTTACTCCTGAATGGCTTAGGTTGTGTAGTTGATCTGTTGACGATAAAATTTTGTTACAAAAGGTCGTGGCTTACCTGTAGATGTATCGCAGTATAAAAATATTGATGTGCCAGGTACCGAAACTCTTTTTAGATCGAGCGATGTGGTATTTTGTTTCAGTAAGTCTTGAAGTTCTTCATCTCTATCCTGTGATGCAGCTAGTGTTTGATGATCTACGGTGGAAGATATTGCTTCTAAAAGGGCATCAACAACAATATTTCAGCTCCATTGATATGTTGAATGTCCGTAGAAAACTCAGCGATGAACGATAAGTGATTTAATTGAACTGCTGATAATCTATCTCGCTTTTGTTGAAACGCGAAAATCAAGGGCTTGTGGGCAGTAAAAATAGCAAACTGTTGACCTTCTAAAAGATGGCGAAAATGTTGAATTGCTAAATATATAGCAAGAAGTTCTCGATGGTAAGTTGGCCAGGAATTTTCCCTTGCGGATAATTTCTTTGAGAAGAAAGAAAGTGGTTGCCAAATTCCATTTATCCTTTGCATTAAACAAGCGCCAATTGAGTGACTAGATGCATCAGTAAAAAGACCAAGTTTTGCTCAGTGACAAGGATGGACGAGAAGAGTTGCGCTAGATAAGCCGTCTTTACAACTGCAGAATGCTTTTTCTAACCCTGGAGTATATGGAACAGGTTGGGATCCTTTCAGTTGTGGATTACTAATGGCGTTGTGAAGTGGTACTTGAAGTTCAGATGCTTTCGGAATGAATCTTCAGTAGAAATCAACCATGCCAAGAAAACGACGAAGACCTTTTGCTGTCTTTGGAAGTGGATAGTCTTGAATTGCTTTGACACGTTCTTGAGGTGGTTTGATTCCATCGGCGTTAATCGTGTGTCCCAAAAATTTCACTTCTGAAACTCCAAAGACACATTTCGATGGGTTGATGACCATTCCGTAGTCTGAGAGCCTTTGAAAGATGATGCGCAAGTGCTTCATGTGTTCGTCCGAGGATTTTGAATAGACCAGGATGTCATCAAGCATTCATCCATTCAACGTTGGAAAGTATTTCCAGCATTCCTTAGTTCAAAAGTCATAAAAAGGAACTCGTAAAATCCAAATGGAGTAGCAATAGCAGTTTTGCAAACGTCATCTGGATTTACTGGGATTTTTTGATATGCTTTCAATAAGTCAATGGTTGAAAAGATTTTACTTCCATGGATGTTATTTGTGAAATCATGGATATGACGTGCAGAGTAAATATTATTATTATTAATTATGCGGGCATTCAATGCTCGGTAATCTCCACAAGGACGCAAACCATTTTTTCCCTTGCGTGCCAAATGAAGCCGTAAAGACCATGGTCAGATGGTTGAATGGTTCCAGCTAGTAGCATGTCCTTGAATTCTTTTTTAGCAACTTTAAGTTTTTCCGGAGCTAAGCGACGAGGACGAGAAGACACTGGGGGGCCTGAAGTTATTCGAATGTGGTGTATGGTTTTGTGCTTAATAACTCTGGGCAAACCAGCTGGACGAGTAATGTCTTGAAATTCAGTCAGGAGATGAATTGTTGACCGTTTTCACACTGTATTGTTTTACTTCTGCGGTTTGTCCTTTTGATTGCAGACCATTGAAAGTACCTATAAGACGTCTTGATTGGCAATCTGGTACCAAATGATAATGGGCGAGGAAATCTGAACCGATGATGGGTATGCTAACTTCAGCAACGATGAATCTCCAAACGAAACTTCGCCGAAGTCCTAAGTTCAATTCAAGATTCAGGAAACCAAATGTCTTGATTTTGCTATCATTTTCAGCGCTGAGGTCATAATCGGTTGCAGGGCGTCGTTCTGAAAGTAGATGAGAAGGAAAACAAGAGAGATCAGGTTCGGTATCGATAAGAAATTGGTGTTTTGATTTCTGGTCAGTAACGAAAAGACGGCTCCCAGGAATTTTGCAGTCATTCGCCGTCATTATGAACTGCGGTTAGTGTTTTCCTAAAAACTGCATGGTTTGTTACATTTTCGAGCGTTGTGCTGATATTTTTTATGAAACCAGCACCAGCCTTCTCTTTTCGCTGATCTGGATCTATTTCTTGCGAATGGTTTTCCTCGGCTACTTGAACGGCCGCGATAATTCTGATTGGTTGACATTTCAGCAACTTGCCTTGTCAGATTGTCTATAGCGTCTAAAATTCTTGAGTTAGGTTCAGGATCTTTTGTGTTCGTTGTTGAAGTAGCATGGACGGCCAGAGGAAAAGGAGCTGGAGAAACTTCGACTATCTTGTCTGCTAGCTCCGAAAGCTGGTCGGGGCATAGATCTGATCTTGAAGTTAATATAGCCTGGACGTGTTGTGGTAGTCGTCTTAGCCATAGTTGACGCAAAAGATTGTCTTGCAATACTGAAGGACCAGCAAGAGAACGAAGATGACGAAGAAATTGTGACGGTTTACGGTCCCCAAGTTCTTCGTCACTGATTAGTTGTCGGACACGTTGCTCTTCTGATGCCGACAAACGTTCGACGAGCTTCTTTTTCAAAAGCTGTATGGGTTCTGAGGTGGCATGGAAGTAATGATGTCTTCCACTTCAGTAACTACAAGTGTGTCTAGCTGTGAAACAACATAATGAAATTTGGTTACCTCCTTGAGAAAACCATAAACTGGGCCGCTCTGCCCAAAATGGTGGCAATTTTACTGCAACCTGATGAATAGCTGGTTGGGATGCACGTCCTGACTTCTGGTCTTGGTGTTGAGGGATTTGCTGCAATAGTCGAGCATTTTCTTCTCATAATGCGATAAGTTCAGCTTGAGGTTGTTCGGTAGAATTTGCCATCTTACCTGATTCCAAATATTTCTTGCTACACTGGGATCCTGCTTTTATCTCGAGTCAGGGGTCACCAATTTAGGAAAAACAAAATTCCCATTTATTTATTGTAAAAGATGTTTATTTGTTGAATACTTAACGAGAATTGAATTATGAAAATATTATATATCGAAACAAATATTTCAATGAATATGGTTTGGAATGATTAATTAAATTAAATATAAACAAGTGATAAATTAACAAGGAAAATTAAGATTAAATTATAAATAACATGTTGTGGCATAGCCACAGAGTCACTCGTAACCAAATTGACCACGTGTTGATAGACCGTCGCCACTACTTGAACTTGATGACGGTACGAACGTACCGAGGTGCCAATATCGACTCGGATCACTATCTTGTTGGTATGGTTTTCCGAGGGCGGATTGCCTTGCGAAGACGTATTGCATCCGCCGATCAGGTTCGAATCAACACGGCTGCTCTGCGCAATGAAAACACCAGTAACACCTTTGGTAATGCGTTAGGACTCGCCCTAGAACTGGGTAGAGTAATGCCTGGAGCCAGTATGCTGGGCGTAGATGAGAAGTGGACACGCCTTAAGAATACTGTCATTAGTACTGCCAACTCCATCTTAGGCAGCAGTCGTAGAAATCGGAACGACTGGTTTGATGATGAATGCAAGCTAGCGACTGAACGTAAGAATGTTGCGTACCGAGCAATGCAACAATCTCATAGAACGCGGGCACGCGAAGACGAACATAAAGAGCTCAGAAGAATTGAAAAACGGCTTCACAGACAGAAAAAATCAGCCTGGGAGAAGAACATAATTTGTGAAATAGAGAAAAGCCGAGAGCGAGGTCAGCACCAGGAGCGGAAGTTCTACCAATCCGTCCGAAACATGACGCAGTACACACCACGCTGCACATACTGCAAGGACGGAGAGGGAAATTTGAACACCGATCCTCAAAGTATACTGGAGCGATGGGAAGTGTACTTCAATGAATTGCTAAATGGTCAGCTCACTGCAGAAGTGGAGGCTCCACTACTTCAAGAAGAGTACCCTATGTTGCCGCCACCAAGCATAGAAGAGGTTGAGAAGGCTATAGGCCGACTAAAGAAAAGCAAAGCCCCGGGAGCCGATGGTATCCCAGCCGAACTATTTCAACACGGTGGGCCAGCTTTACGTCAAGCAATTCATGAGATTATAGTGTACGTATGGGAGCATGAAGAAATTCCAGAAGACTGGCGAAAAGGTATAATTTGCTCCGTACATAAGAAGGGAGATGTCACAACGTGCAGCAATTATAGAGGTATCACGTTGTTGAGTACCGCCTATAAGATACTCTCCTCTATCCTACAAGACCGGATAACCCCATACGCTAAAATCATCATCGGACAATATCAGTGTGGTTTCATTCCAGGCAAATCAACAACTGATCAGATCTTTACCCATAGGCAGGCGATGGAAAAATGTCTAGAATTAAACATCCCAACATACCATCTGTTTATAGACTTTAAGGCCGCCTACGATAGCATAGCCAGGGTAGAACTTTACAAAGCCATGAGAGAATTCAGAGAATTGACACGACTATGTAGGTTGATCATGACCAACGTAACAAGCAAAGTAAAAATAACCGGATTGCTATCCAAACCAATCAACATCTTTAATGAACTCCGACAAGGGGATGGTTTGGCCTGCCTCCTCTTCAACCTGGCGTTGGAGAAAGCAATCCGTGACGCTGGCACGGCAACAAGAGGGACCATTGTCAAGAGGTCCAGCCAGGTACTGGCTTACGCAGACGACATCGACATCATCGGAAGAACCGAGCAATCTGTACATGATTCCTTCATCCAGATCGAGCAGGCGGCACAAAATCTGGGGCTGCACATTAGTGAAGGTAAAACAAAGTACATGGTGGCGTCGAATTCGAGAGGAACAGTTGGTCAAACAATCAAGGTAGCGGAGCACGAATTTGAAGTGGTGCAATCCTTTAAATACCTTGGGTCAATAGTAGCAGCCGATAACAATATAGAAGAAGAAATACGCGGGCGGCTTCTCAAATCCAACAGAGCCTACTATAGTCTGTCAAAGCTCTTCAATTCCAGAAATCTCACCATAACTTCAAAACTGCTGCTGTACAGGACCATGGTCCTGCCAGTACTCACATATGGATCCGAGACTTGGGTGCTTAGCAAAAGGCACTCCGACCTCTTAGCCGCGTTCGAGAGAAAAGTCTTAAGGAGAATTGTTGGCCCCATATGTGTGGAAGGACGATTCCGGAGACGGTACAATCATGAATTGTACGCAATCTACCTTGAAGCGGATATCGTGACAGAAATAAAGCTCGGTAGACTCCGGTGGGCAGGGCACCTAGCTCGCATGAGCGAAGATGAACCTGGTCGGAAAGTTCTTTGTGGTACATTCTATGGTAGACGACAGCGTTGTAGACCATGCTTGCGCTGGAGAGATGGCGTAGACCAGGACGCCCGGAGCCTTGGGGTGCGCAACTGGATGGCGGCGGCTCGAGACCGGGATGGGTGGAGAGACTTGTTGAAGGAGGCCAGGACCGGACCCCGGTTGTCGAGCCGATGATGATGATGATGATCGGTCTGCCCACTCAGATCACTCAAGCTCGTATATGTGGTATGGGCTCGACGGAAACTGCTTCTTCATCAAAGCTTTGCTCGTTTTTCCTGTGCTCTAACAAGGTTCGAGATTTTGGGATACATGCGCAAGCTTTAGTTCTTAAAAAACTAACATGTAATCTTCCTGCAGTTTCAATGGATCTGGGAAAAACCGATTTTAAGTTTGCTTTTCCTTTGGCAGATCCGCTTTTTTATCAAAGCTCAAGCATTAATATGCTCATCGGAGCTGATCTTTATCCACATATCATTTTAGAGGGTTTGAAAACAAATGTTTTAAGTACTATCTTAGCACAGAATCATGTTTTTGGTTGGGTGTTGCTAGGCCCTTACGGCATCATTCCTGTCGTCTCAACTTTTTCTACTTTTGTGACACAAAACGACGAATTATCAGTAGATCAAGCCATCGAAAGATTTTGGAATCTTGAGGGATTGCCCCCAACTCCTATGCTTACTGCATCTGAACAATTTTGTGAGGATTTGTATTGCAGTACGACTTTTCGCGATCCACCTACGGGTCGATATGTAGTGAAGCTCCCCTTTAAAAAATCCCTCGACGACTCCCAACTGGGGCACTCACGTTTCAATGCAATGAGACAATTTCTTCGTAACGAGAAATCCCTAATGGCCAAACCCAATCTCAAGGAGGAATATCAAAAGGTGTTCTTCTGAGCAAAGTTGCATGGCTATTCTGATGCCTCAGAAAAGGTTTATGCCGCTGCTGTTTACGTTCTGGTGGATCATACTTCCTCAAAACCTTCTTCACACTTGTTATGGGCTAAATCAAAGGTTGCACCTGTCAACACTATTTCTCTTCCTCGTTTACAACTGCAAGGTGCGGTTCTGTTGTCGTGAATGATTCGAATACTTCTCAATCGATTCGCGTTCTTTTATAATAATCCTATTAAATTGTGGACAGATTCGGCCATTGGTTTAGCTTGGATTAATAAGCCACCTAGTAGTCTGGCAACTCGTGGTATTACCCCAAAAGAATTAAAATCAAATCAACAATGGTGGAATGGGCCATTCTGGTTACAAGAACCAGAAGAAAATTGGCCATCATTTGAAGTGTCTTATCCGTCAAACGAAAACATACCCGAATATAAAACAATCCAAGCACATGTTGCTTTAATATCAAGTGATTTCGAAAACGAAATCTTGTGTCGTTTTTGAACATCATCAGTTCAGTATACGCTGGAAGGAAGAGTATCTAAAGGAACTCAATAAAAATTCTAAATGGAAATATCCTCAATGGGATATTGAAGTTGGTGACATTGTTGTTCTTCGTAACGAACAGCTTCCTCCGAATGAATGGTGACTTGGTAGGGTCTTAAAGGTCCATCGTGGTCCCGATAACAAAGTCCGGGTTGTCGATGTCAAAACTTAGAAAGGAGTTGTAACTCGTTATGTCGTCAAGTTATGCGTTCTACCTTCGGATTGAAAAATTAAAACAGTTACGAACTCTTATCTCCTTTATCCTACGCATAACATATAATATAATTGTTGCTTTATATAAACTAAAATTTTTCCAATGAATTAATGTATATTTAAAAACGCATCTAAATTGAACTTATAGTACGTATAATTAACTTTTAATTCGAAATAATCTTTCCAAAACTATAACTTCTAATTGAATTTGTATATTAATTAACTTGTCATAATGAATTCTTTTTGCATGCGAGAATGCAAGGCGGCCGGAATGTTCAGATCACAAACATCTCGTGTAAACTGAGCACTTAGCACATATTCGAACCTTTTCGATGTTCTTTTTCTTACCCGAATGTTGGCACACCGGTTTTTTCATGTGTCCACCTTTCTTTCTATTAAGTTGGTACACTGTTTTTTTCAAGTTCGTCCAACCGCCCTGCATCTCGTTCATTATCTATTTGGCCTTCAGCAAGTGTGCTTCTTATTTTGCAAATTGAAAACTTAAAACTATATTACAAAGTAATTAACAATTAAACTTAAAAATTAACGTAGCTTAAAACCTAATAAAACTTTAAAACTAAAATTGTAAAACTAAGACTAGAATCAATAAAAGGAAACAAAAATCAACCCGAAGAAAAAAAAAAAAAACGCAGTGTCGCCCAAATATTTTCGAAGCTGGAAACTTAGCGTCAGAGTGTCGGCGCTATACAAGCACTATTATTTTTTTTCAAAATCCATAATGGCGATGCTAACGTCACGCTATGGGCCTAGCAAAATCACCCATAAAGTTGCAAATATGCAAATTTTTTTTTATCTTTTCGATTCTTAGAATGAAAAATTGTGTACTTTGAAATTTAAAAAATCTTAATTTTGAAAAAAAAATCATCCGTAAAATTTGCAAAGTTGCGAATTTTGGAAAAATATTTACGGCACAAGGCAGTACAAGTTGAGCACATTACAGCACAACTTTTTTTTTTTGAAAATCCAAAAAGGCGATGCTTACTTCACGCTTCGCAAAATTAATTATTTGCCGTAAAAGTTGCAAATTTGCAAATTCTTTTCTATATTTTTGGTTTTGTATAGCTCAAACTAAGCACAAAACAGCACAATTTTGCTTTTTAAGAAAATTGTAATTTTGCAAAAAAATGTATCCATAAAATTTGCAAAATTCACAACAGCACAACTTTGCTTTTTGAGAAAATCGTTTGAAAAAAATGTATCCATAAAATTTGCAAAGTTGCGAATTTGGAAAAATATTTACGGCACAAGGCAGTACAAGTTGAGCACATTACAGAACAATTATTTTTTTTTGAAAATCCAAAATGGCGATGCTAACTTCACGCTATGGGGCCTCGCAAAATTAAGTATCACCCATAAAAGTACAGCACAAGTTTGAAATTTTAAAAAATCTTTATTTTGCAAAAAATTTCATCCGTAAAATTTGCAAAGTTGCGAATTTTTAAAAAATATTTACGGCACAAGGCAGCACTAGTTGAGCACATTACAGCACAACTCTTTTTTTGAAAATCAAAAATGGCGATGCTAACTTAACGCTATGGGGATTCGCAAAATTCAGTATCTTAAAATGAAAAATTGTGCACAATATAGCACAACTTTGAAATTAAAAAAAATCTTAATTTTGCAAAAAAATGTATCCGTAAAATTTGCCAAATTTTGAATTTTGCAAAAATATTTACGGCAGAAGGCAGCACAATGTGAGCATATTACAGCAAATCGTTTTTTTTTGAAAATCCTAAATGGCGATGCTAACTTCACGCTATGGGGCTTCGCAAAATTTAGTATCACCCATAAAAGTTGCAAATATGCAGATTTTTTTATCTTTTCGATTCTTAGAATTAAAAATTGTGTACAATACAGCACAACTTTGAACTTTAAAAAAATCTTAATTGTGCAAAAAATTTCATCCGTAAAATTTGCAAAGTTGCCAATTTTGCAAACATATTTACGGCACAAGGTAGCACAAGTTGAGCACATTACAGCACATCTTTTTTTTTGGAAATCCAAAATGGCGATGCCAACTTAACGCTATGGGGCTTCGCAAAATTTAGTATCATCCATAAAAATTGCAAATATTCACATTTTTTTTTAATCTATTCGATTCTTCGAACGAAAAATTGTGTACAATACAACACGACTCTGAAATTTAAAAAAATCTTAATTCTGCGAAAAATTGTATCTGTAAAATTTGCAACATTGCTTATCTTAGAAAAATATTTACGGCACAAGGCAGCATAAGTTGAGCACATTACAGCACAATTATATTTTTTTGAAAATCCAAAATGGCGATGCTAACTTCACGCTATGGGGCTTCGCAAAATTTAGTATCTTAAAACGAAAAATTGTGTACAGTACAGCACAACTTTGAAATTTAAAAAAATCTTAATTTTGCAAAAAATTTCATCCGTAACATTTGCAAAGTTGCGAATTTTGCAAAACTGTTTACGGCACAAGTTGAGCACATTACAGCACAACTTATTTTTTTTTAAAAATCCAAAATGGCGAATTAATTTTTTGCGGTAAAAGTTGCAAATTTGCAAATTTTTTTTTATATTTTTGGTTTTGTATAGCACAAACTAAGCACAAAACAGCACAATAATGCTTTTTAAGAAAATCGTAATTAAAAAAATAAATATTTACGTAACAAGGCAGCACATTACAGCACAACTCTTTTTTTGAAAATTCAAAATGGCGATGCTTACTTCACGCTATGGGGCTTCGCAAAATTTAGTATATTAAAACGAATAATTGTGTACACTACAGCACAACTTTGAAATTTAAAAAACTCTTAATTTTGCAAAAAATTTCGTCCGTAACATTTGCAAAGTTGCGAATTTTGCAAAAATATTTACGACACAAGGCAGCACAAGTTGAGTTGAGTTGTAATGATGCATTACAGCCTCTTCTTCACCGCCGCCGTTTATTAAATTGCATACAAAGCAATCACGAATCACCGTTAACAACGACTCTAGAAAGAGCCAATCATAAGAATAAGAAAGTATTAATAATACTTTTTGTTTGTGAAATTATAATTCACACTCGGTTCAAACCGAAATATATATAAGAGACCGTGGATGAGCACTATAAAATCGAGCTCTGCCACAGTAGAAATCAGTACCAATCCCAAGTACTTGGTGAGTCTATATTTTGAAGGACTTAGGTTCCAGAAGCGAAAGTGGAAGCCCAGGTATTAAGTAGTTAGAGTGACGTCTGCTATCTCAGCCTGTAAATTAGTGACGTCTGCTATCTCAGACTGTAATTTAGTGACATCTGCTATCTCAGATTGTAATTTAGTGACGTCTGCTATCTCAGATTGTAATTTAGGATATACATTTAAAATTGTATAAATCTAGGTTATAAGGTTATATAAATGTAAATAACTATAAGCATATATATATTGAATTGTATAACAGTACATATAGTTATAAGACAATAAGAATTGTATAGTAATTCTAAGAACCAGCGATTGGTGAATAAGAACAACCTCAAATACACTAAAGTTTGTTGCTTCTTTAGTAAAACCCTGCACCCGACGAGCATACCTCAGCCTATGACAAAAAGCATCTCACAAAATGGCTCCCGAGCAGGGACTTCTTTGAGGCTGATTCACCCACCCGTACCGTACCGACCGACCGTTCCAGAAGAATCAATCCCCGTGCCGATTGTATGCAAACCGATTATTCACCGTCAAAAGCTGAGAATATTTCTCAACCAGATCCAGAAACAAACCAGACCGTTCCAAGTAGTTCCGAACCTAATCATCACCCTAGCAAAATGGATAGCCCTGATGCCGATTTCGTGACCAGCAATGTAGCATTGATCTACCTACTTGAGAAGCAAGAATTAATTGAAAAAATGAGTTCCAAGGATTTGGACACTAGTGGCACCGTAGCCACACTCCGACAGCTATTCAGCTCATTTATTAAAAATTCCCGTACCCGCCGATCAACGCAGAATCTATGCGAAGAAATATCACAGCTAGTTCAAGAAAGGATCTTCCCAGACGAAGACGAACCACCGCCAGCACCTGTTCATAAGACCATCAGCTCTACTGGTGAGAATAATAACCCTGATGCCCGTCCAGTTTGACCCAGCTTCACAAGCAGCTAGCCGTCAATCTGCCTCCATACTTCCTTTCAACCAGCCATCCGAAGCATTTGTAACCCCGATGAATGAACCAAGTCACCAAAGGAGGCACTTGAGTTACGAACTGGAAACCATGAACACCTTCCGTAAATGGGGTCTACGATTTGACGCCTCTGGAAACCCTCTGGAATTTCTCGAACGTATCGAGGAATTGATGGCTTGCTATTCCATTCCGCCAGACCAGATCTTAAGAGCACTACCAGAAATTTTTCGTGGTCCTGCTTTGGAATGGCTCCGAACCCATCGAGAAAAATACAAGACTTGGGAACAATTCCGCCAAGCATTTCGTCGGTATTTTCTACCCACTCGCTTCGTCCATAAGCTAGAGGATGAAATAATGCGAAAAAGACAAGGACCGCGAGAGTCAGTCAAAGATTTCATACGTACTATGGAATACCTTATCCGACAGCATCCGAAAATGACATTAGAGGAGAATGTAGACAGGATTTATGACAGCCTCCGCACCGAGTATCGGTTACACATTCGCCGGAAGGATTTCCAGTCTCTTGAAGAATTAACCGAACTGGCCGAAGAGCTAGAATTCGTAAAAGCAGAAGAACGAAATCAAAGACCTACGGTAACTTCCAATTTATATCCTCCGACCAGGAATCAACGTCCACTCGGAACACCGACTCTGCCGACACCTTCCAGAAATCACCCAATTCCGTATGACCGTTATACTCATTGCTGGCACTGTAAGCAACGAGGACACACAAAACAAAGCTGCAATAGACCATTTCGACTCTTCTGTTCCTTCTGTGGAGAAGATGGACGACTACCTAAAGACTGCTCGTGCCATCAACACCGAAGATCGCAACAGAATTGGAATAATGGAACCGCTGCTATAACGCACTCTAGATCAGACCATCCGAACCCGTCCTTTGTACTTGTAACACCAGAAGAAATCCATGAAGTAGCTGTTTTGACAACTGATGATTCAAGTATTCCAGCTTCCAGCAATTATGACCCACTGAACTACAAAAAAAAAAAAAAAAATTCGATGTTCTCTAGTCAATACATAAAACCGCTGGTGGATACGTTACAAGCAGAAGATAAAATACCGAAAACAGAGCCCAAGTTCTGTTCCCGCGGACATACCTAGAATTGAGGAGCTACCACCATGTCCAAAAAAATTCAACAAAGAGGTAAATCCGGTACTATCGACACACCAGGTAGCAATACCCTGGACAGATCCTAGCTTCTTCGTCCAAATAAACATTGGGTGCCAGAATTTCAATGCTCTCATTGACACCGGCTCCACAAAATCATTCATTGGACCCGCAGTTAGAATCAAACTCCAGAGTCTCAACATTCCTGTCCGCTATGAAAGTATTGATATCAAACTCGCGAACCCAGTGACTACAAGGCAACACTATTGCATAACAAGCAATCTAGGCAAAACCCAAATTCGCGGTGAAGTAACTTTTTTAAAAGGTCTGGATCAAGACGCAATCCTTGGCGTGGACATCTTGGACCGAGCTAAATTCACCATGAACATGGCAGGGTGACCTTTGATAAATTGTAAGTCCCAGCAACCAGGCAAAGAGAAGCTTTGTACCCTGGTCAGCAACGACCGAATAGCCCACAACGAAAAACAGTACTAGTAAACGTCGAAGCTGAAGAGTTACCAACAGTTGAAAGAATGAAAAGACCGTCAAAGGGCACTGATGACCGTATCAGATTGATAAATGACCAGCCATTTAACGAAGATATTACCCTCGCAACCAAATTAAGCAAAAGGTAACTAACGAAGAAATAGATGAGTTGTTGAAAGATGTTTTAATAAACAAAATAAAAAATATAGATATAATAAAAAAAAAAAAATATATACATAGGAAACAAATATCATAAAAAGAAAACAGAAAATATAGGTACTAAAATTGAATTAAAAAGAAAAAAATATCATAAAAAGAAAACAAGAAAAAAATTAAAATAAAACAAAGAAAACAAAAAAAAAAACAATAAAATATACCATAAAAAAAACAAGAAAAACAAAATAAAAAAAAATTTAATAATAAGTAATCTGGAAAAAAAATACAAAACCTACAGACAACCCCGATTTCCCCATCACAAAGGCAAGCACCGATCGACTGGGTCAAGTCCCACTCCCAATGATGTTTTACCATCCTTATACTACCGCGCCTCTTGCGGGTAGCACCGATCGACACCGATGGACTGGGTTAAATCCCACTCTCAATGATGCTGTAGCATTCTTATACTACCGCGCCTCTTGCGGGTAGCACCGATGGACACCGATGGACTGGGTCAAATCCCACTCTCAATGATGCTGTAGCATCCCTATACTATCGCGCCTCCTGCGGGTAGCACCGATGGACACCGATGGATAGGATCATGCCCTATAAAATGATCACCGAACCACATATCTATTTTTTAAGGACGAGAAGGTTCTCGTCTCCGAAAGGAGGAGGGAAATGTAATGATGCATTACACCCTCTTCTTCACCGCCGGCGTTTATTAAATTGCATACAAAGCAATCCCGAATCACCGTTAACAAAGACTCTAGAAAGAGCCAATCATAAGAATAAGAAAATATTAATGATACTTTTTGTTTGTGAAATTATAATTCACAATCGGTTCAAACCGAAATATATATAAGAGACCGTGGATGGGCACCATAAAATCGAGCTCTGCCACAGCAGAAATCAGTACCAATCCCGAGTACTTGGTGAGTCTCCATTTTGAAGGACTAAGGTGACAGAAGCTACAGTGGAAGCCCAGGTTTTAAGTAGTTAGAGTGACGTCTGCTATCTCACACTGTAATTTAGTGACATCTGCTATCTCAGATTGTAATTTAGTGACGTCTGCTATCTCAGACTGTAATTTAGTGACGTCTGCTACCTCAGATTGTAATTTAGTGACGTCTGCTATCTCAGATTGTAATTAAGTGACGTCTGCTATCTCAGATTGTAAGTTATATAAATGTAAATAACTATAAGCATATACATATTGAATTGTATAACAGTACATATAGTTATAAGACAATAAGAATTGTATAGAAATTGTAAGAACAAGCGATTGGTGAATAAAAACAACCTCACATACACTAAAGTTTGTCGCTTCTTTGGTAAAACCCTGGACCCGACGAGCATACCTTAGCCTATAACAGTAAGCATCTCACAAAATCCAATATGGCGATGCTTACTTCACGCTATGGGGCTTCGCAAAATTTAGTATCACCCAAAAAAGTTGCAAAAATGCAAATTTTTTTTTATCTTTTCGATTCTTAGAATGAAAAATTGTGTACAATACACCACAACTTGGAAATTTAAAAAAATCTTAATTTTGAAAAAAAAATTCATCCGTGAAATTTGCAAAGTTGCGAATTTAGCAAAAATATTTACGGCACAAGGCAGCACAAGTTGAGCACATTACAGCACAATAATTTTTTTTTTGAAAATCAAAAATGGCGATGCTAACTTCACGCTATGGGGCCTCGCAAAATTTAGTATCACCCATAAAAGTTGCATATATGCAAATTTTGTTTTTATCTTTTCGATTCTTCGAACTTCGCAAAATTAAGTATCTTAAAACGAAAATTGTGTACAGTACCTACAGCACAACTTTGAAATTTAAAAATCTTAATTTTGCAAAGAAATTATCCGTAACATTTAAAAAGTTGCGAATTTTGCAAAAATATTTACGGCACAAGGCAGCAAAGTTTGAGCACATTACAGCACAACTTTTCTTTTTTGAAAATCCAAAATGGCGATGCTAACTTCACGCTTCGCAAAATTAAATTTTTGGCTTAAGAGTCGGAAAAATGGATTTTTTTTTATCTTTTCGGTTTTGTATAGCACAAACTAAGCACAAACAAGGACCACTTTGCTTTTTAAGATAATCGTAATTTTGCAAAAAAAATTATCCGTAAGATTTGCAAAGTTCCGAATTTTGGAAAAATATTTACGGCACAAGGTAGCACAAGTTGAGCACATTACAGCACATCTTTTCTTCTTAGAAATCCAAAATGGCCATACGAACTTCACGCTATGGGGCTTCGCAAAATTTAGTATCACCCATAAAAGTTGCAATACGCAAATTTTTTTATCTTTTCGATTTTTAGAATGAAAAATTATGTACAATACAGCACAACTTTGAACTTTAAAAAAATCTTAATTTTGCAAAAAATTTCATCCGTAACATTTGCAAAGATGCGACTTTTGCAAAAATATTAACGGCACAATGCAGCACAAGTTGAGCACATTACAGCAAATCTTTCTTTATTTTGAAAATCCAAAATAGCGATGCTAACTTCACACTTCGCAAAACTATTTTTGTGCCGTAAAAGTTGCAAATTTGCAAATTTTTTTTATATTTTTGTTTTTGTATAGCACAAACTAAGCACAAAACAGCACAACTTTGCTTTTTAAGAAAGTCGTAATTTTGCGAATTTTGGAAAAATATTTACGGCACAAGGCAGCACAAGTTGAGCACATTACAGCACAACTTTCTGTTTTGAAAATCCAAAATGGCGATGCTAACTTCACGCTTCGCAAAATTAATTTTTTGCCGTAAAAGTTGCAAATATGCATTTTTTTTATCTTTTCGGTTTTGTATAGCACAAACTAAGCACAAAACAGCACAACTTAGCTTTTTGCGAAAATCGTAATTTTGCAAAAAAAATGTATCCGTCAAATTTGCAAAATTGCGAATTTTGGAAAAATATTTGCGGCAAAATTCGCAAATTTGCAAAAGTTACGGATGAAAGTTTTTGCAAAATCAAGATTTTTTTAAATTTTAAAGTTGTGCTGTATTGTACACAATTTTTCGTTTTAAGAATCGAAAAGATAAAAAAAATTTCATATTTGCAACTTTTATGGGTGATACTTAATTTTGCGAAGCCCCATAGCGTGAAGTTAGCATCGCCATTTTGGATTTTCAAAAAAAAAACTTGTGCTGTAATGTACTCAACTTGTGCTGCCTTCTGCAATTTTTTTAAATCTCAAAGTTGTGCTGTATTGCACAAAATTTTCACTATGTAAGTAAAATAGATGAAAATGATTTGCCTAAATTTTGGTCTGAATTCATTATAATAATATTAATTAATTAATTTGTTTTTGTTAAATAAATTTTTGCCAAGAAACATTTTTTGATAGTTTGAGTTTTTTTTTATTTCTTACTCTACTTCGGAAATTTTGGATTTACTTCGTTATTTTTCCACATTTGATTTGAAATTTGAATCCTAAGTCCGAACCCTAGACCTGATCCCACCTCATGCAAAAACACTCTATACTCTATATGGAGTGTTTTTGACCTCATGATTCATACCCATGACACATTCCACATAAATATAAAGGGTCCGCCAAATAACTTCTTTTTTTTTTGAAAATGGCGCAAAACATCGAGTGTAGCTTCGGCTGTGTGGCACGTAGCGCCGTCCTGTTGAAACCAAATGGTGAAAATATCCTCCTCTTCAATTTTTGTGAACAAAAATTCGTTCAACATGGCCCGATAACGATCGCCATTGACTGTAACGGCCACTCCTTGCTCATTTTCGAAAAATGGCCCAATTATGCCTCTGGACCAAAATCCGCATCAAACAGTGACTCGTTTTGGGTGTATCGGCTTTTCAATGTATGCGTGCGGGTTTTCTGTGCCCCAAATGCGACAATTTTGCTTGTTTACTACCCGCCAAGATCAAAATGAGCTTCATCTGAAAAGATGATTGTTTGGGCAAAATCGGCATCTTCTCTATGTCGACCGAAGGCCCACTTAGCGAAGCGTATACACAACCATATTCGTTCAGCAGAAGGATAAAACTAGTTATCTGTCAAATCAGACATGAGCTAAGTGTTACCATTCACGAAATAAGCACTAGTTGAAAAAAAAACGTTAGATGGCAGACTCTTTATAACATATTACATATTTAAAGACACCAGTTCTTTGTTGCAATTTAGCTTTGCCTACAAGCTGAAAAATCAGCTGATGTATAAGATTGCATAAGGTTGTGTTTTTTTTATAATTCTACCTCCTTGTTACACTCGTTTCGTTTGTTACTCCATTTCATTTGACTATTCATTGATACGATATGAATGGATCCCTGCCACCAAATGTCAGAGGAGACTGATTATAGGTTACTTGGCACCCCTTGAAACAGCTGTATCTCTAGCCAAAATAAACGAATTATAAATTAATTCGTAAACAATTGGTGGTAGCACCTTTAAGTTGTTGTTGTTGTTGTTCAAAAATTCAATGAAATTGACGGAATAAAGAATGGTCAAGTCTTATAAACTGACATTCTTGTACGAATAGTACAATAAATAATAATAATAAAAAATCTTAATTTTGCAAAATATTTCATCCGTAACATTTGCAAAGTTGCGAATTTTGGAAACATATTTACGGCACAAGGTAGCACAAGTTGAGCACATTACAGCACATCTTTTCTTCTTGGAAATCCAAAATGGCCATACGAACTTCACTCTATGGGCTTCGCAAAATTTAGTATCACCCATAAAAGTTGCAATATGTAAATTTTTTTTATCTTTTCGATTTTCAGAATGAAAAATTGTGTACAATACAGCACAACTTTGAACTTTAAAAAAATCTTAATTTTGCAAAAAATTTCATCCATAACATTTGCAAAGCTGCGACTTTTGCAAAAATATTAACGGCACAAGGCAGCACAAGTTGAGCACATTACAGCAAATCTTCATTTATTTTGAAAATCCAAAATCAACTTCACACTTGGCAAAATTATTTTTTTGCCGTAAAAGTTGCAAATTTGCAATTTTTTTTTTATATTTTTGGTTTTGTATAGCACAAACTAAGCACAAAACAGCACAACTTTGCTTTTTAAGAAAATCGTAATTTTGCGAATTTTGGAAAAATATTTACGGCACAAGGCAGCACAAGTTGAGCATAATACAGCACATATTTTTTTTTGAAAATCCAAAATGGCGATGCTAACTTCACGCTATGGGCATTCGCAAAATTTAGTATCTTAGAACGAAAAATTGTCTACAATACAGCACAACTTGGAAATTTAAAAAACTCTTCGTTTTGCAAAAACTTTCATCCGTAAAATTTGCAAAGTTGCGAATTTTGGATAATTATTAAAGGCAGAAGGCAGTACAAGTTGAGCACATTACAGCACAATAATTTTTTTTTTTTTTGAAAATCCAAAATGGCGATGCCTGCTTCACGCAAAATTTAGTATCTTAAAACAAAAAATTGTGTACAGTACAGCACAACTTTGAAATTTAAAAATCTTAATTTTGCAAAAAATTTCATCCGTAACATTTGCAAAGTTTCGAATTTTGCAAAAATATTTACGGCACAAGGCAGCACAATTTGAGCACATTACAGCACATCTTTTTTTTTTGCAAATCCAAAATGGCGATGCTAACTTCACGCTTCGCAAAATTTAATTTTTGGCGTAAAAGTCGGAAATATGGAATTATTTTTTATCTTTTCGGTTTTGTATAGCACAAACTAAGCACAAAAAAGCACAACTTTGATTTTTAAGATAATCGTAATTTTGCAAAAAAATTTATCCGTAAAATTTGCAAAGCTCCGAATTTTGGAAAAATACTTACGGCACAAGGCAGCACAAGTTGAGCACATTACAGCACATCTTTTTTTCTTGGAAATCCAAAATGGCCATGTGAACTTCACGCTATGGGGCTTCGCAAAATTTAGTATCACCCATAAAAGTTGGAAATATGCAAATTTTTTATCTTTTCGATTTTTAGAATGAAAAATTGTGTACAATACAGCACAACTTTGAACTTTAAAAAAATCTTAATTTTGCAAAAAATTTCATCCGTAACATTTGCAAAGTTTCGAATTTTGCAAAAATATTTACGGCACAAGGCAGCACAAGTTGAGCACATTACAGCAAATCTTTCTTTTTTCTGAAAATCCAAAATGGCGATGCTAACTTCACACTTCGCAAAATTAATTTTTTGCCGTAAAAGTTGCAAATTTGCAAATTTTTGTTTATATTTTTGTTTTTGTATAGCACAAACTAAGCACAAAACAGCACAACTTTGCTTTTTAAGAAAGTCGTAATTTTGCGAATTTTGGAAAAATATTTACGGCACAAGGCAGCACAAGTTGAGCACATTACAGCACATCTTTTTTTTTTTTGAAAATCCAAAATGGCGATGCTAACTTCACGCTATGGGCATTCGCAAAATTTAGTATCTTAGAACGAAAAATTGTCTACAATACAGCACAACTCTGAAATTTAAAAAACTCTTCGTTTTGCAAAAAATTCCATGCGTAAAACTTGCGAAGTGGCGAATTTTGGAAAAATATTAACGGCACAAGGCAGCACAATTTGAGCTCATTACAGCACAACTTTCGTTTTTCAAAATCCAAAATGGCGATGCTAACTTCACGCATCGCAAAATTAATTTTTTGCCGTAAAAGTTGCAAATATGCATTTTGTTTTTATCTTTTCGGTTTTGTATAGCACAAACTAAGCACAAAACAGCACAACTTGGCTTTTTGCGAAAATCGTAATTTTGCAAAAAAATGTATCCGTCAAATTTGCAAAGTTGCGAATTTTGGGAAAGTATTTACGGCAAAATTCGCAAATTTGCAAAAATTACGGATGAAATTTTTTGCAAAATCAAGATTTTTTTAAATTTTAAAGTTGTGCTGTATTGTACACAATTTTTCGTTTTAAGAATCGAAAAGATAAAAAAAAATTGCATATTTGCAACTTTTATGGGTGATACTAAATTTTGCGAAGCCCCATAGCGTGAATTTAGCATCGCCATTTTGGATTTTCAAAAAAAAAACTTGTGCTGTAATGTACTCATCTTGTGCTGCCTTGTGCCGTAAATTTTTTTCCAAAATTCGCAACTTTGCAATGCTACGGATGAATTTTTTAGCAAAATCAAGATAGTTTTAAATCTCAAAGTTGTGCTGTATTGCACAAAATTTTCACTATGTAAGTAAAATAGATCAAAATGATTTGCCTTAATTTTGGTCTGAATTCATTATAATAATATTAATTAATTAATTTGTTTTTTTTTAAATAAATTTTTGTCAAGAAACATTTCTTGATAGTTTGAGTTTTTTTTATTTCTAAATCTACTTCGGAAATTTTGGATTTACTTCGTTATGTTTCCACATTTGATTTGAAATATTGAATCTTAAGTCCGAACCCTAGACCTGATCCCACCTCATGCAAAAACACTCTATACTCTATATGGAGTGTTTTTGACCTCATGATTCATACCCATAACACATTCCACATAAATATAAAGGGTCCGCCAAATAACTTTTTTTTTTTTGAAAATGGCGCAAAACATCGAGTGTAGCTTCGGCTGTGTGGCACGTAGCGCCGTCCTGTTGAAACCAAATGGTGAAAATATCCTCCTCTTCAATTTTTGTGAACAAAAATTCGTTCAACATGGCCCGATAACGATCGCCATTGACTGTAACGGCCACTCCTTGCTCATTTTCGAAAAATGGCCCAATTATGCCTCTGGACCAAAATCCGCATCAAACAGTGACTCGTTTTGGGTGTATCGGCTTTTCAATGTATGCGTGCGGGTTTTCTGTGCCCCAAATGCGACAATTTTGCTTGTTTACTACCCGCCAAGATCAAAATGAGCTTCATCTAAAAAGATGATTGTTTGGGCAAAATCGGCATCTTCTCTATGTTGACCGAAGGCCCACTTAGCGAAGCGTATACACAACCATATTCGTTCAGCAGAAGGATAAAACTAGTTATCTGTCAAATCAGACATGAGCTAAGTGTTACCATTCACGAAATAAGCACTAGTTGAAAAAAAAACGTTAGATGGCAGACCCTTTATAACATATTACATATTTAAAGACACCAGTTCTTTGTTGCAATTTAGCTTTGCCTACAAGCTGAAAAATCAGCTGATGTATAAGATTGCATAAGGTTGTGTTTTTTTTATAATTCTACCTCCTTGTTACACTCGTTTCGTTTGTTACTCCATTTCATTTGACTTTTCATTGATACGATATGAATGGATCCCTGTCACCAAATGTCAGAGGAGACTGATTATAGGTTACTTGGCACCCCTTGAAACAGCTGTATCTCTAGCCAAAATAAACGAATTATAAATTAATTCGTAAACAATTGGTGGTAGCACCTTTAAGGTGTTGTTGTTGTTCAAAAATTCAATGAAATTGACGGAATAAAGAATGGTTAAGTCTTATAAACTGACATTCTTGTACGAATAGTACAATAAATAATAATAATAAAAAATCTTAATTTTGCAAAAAATTTCATCCGTAACATTTGCAAAGTTGCGAATTTTGGAAACATTTACGGCACAAGGTAGCACAAGTTGAGCACATTACAGCACATCTTTTCTTCTTGGAAATCCAAAATGGCCATACGAACTTCACCCTATGGGCTTCGCAAAATTTAGTATCACCCATAAAAGTTGCAATATGTAAATTTTTTTTATCTTCAGAATGAAAAATTGTGTACAATACAGCACAACTTTGAACTTTAAAAAAATCTTAATTTTGCAAAAAATTTCATCCATAACATTTGCAAAGCTGCGACTTTTGCAAAAATATTAACAGCACAAGGCAGCACAAGTTGAGCACATTACAGCAAATCTTCCTTTATTTTGAAAATCCAAAATGGCGATGCCTGCTTCACGCAAAATTTAGTATCTTAAAACAAAAAATTGTGTACAGTACAGCACAACTTTGAAATTTAAAAATCTTAATTTTGCAAAAAATTTCATCCGCAAAATTCGCAAATTTGCAAAAATTACGGATGAAATTTTTTGCAAAATCAAGATTTTTTTAAATTTTAAAGTTGTGCTGTATTGTACACAATTTTTCGTTTTAAGAATCGAAAAGATAAAAAAAAATTGCATATTTGCAACTTTTATGGGTGATACTAAATTTTGCGAAGCCCCATAGCGTGAATTTAGCATCGCCATTTTGGATTTTCAAAAAAAAAACTTGTGCTGTAATGTACTCATCTTGTGCTGCCTTGTGCCGTAAATTTTTTTCCAAAATTCGCAACTTTGCAATGCTACGGATGAATTTTTTAGCAAAATCAAGATAGTTTTAAATCTCAAAGTTGTGCTGTATTGCACAAAATTTTCACTATGTAAGTAAAATAGATCAAAATGATTTGCCTTAATTTTGGTCTGAATTCATTATAATAATATTAATTAATTAATTTGTTTTTTTTTAAATAAATTTTTGTCAAGAAACATTTCTTGATAGTTTGAGTTTTTTTTATTTCTAAATCTACTTCGGAAATTTTGGATTTACTTCGTTATGTTTCCACATTTGATTTGAAATATTGAATCTTAAGTCCGAACCCTAGACCTGATCCCACCTCATGCAAAAACACTCTATACTCTATATGGAGTGTTTTTGACCTCATGATTCATACCCATAACACATTCCACATAAATATAAAGGGTCCGCCAAATAACTTTTTTTTTTTTGAAAATGGCGCAAAACATCGAGTGTAGCTTCGGCTGTGTGGCACGTAGCGCCGTCCTGTTGAAACCAAATGGTGAAAATATCCTCCTCTTCAATTTTTGTGAACAAAAATTCGTTCAACATGGCCCGATAACGATCGCCATTGACTGTAACGGCCACTCCTTGCTGATTTTCGAAAAATGGCCCAATTATGCCTCTGGACCAAAATCCGCATCAAACAGTGACTCGTTTTGGGTGTATCGGCTTTTCAATGTATGCGTGCGGGTTTTCTGTGCCCCAAATGCGACAATTTTGCTTGTTTACTACCCGCCAAGATCAAAATGAGCTTCATCTAAAAAGATGATTGTTTGGGCAAAATCGGCATCTTCTCTATGTTGACCGAAGGCCCACTTAGCGAAGCGTATACACAACCATATTCGTTCAGCAGAAGGATAAAACTAGTTATCTGTCAAATCAGACATGAGCTAAGTGTTACCATTCACGAAATAAGCACTAGTTGAAAAAAAAACGTTAGATGGCAGACCCTTTATAACATATTACATATTTAAAGACACCAGTTCTTTGTTGCAATTTAGCTTTGCCTACAAGCTGAAAAATCAGCTGATGTATAAGATTGCATAAGGTTGTGTTTTTTTTATAATTCTACCTCCTTGTTACACTCGTTTCGTTTGTTACTCCATTTCATTTGACTTTTCATTGATACGATATGAATGGATCCCTGTCACCAAATGTCAGAGGAGACTGATTATAGGTTACTTGGCACCCCTTGAAACAGCTGTATCTCTAGCCAAAATAAACGAATTATAAATTAATTCGTAAACAATTGGTGGTAGCACCTTTAAGGTGTTGTTGTTGTTCAAAAATTCAATGAAATTGACGGAATAAAGAATGGTTAAGTCTTATAAACTGACATTCTTGTACGAATAGTACAATAAATAATAATAATAAAAAATCTTAATTTTGCAAAAAATTTCATCCGTAACATTTGCAAAGTTGCGAATTTTGGAAACATTTACGGCACAAGGTAGCACAAGTTGAGCACATTACAGCACATCTTTTCTTCTTGGAAATCCAAAATGGCCATACGAACTTCACCCTATGGGCTTCGCAAAATTTAGTATCACCCATAAAAGTTGCAATATGTAAATTTTTTTTATCTTCAGAATGAAAAATTGTGTACAATACAGCACAACTTTGAACTTTAAAAAAATCTTAATTTTGCAAAAAATTTCATCCATAACATTTGCAAAGCTGCGACTTTTGCAAAAATATTAACAGCACAAGGCAGCACAAGTTGAGCACATTACAGCAAATCTTCCTTTATTTTGAAAATCCAAAATGGCGATGCCTGCTTCACGCAAAATTTAGTATCTTAAAACAAAAAATTGTGTACAGTACAGCACAACTTTGAAATTTAAAAATCTTAATTTTGCAAAAAATTTCATCCGTAACATTTGCAAAGTTGCGAATTTTGCAAAAATATTTACGGCACAAGGCAGCACAATTTGAGCACATTACAGCACATCTTTTTTTTTTTGCAAATCCAAAATGGCGATGCTAACTTCACGCTTCGCAAAATTAAATTTTTGGCGTAAAAGTCGGAAATATGGAATTATTTTTTATCTTTTCGGTTTTGTATAGCACAAACTAAGCACAAAAAAGCACAACTTTGATTTTTAAGATAATCGTAATTTTGCAACAAAATTTATCCGTAAAATTTGCAAGGCTCCGAATTTTGGAAAAATACTTACGGCACAAGGCAGCACAAGTTGAGCACATTACAGCACATCTTTTTTTCTTGGAAATCCAAAATGGCCATGTGAACTTCACGCTATGGGGCTTCGCAAAATTTAGTATCACCCATAAAAGTTGCAAATATGCAAATTTTTTTTATCTTTTCGATTTTTAGAATGAAAAATTGTGTACAATACAGCAAAACTTTGAACTTTAAAAAAATCTTAATTTTGCAAAAAATTTCATCCGTAACATTTGCAAAGTTGCGAATTTTGCAAAAATATTTACGGCACAAGGCAGCACAAGTTGAGCACATTACAGCAAATCTTTCTTTTTTCTGAAAATCCAAAATGGCGATGCTAACTTCACACTTCGCAAAATTAATTTTTTGCCGTAAAAGTTGCAAATTTGCAAATTTTTTTTTATATTTTTGTTTTTGTATAGCACAAACTAAGCACAAAACAGCACAACTTTGCTTTTTAAGAAAGTCGTAATTTTGCGAATTTTGGAAAAATATTTACCGCACAAGGCAGCACAAGTTGAGCACATTACAGCACACCTTTTTTTTTTTGAAAATCCAAAATGGCGATGCTAACTTCACGCTATGGGCATTCGCAAAATTTAGTATCTTAGAACGAAAAATTTGTCTACAATACAGCACAACTTTGAAATTTAAAAAACTCTTCGTTTTGCAAAAAATTCCATCCGTAAAACTTGCGAAGTGGCGAATTTTGGAAAAATATTAACGGCACAAGGCAGCACAATTTGAGCTTATTACAGCACAATTTTCTTTTTTGAAAATCCAAAATGGCGATGCTAACTTCACGCATCGCAAAATTAATTTTTTGCCGTAAAAGTTGCAAATATGCATTTTGTTTTTATCTTTTCGGTTTTGTATAGCACAAACTAAGCACAAAACAGCACAACTTGGCTTTTTGCGAAAATCGTAATTTTGCAAAAAAATGTATCCGTCAAATTTGCAAAGTTGCGAATTTTGGGAAAATATTTACGGCAAAATTCGCAAATTTGCAAAAGTTACGGATGAAATTTTTTGCAAAATCAAGATTTTTTTAAATTTTAAAGTTGTGCTGTATTGTACACAATTTTTCGTTTTAAGAATCGAAAAGATAAAAAAAAATTGCATATTTGCAACTTTTATGGGTGATACTAAATTTTGCGTGAAGTTAGCATCGCCATTTTGGATTTTCAAAAAAAAAACTTGTGCTGTAATGTACTCAACTTGTGCTGCCTTGTGCCGTAAATTTTTTTCCAAAATTCGCAACTTTGCAATGCTACGGATGAATTTTTTAGCAAAATCAAGATAGTTTTAAATCTCAAAGTTGTGCTGTATTGCACAAAATTTTCACTATGTAAGTAGAATAGATCAAAATGATTTGCCTTAATTTTGGTCTGAATTCATTATAATAATATTAATTAATTAATTTGTTTTTTTTAAATAAATTTTTGTCAAGAAACATTTCTTGATAGTTTGAGTTTTTTTTATTTCTAAATCTACTTCGGAAATTTTGGATTTACTTCGTTATGTTTCCACATTTGATTTGAAATATTGAATCTTAAGTCCGAACCCTAGACCTGATCCCACCTCATGCAAAATCACTCTATACTCTATATGGAGTGTTTTTGACCTTATGATTCATACCCATAACACATTCCACATAAATATAAAGGGTCCGCCAAATAACTTCTTTTTTTTTTTGAAAATGGCGCAAAACATCGAGTGTAGCTTCGGCTGTGTGGCACGTAGCGCCGTCCTGGTGAAACCAAATGTTGAAAATATCCTCCTCTTCAATTTATGTGAACAAAAATTCGTTCAACATGGCCCAATAACGATCGCCATTGACTGTAACGGCCACTCCTTGCTCATTTTCGAAAAATGGCCCAATTATGCCTCTGGACCAAAATCCGCATCAAACAGTGACTCGTTTTGGGTGTATCGGCTTTTCAATGTATGTGTGCAGGTTTTCTGTGCCCCAAATGCGACAATTTTGCTTGTTTACTACTCGCCACGATCAAAATGAGCTTCATCTGAAAAGATGATTGTTTTGGCAAAATCGGCATCTTCGCTATGTCGATCGAAGGCCCACTTAGCGAAACGTGTGAAGGGACCACCCCAGTAGTCATCAAAAATAAATAAATTAATTCAATACTTAAACCCAAATACATACGTCATAGCGCCAGACGACACATAATGACTCAAACACAATATATTCATATTTCATGTTACTTGTCGCTACCTTCGCGAAGCATAACATATCATGTTAGGCATTCGGGTTACCAACCAGCCAATGTGCAGCGTCAGTTTATGACTCTTACTAGGTCAGTATATTAAATGAAGTAATTCAAAAATAGCTGATATGACAGTATGTATCTGAAGTAATTTGGTTTTAATTATTGAATATTATAGAAATTGTAATTGATCGTTTAGGTATAAATACGGAACAATAAATAAAACAAATTGTATTCGATTTTGAACTACCAAACTAAGTGTTTTTTATTTAAGGGCTCTTCAGATCAATAATAACTCTAGTTGTCATTTCTCTGTTCTAAGCCCATACCTGGATAACTTAGCAATACTTTGCTTACCAGGTCAAAGCGATTAAGCTTAACTGCTAACGCGAATGGGTTCCTAGAATCACTCGAACCACCAACTTTACATGGCGATCTTGCCAGCTCCAAGTTTTTAAACTTTGAGTGGAACCCACCAACAAGCTTTGAGTTCATAAGCAAATAAACACCCTGAACGCTAAAATGTCAACCAATCGTGCCCCAAAGTCTGGATTCGCTGCCGAAGCTCAACGCAAAATGAACTCCAAATATAACGAAGAATTAGCTCAAGAATGTCTAGACGAGTCAATTAACACACCTGGTGACGTGGATGGCTATTTTGAGGTTCTCTTATGTAAGCTCACAAGCTGCCTTCAAGCTCGTTCAGTCAAGAAAATAAATGATATCAAAATGGCATTTAAATGTATGGAAAACATATCCGCTTTCTTAGCTTGTGTAAATAATTGTGGCGTGTCGACACAAGAAACATTGCAGTGTTGATCTGTGGGAGAGACAGAATTATAATTCTGTCATAATATGCTTGCATTTACCTTCATTCGGACGAAAAGAACAAAACTTTGAAAGCCTTTCATTGAACCCAAAGAAGCTGACAAAAATGTTTGAAACTTCAGCGAAGAACAACTCAAAGCTGCCCAACAACAACGGAAACGCAAGGCATATGTAAATTCTGTTTTCACGTACTTATTTAAATTTACATTTACATACCATTCCATTTAAAAATTAAAATATGAAACAATTTAAGAAATCACTAATAATGTATTTAAAGTTAATAATTTTTTTTATTTTAAGAAAAATGTTTCACTTTTCCTTTCCCCAAAATGTTGCTTTATTATATTTTTTAGTTTATTGGCACCAATTTTTTTTTTTTAAATTAAACATTCCTTAAGCAAAACTAGACAATGGAAATATCATATGAAAAAGGTTTTGAAAGTAGTTGAGTTGAAAATGATAAACAGTTTTAAAGAAGAAGGTGAAGATTTGGCCAAATTAAAGGGTACTAGAGTATAAAGTCCAAATCTTATATTAGAATATATACCAGAAAATAGTTGTTTACTTTTAAACCGGTTACTTAGAAAAAATATAGAATTTGATTTCAATGAAGATTGCAAAACATCATTTAATTTACTCAAAGAAATTCTTACCAGCCCCAAAGTTCTATAATTCCCAAATTTCGACAAGGAATTTATTTTACGAACCGACGCATCTGGTTTCGCTTTAGGAGCTATTTTGTCAAACTTTGACGACAGACCCATAGGATATGCAAGCAAAAATCTAAATAAAGCGGAGAAAAATTACAGTACAATCGAAAAAGAGTTACTTGCCGACCATACCTTTTCGGAAGAAAATTTAAAATCCTAACAGATCACAGACCACTTGTTTACCTTTTCTCATTGAAAGAACCATCAAGCAGATTGACAAAATTTAGATTACTTCTAGAAGAATATAATTTTTATGTGGAATATTCACCCGGCAAAGATAATAGTATTGCTGATGCCCTCAGCAGAATAACATTTCAATCAGAAGATCTGAAAAAATTATACATTTGTGTGACTACCAGATCACAATCAAACAAAATCGAATCGGACAGTAGAAAAGAACCGACAAAAATATTAAATAAAAATCAAATAATTACCGAGTTATTAAAACCGCCAGAAAATGGATTAAAAATAGTAGAATTAAAAATAATCAAAAGTTTCAATAAAGGATTAGAAGAAATAAAGGGAACTAAGATATTAGGTCCAAATAAAGTTTTGGCATATATTCCAGAAACAAACTGTTTGCTGATAAATTACTCAATGATTGGCACCACAGCTCAATTAGAATCATTTGGCAAAGTGAATCTAAGAGACGTGCATAACAATTGTGAGACATTAAACTATAATAAAGAAGAATCCAAGGGTTGCACTATTGCCCGATCGGCATCATTTTCTCAAATGTTGTTGAGGGACGTGCAGAAAATCTGCGGAAATTTATCTGTGAATAAATTTTTTATAACTAAATAAGAATTAAGAAAACTCTCAGGTGGCCGCCATAAATATAAAATAAATGATTTAAAGAAAGAATTACAAGAAATTTTCAAAGAGAGTAAAATAAAAGTTTACCTAATAAATAATCAAAGTATTGAAATAACAGACACATACAAGAAAAATCTTGTACTTAACGACTACCATATGCTACCAACTAGTGGACATGCTGGTATTAATCGCATGTTACGAAACATTAGAAAGAAGTACTTTTGGACAGGAATGCAAAACGATGTGACGACATTTGTTAAGCATTGCGCAATTTGTCAACGTAACAAACACGTTCGACCCAAAAGACAACCAATGACAATTACTACGACAGCTGAGACTAGTTTCGATAAAATATTTTTAGATTTAGTAGGTCCTTTAGATGAATCCGAGCACGGATCAAAATATATTCTAACTTTACAAGATGAACTAACGAAATTTATTGAAGTGATACCACTTCAAAACAAAGAAGCAAATACTGTAGCCAAGAGCTTAGTAGAATGTTTTATTCTAAAACATGGTGTACCACATACCATAGCTTCCGATCAAGGTTCCGAATTCATTAACAAAGTATTCACTGGCATATGTAAACTGTTAAAAATAGAACAGTTAAGTTCTACGGCTTACCACCATGAAAGCATAGGAGCATTAGAAAACACACACAAAGTTTTAGGAGCTTACCGTAGAAGCTTTGTTTCAGAAAAACATACAGATTGGGACACATGGTTGCCCTATTATGTTTTTTGTTACAACACTACGGTTCATTCAGAGACAGGATTTACACCTTTCGAGTTAGTATTTGGAAAACAATGTATACTGCCTTCAAATTTAACCAAAAATGTAGATCCAGTCTACAACTACGATGACTATGTGATAGATTTAAAACAAAAATTGCAAATTGCTCACAGAGATGCTAGGAACAGTTTAATAAAAAAAAACTAATTCGAAAAAGTAGATATGATACGGAATTTCGAACAAAGTCTTCTAATTTAGCTAAAGGTAGTTTAGTTCTATTACGAAACGAAAATAGGAAAAAATTGGACCCAATTTACGTAGGACCATTTGAGGTTGTATCCCAAAATGGAGTAAATTGCGAAATTAAAAGAGAAAACAAAATAGTGAATGTTCATAAAAACAGATTAAAACCTTTTTATACTTATTTCCTTATGATATGAAATTAATTATAATAAAATCAATACAAATAAAAATTTTTAGATTAAAAAAAAAAAAATATATATATATATAAATTGTAGAGAATATGATGAGATAATAAGATTAAATAAAACAGTATATACATAAATGATAAACAATAGGATGTTAATTAAAACAATACATAATAAAAATAGTATTTAGACACAATTTTAACAATAGTTGTAAATATATATATTATAAATATACATACATAATTATGTAAATGTATACATCAATGTAAAAAAAAAACAAAAAAAAAAAAAAAAAAAAAAAGAGAAACTCTGCGTTGCAACAAAGATATATCTGCTAATCATTAAATTTATAAGAAAGTTAACAATACCTAATTTGGAAATGATAATTAAAATGATTGATAAAAGAAGAAGAATACAAATACAAAAATGCATACACAATATTAAATGAACAAATTAGCAATACGGAAATATGTATAAATGTAAAGATCCCATTATTGTTATATGACACGGAAAAGAAGAAACCTCACAGGTTTAAGTTTTCTTCTTTTTCCCCAGGAAGGGTGGTGTGAAGGGACCACACCAGTAGTCATCAAAAATAAATAAATTAATTCAATACTTAAACCCAAATACATACGTCATAGCGCCAGACGACACATAATGACTCAAACACAATATATTCATATTTTATGTTACTTGTCGCTACCTTCGCGAAGCATAACACATCATGTTAGGCATTCGGGTTACCAACCAGCCAATGTGCAGCGTCAGTTTATGACTCTTACTAGGTTAGTATATTAAATGAAGTAATTCAAAAATAGCTGATATGACAGTATGTATCTGAAATAATTTGGGTTTAATTATTGAATATTATAGAAATTATAATTGATCGTTTAGGTATAAATACGGAACAATAAATAAAACAAATTGTATTCGATTTTGAACTACCAAACTAAGTGTTTTTTATTTAAGGGCTCTTCAGCTCAATAATAACTCTAGTTGTCATTTCTCTGTTCTAAGCCCATACCTGGCTAACTTAGCAATACTTTGCTTACCAGGTCAAAGCGATTAAGCTTAACTGCTAACGCGAATGGGTTCCTAGAATCACTCGAACCACCAACTTTACAAGCGTATACACAACCATATTCGTTCAGCGGAAGGATAAAACTAATTATCTGTCAAATCAGACATGAGCTAAGTGTTACCATTCACGAAATAAGCACTAGTTGAAAAAAAAACATTAGATGGCAGACCCTTTATAACATTTTACATATTTAAAGACACCAGTTCCTTGTTGCAATTTAGCTTTGCCTACAAGCTGAAAAATCAGCTGATGTATAAGATTGCATAAGGTTGGGTTTTTTTTATAATTCTACCTCCTTGTTACACTCGTTTCGTTTGTTACTCCGTTTCACTTGACTATTCATTGATACGATATGAATGGATCTCTGCCACCAAATGTCAGAGGAGACTGATTATAGGTTACTTGGCACCCCTTGAAACAGCTGTATCTCTAGCCAAAATAAACGAACTATAAATTAATTCGTAAACAATTGGTGGTAGCACCTTTAAGTTGTTGTTGTTGTTCAAAAATTCAATGAAATTGAATGGCGGAATGTGTAGTTCATACGGCTTCTAAGACTGAGCAAATCTGATATCGTGGGTTCGATCCCTATGATGGGCATGTAGAAAGTTTTTCATAATAAAATTGGATTAAAGCTCAGCACCACTAATAAGAGGAGACTGATGATAGGTGGCTTGGCACCCCTTGAAACACCTGTATCTCTAGCCAAAATAAACGAATTATGAATTAATTCGTAAACAATTGGTGGTAGCACCTTTAAGTTGTTGTTGTTGTTCAAAAATTCAATGAAATTGACGGAATAAAGAATGGTCAAGTTTAATAAACTGACATTCTAGTATGAATAGTACAACAAATAATAATAATAAAATGTCAGAAGTGTCAGTGTGAAATTAAAAAAAAAAAAAAAAAACAACCTGACAGCACTCCCTGGTTGGAAAACAAAACCAAATGCCGAAGGCACGAAGGCACGAAGGCGAGCCAAAAAAGTCGTGTGTTTAATAATAGTGATTAATATGCAAAACACTTGAAAAAATGTTCACTAAAATGTTTAAACACTAATTAATACGTAATTCGATCGCAAATTTAAGTTTTCAGTTCCAAATACAAAAAATAATCAAATGACCGGATTTTTAACACTGCCAAGAGCATGGGCGAGTTCGACGCACATCTGAATATTCAGAACTCTGAATTTTTGAAGCTCTTGATTGGCCAGCTGTCAGAAAAAGTTCTGAAAATTCAGATGACTTCTGACAGCTGGCCAATCAAGAGCTTCAAAAATTCAGAATTCTGAATATTCAGATGTGCGTTGAACTCGGCCCATGTAAATATTTTCCAACTAGGGACTTTTTTGTTGTTGTTTTTAGATGTCAAATTAGAAAGAGAAAAAACAAAGACAAATCTTGGAAGACCTTTATAGTCAAATACTACAATCTAAAGCAAATGGTTTTGATTGGTGCAACATATGTAGTGTTGTGAACGCCAAACTCAGCCTTTACCTATAGATTTTATCATCCGCACTGCTGGACTATTCCCTTGACACAAGCACATTATTGTTGAACTAGTCCAGGGTGAACACTGAGCCTTAAGTTTTGGTAATTGCTTCGGCCCCACCTATTATTCAAGCTAAGAAGTAATTTTTGAGAAGAGGGAAGAGTACGACCGAAAGGTCGAATAAAAGATGGAAGACCACATATATTATTCAATACTTTGGTCTTTCGAAAATACAAACAAAAGTTAACTAGCGGATAGGGTATCGTATGATCCAAATAATGTGGGAGGAGGAATGCATGATCAAGGTGGGATGATTCCCACCGGCAAATTGCTCGGATGACCTAGTGTCATATTGCAAATTTCCTCCGGCGATCGAACGAGAGCTGACGTCTTTCTGCTCCGCTTGTATACGACCATTCAACATACAAAAAAATATATAGATTGGCCTATTCTGTGAGTGGTGATTTGATTTTTGGTTTGATTTTTGTTACAAAATACCTATATACTTACTTAAGGATTTTTGTTCTCCCGAAATGATTAACTTTTTTGTAAATTCAAACACTCCTAGATTTATACTTACGAGTTGCAACGATCGTGAGGATTTTCATCTGGCAGAAATAAAAGAAAAGAAAATATAAAACGACACAATAGGGTGAGTTTCAAAAGTAAAGTTTTTTTTTAAGAATTGGTGCTAAAGTGAACGAAATTTATATAGGTTACCCAACTACTATATACATAGTCTCAATTTTGGCGGTTCCAGGTTGCCAGTGAAGGACTGGACCGCCACGTTTTTGTTGGAAAACGCTTTTACTTGAAGCGTAAAGTTTTTCCTTGAACCTGTGATTCCTGTTATTCTGGACGCATCTTTTTCTGGACTCCACCTGGGTTGATCCGAAATTCGCAGACATATTCGACATACTTGAGCACAATACCCTAGCAACACGTTTTCCTTGGGCTAGAGTGTGCTTTTGATATCTCGCTGGTGCCCTGCCTTTCATCCACGGCCCGCACCCGTACACTCCGGAACCAGATTATGAATCCTAGTTACACGAGTGAGTCAAAAACCTAGAAGAAGAACAGGTACATATCAAGAAAAATATATAAAAGTGTTGTATATGATAAGAACCGGATTGCTTTCGCCAATCGTCCCACGCAATAAAATTGGATTGCAAAGCAAGAAAGTAAAAACCCAGCGATTTCAATTTTTTAAATGTTACGAAAAAGGCTTGATTGAATGCTGAGATTTGGGTATTTTCATCGTTACTTATAATATTTACATTTTTTCTTAAATTAACGTTACTTTGTGATAGTTTTAAGTGGCGTGGAAGTGGTTTTTTTTTGTTAGAAAATTAAAATTTCAATTATTCTTAATGCAAATAATTAATTTACAGTTGTTAGTCAAATCTTTCTGTAAGTGAACGAGGTAATATTTTCCTTTTGGTCTGTCATCGCGTGTAAAATAATTGTTATTTGAAGAGTCTTAATCCCCCTTCAAGGAGCTCCATGCAGGCAGGGTATTTTAGTCCGAAATCTTCATCTTGGCCAAATACCAAAAAGGGTATTTTTAAAGTTTTGTTTTTTGATAGTCCGGTTAGGGAATATCTCGTCTTCACGTTGCTTCTTGGTCTTGTAGACATCACTTTCACTGTTAAATATAAATATATAATAAATATATGATTATATGTTAAATTTTTGTAATGTTCAAGGTAAAAATAATTTGCTTCTTACGCAATTTGGTTCTTTCTTTGTTTCTTAGCTACAATAAACCTCCATTTCTCGCCATCTTTGATGAATTTTGGTGTTTCTATTTGTATTGATTTCGGTTGAAGAAGTCATGAATTTTTGAAGAGATTTTTTCAGGGGTGCCGATGGTAGCTGAACAACTTTGGTGATAATAGAATGACCCGAATATGATTCAATATATTCAATATTCAATATTATGGCCGAAGAACTTCCAGGTTGGGTAGGGAAAATGGCCGCGCTGCAAATCCAACAGCAGTGCCCTGAGTGTGGTGAAGTCCGTCCGCTGTCTCTTGAAGTTTTTTCTTTCAGGCCTGATGTTTGTTTTTGTTGAGAGGTGAGGTTTAGTTCGGGGGCAAGATCCCCCCCCATTCCGGCGAGCTGAGCCGTGCATCGCTAGCAGGCCGCGTTCCCGAGCTAGACATTCCGTTTCCTTCCCTTGCCATTCCTCATTCCTACCTTATCCTGTTTCCTATCCATCCACCTTACCGACTCCTCTCCTCGCTTCCTCTTGCCTCGCAACAAATGGCGCCCAACGTATAGGTTTGTGTAGTCTTTGTTTTTGTTAATCTCTTTTGTGATTGTGCCTAACTAAACTTGTTATGAATGTTCAAGGATCGTAAGTCTGCATCAGGAAGGTCTCTGACGCACTTAGATGTATTGCGACGATACCTTGGAAGTTCATAACGACTGCGGTTAATGCGTGTTTTCTGGACTCGCCGCAAATTTTTTAGCATCCATAAGTCTTCACCAAGAAGGTCGCTGACGGACTTAGGTGAATTGCGATGGATCACTGAAAATTTGCAGCGACAACAGTATTGTTTATCCTTATTCCTATCCTCGACTTTATTTTACTTTTCTTTCAACATTTTCATTTTCTAATCCTTTTCGTTTCGTTCTTGTCATGTTTCTACTTGGAATCATGTCCGTGTCTGGCGATTAGTCGGACATTGCTGCATTGTTTTCCGAACTTTAGTTGAGTTTTCGAAACTCACTTGTTTCTTTTCAGTTATCTCTTCAATACCATGTCTTCAAAGAAAGTCCTTGAGACAGACTTGAATTGCGGGTTTGAAGATGATAACATTGTAACGTACTCTTGTCTAATGTTTTTAGTTTCCAATTTCATTTCACCACACCAAGGGAATATTAGAAGAGTCCGTCTGAAGTCTTTTAGTTTGTTTGAATTATACATTAGTATGGTCATTCCGAATCGTCAAAAGCTGTATCCCAAAAAAGCTTCCAGAAGCACCCCGAATGCATATAGAAAAAAAACCCTTAAACACAAAACAAAATCCTAGTTTCCAAAACAAAAACAGAGAAGAAAAGCAGTTATTAAATCTGTTTTATCTTGATTAAAATATATTTGATTGATTTAAAAAAAATATAGCTTTAAAACAGCGTTGAAAAGCTGAGAAAGTGAGAATTGAATATACCTTTTTTTTTACGACAAGCTTTTTGATTTCAAATAGCTACAACACTTATTTTTTTTTTGTTTCATAACTTGCCGTTTTGGTTGTTACGTTTTGAGAAAAAAAATATCCTCAAAGCCCTTCTAAAATCCTATTTTTTGGTATTATATCTTTTTTTTCTGAAAGTTTATAGAGTTCGGTCATTTTCTTAACTTAATTTTTATATGCGTTTTTCAATTTAATCCCATTAAGGAATATTATTGGATAAACGAAAAACTTATTATAAGGTTAAAGTTAAAAGTTTAACTCAAGTAGGTACTTAGTTATATTATACTTTTAGTTTAAGTATAATTTTAGTTTTTTCCTACACAGATCTTAATTGTTAAACTAATCTTTGATCTCTTCGATTTTTTAGGTTATTATTTACCGTTTTTTTTTTTTGAAAAAAAAACATCTTTGTTTAGTCTTCGTTGATAAGTCTATTATTAAAAGTAAAACATCTTTTTAATACTTTGTCTTAAAACTACGAAAGTAAAAATTTGAGAAAAGTATTTCAAGTTTAAATACATTGTTTTCAATAACGTTTGTTGTTAATTTATTTGCGTGTTTCTTGGTTTCAAAGAATTTTCCAAGTTTTTGAAAGAAGAACAAGCTTTTTTGAAATTACTTCGTGATAAACAATTTGTTTTTGGTCTGTTGTTTTTGAACAAACGTTTTTCCAGCACGTTTTTTTCTATCACAAACTCACCCCGTTCGTTATTTTGCCATGGCTTCACCAAGTGATGAAAATGAACACAGGATTAGGAGACTGTTACGAGATGCGGAGTTAGAAGAAGATAGAAGAAGATCTACCCCAACCTACCCACCGAGTGGCTTACAACGGCCTCCAGCACCACCGTCTCCTCCCGCACATAGTTTACCCTTCCCACGCGCTCTTCATGCCGTCAGCACGGAACCTCCATTACCTCCTGGTTTTAATGAAAGTATCGATTCGGTCAGTGCACCTTCTTTTAGTAGTTTGAGTGATCGAGGGGCGGTCGCCAGACCAGATCCACAAGACAGGCAAACGACCTCCCGCCCGTCTTATAAGCAAACGACGGCAGCAGGTAAGGTAGGAGCTACCAGGAACCCGTCCAGTATTCCTTGCAGTACTGGTAGAGACCAAATAATAGTCCCCGAAGACTTTAAAGCTTATATCAACCTCGCCATCGTAAATGCTTTTTCTTCATATCAGACTTCGGTCCGGTCTGAAATAACTAACACGCTGAAGCATGAAATCCAACACCAAATGGGAGAAGTGGTGAGGGGATTGAGTCAGAGTCGAGCAGCTCCTTCTATCGACCAACAGCCAAGAAAGGAAAATCCTCTCACAGCACCTCAGTATCCAGCACCGCCACCAGTTTCGCATCAGCCTCAGCCGGATCCAAGTACCAGAGCATTCGTTCCTGTTCGCCAGCAAAATCGTAGGCAAAACGAACCAGGTAGGCCGGGGCAGGAACGAATGGGTCAAACTGGACAATTTCCAGATTACGCTTTCCAACCACCAAGAGACACGTTCAATTCCGCGTTTAATCGACCTCCACCACCTTACAACACCGTAAATCCTCCTATAAGAGGACCAATTAAGATTAATAAGTGGGGTATTAATTTTAATGGAAAACCTGATCACCTCACAGTGGAAACTCTCCAAGCCCAGTATGGATGCCATTGGTCAGAAATATTACGCGATTTCCACCTGTTACTCTCAGGATCCGCTTACGAGTGGTTTTGGCAGTTCCAAAGGAATAATTATAGACCAGACTGGCCAATGTTGAAAGACGCTTTAATGCGTCAATTCAAGAATCTTAATCAGATTATGAAATCATGCGTGAAATCATGGAACGGAAGCAAGGTTCCTGGGAGAACAGCGACGACTATTTCGCTGCCATAAACAAATTGAGGTCTCAATTAAGAATACAAATTCCCGAATGGGAAATAGTCAAAATATTAAAGAAAAATCTATCGGAAAAGGTAGGCAAATTGGTTTTCCCTATGCCTATATTTACATTGGACCAGCTGAGGTATGCGTGTAAGGATGCTGAGGTTGCTTTTCCGAGGAGAGATTCAAATTTTCCGAAACCTTACAAACCAGCGGTAAAGTTTGCAGCCAACGAACTAGAGTACGAAGACGAAGAAATAATACATACAACGGATGAACAAGTGGCAGCTTTTCAAGTGGGCGGGGCCCGACAAAAAATTCCTCCACGGAAGTACGCGGATGCCACTAGGTTAATCTGTGGGAACTGCAAGGTTTCGGGTCACACTTATTTCGAATGTGATTCTGACGTGCATAACGTATTTTGTTACAAGTGTGGTAATGAGGGTGTGAAAACTCCTCACTGCCCGAGGTGTAACCCGGAAAACCGGTCGAAGAACGCGAAGTCTTCGGGGGAGTCGCGTTCGACTCATGCCCAAAACCCCCAATAGTACAATCTTTAGAAACCAATTGTCAGACTGATGAAATGTGTAATATAAAGAAATCTGACAAAGAAAACAATAAAATACAAATTTTAAAACGACCAGAGAATGAAAAAGTGAGCAACATTGAGAATTCAACAGCATCACATTTGAAACCATTACATCAAAGAATCTTAGAGTATATTCAGGCCTGTGAGAGAATTTTTAATAGTCATCAATCAACAGTAACCAATAGCATTTTAAAAGCCAGAGAAAGGTACCGAGCTAGGAAGGAGCAACGAGCGAATATATCGTCCACTATACTAGATGCTGCCTCCGATCCTAGGCCGTATGCCAAGATTTCGATAGGAAACAAATAATTGCTAGGTTTGTTAGACAGTGGAGCCAGTATAAGCATTCTTGGCAAAAATTGCTTACAACTGGTCCACATTCTTAACCTTCCAGTTACATCGTTAAATTCTGGAGTAAAAACAGCTGATGGAAAGAGCCAGAATATCGTGGGAAAAATCATAGCGCCAGTGAATTACAAAGGCGATGAGAAAAGTATAACTTTTGTCTTGGTCCCTAATTTGGATCAAGAACTCTACTTAGGAGTTGATTTCTGGCGAACCTTTCAATTGGCACCAAACGTAATAAGTTCAATTTCCATGTCAGAAGAAGTCGACCTTTCAAATGCCCACCAGTTGACTCTGGAACAGCAGGCCAGACTGGATGCAGTCAGCATGAAATTTCTCTGTTTCGACCGGGATGGTCTTGGTAAAACTACACTCATGGAGCATGTCATAGATACAGGGGATGCGGCCCCTGTGAAACAGCGTCACTACCCTGTTTCGCCAGCGGTACCAGCCATTTTGTATGAAGAGCTAGACCGGATGTTGAGCCTCGGCGTTATGGAGGAGAGCGAGAGTCCGTGCTGTTCGGCGGTGGTTCTCCTGCGAAAATCAGGCAAGAACAGATGACTTTGTCTCGATTCTCGTAAGGTGAACTCACTGACGAAGAAAACCGCTAATCCTCTCCCCCATATCGAGGGGCTCCTCAGCCAGCTACCGGATACTTTCTAAATTAGTAGTATAGATCTCAAAGAAGCATTCTGGCAAATACCGTTGGAAAAACAGAGTAGGGAAAACACTGCCTTTGCGGTACCGGGAATACCCTTGTACCAATTTACTGTTATGCCCTTTGGGATGTGCAATGCAGCCCAAAGGTTATGCCAGTTGATGGACAAGGTGATTCCTGCACGACTCAGGGACCGTGTGTTCGTGCATCTAGACGACTTGCTTATCATGGCACCGGACTTTGAAACTCATATCGCCCTGGTAGATGAGGTGGCAGAGTGTTTGCGTAAAGCCAATCTCACCATCAACATGAACAAATCCAAGTTCTGCTTCAAAGAACTGAAGTATTTGGGGTTCAACTCAAAACCGATCCAGTGAAAGTGGAGGCAATCGTGGATTTCCCGGTTCCCAAAACTCCTCGTCAAGTTCGGAGGCTACTTGGTCTGGCAGGGTGGTATCGAAAGTTTATCAGAGATTTTTCGAGCCTGACTGCACCCTTGACGGACCTGCTGAAGAAAAAGAACGGCAAATTCCAAATGACGGATGAGGCAATGGAAGCATTTGAAAGGTTGAAAAAGGCTCTCACTACAGCTACCGTGTTGTCCCATCCGGACTTTTCAAAAAAATTTTACATCCAGAGTGATGCGTCCGATACTGGAATAGGAGCGGTATTGTTCCAAAAAACGGTCGACGACGAAGAGGTTCCCATCGCTAACTTCTCACAAAAGTTTAACAAGTGCCAGAGAAACTACAGCGTAACCGAGAAGGAGTGTATGGCTGCGGTGATGGCCGTGAAAAAATTTAGGCCGTATGTCGAGGGCATGGACTTCACGGTGATCACCGACCACTCCAGCATTCAATGGCTTATGACCATGAAGGACTTAAGTGGTAAGCTTGCCAGGTGGAGTTTGTTGTTGCAGTCCTATGTCTTCGACATACAGCACCGAAAAGGGTCATTGAATGTGGTACCGGACACTCTTTCTCGGGTGCATCTAGATTCTCTAGTACTTGAAGAGGTAGCACCTCTAATAGATTTAAGCTCCCAGGAATTCCTCTCGGAAGAGTATATTAATCTAATAGAGACAATTAAAGAGCATCAAGAAGAATTGCCTGACTTAAAAGTCGAAGATGGCTTCGTTTATAAGCGTGCTTTTAGATGCGAAGGGAATTAGGTAATGATAGAACATTCATGGTTATTATGAGTACCCTCAGGTCTTACTGAATACATTATCTCAAAGGCCCATAATCCTCCAAAAGCTGCTCACGGCGGAATTTCGAAAACGCTTCACAGAATCCGTCAACATTTTCACTGGCCGAATATGACTGTCCGAATTCGGCAATACGTCTCTAATTGTTCCGTGTTCAAACAGTGTGAGGCGTCAAATCAAGTTTCCCGTCCACCTATCGTGACGTCCTTTTGTTCTAACGGCCCTTTCGAGAAGTTATATGTCGACTTCTTGGGTCCTTACCCAAGGTCTAAGTCGGGTAATGCCTATGTATTTATTGTTCTAGACCATTTGTCTAAATTCGTACTTTCGAAAGCTTTAAGGAAAGCCAACAGCTCGGGTATCAAGTTCTTACGAGAAGACGTTTTTAGTATATTTGGCGTTCCAAATATAATTCACTCCGATAACGGAAAGCAATTTTTAGCTAACGATTTCCAAAAGTTTTTGGTAAATTACGTGATAAGGCATTTTAAAACGGCCAACTATGCACCGCAATCGAATGCGTCGGAGAGGGTTAACCGCACTTTATTGGCGGCTATCCGCTCCTATCTGAAAACTGACCAGCGCGAATGGGATCATCACCTCTGCGATATCGCTTGCGCTTGCAGAAGTTCCGTTCATAGCTCTATCGGCGTGGCACCATATTACGCTTTGTTTGGAACTAATATGGTGACTCACGGTAGTGGCTATGAACTTGCACGAAAACTGAACGCGGTAGACGACAGTGAGTTGTTAATCCTTCCCCGACAAAGCCGATTGCAGTGCATACGGAATCAAATACGCGAAAATATTGCGAAAGCTATTGATAGGTCGGCTAAGACATACAACACCCGCACTAAGAACGTCAGATTCCTGCCTGGTCAAGAAGTATACCGGAAGAACTTTATTTTAAGTGATTCGTCCAAGTATTTGTCCGCCAAGCTTTCACCGAAATACGTAAAATGCCGCATAATAAAACAAGTCGGCAATCAAATTTATGAATTAGAAAATTTATCGGGTACAAAGATTGGCATATTCAATGCCAAAGATCTGAAGCAGGGATAATACCTCTAACACTATCTGTTAGATAGTTTCCTACGAAAAAAAAACAATGTTCAGCTAAAGAACCAAATAGGCTGAAATCATATTTATTTGTTATTTTTAATTATGTATTGTTCACATAGAACCTATAGGAGAGTTAAGACTGCGTCTGATTGACACACCACGCCGGAGAGATAAGACTGTGAAATCATTGTTTCAATTTTCAATACATAGTAACTGATAGTAGTATTGGTTTATATCCTAAACTATTCATTCATCACTGCATGCATAGCGGTAAACAACTGTGATATAATCTCTGAAATCTTTCTCACCTGAGACCTGTCTATACGACTTAGTAGGTACAATTCCGTTCACTAATCCCACTTTTCCATGTACCTGATTACGATAACAGTAGCTCTTATTTAATAAAAAGAAAAGGTAAATAAGCACGAAAGTTTTTCTCACACTGTACGGTAGAAGAAACCCTAAAATAAGTCCCGTATTCTTTTGTTATATGAGTGCACACATATCTACGAAACCGTATTCACTTCGTACCTGATTTAAAATTGACATTAGTCCGTAAAGTCACTTTATAAAAGAGAAAAAAATAAAATTCTGCTTTCCACACAGTACCTGGATATAATAGATTTTTCATACCACTGCACTACAAAGCTTTAATTCACGTTGTACCTGTAATCCTTTTTTTTCATCCAGTCAGTTTTAAATTTTTTTTTCAAAAGTAGCTGTTTATGATTTTTGTTATTTATTTCTTGAAGGTACATTTCCTTAAAAACTATTTACATATTTGTAGATGTACGTATTGGCTATGCTTATAGCCTACGCAATCTGTGATATTACCAATACATAAACTGTGATAACATCGTACCTGAACTTAAATCTGTGATAATAATTCTAAGTGGGTATATGTGAATGTACTTAGGCGTGTATTTTAGTTGATTCCCACTATATAGTTTATTTTAGGCCGTATGTCGAGGGCATGGACTTCACGGTGATCACCGACCACTCCAGCATTCAATGGCTTATGACCATGAAGGACTTAAGTGGTAAGCTTGCCAGGTGGAGTTTGTTGTTGCAGTCCTATGTCTTCGACATACAGCACCGAAAAGGGTCATTGAATGTGGTACCGGACACTCTTTCTCGGGTGCATCTAGATTCTCTAGTACTTGAAGAGGTAGCACCTCTAATAGATTTAAGCTCCCAGGAATTCCTCTCGGAAGAGTATATTAATCTAATAGAGACAATTAAAGAGCATCAAGAAGAATTGCCTGACTTAAAAGTCGAAGATGGCTTCGTTTATAAGCGTGCTTTTAGATGCGAAGGGAATTAGGTAATGATAGAACATTCATGGTTATTATGAGTACCCTCAGGTCTTACTGAATACATTATCTCAAAGGCCCATAATCCTCCAAAAGCTGCTCACGGCGGAATTTCGAAAACGCTTCACAGAATCCGTCAACATTTTCACTGGCCGAATATGACTGTCCGAATTCGGCAATACGTCTCTAATTGTTCCGTGTTCAAACAGTGTGAGGCGTCAAATCAAGTTTCCCGTCCACCTATCGTGACGTCCTTTTGTTCTAACGGCCCTTTCGAGAAGTTATATGTCGACTTCTTGGGTCCTTACCCAAGGTCTAAGTCGGGTAATGCCTATGCATTTATTGTTCTAGACCATTTGTCTAAATTCGTACTTTCGAAAGCTTTAAGGAAAGCCAACAGCTCGAGTATCAAGTTCTTACGAGAAGACGTTTTTAGTATATTTGGCGTTCCAAATATAATTCACTCCGATAACGGAAAGCAATTTTTAGCTAACGATTTCCAAAAGTTTTTGGTAAATTACGTGATAAGGCATTTTAAAACGGCCAACTATGCACCGCAATCGAATGCGTCGGAGAGGGTTAACCGCACTTTATTGGCGGCTATCCGCTCCTATCTGAAAACTGACCAGCGCGAATGGGATCATCACCTCTGCGATATCGCTTGCGCTTGCAGAAGTTCCGTTCATAGCTCTATCGGCGTGGCACCATATTACGCTTTGTTTGGAACTAATATGGTGACTCACGGTAGTGGCTATGAACTTGCACGAAAACTGAACGCGGTAGACGACAGTGAGTTGTTAATCCTTCCCCGACAAAGCCGATTGCAGTGCATACGGAATCAAATACGCGAAAATATTGCGAAAGCTAATGATAGGTCGGCTAAGACATACAACACCCGCACTAAGAACGTCAGATTCCTGCCTGGTCAAGAAGTATACCGGAAGAACTTTATTTTAAGTGATTCGTCCAAGTATTTGTCCGCCAAGCTTTCACCGAAATACGTAAAATGCCGCATAATAAAACAAGTCGGCAATCAAATTTATGAATTAGAAAATTTATCGGGTACAAAGATTGGCATATTCAATGCCAAAGATCTGAAGCAGGGATAATACCTCTAACACTATCTGTTAGATAGTTTCCTACGAAAAAAAAACAATGTTCAGCTAAAGAACCAAATAGGCTGAAATCATATTTATTTGTTATTTTTAATTATGTATTGTTCACATAGAACCTATAGGAGAGTTAAGACTGCGTCTGATTGACACACCACGCCGGAGAGATAAGACTGTGAAATCATTGTTTCAATTTTCAATACATAGTAACTGATAGTAGTATTGGTTTATATCCTAAACTATTCATTCATCACTGCATGCATAGCGGTAAACAACTGTGATATAATCTCTGAAATCTTTCTCACCTGAGACCTGTCTATACGACTTAGTAGGTACAATTCCGTTCACTAATCCCACTTTTCCATGTACCTGATTACGATAACAGTAGCTCTTATTTAATAAAAAGAAAAGGTAAATAAGCACGAAAGTTTTTCTCACACTGTACGGTAGAAGAAACCCTAAAATAAGTCCCGTATTCTTTTGTTATACGAGTGCACACATATCTACGAAACCGTATTCACTTCGTACCTGATTTAAAATTGACATTAGTCCGTAAAGTCACTTTATAAAAGAGAAAAAAATAAAATTCTGCTTTCCACACAGTACCTGGATATAATAGATTTTTCATACCACTGCACTACAAAGCTTTAATTCACGTTGTACCTGTAATCCTTTTTTTTCATCCAGTCAGTTTTAAATTTTTTTTTCAAAAGTAGCTGTTTATGATTTTTGTTATTTATTTCTTGAAGGTACATTTCCTTAAAAACTATTTACATATTTGTAGATGTACGTATTGGCTATGCTTATAGCCTACGCAATCTGTGATATTACCAATACATAAACTGTGATAACATCGTACCTGAACTTAAATCTGTGATAATAATTCTAAGTGGGTATATGTGAATGTACTTAGGCGTGTATTTTAGTTGATTCCCACTATATAGTTTATTTATTAAAAATGTCTCACGTATTCAACAATTACATATGTATGTACTTATGTTCCTACACTTATAAGATAATAAAGCGACTCACCAACTCTACCATCTGTCCAGCAAATCGTGGGGATCAATGACCTCTGCGTTTATCCATAAGTGCTTCCAGAGAGTGGGGGAATAGCCTACGATGGCGATGAGGTATTTGAACCTTATGTAAATATATGCCCATTTAATTGAGATTTATGTGCTTAGACTTATCCTTGGTCCTAGTTAGGAAAAAAAAAACAATAAATAAGCTAGAGGAACATAGGAAAAAGTCCTTTGTAACATTTACCTATCATAGAGAGAGCCGGTTACTCGGAGGCGGTCAGATTGCCAAGCAATGGTGGCAAAATCGCATCATTGGGGTGTTAGCATGTTTCCCAATGCAAGGCCTAGCTCAGCACACTCCCTTGATATTCGGCTTTCATAGAAAATGAATTTTTGTTTCACAATCTCGTGAGATTTGCTCTCACCAGGGCAGAAATATTATCGTCAACAACAACGACGTGCAAAACAACTTCCATGGATTCGGCTTCGAGAATATGAGATAAATTATTCCGGACTTAGTTTATTCGCATCCCTGGCAGTCCCAAATCCTGCAAAAGGAGCAGCAATTATGGCCACCGCGATTGACCAAGGTCGAATCACGTCCGCTACTGCAAAAGCATGGTACTCATCTCCGGAGCGCCAATGCCAATACGGTGCCACACGATGAGTCAGTTGATGATGTCAGTTGTTCGTCCGTAAATCTCGGTCTCCACAGCGAAAATAACTACAGCAACACCAACAGCAAGGTTGTAGTGGCTCAGGACTGTCAAGGCGGGTATTAGTGGCAACACAGGTCGGTGTTTGATTCCGACCGACGTAGGAACATGAAGGGACCGAGTCCTCTGAGACAAATGAACGATTCTGTTCTACCTTCAACTATGGAAAAGGTTGCCGGTGCTCCATATTGCATAGCCATAACTTGATGTGACGTGATCTCATTTGTTATTGTTCAGCACCCGAAGATACCAGTATGGCAGTATGCCAGTCCCATGCAGCCTGGAACAGCTTTTCTCCCCAAAAAGCGCTTTAGCTGTATCGTTTTGTTTGTGTGGATCCTTCACGCTATTTGGTCACTAAAACAACACAAAGAAAACGAAACTAAAACAAAAAAGGTTTATAAGTTTGAGTAACGGTAGATAAAGTAAACCTACTGGGTAGGTCGTGTATATACACAACCAGGTATTTCTTGACGCCATATAACGCGTCCTGCCAATAGCCGCATCCATGGCTACATAACGGCACCTATATGCTTGGGCCCGGCTTGGGTATAGAGTGGGTTAACTCCCCACGTTCGAATAAAGATATCTAGGAGACCTCTTTTTATGTACATCCTGATAAATAAACTTGATTCAGAACGAATGGAAAAACTGGGGAAGATAACTCCATATAGTCCTAGTATGGCCTACGAGAAGAGTGATCTGGGCTATAGATGGGGAAGAAAAGAAGCCTTAGAGGTACTTAAGTAGAATATACATCGTATATACGGAATATACTTACAATAAGCATATTACATATGGCAATGAAATATTAGTGCGATCTAAAAAGAAAAAGGGTAGAGACGGAGAATCAAAAGTTTTAAATGAAAATATAAAGTATTATTGCTGAAAACAAAAATCTAAAAAATGAAAACTAAAGCAGTGTAATACTTACCTATCCCACGCCGCATGCATCTTCCGGTTCAATGTAGGAAATGAAAATGATGAATGAAAATAAAGTAGTAAGCTTATTACCCATTCCAAATGTCAATTGATCGCGTTCCGGATAGAAACAAACAAAAGTGTACTGGGAAAGTTTATGGATAGGTAGTGCGACACCAGACTCATGACCACAATGGAGGCGATGCTAGGACGCGCGTCACTTATAAAAATTTTTGTTTGAAACTTCTACAAAGAGGAAGCGAAAAGGGATTAGGTAGGAGAAATAGGGAACTTCAGCCAGCTGTCATATAAATGTAACCGAAATAAAATATAGCTGCACGTATAGTCACCAAGATACCTACACCTTGTCGGTCTCTGTCTTCATGCTTTGATTGGAGTATATCCAACAAAAGCACGAATTTTGTTGTGAACGCCAAACTCAGCCTTTACCTATAGATTTTATCATCCGCACTGCTTAACTATTCCCTTGACACAAGCACATTATTGTTGAACTAGTCCAGGGTGAACACTGAGCCTTACGTTTTGGTAATTGCTTCGGCCCCACCTATTATTCAAGCTAAGAAGTAATTTTTGAGAAGAGGGAAGAGTACGACCGAAAGGTCGAATAAAAGATGGAAGACCACATATATTATTCAATACTTTGGTCTTTCGAAAATACAAACAAAAGTTAACTAGCGGATAGGGTATCGTATGATCCAAATAATGTGGGAGGAGGAATACATGATCAAGGTGGGATGATTCCCACCGGCAAATTGCTCGGATGACCTAGTGTCATATTGCAAATTTCCTCCGGCGATCGAACGAGAGCTGACGTGTTTCTGCTCCGCTTGTATACGACCATTCAACATACAAAAAAATATATAGATTGGCCTATTCTGTGAGTGGTGATTTGATTTTTGGTTTGATTTTTGTTACAAAATACCTATATACTTACTTAAGGATTTTTGTTCTCCCGAAATGATTAACTTTTTTGTAAATTCAAACACTCCTAGATTTATACTTACGAGTTGCAACGATCGTGAGGATTTTCATCTGGCAGAAATAAAAGAAAAGAAAATATAAAACGACACAATAGGGTGAGTTTCAAAAGTAAAGTTTTTTTTTAAGAATTGGTGCTAAAGTGAACGAAATTTATATAGGTTACCCAACTACTATATACATAGTCTCAATTTTGGCGGTTCCAGGTTGCCAGTGAAGGACTGGGCCGCCACGTTTTTGTTGGAAACCGCTTTTACTTGAACCTGTGATTCCTGTTATTCTGGACGCATCTTTTTCTGGACTCCACCTGACGTGCTGACGTGTTTCTGCTCCGCTTGTATACGACCATTCAACATACAAAAAAATATATAGATTGGCCTATTCTGTGAGTGGTGATTTGATTTTTGGTTTGATTTTTGTTACAAAATACCTATATACTTACTTAAGGATTTTTGTTCTCCCGAAATGATTAACTTTTTTGTAAATTCAAACACTCCTAGATTTATACTTACGAGTTGCAACGATCGTGAGGATTTTCATCTGGCAGAAATAAAAGAAAAGAAAATATAAAACGACACAATAGGGTGAGTTTCAAAAGTAAAGTTTTTTTTTAAGAATTGGTGCTAAAGTGAACGAAATTTATATAGGTTACCCAACTACTATATACATAGTCTCAATTTTGGCGGTTCCAGGTTGCCAGTGAAGGACTGGGCCGCCACGTTTTTGTTGGAAACCGCTTTTACTTGAACCTGTGATTCCTGTTATTCTGGACGCATCTTTTTCTGGACTCCACCTGGGTTGATCCGAAATTCGCAGACATATTCGACATACTTGAGCACAATACCCTAGCAACACGTTTTCCTTGGGCTAGAGTGTGCTTTTGATATCTCGCTGGTGCCCTGCTTTTCATCCACGGCCCGCACCCGTACACTCCGGAACCAGATTATGAATCCTAGTAACACGAGTGAGTCAAAAACCTAGAAGAACACAGGTACATATCAAGAAAAATATATAAAAGTGCTGTATATGATAAGAACCGGATTGCTTTCGCCAATCGTCCCACGCAATAAAATTGGATTGCAAAGCAAGAAAGTAAAAACCCAGCGATTTCAATGTTTTTAAATGTTACGAAAAAGGCTTGATTGAATGCTGAGATTTTGGTATTTTCATCGTTACTTATAATGTTCACATTTTTTTCTTAAATTAACGTTACTTTTTGATAGTTTTAAGTGGCGTGGAAGTGGTTTTTTTTGTTAGGAAATTAAAATTTCAATTATTCTTAATGCAAATAATTAATTTACAGTTGTAAGTAAAATCTTTCTGTAAGTGAACGAGGTAATATTTTCTTTTTGGTCTGTCATCGCGTGTAAAATAATTGTTATTTGAAGAGTCTTAATCCCCCTTCAAGGAGCTCCATGCAGGCAGGGTATTTTAGTCCGAAATCTTCATCTTGGCCAATTACCAAAAAGGGTATTTTTAAAGTTTTGTTTTTTGATAGTCCGGTTAGGGAATATCTCGTCTTCACGTTGCTTCTTGGTCTTCACTTTCACTGTTAAATATAAATATAATTACGTGTTGAGGTTACGGCTTGATCAAAAAAAGATACTTTTACCCACAAGAGGGCATTAAAACGCACTAGTTAATTTTATTATAGATTTTTATTTAACGAGTCTATCCACTCGCTTCTGAGTCTGATCTTAAACTAAAAACTTAAACTTATTACATTGATGTCTTAGCCTATCCCAACTGTTGTACCAAGACAGTGGGTGTATAATTCTTTATGATGGAACATGATCCTTATGAGTTGGATGTATCTTTGCATCCGTTGGATTCTTATGTGTGACTGCTGAGTAGCCAATTTGGGAATTTAATTATGAAACATGATCCTTTGGGTTGGATGCATCTTTGCATCCGTTGGATTCTTATGTGTGACTGCTGAGTAGTCAATTTGGGAATTTAATTATGAAACATGATCCTTTGGGTTGGATGCATCTTTGCATCCATTGGATTCTTATGTGTGGCTGCTGAGTAGCCAATTTGGGAATGGAATAATGCATTGTTTATACGACTCTGGGTGGTCATAATGAAGTGGCAAATTTGAATGATGATGATATCATCAATGTTCAAAAGGATCGAAGTAACACGTTATGTGCCTTGAGCTGTGTAGGCGGTGTAGTCTGGGACGTAACTCCTCCCCCCTTAGGATTCTGCTCCGAAGAATCGAGAGGTTCTAATTGGATATTAATTTGGGTATCAAGTGTCTGTTTTTTAGACTTTGATTTTTTATGAAAAAATGAAAGCATTATTACTAATGCAATAGTTATTACTATTATGAAACTAAATGTTATGCCATTTGTTATTAAATGCTTGCTTTTTAATTCTTCTAAAATTTTTCTGTTTTCAATACTCCTGAAATGGAGTTCTGGCAAGGTTATGTTTTCTTTTATATTTTTAACTTTTATATCTTTAAAATTTGGTACAACAAAGTTTTCACTCATAATTATATTTTCGTAAATGTTATTATTAATATTAATTTTACAATTTTCAAAATTTATTATGGAATTTCCATGAAGTATTACTTCATATGTGTTACAATTATGAATTAATTTTGTTTTAGGAATATTTTTTTTGACCACAATATTATTAGTTAATTGTTTTATTTCAATATCTTCATTAACTTTAAAGTTACATATTGGCTTTTCTTTTAACATGTTTTCAATACATTCGTCATTTATTTTTATTAAATGTTTTTTCATTATAATTGGATCTTCTGTATTTCTACACCATGTATAGTTACTTAATATTAATTCTCTATAATTGATGTCTAATTCTAATTTATTTTTGTTTGGTATTGGGTCGATTACAATTCTATGGTACATTTGATTAGAATAATTAGGTATCATTATTACAAAAATTATTGTATTATCATGTAAAATGACTGAGCTTTTAATAAACATCAAATCTCTTAAAGTTATATTATATATTTTTATTTCTTTTATAGTCAAAATATCTCTCCCTAATACTCCTAATCTACATAGCATTAAATTATCTTTTACTTTACGAACTTGTTCTCTTAACAATTGGATATCGTACTGAATTTGGAAAATGACAATTGGATATTTATTTGTTTTTGTTGTTTATTGATGTGGTCTGTTACTTTTTTCATTGCTAAGTTAAATTGATCATTTATTCGAACCTGGTCGTTGAGGTTATTTATAATGTTTTTATTATTTTTTTCACTAACTTCTAAGTTCTGTCTTATTTCTAATTCATCATCGGAATCCATTGTTCCTGCTATAAATTTCAAACCTTTCCCTACAATATTGAGTAATCCTCGCCTTTTTCTTGTATGCGGTAAAAAGCTAATTATTTCTTCTTCTAATGAATGAAAGTTATGTAACATACTTGGATAATGATTGCAAAAGCTAAGGTTTCCTATATTATTCCTAATTATTTCTAAATTTTCTATCCACGAGTCTGTTTCTATAGTATATAATATTTTCTTATAATTGTTAATAATTTTAAGTTCTTCATTTATCATCGTAAATCCTTGTCCTTCGTTTAAGTACTGTACGTCAAGTCTTTGTCCTTGTATTAGATGTAATGTTGTCAATATTGTCGTCATTGTCGTCGTCGTTGTCTGAAATTGTCGAGGCTTCTTAACTTTGGATTTATGGTATTGAACATTATTTGTTCCTAAAATAGTTACTTTATTGTTTTTCTTAACTTTTAGTTTTTTGAATCTAGGTTGAAGTTTCCTTATTTTTCTTTCCTTATAGTAAAATGTATCTCCTTCTTTATGTTCTATTGGTTCATTCCTAGTTTTGTTTCGTTTTTTAATTATATTTCGTTTTGTGTTGAGCGATTTTAAAAAGGATTTCCTTTTTAATATTTCGGGTATTCTTTTGAAAAAAAGTTCAAAGGGTGTTTGTTTTGTAGCTGAATTTATAGAATTATTATAAGCAAAAAGATCTTTTAATAATGCTTCTTTAGTAGTTGTATTATTATGCTTTTTAAGATTCTTAAATGTTCTATTAACGTAGAATGAAATCTTTCTACCGGTGAATTCGAATTAGAGTTACTCACTGTTGTAAAATGAATTTTAATGTTTTCCTCCCTTAGAAACTCCCTAAAATCTATAGATGTGGCAGCTCTTTCCTGATCTATCACTATTAATTTTGGTTTACCAAAAGTTCCAATGTATTTCAAAATTCCTTCTTTTAAATGTATGGAGTTCCTAGTTTCTAATTCGTCTGCATAAGCGTATCTACTAAATTTATCGATGATTGTTAAAACTGGATGGCCTTTTTAAGGAAAAAATATATCGATATGGACTATCTCTAATGGGTTCTCAGGTGTTTCTGTAAACTCAAACTTTTGTTTTTCTGGGTTCCTATCATATTTCTCAATTTGACAAATATCTCAATTGTTGATATATTTTGTTAACTTCTCTTTTAATTTTGGGAAGTAGTATTTTCTCTTGATATTTTCAAAAGATTCTCCTATACCCCTATGGTTATTTTCCTTGTGATAGTTAATAATAATTTCGTCTTGTCTTTCTTCTTCTTCTACATCTTCTAAAATAATTTCACACTTGAGGATTCTAAACTGTTTATTTCTAGCAAAATGATTCTTGTAAACATCTTGTATCTTAAAATAAAGATCTAAATCTTTAACATAAATCGCATTAACGCCTTTTGGGTTAAAGTGATTTTTCATTAACTGAATTATTGTTGGTTCTGTGAAATCTTTGCATTTAATAATCTTTCTTGTTTTATTAAAAAGTTTCTTGCATCTGATTTGGTTTGACCCACTTAAAAGTTTATCTATTATGAACTGGTTTTTAAACACATTTAGTGGTGATTCTGATATGGATATAATATCTTGACTATCCTCTTGTCCACTATGTATTGTAGCTACATCACTTGCTACATCACTTCTCCAGTATTCATTTCAATTTTATTCGTTGGTTCTATATCACTTGCTTCTATCTGTATTCTACTTAATGCGTCAGCATTCGAATTTTTCTTACCAGGCTTATATTCTATATCATAATCGAATTCTTCTAAGCGCAATTTCCATCTAACTAATTTGCTGTTGGGTTCGTTTAAATTTTTTAACCAAACTAGTGGTCTATTATCCGTCTGGATAGTAAACTTATTACCATATAAGTAAGGCCTAAAATATTTAGTAGCCCATATAATTGAAAGCAATTCTTTTTCTACTGTCGAGTAGTTCCTCTCATGTTCGTTGGGTTCTAATGGGTTCTCAGGTGTTTCTGTAAACTCAAACTTTTGTTTTTCTGGGTTCCTATCATATTTCTCAATTTGACAAATATCTCAATTGTTGATATTTTTTGCTAACTTCTCTTTTAATTTTGGGAAGTAGTATTTTCTCTTGATATTTTCAAAAGACTCTCCTATACCCCTATGGTTATTTTCCTTGTGATAGTTAATAATAATTTCGTCTTGTCTTTCTTCTTCTTCTACATCTTCTAAAATAATTTCACACTTGAGGATTCTAAACTGTTTATTTCTAGCAAAATGATTCTTGTTAACATCTTGTATCTTAAGATAAAGATCTAAATCTTTAACATAAATCGCATTAACGCCTTTTGGGTTAAAGTGATTTTTCATTAACTGAATTATTGTTGGTTCTGTGAAATCTTTGCATTTAATAATCTTTCTTGTTTTATTAAAAAGTTTCTTGCATCTGATTTGGTTTGACCCACTTAAAAGTTTATCTATTATGAACTGGTTTTTAAACACATTTAGTGGTGATTCTGATATGGATATAAAATCTTGACTATCCTCTTGTCCACTATGTATTGTAGCTACATCACTTGCTATTTCTCCAGTATTCATTTCAATTTTATTCGTTGGTTCTATATCACTTGCTTCTATCTGTATTCTACTTAATGCGTCAGCATTCGAATTTTTCTTACCAGGCTTATATTCTATATCATAATCGAATTCTTCTAAGCGCAATTTCCATCTAACTTATTTGCTGTTGGGTTCGTTTAAATTTTTTAACCAAACTAGTGGTCTATGATCGGTCTGGATAGTAAACTTATTACCATATAAGTAAGGCCTAAAATATTTAGTAGCCCATATAATTGAAAGCAATTCTTTTTCTACTGTCGAGTAGTTCCTCTCATGTTCGTTGAGGGTTCTACTAGCATAACACAAAGGATGTTCTTTGCCGTTTTGAACTTGAGAAAGTACCGCACCAATTGCAACATTAGATGCGTCAGTACTTAAGATGTAGGGTTTTTCAAAGTCTGGATATGCTAGTATCGGTTCATTGATTAACATATTTTTACAGTCTTCAAAACATTTCCTATACTTCTCTTCGTTAATATTAATTTTTTCTGCCTTCTTAAGCTTTTGTGTGAGTGGCTTTGTTAATCTCGAAAAATCTTTAATAAATTTTCTGTAATAGCCTAAAAGACCAAGAAACTGTTTAATTTCTTTCGGAGTCTTAGGTATAGGATATCTTTTAATTGAATCTATTTTTTCTGGGTTAGGTTTTATTCCATCTACGGAAATTATGTGGCCTAAAAATCCAACTTCTTTTCTTAAGAAATCACTTTTATCTAGCTGTATTTTTAAATTAGCTTTCCGCAATGCATCGAATACCTTTTCTAAATTTTGCATGTGTTCTACTAAGGAAGTTGAATAGACAATAATGCCATCCATATACACTAAGCATGCTTTTCCAATTAAGTGTCTGAGTACATTATCCATAACTCGTTGAAAAGTGGCGGGCGCATTTTTTACCCAAAGGGCATACGTGTAAATTCATAATGCCCGTTTTCGACCGTGAAGGCTGTTTTCTTAATATCTCTTTCATCAACTTCGATTTGATGAAATCCCGAGGCTAAATCGAGAATTGAATAATACATTGATCTGCCTAATTTGTCAAATATGTCGCTTATGTTTGGTATAGGGTATCGGTCGTCAATGGTTTTCTCATTGAGTTTTCGATAGTCAATAACTATCCTCCATTTTTTATCCCCTGAAGCATCTGACTTTTTTGGAACAATCCACACTGGGGATGACCATGGTGAATTGCTAGGCCTAATAATTTGTTGTTCCAACATTTCAGTTATTTGAGTTCGGACTTCTATTTTATGCACGTATGGGTATCTGTAATTTTTACAATAAACTGGACTATCATCCGTTGTTTTAATTTCATGTTTCACTTGATTTGTGAAACAAAGATCTTGTCCCTTTTGAAAAAATAAATCAGAGTTTTTCGATAGTAGTTTTGTTATGTATTCTTTTTCTTCACTATTTAAATGTTCCATATTAATTGAGTTTTCAATATTTTTCTTAACGCCCCCCTCTGTTTCTTCATATTCTAACGTATTAAACTCAAAATTTTCAATTTCTACTTCTTCAACTTTTATTGGTTGTTCAATTCGTAATTTAAAATAGTTGTCGGTATTGTTTTCTATTAAAATCTTTGCAACCCAATCTTCTGCCCAGTATACTCCTTCTATTATTGTTATATTTCCTAAATTACATTCTTGTATAAAAATATTTCCAAATTCCTTATCTACGGGTGCTTTGATTGTTAAAACTTCTTTCGGGTTTATTTTATACGAATATTCTTTTAAAATTGGTTTAAATTTTAGTTCTAATACTTTGTCCTTTCTTATAAGTTGGTTTTTACTGTAATCAATTTTCATTTTGTATTTCTTTAGAATGTCATTTCCAATGATCCCATCAAAGTACGAATGAAAATTATACAACAAATATGTCACTGTAGGACTGTCATTACCAAATTCCTTGAACAGGGTGGTATAAATCATTTCATTAACTAGAGTTTCCTTGTTTAATGCTTTAATAATCTTTGGTTTTATTCTTATTTTATGTTGTGGTTTTATTATTTCGGGATTTAACAGAGAGTTTGAAGCTCCTGTATCTATCAATAATTTTATTGTTTTACGCGGCGTTTTAATATTAATATAGGGTAGGGTTTTAATTCCGAGGCCATTATTTAAAAAATTTCTTGATTGAATAATTCATCGCAAGCTACCGCGTTATGGTTGTCATTATTTAATCGTCGCATCTGTCGTGTATTTAGACTTTTTTGCATTTGAGATGGAGATGGATCAATATCCATAGGTTCAGATCGATTATTTTTATTTTGGTTTTGATTAAAAGGGTTATTGAACCTTGAATTGTTTTGATTATTTCTATAATAATTTGGGTTCTGATTATTCTGAAGGTTTTGGTTAAAATTATTGTTTCTAACATTATTTTGATGCTGAGACTGTGGATATTTTTGAATATAATGATTATTTTTATAATAATTTGGGTTCTGATTATTCTGATAACTTTGATTAAAATTACTGTTTCTATAATTATTTTGGTTCTGAGATTGTGGATATTTTTGAATATAATGATTATTTTTATAATAATTTGATGGTTGTTGCGAGACTGAAGGCATATTGTCTTGCAATCGCAAAGCAATTGCATAAGCTTCTTCTAATGTTTCGGGGTCTCTCCTTAATAAAATTGTTCTCATGGGGTCGCGAAGACCTTTGATAAAAGTATCAAGTCCTTCCCTAATATTCCTATCCGTCATACGTTCCCTGATATGAACGTCACCTTCTGTGTGTCTTAGTTTTGTATTTAGAGTAGTCACTATGTCTAATATCTCATCATAAAACTTGTGGATATTGTTATTTTGTTTGACTAAACTCAGTTGATTATAAAGCGTTCGATCATCCCTATGATCACTAAAATGTCTAACCAAAATTACCTTAACATCTTCCCAGTTTTCTGGGTTTCCATATAATCTGTCTGCTGCTCTACCCTTAAGTTTGTTTTTTATTCCCTGAAACCAGAGCAATAAAGGTTTTTTTTTTTTTTTTATAAAATAATAAAAGAAATATTCACTTTTTTTTCAATTATATAACTTACAATAAAACTGCAATCGTTTGAAGATTTTCTGCCTTTTGTTGTATAGCTGCTCCTAGTACTGCTGCTCCTGGTACACGGTCATTGATGTCACGTTTTTCTGCTCTGATTATTTTAGTTTTTATTTTGGGCTTCTGCACATATATTTTTTAGGATTAAGAATTTTTGTCCCAACGAGAAGGGTGGGGTAGTGCTTAAAACTACTTTTGGCAGTATTATAACTTTTTGTGCCATTTTACACCTTTAAATATGTAGTCATAGTCTATAATCTCCGTGTAAATATAATAATGTACACTGAGGGAAAAATGTATGCACTGAGCACAGAGAATTTTATGTAAAAACTATTTACGGAAGTTTGTATGGGATTGTCATGAAAGCTGTCTTCACTGAGTAAAGTTTACATGTACTGGTTACAATTCAATTTATGTACCGTTTCTTTTTTTTTTTTTGATGAAAGCACTGTTTTTTTCACTTTTTTTTTCTTTCAAGCATGATTAAACGTTGATTAAACAGGTCAAAACCTGACGGGTTTTTTAAAACTTTTTTGTTTTAATTTCTAAGGATTAAAAAAAATAAACGTCTTCACTGGGTTTTTTTTTTTTTTTTTTTTTCTTTCTCGGCCCGATCAACGTATACCGACTGCGCCAATTACGTGTTGAGGTTACGGCTTGATCAAAAAAAGATACTTTTACCCACAACAGGGCATTAAAACGCACTAGTTAATTTTATTATAGATTTTTATTTAACGAGTCTATCCACTCGCTTCTGAGTCTGATCTTAAACTAAAAACTTAAACTTATTACATTGATGTCTTAGCCTATCCCAACTGTTGAACCAAGACAGTGGGTGTATAATTCTTTATGATGGAACATGATCCTTATGAGTTGGATGCATCTTTGCATCCGTTGGATTCTTATGTGTGACTGCTGAGTAGTCAATTTGGGAATTTAATTATGAAACATGATCCTTTGGGTTGGATGCATCTTTGCATCCATTGGATTCTTATGTGTGGCTGCTGAGTAGCCAATTTGGGAATGGAATAATGCATTTTTTATACGACTCTGGGTGGTCATAATGAAGTGGCAAATTTGAATGATGATGATATCATCAATGTTCAAAAGGATCGAAGTAACACGTTATGTGTATGTGCCTTGAGCTGTGTAGGCGGTGTAGTCTGGGACGTAACTATATATAATAAATATATGATTATATGTTAAATTTTTGTAATGTTCAAGGTAAAAATAATTTGCTTCTTACGCAATTTGGTTCTTTCTTTGTTTCTTAGCTACAATAAACCTCCATTTCTCGCCATCTTTGATGAATTTTGGTGTTTCTATTTGTATTGATTTCGGTTGAAGAAGTCATGAATTTTTGAAGAGAATTTTTCAGGGGTGCCGATGGTAGCTGAACAACTTTGGTGATAATAGAATGACCAGAATATGATTTTCGGCAAGTATAGGAGAAGTTCAATATTATGGCCGAAGAACTTCCAGGTTGGGTAGGGAAAATGGCCGCGCTGCAAATCCAACAGCAGTGCCCTGAGTGTGGTGAAGTCCGTCCGCTGTCTCTTGAAGTTTTTTCTTTCAGGCCTGATGTTTGTTTTTGTTGAGAGGTGAGGTTTAGTTCGGGGGCAAGATCCCCCCCCATTCCGGCGAGCTGAGCCGTGCATCGCTAGCAGGCCGCGTTACCGAGCTAGACATTCCGTTTCCTTCCCTTGCCCTTCCTCATTCCTACCTTATCCTGTTTCCTATCCATCCACCTTACCGACTCCTCTCCTCGCTTCCTCTTGCCATGCAACAGTAGGACCAGCATCTCTAGATGGAGTATTTTTGGTTTACGGCAGATCAGGCATGTGGAAAGCAGCGTTCCACTTTTCAATGGTCGCGTTCGAAATTGCATCCAAAGCGGTCTGGATAGCCTTGAGTGCTTTTACCTGAGAGTGATTTTTAATCTCCGTTTCTCTTTTAGTTTAATTCTAATTGCAAATACTTTTACATGTTGCCATTTTTAATGGATGTTGGAAGATGGAGTGCGGTATCATGACAGTTTAAAAGCAAGAGAAGTGTGTTGTTAGGGATCTCGTGAGGCACGGAGAAAACATAAAAACCGGACTCATGAGTTTATTTGTTTTTGTTTCAATGTGCGAAACCAGAACGTCGGCCGTGACACTTATGGCGAATTCCTTTCAAAAAAGAAATCAATTTTTTCTAAACAGAATCGATTTTTTTCTGTCAATTGAAAGGAATTCGTATTTCGTAAAAGAATCGATTTTATTTTTGGTGTGGTTGTGTTTGTGCTACTTTATAGCTGTAATTGAAGCAAAACGTTAAGAAATTATTCACAAAACTATTTAGGTTGTTTGTTGTTTGTTTTTGTTGTGAGAAAAATGTTTTACCAATAGAATTAAATTAATAAATAAAAGATATTAGCCAGCTTATACAGTGCCAATTTGTTGGTGCATTTTATTTGTTTGAACTTCTATTTGCACATATACTTTTAAAGAAAATTGTTATTGAAATTTTTTCACTTGCACCGAAAGTTTTTAACACGTCTTTCACTCGCGAAAGCTATTTTTTTTTTGTCGAATTTGTGTTTGATAATGAACAACGCACAATAAATTATTTGTATAGCTGTACATATTGTTGACTGAATATATTGTTGAATATTTTGTTAAATTATGTAGAATTCGTTGCAACCAAAAAATAAACAACTCATCTTCCAAAAATTCTGCGACTTTCAAGTTGACGTATTAGAAATGTCAAGTCTTCATAGTGTGTGTGCAAATCAGTATGAAATCTTGCTAAAAACGCAAGATTTGTTTTGACAGAAAAGAATCTATTTTGAATTTTTGAACAACAACACCAACTTAAAGGTGCTACCACCAATTGTTTACGAATTAATTCATAATTCGTTTATTTTGGCTAGAGATACAGCTGTTTCAAGGGGTGCCAAGCCACCTATCATCAGTCTCCTCTTATTAGTGGTGCTGAGCTTTAATCCAATTTTATTATGAAAAACTTTCTACATGCCCATCATAGGGATCGAACCCACGATATCAGATTTGCTCAGTCTTAGAAGCCGTATGAACTACACATTCCGCCGCCTGAGACCACTGACGTCACATATCGAAAATGGGATGTTATTGTTTATCAAATGCATTTGGAGCATCAGCATTTTTCTAAGCGCCTTTAAGTATGCTGTTTTGTTCCGCCTCCATTTTTCTCCATACCTTGTTTCGATAGACTACAATTCGTAGTACGTATCAAAGGGGGAGAGGTTGGAAGATCGGTAACAGACCAGACTATTAAGTTATTATTATTATTTATTGTACTATTCATACTAGAATGTCAGTTTATTAGACTTGACCATTCTTTATTCCGTCAATTTCATTGAATTGTTGAACAACAACAACAACTTAAAGGTGCTACCACCAATTGTTTACGAATTAATTTATAATTCGTTTATTTTGGCTAGAGATACAGCTGTTTCAAGGGGTGCCAAGCCACCTATCATCAGTCTCCTCTTATTAGTGGTGCTGAGCTTCATTCCAATTTTATTATGAAAAACTTTCTACATGCCCATCATAGGGATCGAACCCACGATATCAGATTTGCTCAGTCTTAGAAGCCGTATGCACTACACATTCCGCCGCCTGAGACCACTGACGTCACATATCGAAAATGGGATGTTATTGTTTATCAAATGCATTTGGAGCTTCAGCATTTTTCTAAGCGCCTTTAAGTATGCTGTCGTCAGTGGTCTCAGGCGGCGGAATGTGTAGTTCATACGGCTTCTGAGACTGAGCAAATCTGATATCGTGGGTTCGATCCCTATGATGGGCATGTAGAAAGTTTTTCATAATAAAATTGGATTAAAGCTCAGCACCACTAACAAGAGGAGACTGATGATAGGTGGCTTGGCATCCCTTGAAACAGCTGTATCTCTAGCCAAAATAAACGAATTATAAATTAATTCGTAAGCAATTCGTGGTAGCACCTTTAAGTTGTTGTTGTTGTACAAAAATTCAATGAAATTGACGGAATAAAGAATGGTCAAGTCTAATAAACTGACATTCTAGTATGAATAGTACAATAAATAATAATAATAAGAATCTATTTTGTTTAGAAAAAATTCGATTCTATTTAGAAAAAATTCGATTTCCTTGTTGTAAGGAATTCGCCATTAGGTAATATCCACCTCCTTAATCGATTGGAGTACTCCGTTCATCGATCCGCTGTACAAAAAATGTTGTCATATTTTGACACCTGTCAAACTAAGTGTTCTAGCGGACCCAGCACGTCAGCCGAGACACAAAGGTAATATCCACAACCTAAATCGATTGGCGTACTCCGTTTTTTGATGCGCCATACAAAAAATGTTGGCATATTTTGACACCTGTCAAACTAAGTGTTCTAGTGGACCCAGCACGTTGGCCGAGACACTAAGGTAATATCCACCTCCTAAATCGATTGGCGTGCTCCGTTTTTCGATCCACCATTCAAAAAATGTTGGCATATTTTGACACCTGTCAAACCAAGTGTTCTAGTCTACCCAGCACGTTGGCCGAGACACTCAGGAAATATCCACCTTCTTAATCGATTGGCATACTCCGTTTTTCGAGCCGTCATACAAAAAATGATGGCATATTTTAACACCTGTCAAACTAAGTGTTCTAGTGGACCCAGTACGTCGGCCGAGACACTCAGGTAATATGGACCTCCTAAATCGATTGGCGTACTCAATTTTTCAATCTGGCGTACCAAAAATGTTGGCATATTTTGACACCTGTCAAACTAAGTGTTCTAGTGGACCCAGCACGTCGGCAGAGACACTCAGGTAATATCCACTTCCTACATCGATTGGCGTACTCCGTTTTTCAATCCGCCGTACCAAAAATGTTGGCATATTTTGATACCTTTCAAGCTAAGTGTTCTAGTGGACCCAGCACGTTAGCCGAGATACTGAGGTAATATCCACCTCCTAAATCGATTGGCGTACTCCGTCTTTCGATCCGCCATACAAAAAATGTTGGCATATTTTGACACCTATCAAACTAAGCACGTCGGCCGAGACACTCAGGTAATATCGACCTTCTAAATCGATTGGCGTACTCCGTTTTTCAATGCAACGTACCAAAAATGTTGTCATATTTTGACACCTGTCAAACTAAGTGTTCTAGTGTACCCAGCACGTCGGCTGAGACACTCAGGTAATATCCACCTCCTAAATCTATTGGCGTACTCCGTTTTTCAATCTGCCAAACCAAAAATGTTGCCATATTTTGACACCTGTCAGACTAATTGTAAGTGTTCTAGTGGACCCAGCACGTCGGCCGAGACACTCAGGTAATATTCACCTCCTAAATCGATTGGCGTACTCCGTTTTTCAATGCAACGTACCAAAAATGTTGGCATATTTTGACACCTGTCAAACGAAGTGTTCTAGTGGACCCAGCACGTTAGCCGAGATACTGAGGTAATATCCACCTCCTAAATCTGTTGGCTTACTCCGTTTTTCGATCCGCCATACAAAAAATGTTGGCATATTTTGACACCTGTCAAACCTGTCAAACTAATTGTAAGTGTTCTAGTTTACCCAGCACGTCGGCCGAGATACTAAGGTAATATCTTAGAGGATATACATATAATATGGAGTGCTTGTTTTTATTCGAATGCGAACCTTTCATAGGGGTCGCTGTTCAAGTTTCGTTCACTGAGTTTTCTGCACATTGGAGAAAAAAAACTATAAAAGAAGATATTGAAATCTTTCAAATAATAAACAAACAATTATTAATTGCAAGAATTTCTTCAAAGTAGAACAATTTAGAAAGAAAATAAGCAAATTATGACTTACAATTGAGAGCAGCAGACGAAATCTTCTAAGACTTTATCTTAACAGAAAATGAAATAGCGCCCCTATCATGGCATCATGCATTACAATGCATTAGGGATGGAAACGAGCCCTTAATATTACATTAGGTGTGTTCCTTTGGGCTCCAGTATCTACTGCCAAGTACTTCTGGCTGCAGTCAACTACTTCTACTCTATGGTCGAAGTAGTTCAAAGTAGTTCAGTAATCTAGTTACAGAATGTACTAAGAAGAAAAAGACATCACCAATCAAAAGAAATTACGTAGTAGATTGTTGCTGTTGACATTTTTCTAGTCAAAAGTAAAATACAAAAACAAACAACAGAAATTAAATTGATATTGAGGTTAGATTTTACTTTTGGCAAAATGAAAGCATTCCATTCATCATCTACTGGGAAGTACTAAAAAGTACTTTGGAAGACCCAATGGAACACGGCTATTATATGTAATATCTACCTCCTAAATCGATTGGCGTACTCCGTTTTTCGATTCGCCATACAATAAATGTTGGCATATTTTGACACCTGTCAAACTAAGTGTTCTAGTGGACCCAGCACGTTAGCCGAGATACTGAAGTAATATCCACCTCTTAAATCGATTGGAGTACTCCGTTTTTTTCAATCCGCCGTACCAAAAATGTTGGTATATTTTAACACCTGTCAAACTAAGTATTCTAGTGGACCCAGCACGTTAGCGGAGATACTGAGGTAATATCCAACTTCCATCCATCCAGTGGGTTTTTTTCTTCTAAAGATGTTAATAATCTGAACATCATTCATGCCGAGTGGAGGCAGCATGTTATGTTCAGACAAACCACGATTCAGAATGTAGGCACACTCTCAGTCAAAACTGTCAGTAATAATCATTCAGCAGAAAAATAGACGCGCCTTTGAGCATTCGCACGCTCATGACTATTAAAACTTATTTAACTCACATCAGAGTCACGTTCGCGGCAGCTTCTCCATCGTATACAACCAAACGAAATAATGTATTGACAGGTAAGGACGCTCATCATGGCTCGCGTCTATTGTGTTCAGCCAGCAAATTTGCAACTTCCGAGCAACTTTTGAGAATTTAAAGCTGGCCATACACGATCGAGCCAAATGGCTCACCGAGCCAAATTGCATAGTGTGATTGGGCTCACCCAAGCCATTTGGATTTCCAACCGGTCGTAAATCCACGAGCCAAATTGACTCCATGCCAATTGGCCAGCTTAACGTTTGTGTTTTTTTGTATTTAGTCCTATACAGCAGTTGCATTACAAATCGTTGTACTAATACACACAAACCTAAGCAACTTGCTCGTCAACTAGCTTAACTTTTTGGTAGCCAGTTGAGCGTCCTGTAAGCTATGCGCAAACCAACAGCGAAGCAATGCCAACTATAAGTTGCCTAGTGGGCGGCAGGCCTTTGAAAATTAAGCTTTTCTATTTCTAGTCCATTGAAATGTTACATTGATTTTGCATTTTAGACAGATCAGATTGAGATAGGTTAAGGTGTAGTACGTTTTTATAGAAAACTAAATAAAAAAAAAACACAAACACGAATTCTCAAAAGTTGCTCGGAAGTTGCCTAGTGGGCGAGGGCAAGAAACTTTTGTTGCCGGAAACTAAGTTGCCTAGTGGGCGTCAGGCCTTAAAGTGAATACAATGACTGCTTTTAAACGATGCAATTTCTTCTTGCAATTTTTAAGCACGTAAGCGAGGGACGAATGTGGTGGCCATCAGGGTAGACGAAATTGCTGAGGTTGAACAAATTGCAGATCATTGCAGATCGCTCATTCTTCTTTGTGTTTTCCCTTGTTGTTCGAATGTGTTTTATTTTCATTCATCGTCCACTCAGATAACTTCGCTTAATCAAGTGGATTAAAGAGTGCAAAGAGATGATACTTTTTCACTTGCACATAGTTAACTTTTATTAAAAAACGCGGGCGTGTAAAAGGTATTTGCAATTAGAAAGAAACCAAAAGAGAAACGAAGATTAAAAATTGCAGAAGTGTAAAAGCGAACGCGACTCTGTGAGTTAAATAAGTTTTTATAATCGAACACGCATTTATTGTGTTCAGCCAGACACTCGAATAATAAGAAAAAGCATAAAGAAGAATGATCGATAACTCTACAAATTGTTCAACCCCAGCAATTTTTTCTACCCCGGGCACCAAATAAGTTTCTCGCCAACGTGCTTAAAAATCGCAAGAAGAAATTCAGCCTTATTTTGAGATTCGAATGAATAGCTTTTTCGATACAATAGATCTATTCATTCGAATGAACTTTGCATATTTTGAGAATCGAACGAATAATATTCATTATCGAATGAATGCATAAAATGAACATCAGCTCGTTGACATTTACTGACATTTCTATTTAATTTAGTGTCACCGAGCTGTTTTTTTCGAAGAATTTATGTTTTTATAAAAATGATGGTCAAAATAATGCGTTCTCATTTAAGAAAAATAAATTAAAGATAAGTAATGTTAAAGGCCCGGTTAAGTTTACTATTTAAAAAACTTCAATAAAAACTGAAATTTTAAAATTGGGGAGCATTCAGAAAATAGTATGGTAAGTTTATTGAGATGAAGAAGTAACAAATTATATTTAAAACTTTTGAATAGTTAAATACTAGATTTTTTTTTAGCTTTCATGTCAATTTAATTGTGTTTAAAATTGACTAACAAAAAAAACATGTAACTTCAAAGTCTCAATTTACTTTATACACACCTGGTCACACTTTTCAATTTTCAACAAAACAAAAAAAGTAAAATCCCTCACCGGTATTTTTTTGTTATTTGCAAATACTTGTACCTCATTGCTATATGCTAGTTCATGAGCAAGAGTTTATTGTTTAATTTTCAAGAAAAACAGATGGCAATTATTTTATTTATAAGAAGTGAAGACGGCGGCGAAGAGCAGATATGGAGGAGAAGGATAATGGATGCATCAAATCCATTGAAGATTGAAAATCCCTTGGCTATCTCCGGATTTTCTTCGATCAATTTGATGAGAACTTCTTTCTGCTCCCGTTTAGTCCAATTGGAAGGCGACCTTTAATTAAAACCTCAACAAATAATTCATAAAAGTATTTTATTTTCTCTGTTTTTCAACAAAAATATTTGTGCTTACATGTTTTTTCAATCTATTCACCAGAAAATTTTTAACGCCAAATAAATGACATTTGTTTCGAATGATTCGAAAGTCAAACTTTGCTTAGTTTTCAACAGTAAATGAACTTTCGATTCGTTCGAAACTCAAAATACAAACTATTCGAATTCGACTTACTTTCGCATGAATGTGAATTTCAAAATAAGGCTGATTGCATCGTTTAAAAGCAGTTTTAGTGCGATATATAGCTCGTATAATTTCATAAGAATAATGTTTTGCCACGTCGTGCAGTTCCGCTGAAGTACAGTTCCGTCGAGTGCGGTGTTACCTAATCTGAAGTTTAATAAACAGTACATAACCTATAAACATTTTATACTTCTTGCGTATACCTCTTAGAATTTTTTCGCTCTTCATCCAATAAAATATGAATACAAATTGAACTCATTCTATAATTTCTTATTTTGTTTTTAATTTCAAGCCAATTAGAGACAAAACGCAAAATCAAAAGCCTTGTTGTTGATTTCATAAAGCCCTTTTAACTATTAAACAGGCATTTAAATCTTAAAATGACGTTTGTTCCATACAAAATACATCAATTAAAAAGCCTGTTAAATAATTGTCAAACCGAACATTTATCTGTTTTATTCAGCCCACATTCAGAAAAAAATCAATTGATTTTATCATTGGTGTAACGGTGAAATGAAATAATAAAATGAAAAAGTCGTATGAAAACTCTAGTGATAAAAAAATTATCATTTCATTTTATCATAGAACCGGAACAGGCGCCCAGTGAAGGCGGCAAGGACGCGCGTCCGTAATCGCGTCTATTGTGTTCAGGCAGTCACTATTGTTTAATCTGGTCCAAATTATAGAATGACACAAAAAAGAAATAGGAAAATTTACTAACGGTAAAAAAGAATTGTATTGTGGGCTCTTTCTTTCTTCAGCGAACGCGGAATCAAAATGAATATTTCAGAACTGATTTCACACATTTTTGTTGGGGCTGGATTGGGAAAGCAACGAGGCAGGTTGTGCCTTGGCAGGGGCACAACCTGCAAACACCAATTTTGTTTAATAAAAAAAAAACAGCAATAAGCAAAATAATTTTAATTATTTTTGTCTCATCCTAGTATGGATACCTTTTGTGGGAGAGGGATTTCACCTGGATTCAAACACGAGATGCGTACACGCTCCAGCAACTGAAACGCTAGTTCCCATTGAGCTAGATGAAACACCGTAATCCCGTTAATGATGGAGCAGAGATAATAAAATATTATGCGACACAGAAAAGACTGAGTTAACGAATACTTTATTTGAATGATAAAAAGGTTTGTTCCATTGTAATTTTCAAGTAGGTACAATAGAACGTGTTAAGATATAGAAATGCTAGATGGCGTTTAATTTGTAAGAACTTAAGGTTTACTTTACACTAACACGCAACTTTAAACTAAAGTTCATATTCCTTCTAGTTGTCCTTCAAACCCATGCCATCGATACAAGTCTTCAGCTTCGGATAAAACAATGCTTTGGTTAAAGCGTCAGCACACATGTTCTCCGTTGAAATGTATTTCACTATTATATCCTTCAGCTCAACATGATGTCGAAGAAAATGGTATCTTACACCGATATGTTTACTGCGTGGTCTATAAACGGTAGTTTTTGCTAGTTCTGCAGCACTTCTGTTGTCACAGTAGATGTTGACGCCTCTTGCTACAGCATCCGGATCTAACTCATTCGCTAATGATCTAAGCCCTAAACCCTCTTGGCAGGTTGAAGATAGGGCCATGTACTCTGCCTCAGTCGTGGAGAGAGCAACTGTATTTTGTCTTTTGCTCTGCTACGAGATTGGTCCACCTTGCAACTTGAACAAGCTTCCTGTTATTGAATGTCGATCAGAACAATCATTTGCCCAGTCTGCATCTCCGTAGCCTTCTATTTCTGGGTTAGCATCTTTACTAAATTCCAATTTCATTTTGATACATCACTTTAGGTAGCGGAATATGCGCCTTACAGCACACCAATGTATTTTACCTGGATTATTGGAAAAACGACTCACCATATTTACTGCATATGAGATATCTGGTCGGGTTCCTTGACTTGCATAAAGGAGACTTCCTACAGCTTTTTTGGTTTCGGTCTGCAGGTGTTGATACTGACTTATAGTCAACCATATTGAACCTCTCAAGAATCTCTTGAAAGTAAAGCTCCTGATCCAGGTATATTCTTCCTTCCTGCCTGTCTCTGGTTATCCTCATCCCAATCAAGTGTTTCGCCTCTCCCAAATCTTTCATTTTAAATTTATCTGATAGTTTTCTTTTTGTATTTTCAAGTAGTTGAATATCATTTGACAAAATCATCATGTCCGTTGGATATATACACAAGGATCTGTTTTCGAAGCACTGAACTGCAAGTCCTTTAGAGTTTTATCTAGCTTCTTGTACGAGGATCGACCGCTCTGCTTCAAACCATAAATGGCTTTGTTAAGCTTCCACACCTGGTCATTTTCCCCTGGTTTCACGAATTCCTTTGGAGGCTTTACGAATATGTCCTCATGGAAATCACCATTTAAATACGCCGTCACCACGTCCATCTGATGCATCTCTAGGTTATGCTTGGCTGCTAGTGCACATAGAAATCGAATTGAAGTGTATCTTATGACTGGAGAGTACGTTTCATTGTAGTCGATTCCCTCAGCTTGTCTGCAACCTCTCACAACTAGTCTGGCTTTGAATCGCTCCATCTCACCAAAAGAGTTTCGTTTTACTTTAAAAACCCATTTTGTGTCTAGACATTTTCTTTCTTTTGGCAATGATGTTAACTGAAAAGTTTGGTTTTCAACGAGGGACTGCTTTTCTTCTTCAATTGCTTGCAACCAGGATGCCTTCTCAGGTGTCTTAAGGGCTTCTTCCAATGTTAATGGGTCTGCTGTTGACCCCTCCATTGCTAAGTAAGTCACGTAATCGTCCATCATCACGGGTTTAGGTACTCTTTCTGATCTTCTAGGTGCAACTTCATCTTTTGTTAAATTTAGAACTGGATTTTCTTCCAAAAAATCAGGAAAATATAATGGATCTGATGCTCCATCTTCATACGTGCCTTCAGATATGTTTTGATTTTCTTTTATATTGCTAGCACACCTTTCCTCAATGATGACTTCACTATCTGGCTCTGCGCATGTCTCCAAATGAATAGGTTGATAATAGCGATTAACTTTAACTCCTCCAAAAATATCACGTCTCTGCTGTACCTAACTGATGGTTTTTGTCTCTGGATCAAGTAACCAGTATCTTTTGGTTTCTGTACCATAGCCTACAAAAATCTTTTCTTCAGCCTTCGAGTCCAACTTCTGCCTCCGTTCCTTTGGGACATGTGCATAAGCTTTGCAACCGAATACTCTGAGGTGGTTTAAATTTGGTTTTCGTCCTGTCCATGCTTCTATTGGAGTCTTCTTTTCCAATGATGCAGTTGGAGATCTGTTAGTGAGGTATGATGCTGTTGAGCCAGCCTCCGCCCAAAACGACTTTGCTAACTCAGCTCCAAACAGCATTGCTTTCATCTTCTCCACAAGCGTTCTGTTCGCTCGCTCAGCCACACCATTTTGTTCTGGATTGTGCGGCACAGTGAGCTGATGTCTTATTCCAGATCGTTTTAGGATGCTCTCGAGTTCTTTACTTGTGAATTTTCCTCCGTTGTCCGTCCGAAGAGTGCGTATCCTTTTTCCTGTTTCATTTTCCACAAGGGCTTTGAAATCTTCATTTTTCCTTTTCAAAAAATAAACCAATATCATTCTTGTGAAATCGTCTTTAAACGTGAGAAAATAATGGGACCCGGACAACGATTCCATTTCCATCGGCCCACACAAGTCGGAGTGCACCAATTGCAAAATGCCGGTTGACCTTGTGCCTTTCTCTGGAAACGGTTGACGGTGGTGCTTTGCCTTGACACATGGTACACAAGGCAAACTTTCAGCTCTTTGAAAAATTATACCACAAGACATATCACGCTGCAACTTGTCTAAGCTGCCATAGTTCAAGTGGCCAAGCCTTCTGTGCCACAGTTCCTTGGATTGGTTGTTGGCTGAGTAGTACACCTTCTCTCGAACTGGCATTTCCAGCTTAAAACTGCCTCCATCGTTGACCATACAACCTAAATTTCTTCCTTGGCTATCTTCTATATAACTTCCTTCGGCACAGAAAGTAAATTAGCTGCAGCTCCAGGTACGTACAGCACATCTTTAACATTGATGCTCTCGACGCCAGCCTCCGTAAGTATCTCGATTACAGATTCACCAGTTGACTCTGCCAGCATATCTTGGCAATTCGCTGTGATGATTCCTGTTCCACTGCAACACCTTTTAACCCTCAAATTCTTTTCAGATGATGCTATGTGTGTAGATGCACATGAATCCACAAACCACCCATCCTTCGTACCACCTGATGACATGAAAGCAAGATATGTTCTGTAGTTGCAACGCTTTTGCCCCCCATCTGATGGCATGTACTTCGAAGCCTCGTCCTTGTGTTGTCGATCAGGACATTTGCTTGCAAAATGCCCATTTGTGCCACATCTGAAACATTTAATTGACTTCTTTCTTACCTTCTTCGCATTTTTGGAGTAAAATGCCTCAGGTGTTTTGATGGACTCTGTCTTTATTTCTTGAAGCAACTTTGTTTTTATTGCATCCGCTGTAATGTCGATGCCTGAACTTTCCAGGCCCATAATCATAGGCTTGTACTCATCCGAAAGACCAGCCAGAAGAAGAGTGCCAACCCACTCGTCTGATACCTTTAAACCAACACCATTTAGTTAATGCGCCGTGCTGACAATCACGTTCACATAATTCTCAACAGAGGAACATCTTTCTAGAGTTGTTGTGACTTAAGTCCTAAGGAGACCGACTCTACGTGTCAGACCAGAGTCTTCAAAAGCAGCTTGTAGCTTTTCCCATGCCTCCCTTGACGTTTTGGTATCCTGGACGTGCACATAATTGATAGGATCAATCATCAGAATGATTCGCGACCTTGCCTTGATGTCTTTCTTCCTATCAGCACAATATACTGCATCACCCTCGATGCATCCCCATAGATCTTCATATTGCAAGTAGGCCTCTACTGCAATTTTCCAAGTTGGGTAATTTTCTCGGCCTTTAAGTCTATCTACTGGGGGTAATCCATGTGCCGCTGAAGAACTTGACATTTTATTTTGCACAAAACTTGGTTATGTTCTGAAAAATTTAATTTTTCGCTTCTCGAGTTTAAAATACAAAAAACTACCTAGCGTATCGTAAGCTCTATATTTTAAATAACATCTTTTTAATTTAAACGCGAGCCTGGGCCCATAACCTGATGGAGCAGAGATATTAAATATTATGCGACACAGAAAAGACTAATACTACGTTTACATGGAGAATTCAATTCGAATCGAATCAGGATTTAGGTATTTGTAAACCTGGATCGAATCGAATCGGGATTACTCGATCCGATCCAGCTCGGCGAAGATCGAAGAATTAGAATGGAGTTTTAAGCTGATTGTTGGTGTGTGTGTGTGCTATTGTATAATTATTTTATTGCACACAATAAAAACAAGACAGTCACTTCGATTTTATTTGAATTCTATCATTCGATCTGGCATCTTCATATACCTGGATCGAAATTTCGATTCAGATTGAATCCGATCCGTGAATCCGCTCATGTAAACGTAGTATAAGTTAACGAATACTTTATTTGAATGATAAAAAGGTTTGTTCCATTGTAATATTCAAGTAGGTACAATAGAACGTGTTAAGATATAGAAATGCTAGATGGCGTTTAATTTGTAAGAACTTAAGCTTGACTTAACACTAACAGTTAAAACGGGTCTCCAGGCGGTACCATTTACCGCCAAGCAACTGTACAGCCACTGGACTATGGCTGAAACCTTAACCCCGTTAACACGGGCCCACAGGCGGTTCCAATTACCGCCTAGCAACTGTTACAATAATTAACTTCACACTTCCTGGTTGGGATCCCTTGGGGAGGGGGGCTCCTTTCTTGGAAACAGGAGAATTTTTGTCCAGCAACAATTTAGTTCCAAAGCATCTTGCCAGAACATAAATAAAAGTCGATTCATATATTCCCTCTAAAACGGACACTCACTTCTAGGAGACAAATCTACCGCCTAGTAACAAACCTTGATCCCGTTAAAACGGGCCACCAGGCGATACCATTTATCGCCTAGTAACCGTACCAGCCACTGGACTTTGGCTGAAACCACACCAAACTCACCAATTTGTCGCACAGAACCGGCAATTAAGGGCACCACGCCACAGTGGTTCGGTTTGTATGGGAGAGCGGAAAAAAGTCTGTTTTATCTGAACGGTTCAACAGATTTAAATGAAATTTGGCAAGCATGTTTATATTAGTCTTATACATATTTGGTCAAAATTTGGTTGAAAAAAAATAATTAGAAACAAAGTTATTGACATTTTTCTAAAATTTGAGGGATTTGATGTTTGTATGGCAGAGCGGAAAAAAAATCTGTAACATCTGAACTGTTTAACGGATTAAGATGAAATTTGATTCGCATTTTTAAATTAGTCTTATACACATTTTATCAAAATTTGGTTAAGAAAAAATCATTAGTAAAAAAGTTATTGGCTTTTTTTTCTAAAATTTGAGTGTTTTGATGTTTGTATGGGAGAGCGGAAAAAAGTCTGTAAAATCTGAACTATTAAACGAATTTTAATGAAATTTGACAAACATGTTAAAATTAGTCTTATACATGCTTGGTCAAAATTTGATCAAGAAAAAATTGTTAGAAAAAAAGTTATTGACATTTTTATAAAATTTGAGGGTTTTAATGTTATATTTAAATAAAAGTTTTTTTTAGTAAAATCTTAACTTTTTATTTTGAATATATATATATATTATAAAATTAAATTTATAATCGATCGTTGTTCCACACAATAATATCCCTGTTTTCCTCCATAGTCATTTGAATTGGTACCAAAGATGTCATAAACGTCCGAAGTTTCTTCATTGTCAAATGTTTGACTGTATTGTGGTTGTCCAGAGGCACCATCGCATCCCCATTTAGTGTACAGTGTTAAAGACTGTCCTACAATTCTGGTTATCTCCTCTGATGTCTTTCCTTCTAATAACCTTGTTACAGTGTGGTCTAACAATTTTTGTAGTTGCACACTTGCTGAGCTTTCCGTAATGTTTATATCTAAAGGATAGCACTTTTTCTTTGCTTCCAGTAATTTAATATAAGGTGGAAAAACATCATGTCCTTCGTCTTTTAGTGCATGTCTCAATACTTCATATTGGCGTTTCGACAATTCTGCTTGTATAAATAATGCAAGAGCCTTATCCGGATCAAATTGTGAACAGGAAAAGCTCTCTGATGTTGCTGCATAGTTTATCTCTTCTCGAGGAAATATATTTCTAATTTCGTCCCTCTTATACCTTTTAGCTCGATCACAGCATTCGTCAAAACTCTTTCGTGGTCTTCCCATATTAGTTGACGTTTCGGGCAATACACTTTGGGTTAGGTCTACTTGGAAAACTCCTTCGAGCCAATAAGTGTATTTTTTTTTTAAAATGACTTTTTTTTCTATGAACTGCGTTCCATCGACTTAAAAAATGAGAAATAAAACGTTTCTTTAATTCTGATAGCACAGTTTCTATTTGCTCAGAAATTAAGTTGGGGTATTTCCTTACAAAATATGGTCGAAGATTTTGAACATCTTACCCATTAGTAATAAGTTCACTACACAACACCGAATAAGGAATTTCGATTGAATCCATTTTAATGTATTGAATTCACTATATATGTTTGTTATTATATTTAACTTCACTTTCACTTATTGCACCTTGCACAAATGCTCAATAACTCAATACTGACTTTTTTTTCATTAATCCTTTATATAAATAGATTTAAGTAAGAGATTTTATTCTAATAAGCCATTACTAATCCTTACAGGTAATAAAAAATTACGCAATACAGAACAAAAACAAAGCAATAAAACTTTAAAAAGAACACTTTTTTTATTTTTACCTGCCCTACTTTTAGCGAAAAATTAAAAAAAAATAAAAGATTATCCCTAATCCCTTTCTTTATTTTGTATTAAGCTCTATCATATAATTCAAAATATCATAAAACTATATTATTTTTCGTGTGTTGCTTTCAAGAAAATTGAGTTGAAAGTTGAAAAATTTTCCAGGCAGAAATAAATGGTTTCGCAAAAATCGAAATTCTCAGCCCTGGGTCAATGTATTAATTTTGTTTTATTTTTAAAATAACGTTTGAAATTTTTTTTTAAAATAATGGGCCTAACCAGTTCATTCTGACAATTAATACCGAAGTAATCAAACTTTTTGGTAGACACCACCGTCAAGACGGAGTTTTTTGAAATCCGATTAAGTGAAACATTTTTGAGCATAACTTCCACATCTGCACGTATCTGCAGCAGATTTTTTCTGTGCTTTAACATGAATGTATGGAGCATATGGTGGCATACTTACTTTCTTGGTATCTTTTGGAGCTTTTTTTTTAAATCAAAAAGTTTTAAAAAAAAGCATTTTTTCTTAGTACTAAAGCTTCAGGCTACTTATTGAAGGTATCTTTTATAAATAATCAATATTTTTTTTTATTTTTAGATAATCGAAAATAGACCAATTAAATTATTTAAGAAACTAGAGAATTTATCTGCAGGAACTTCGGAAAAAAACATCTCAAAATTTGTTGAAAATACGGTTCGCGATTTGAGTAAAATTATTTTTCAACTTTGATTGCTTGTAAATCAGAACATACAATATATATGTTAAAAAATACTTTTAAATCATACGCTTTGGTTATCTAAGAGTACTTTAACATAAAGTTTAAAACGATAGACATGACTTTTTCAAAAGACTTTTTTCCGCTCTCGCACCACTGTGCCACGTATCACCCAGCAACTGTATTACCCATTGGACTATGGCCAACGCCAGCAACAAAAGAAATCCAGTTAACACATGAACACCGCATGGACATCAGTGTTTTATCAGTGCAATCTCTTTTTTATTTTATAAAAAAAAATTTCACTAACGTACAATCAAAGTGATACCGTTCTTTTTTCTATTTTGCCGTTAACAGTTCGTTTATGTCAAGTAACATAAGAAAATTGTTTGTCTGTATGTAAAAACTGAAAGTGCATTCAAGCCTATCTTTGTTTCACAATAAATGTAAAGAGCCTTCCTGCTCTTTTAGACACATAGCAATGCGTGCACATCTTAACATATAGCGCACTCGCTCTATAACAAGAAATATAATATATAAATATTATCCCAGGCGTATTTTAGTTTGTAAGGTATTTTATTGTAAATATATATGTTTTAATGACCATTCGCGTCATAAGTAACTATGCTATGCTTATGAGCTAAAGCAGATCAACCATATATGTAATTCATATAAATCCTAATCCTAAGCTATCGTTAGAATAAGACAAACATGTAACACGAAACTAAAAAGACTCAATAAAATTCAATTCAATTCATTTTTGTTGCGTATGTTAAATTTGAGAAGAAAAAGCTGTATACGTATATTCATCAAATGGTCGAGTTGTCTTTGTATGTAAAAGCAAAGCCCAGCCAAGCCAATCGTTGTATTTTAAGTTTAAAATCGAAGTTGTTAAAAGTTCGAAGTCGTGTCGTGCCCGTGTAGTCTTTGCTGTGTCGGTGTTCTTTAAATAAGTCATATGTTATATATTTATGTGGAATGTGTTATCGGTATGAATCATAAGGTCAAAAACACTCTATATGAAGATACCAATCTCGGCTGTCATCCGAGTTTGCCTACAAGCTCATAAAGGGGAAATTCAGGAGAAACACGCACACCATGGACGTATTATATATGGACTGCTAGTTGCCCACCTCAAGTTGGTCCCATTTTAGTCTCAGGCATTTTTGGCGACACTAGCCCTCTTCACTACACCTAGCGGAAAAAATTCAAACAAAAGTTTTGACATTTGTACACCACGGAAAACAAAAAGGCACTTCTGTTTGTTTCTTTTACTTGAGAAGTAAGTAGTTTGTCTTTAAACATTGATTTTTTTAAATTTATTATGTAAATTGATTAGTTGTTTTCTGTTTTCTCACAAGGAATTAAAAGACTACAAAAACGCAAAATTTGGTGCAAACGTTCTTTAATGGAAAAACACTAAATCTTGCAATAAATCCAGACGATCCTGTTTATGAAGAAGCCATTCAGGTAGCAATCCTCAGAGGTGACAAAAGTAGCCAAATTAAGCATCTTCTATTAGTGGATGTGGCTCCTTTTTCACTTGGAATCGAAACAGCCGAAAGGGTGATGACGAAGTTTATAGAATGCAATTCCAAAATTCCCTGCAAGGAACCCAAAACTTTCACGACATGCTGACAAACCAACTAGCAGTAACTATCCAGGTATTTGAAGGGGTAAGAGCACTCACCAAAGACAACAATCTCCTTAGTACTATCAACTTGACTTCGTGGTGTTCCAAAAATCGATGTGACTTTTGACCTGGACGCGAATGGAATCTTGAACGTTACTGCCAAGGAGATGGATTCCAGGGCAGCCAAGAACATCATGATAAAAAACGACAAGGGTCGACTTTCATAAACGGAAATCGACCGAATGGTGTCTGAGGCCGAGAAGTACCTAACAAGATGAAGATGATAAAAAGGTTCAACGCATAGCCGCTCGCAACAACCTAGAAGGATATGTGTTCAGCGTTACACAAGCCGTGGAGCACGCTGGTAGCAAGCTAGAACAGTCGGATAGAGATAGATATTTGGAATGCTCTAAAAAACATCAAATGGTTGGAAACAACAGCACAGCCGAAAAGGAAGAGTTTGAGTAAAAGCTGAAAGAATCTGCAGTCAAAAAGCTATAAGCACTGCTACTGCATCGCAAACCGAGAAGTTGTGTCAGTTTTTTATTCATGAAATATTAAAAAGAATAAATTTATTTCGGTTATTATCTAACAAATTAACAACTCAAATCATCGAATCACAACTTCATTAATCTCTAAAACTTTGGTGCAGTTAAGTGAAAAATTTGTAACACTCCGACACCTCAAATTGGACGTAGAGAGAAACGCAGGAAAAGTTCACGGGCGGCGACTGAGAAAAAAAACGGGAGACGAAAAAAAAATCTAAACCAAATATTTTGAGATTTCTGCAAATATATTAAAACGAATTGACGAATTAAATGCCCAGCTCCATCTTAACTTCATCAAGAAACTTTCAACGGGTAAGTCAGTTTTAAAACTTTTGCAACGAGAATAAGTTTTGTTTGCTTCAGATCCTGGGTTGTATCTCATGTGCCTCGAAATCGGACTAGAAGCTGTAACACCTCGCTTCACCTCAAAGCAAAGAGCATTGGCTGCTGCAAAAAGATTCCAGGCAACAACTTCATCGTTGTTTTAAAGATGCTCAAACATTGGCTAGGAGAGCTTGCAATAGATAACCAAATGCTATAGTGGTTCGAAAAATGAAACCGCCGTACAAATGCTTATCGTAGAAACTCTCAAGCAAAAATTATTGGATACAGTGGAATAAAGAAAAACAATTCTAGAAAATGTTGAGGAAAACTTGAAAAACAGTAACCTAGAAGATGTGGATAATGCGAACCATATCCAGACTCTCCATATACATTTCAAACAGGTTTTGGATCCAGTCCCCAGCAGTTTATTTATCAAAAGCGGAAACAGTGATCCATTCACAAACGCAGATAATAATTTCTATTTAAAAGATAGTGGTCGTAAAAGAGCATTTGTTGATGTAAGCTTTTTGTTTTACTGGTACTTGATTAGAGAAGAGGCTCAAAATTTTCTTTGTTTATTTTCAGCTTTTAAAACCAAATAACAAACTATGCGAAGACAAGACAACTATTCAAAATCGATTATAAAAAAACAAATATGCTGTCGAGCTTGAAAAACATGTTCAAGAGGAAGAGGAGAAAATAAAGAATTATACAGAAAATACAGAAGAATCATAAAAGCGAAGAAGAATACCTTAGTGCTTATAACAAAGTATTTGTTACTTTATTTACTTAATGTAATGTGATTCGCATAAGGTGTGACAAAAAGCTGGGACGTGTAGGTTGGGTGGAGGCAAGAAAAAATCGTATGGAAGGGGGGGGGGGGGGTCTACCCCCATTAAGCCAGGGGGCGCAATTTTCGGAAAAAATGACTTCACAAACAAATTTACAGTCACGTTATTCCTAATAATCAATTTGGTTTTAGGCAAGGACATAATACTTCACATCAAGTATTAAGGATTTGCAATCACGTTAAATTAAAATTTTCTCAAAAGAAATCGACTGGACTTGTACTCCTTGATGTAGAAAAAGCATTTGATAGGATATGGCATGAAGGTATGATACACAAACTCAAACTCTTCGGCTGTCCACTTTATCTGATAAAGTTTAAAGCTTTTTATTAGGTAGAGAATTTAAAGTAAACTTAAACAGCGTATATTCTTGTACAAAAAATATTTTTTTCGGGAGTTCCCCAAGGATCAGTATTGGCGCCTCTTTTGTATATTGTTTACGTTGCCGATTTTCAAGACTTCTATACCTGTAAAACGGCTATGTTTGCAGATGATACTGCTATATTTAGTTCGGGTGAATTAGGGCATAATATTGAAAACTCACTTCAAAATGCACTTGATAATATTTTAAGTTACTTTGATTCGTGGAAAATAAAAATCGATGCTAATAAAACACAAGCAATTTTTTTCACTAGAAAAAGAAAACCTTGTGCTTAACCATTAAGTCAACTGACAATTAAAAATTGTAATATTCCGTGGGTTAATTCTGTTAAATATCTCGGTGTATATTTAGACAAGAAATTGACCTACCGAGAACATGTAAGTAACACTTTAAATAAAGTAAGTATTGCTACAAAAATGCTATATCCATTGATTTGTCGACGGTCTAAGTTAAGTAATTATAACAAAATTACCATTTTCAAAGTCATTTTCCAAGCAACTATCCTTTATGCATGCCCAATCTGGGGGAAGTGCGCAAAATCACATGCTGATAAACTTCAAATTTCACAAAACAAAACATTAAAAATGATGTTAGATCTCCCCTGGCATTAGTCAACATCACGCTTACATGAGAACAGCGGGGTATTAAAATTATCTGAAAAAACATGCTTATCAAAGACTTGTAATTACACATTTACTGATATTAAAAATATTATTGAAACCTGTGATATTTCTGTAATTTTTTGTTTCAATTATTTATTTAATTTGTTATTTATTTATTAATTTATCTGTGCATTCATTTGTTCATTACTTACAAATTTATTTATTATCTATTTATTTAATTCAAATCCTTATTTATTTATTTATTTATTTGTTTATTTATTTATTAATTTATTGATTTATTGTTTTGTTTGTTTGTTTGTTTGTTTGTTTATTTATTTATATATTATTTATTGATTTAATTATTTATTAATAGTTGAATTTATTTATTTATTTATGTATTTATTTATTTAATTAATTATTTATTTTACTATTTGTGCGATAACATTTTTTTTTCTCATCACTAAAATTGCAATTGATTGATTTATCAATAAATTTTCACTCAATATGAAATTATGTAAAATAAAATTTGTACCATAAAATCAAAGCATATAAATTATCTGGCTATTCCATATTCAAAATATTAGTTTTTAAGTTCCTTTTACCTTTTTAACAGATTTCTTATTAGGAATCCATAAATTAAATTAAAACTGTCAAATGAAGGTTTTTTTGCGTAGTTTTCCTTCAAAAATATTTCCTCTTGCCATTCCTTATCCTTATCATCATTTTAAATAGTATTTTTCAGTTGTAAGATATAAACATAATATCATATCTCTGTGCAAGCTGTGTATTCACAAAAATCGTGTAATTTGTGAAGCTTTATTCTACGAAAATAAATATATTTATCTATCTATCTACAGTACCATGATACACTTTTTTGTAAAGTAGAAGTCTCTTCTTTTATTGTGTTTTCCAATAAAGTTGTTTTAGAGAGTCGATTTTGAAAAATCAATTTTCAAACTCAAAATTTTGAAAAAAAAATTTAAAAATTTTGTTTAAACTAATTATGTTTAGAATTTAACGTTATTAAGTAGTATATTTGTTTTTAATATTCAATGCTCTTATTAATTTTTAGTCAAACACTAAAAACTGGATTCTAAAATCTCTTCTAGTTCTTTAGAAAATTGAAAATAACAGATATAAAATTCCTCGAATCCGTTGCTTAAGTAGGTAGTAAAATAGTTCGTTATTTTCGATTTTCTCAAAAAGTACATACGACATTTAAGCATCCGGTTTTCTGGTTTTGAATGAAAACTAATTAGAGCTTTGAATTTTGAAAACTAAATTGGTACTAAAAATTGGTAAATTTTATTTTAAATTTTGAGTTTGAAAAATAATTTTTCAAAAACTATTCCCTAAAACAGCTTTGTTTACAAATGAAATAAAAGATTCCTAACTCAACAAAAAGGTATGGCATTGTGACTGTTACCGTTGTTTTTAAATAATTTCGTTTCTGTTTTAAGTCAATTTGTTGAAAATTGCCCCTCCTGTCCATACAGAAGGGAATAGACCCCCCCCCCTCCCATACTATTTTTTTCTTGTCATGACCTAACCTGCACGCTCTTGCTTTCAGTCCATTTTAATCGAATCACCCTGTATTAAATAATTGATAGTTTTAAGCACAGATTAGCCACATGAAGATGAGAATCCCCGGCAGCCATTTTAATTTGCCTACAAGCTTGAGCTGTCAGATATCAGATAAAAAATGAGAATGTGTGTATAAAAACCTCACACATAGACAGTAGGGATCTTCAGACACCGGTTAAATTGTTGTTACAATTCACATCTATTTATCGACGCGGGAAGAAATTACAAATACAACAATGTAAACAAATGGGTTTTGGAGGGTGAAACGTACGAAATATTCTCATCTTCATATGACTAATCTGTGGTTTTAAGTATTAGGAGATGTTATTGAAAATTTAACTGAACCAGACCTTGTGCCCGAGAAAAAATGTATTAATATGCATGTCCCAAAAACAAAGAATAAGTAAAGGGTTTTCCAATAAGAGGTGTTATTTTGAATAGCCCGCTATTTCGGTAGCTGTCACTTTTGAAGCTGTCATTTTTTTGACATTTGACAAGTAGAAACTACGCCATTAATAAAAATGGAACGATACACGCTTCAACAACGCATTGAAATTATTAAAATTCACTATAAAAATGGTGAAAATTTGGCAGAGACGGTTCGTAAAACTAAAACATTTTTGGGTCGTCGTGAAGCACCTTGTCGGACCGCAATACAGAAATTGGTGGACAAATTCGAGCTGTTGGGACAAGTAAGTGATGTGAAGAATTAAACCCGTGCACGTCGCTCAAGAACAACTGAGAATATTGCTGTTGTAGCCCAAAGTGTTGAAGAAAACCCAGGTTTGTCCATTCCTCGTCGTTCTTTGGAATTAGGCATTCCACAAACGTCATTACACCGTATTTTGCATAAAGACTTGGGTCTTAAGGCTAATAAAGTTCAGTTAACACAAGAACTCAAGCCGGCTGACCATCAACAACGTCGTGTCTTTGCTGATTGGGTCCTTGAAATGCATGAAAATGATCCGGAATTTCATCGAAAAATCATCTTGACTGATGAGGCCCATTTCCACCTCGGAGGCTACGTCAACAAGCAAAACTGTCGCATCTGGGGCTCGGAAAACCCAAGAGTTATTGTTGAAAAGCCTCTCCATCCTCAACGCGTGACTGTTTGATGCGGTTTAGTGTCCGGCGGGGTCATTGGACCTTACTTTTTCGAAAATGATGCTGGAGCAACAGTTACGGTCAATGGATTGCGCTATCGAGAGATGATTAATGATTTTTTATGGCCGGAATTGGATGGTATTGATCTGGACAACGTTTACTTTCAACAAGACTGCGCTACGTGCCACACAAGCAATGAAACCATCGATCTTTTACGGGAAAAGTTTCCGGACCGTGTTATCTCTCGAAGAGGTGATCACAATTGGCCACCGAGATCTTGTAATTTAACACCTTGCGACTTCTTCCTTTGGAGCCACGTGAAAGATAAGGTCTACGCCAACACCCCAGCGTCGATTCAAGACCTCAAAGATGGAATTCGTGAGGCTATCGAGGACATAGGGCAGCCACTTTGCGATTTGTTTATGGAAAATTTCATGAAAAGGATATGGTCCTGTAAGCGTGGTCGTGGCGGCCATTTCATTTACCTCAAAAAATGCCATTTTACTTTGAATATCAAAATAACACCTCTTATTGGAAAACCCTTTAGATTCAGCAAATGCGAACGGAAAACAATTAACTCGAATTGTAAATATAAATAATTTTAAAATATCTGAAGATGTAAAATAATTTTAGTTTATTAAAAATAATAGAACTACGTTCTTGTAAAATAAAAATAAAGTGAGATAATCTTTTGTTGCTGGATGTTTATTTTTTGGGAAAGGTGAGGATTGGGAATAGGGCATGGGTGGTCTGATGGATACCGGATTGGACGGAAACAGGAAAGCGGAATGGTAAGTGACGGGGATCCGTTCAGGTTAGGTATGGAAAGGTGAGTAAACAGGAAAAGAAACAGGGTAGGCGGGAACGAAAAGCGATGACGAAAGTGGAAAGGAATGAGAGTCGGTAACAGAAGGTAGGTTGTAAAGAGAAAAGTGGAAATGGGTGAATTGATCTTTCACTTGAAGAGGGTAAGTATGGGTAAAATAGGTAGGATAACCCGATAGGGCTAGGAGATAGAGGAAATCCTGAACGGGGGAGAGGAATGACTGAACTTAGGACTTGGCACGCTGGCGACACTCGGCTTAGCTCGCCGGATTGGGGGGGGATCTTGTCCTAAGGTCAGTCGGCACCAACAACAAAACATAAATCGTGCCAGACAAAAAAACAAAAATACCAAAAACATTACCAGTATTGTCACCTTGCAAGTTGGTTGACGACGGAGGCCGTTCATGGTTCTGCGGATGTTGTACAGAGGCGCCGCCCTCCCGACCTGGAGTCCGTGGCAGGAATTTTCGGACTCCCCGAACGCTCGCTTCCTTGGCCTCCTTCAGCTCCTCTCACGAAGACATCTGTCGTCTCGTTTCACCCCCTGAAATTTTCAACCTAGAACGCCATTAAGCTGCTAGTGCCGCTCAATAAAAATACCATTCGTTGGCGTGACTCACAAACATTAGTAAGAATTTATTAAAATATAAGAAAAGGTAAACATTTAAAAACAAAATAAACCTAATGAAATTAAAAAAAAAAGAAATGTAAGAAATGAAATTATAAAAGATACAAAATACCTAAATGGATTGAAATATCGGAAATAATTTGAATGAAATGAAACTGTATGAAAATTTAAATCTTAAATCTAAAATAAATTATAAATAATAATTTTTTTTTGTGTTTTTTTTTTCTAATTTTTTTTTTGTTGTTTTTTTTTTTTATATGATTTTTTTTTATATTTTTTTTTTCAGGTAAAACAAAGAAAAAGGGGTGGACAGGGAAGACAAGCTGAGAGGCTCGCCCTAACCTCTTTCAGGCCGCCCTTCTGACCCTCGAAGGCTTCTACTTTTTCTGAAGCACCGATTAGAATTTCTTTCGCCACGAACGCGTTTCCGGGGACCCTACCTAGACAGAGCTCTATTTAGGTCTACGCCTACCGAAAGTTCGCCAAAAATCAAAAATGGCTACCTCGACCGGGGACGACTACAAAAGGCGAGAACGATTTTTCTCTGAACCTTCCTTCCTACTCCTCTTCCTATTTTCCTTTTTTTTTGTTTTTTGCCTTATATACTTTTTTTCTATTTTTTTTCTTTAAAAAACTTAACTCTAAAACTTTTATATTTATTTTACAAAAAAACTAATAAAATATCACGCCAGAAAAATTTAAGTTATAAAAAAAATGTTTTTTTTTTCTTCAAAAAAAATCGGCTTCGGCTCCACTGTTGCAAAAAAAATCCCTTGGCTTCGATTTTATTCTATAACAGAAATATTGCCACCAAAAAAAACGCTCAGCGGTCCCAACTCTAGCAGCTAACGGGCGTCGGCGACCGCTAAAAATTTTCTAATATGTATCACCCTTTTGGGGGCTAACGGGGATTTTATGGCAATTTCTTTTCCGGAACACTTCTGCACGGCCACTAAACTCTTTATTCTAATTTTATCTTTTATCTTTTATTTTTCACCTTTTTCATTAGGTCGCCACGACCAGGATCGGACCCTTAGGTCGGGGTTGAAATTTTCTCGCCCAATTCTTTTCTTTGCTTTCTTGCCGCTCGTGCCTGTATTTTCCTTTTTCTTTTTCCCTCGAAGGCAAATAAATTTGTATATAAACGCCGTTGTTTAAATTTTTGCTCGTTACCACTCCGATAATTATTACAAAAAACAAAAAAATCTCGCACTGCCTATAATAAAGATAGGGCTTTTACTTCTAGCACTGGGCACTGGTCTCTTTGACTACCTTTGGATCTTTTCTAGACGAAAAGTTCATCAGCGATCCCCATACCGCTTTCTGCACTCAAAGCCACCCACACATGCACCTATCTACCGCTTTGGAACTGCATCGAAAGCGCACTCCAATGCGACTCTCTTTTTTCCATACCTCTTTCCCCCCCGCCGGCGAAACAAAATTGCTACAACCCAAAGCCCAAATGTAGGCTTCCCTCAACGTTGGGTTCGAGAGTTAGCAAAGATCGCACCCAACCTTTCCTCGCACTACCCTACCAACTCGCAAAACACCGAACCCTATACTCTACGAACTTCGGATATTATATTTGTGGAATGTGGAATCCCTTTGAATATTTTCTCGACCAGCCAATCAACATACGGCTTCTATCGTCTCTTCATTCATGCTATATTCCCTTTTCCCTTCCCCCTGCACCTACTATTTAACCTATCCAACAATCCTACTATTACTACGTAGGTATGTTGCAATGGCGGTTCGACTCGTTGAGGTTTGTGTTTTTATTTTATTTTTCGTGTAGTAATATTTTGTAACTTTTGTGCTTTTTTCTTTTATGTATCGTTAATTCGTGTGTTTTGTTTAGTTTCTGAAGTTTTATTTGTGCTTATTGTTTGTGCTGTGTACCTAATTTGTGTTTGTTTATTTCTTTCCAGAATCTCCCCCAGCGCAGCCGCATTATCAACGAAGGAGAATTTCACCAGTTCGGCTACTAAGGTATAAAAGTTTATTTTATTTGTTTTTTTATTTTAACTAATATATTTTTGTTTTTATTCCCTACCCTAGGTGAACGCAACAAAACACCGACGTTGAGGAGACCCAGTCGAAATCGACGACGGTGGCGAGGTTTGGGGGTGTGTTAAACCGCTTTCCGTTCGGGATGCTTTGGCGGTGGGGAGTTAACCCACGCGAAAAGCCGGGCAATTAATCACCAATTGCTTAATTACGTGAGTAGGTTTTCATTTAATTATTACAAATATTATTATTTATTTTATTATTATTATTATTACTATCATTATTATTTATATTATTATTATTAGTATGATTATTATAATATAGTTATATTTATGGTTATCATCGTTATTACTATTGATATTAGTATTATTATATTATCGTTATTAGTTTTATTATAATGTTATTGTCAAATATTAGTATTCGGATTATTTTTATTATTATATATTATTTTATTGTTATAATTATTACTATTATTACTATTTATATTATTGTTATGGTTATAGTTATAGTTATAGTTATAGTTATAGTTATAGTTATTGTAATCATTATAATTATTATTATCATTATCATTTATTATTCTTTATTATTCTTATTATTATAAGTATTATTAATAGTATTATTACTTTAATTATTATAATTTATTTTATTGTTATAAGTATCTTTATCATTTTTATTATATTGTTAGGTTACCATTAATATTAGTTTTATTTATTATATTAATATAGTTATATTTATTGTTATTATTATTATTAGTTTGATTTATTATATTAATATAGTTATTTATTATGGTTAGCATTATTATAAATTTTATTTATTATATTTTTATACTGTTATTGTTATCGTTATTAGTATTAGTATTAGTTTTATTTTTATTATTTTAAGTTATTTACTCCATATTACATCATATTTATATTGGATTAGATCATATTATTTTTACATTATTTTATATTGTATTATACTATATTATCTTATTTTCTTTTATTATATTAAATTATATTACATTATTTTTATATTATATTATATTATATTATATTATATTATATTATATTATATTATATTATATTATATTATATTATATTATATTATATTATATTATATTATATTATATTATATTATATTATATTATATTATATTATATTATATTATATTATATTATATTATATTATATTATATTATATTATATTATATTATATTATATTATATTATATTATATTATATTATATTATATTATATTATATTATATTATATTATATTATATTATATTATATTATATTATATTATATTATATTATATTATATTATATTATATTATATTATATTATATTATATTATATTATATTATATTATATTATATTATATTATATTATATTATATTATATTATATTATATTATATTATATTATATTATATTATATTATATTATATTATATTATATTATATTATATTATATTATATTATATTATATTATATTATATTATATTATATTATATTATATTATATTATATTATATTATATTATATTATATTATATTATATTATATTATATTATATTATATTATATTATATTATATTATATTATATTATATTATATTATATTATATTATATTATATTATATTATATTATATTATATTATATTATATTATATTATATTATATTATATTATATTATATTATATTATATTATATTATATTATATTATATTATATTATATTATATTATATTATATTATATTATATTATATTATATTATATTATATTATATTATATTATATTATATTATATTATATTATATTATATTATATTATATTATATTATATTATATTATATTATATTATATTATATTATATTATATTATATTATATTATATTATATTATATTATATTATATTATATTATATTATATTATATTATATTATATTATATTATATTATATTATATTATATTATATTATATTATATTATATTATATTATATTATATTATATTATATTATATTATATTATATTATATTATATTATATTATATTATATTATATTATATTATATTATATTATATTATATTATATTATATTATATTATATTATATTATATTATATTATATTATATTATATTATATTATATTATATTATATTATATTATATTATATTATATTATATTATATTATATTATATTATATTATATTATATTATATTATATTATATTATATTATATTATATTATATTATATTATATTATATTATATTATATTATATTATATTATATTATATTATATTATATTATATTATATTATATTATATTATATTATATTATATTATATTATATTATATTATATTATATTATATTATATTATATTATATTATATTATATTATATTATATTATATTATATTATATTATATTATATTATATTATATTATATTATATTATATTATATTATATTATATTATATTATATTATATTATATTATATTATATTATATTATATTATATTATATTATATTATATTATATTATATTATATTATATTATATTATATTATATTATATTATATTATATTATATTATATTATATTATATTATATTATATTATATTATATTATATTATATTATATTATATTATATTATCAAGAATTTATGATTATAGCACCATACCCAGGCAATGAGTTATCACTGAGGTTCGCCGACGAGAGGATAACGAGACGAAAAGCGACATGCGACATGGAGGAAAAAAAAAATACGAGTTGCACATAAATATAAAAATCGGTGAGTACCACGTAATCCCCTGTTTTTTTTCGTTTTTTTATATAACGCTCAATTTTCCTAGCTTATTATCATTTGTAATCATTTCGAATAACGGTTTTAATATATATACCTAGCTACATGCTAAAACCTTTTACCATTTAATGAATGTAACTTCTCGATTTTCATAAATAAATTTAACGAACTGCAAAACCTCCATACAGCAAGAGTTGATAAACGCGTTAATTATGTAACAGTATTATAAGATAAAGCATAAATGAGTGAGGGTTATCTATAACTTAACTCATACATAAATTTAACTAACACTATAAAACCATATAAGAAAATTTTTACCATTAAATCAAAATGAACAAACAAGCAATAAACGGTATTACTGATACACCAAATAACTTATTTTAATAAACAAATTTAAAATCAGTTATAGTTAATCAATAATTTACCCTATAAATGAATAAATAAACGGCGAATAAATTAATATAACATCGGTAAATAAATAATAAAAAAAAGGTAAATAAATAAATAAATAAACTTTAAATATATAAATAAACTATAAATGAATAAATAAACTATATATAAATAAATAAACTTTAAATAAATAAATAAACTATATATAAATAAATAAACTATAAATAAATAAATAAACTATATATAAATAAATAAACTATAAATAAAAAATAAACTATATATAAATAAATAAACTATAAATAAATAACTACAACCTGTAAATAAATAAACTATATGCTATGCTAAAAATCAGGTACCTAAGATGTTATTGCACGGAGTAATCGTCTTGATTTAACACTATGTTTATCACAGTTATTTGTATCACAGATCATTATTGCTTAATATCCTTTGCATGGAACACCCCTATTCTTTTGCCTGAGAGGTTTTCCAGTTCGTACATGTTTTTTCCGATAGATTTCACTATCCTACACTTAACGTACTTTGGGCAAAGTTTTGCCGATAAGTATTTCGAAGAATCGCTCAGGACGAAATTTCGTCGAAACACCTCTTGCCCCGGTACAAACTTAACATTACGACTTCGGATATTATATATTTTTGCGCCTTTCTCATTTGCCTTCAAAATGTTCTCCTGTATCTTTTTTCGAATGCACTGCAGTCGGTTATGCCTCGGTAGTACCAATAGCTCGCCATCATTCATCGCGTTTAATTTTTCGACTAGTTCGTAGCTCTTGCCGTGTGTCATCATATTCATACCGAAAAGGGCAAAATATGGTGACACTCCGGTGGCAGAGTGTACCGAACTTCTCAACGCGCATGCGATGTCGCTAATGTGAATATCCCATTCACGCTGGTCCTCTTGCAAATAGGATCTAACTGCCGCAAGCAGCGTCCTATTCACCCTTTCCGAGGCATTCGACTGAGGCGAATAGTTGGCAGTTTTAAAATGCCGAACTCCATATGCTTGGAGAAAACTCTGGAACTCTTTGCTTAGAAATTGTCTTCCGTTATCCGAATGGATTATTTGCGGTACTCCAAACGCATTGAAGACTTCATTTCTTAAAAATTTCACAACGCTGGTGGTATTTGCTGCGCGCAAAGGTTTTAAAAACACATACTTGGACAAATGATCTAACACTACAAATACATACGCATTCCCTCCTTTCGATCTTGGGTATGGACCCAAAAAATCGATAAAAAGTTTTTGAAAGGGAAGATCTGTAACAAAATTACTAGACATAGGTGGACGAAGAATTTGTTTGGACGGTTTACTCTGTTTGCACACATCACACTCAGAAATAAATTGTTTGATTTGTACCGTCATATTCGGCCAGAATAGGTATTGCTGAATTCGGTATAAAGTTTTTGTGATACCTCCATGAGCTGTTTGTGGAGGTTCGTGGGCCAATCTAATTACTTCCTCTGTCAATCCAGAAGGAATCCACAAGCGCCATGTGTGACTCACCAAAGATTCATCACCTCCTACGGGCAAAAATCTTTTATACACAAATTTCTCTTCAACTTTCAAATCAGGTAATTCTTGTTTGTGATTTTGAATTGTGGTTATTAGAGCTTGATACTCTTCCGAGAGAAACTCCTCTGATTCTAAATCAACTAACGGAGCTACTTCTGCTATCTCAATACTATCTAAGTGTGCCCGAGAAAGGGTGTCTGGCACGACATTTAGAGATCCTTTTCGGTGCTCTATGTCGAAGGTAAAGGCTTGTAGTTCAAGACTCCACCTGGCCAGTCTACCGTTAAGGTCTTTCATGTTCATTAGCCACTTTAGGCTGGAGTGATCAGTAATGACTGTAAACTCCATACCTTCGACATAGGGCCTGAACTTTTTCACTGCCATAACCGCAGCCATACACTCTTTCTCGGTCACACTATAATTTCGTTGACACGAGTTCAGCTTTTGAGAGAAATAGGCTATAGGACTTTCTTCTTCGGCACTGTTCTTTTGGAATAGCACCGCCCCAATTCCGGATTCGGAGGCATCGCACTGAATATAAAATTTCTTTGAAAAATCCGGGTGCGTGAGCACCGGAGCGGTTGTTAATGCTGTTTTCAAAGCTTCAAACGCAGCAATTGCCTCTTCCGTCATCCTAAATTTTTCATTTTTCTTTTTGAGGGTATCTGTCAGTGGAGCAGTCAAGGTAGAAAAGTCGCGAATGAATCGCCTATACCACCCTGCCAGACCAAGCAACCGACGTACCTGTCTCGGGTTCTTCGGCAGAGGAAAGTCTACCACTGCTTCCACTTTAGCCGGATCTGTTTTCAACTTCCCACCACCAACGATGAAACCCAAATACTTGAGCTCTTTAAAGCAAAATTTGGATTTCTTTACGTTGATGGTGAGGTTAGCCTTCCTCAGACACTCGGCCACTTCGTCTAGCACGGCGACATGAGTCTCGAAGTCCGGAGCTATTATTAGCAAATCGTCTAGATAAACGAATACACGGTCTCTGAGTCGTGCAGGGATCACCTTGTCCATTAAACGGCATAACCTCTGTGCTGCGTTACACAGACCGAAAGGCATGACCGTGAACTGGTACAAGGGTCTCCCCGGTACCGCAAACGCAGTTTTTTCTCTACTCTCCTTCTCAAGCGGTATTTGCCAAAAAGCTTCTTTTAAGTCGACACTGCTAATATAGTAAGTGTCCGGTAGGCGACTCAGAAGTCCGTCGATATGAGGAAGTGGGTTGGCATCCTTTTTACTCACCGCGTTCACTTTACGCGAATCCAGGCAAAAACGATATTTTATTGTACCGTCTTCGGCTGGTTTCTTAATAAGAACGACCGGTGAGCACCAAGGGCTCTCACTTTCCTCAATCACTCCGAGGTTCAACATTCTGTCTAACTCTTGGTACAACAGCGTTTGTACCGCCGGAGAAACAGGGTAGTGACGCTGCTTAACAGGAATCGCATCTCCGGTATCTATGACGTGCTCCATGAGGGACGTCTTTCCGAGACCATGGCGATCGAAATCGAGAAATTTACCCTTGACTGCTTCCAATTTAGCTTGCTGTTCACACGAAAGTTGGTGAACATACCTAACCTCGCTTGCCTCCTCCAGAACTGAGACGGAGCTTATGATGTTAGGTGCTATCTGAAAAGCTCGCCAAAAATCAACTCCTAGGTATAATTCTTGATCTAAATTGGGCACCAAGTAAAATGTAAGAATATTTGATTTATTTTTATATTCTACTCGCGCCTGAATTTTTCCCACTATCGCTTGATTTTTCCCATCTGCCGTTTTGACATCAGCTTTGTATGGTAAAATCGGTAATTTTAATGTTTCTATTTCAGACATACAATTTTTTCCCAGAATACTAACACTGGCCCCACTATCTAACAGCCCTAAGTATTCTTTTCCCTGCAAGTATATTTTAGCGTACGGTCTAGGGTCAGTGTTCGTATCTATAACCGTCGCCAGAATATTTCTTCTTGCTTCTTTTCTCAACCGGTAACGTTCTCGTGTTTTCAAAATTCGTTTTGTAGTACTTCCTACTTGATTATTAAAAATTCTATTTCTAGCTAGATTGTATTCTCTCATTCGGATATGCAAAGGTTTTAATTCTGTAAGTTTACTATCATTTTTTTCTTTATCATCGCTATTTCTTTTTAATATTTTAATCTTATTTTTCTCTCCTTTCTCTACTTCTTCATTAGGTTCTCTTGAGCGGTCTGAGTCGAACGCGACTCGCCCAAGTCCGTCGCGTTCCTCATTCGGTTTTCCGAGTTGCAGGAGCGACATTTCGGAGTAATTACTCCCTCCTGTCCACACCGGTAACAAAAAATGTTTCTGGTTGGTGATGGACAGTCCATAAAAGAGTGCCCTGGAGCTCTACAATTCCAGCAGATCCAATTCTTCGATTCTCCGTATTCTCGAGGGATTGTCGTACGAGTCCCCGAGTGGTGAAAAGCCGCCAGGTTTTCCTCCTGAAATTGCTGGGAAGCATCGTCCAGGAACTCCAGTTCATTTGCCCTAAATCGAGGCGGTGGCCGCTGCTGTTTTGGGCCATCTCTATCCCGACCCGAGAAAGCTCGCTCAGCGTCTTTGCACGCGATCCTCAATTGGTCTAAGGAACCGATCGCCTGGGGGTATACCAGCCGCCTTATCCGCTCGTTCAAATTTTCTTTCAACACTCGCACCAGTTCTGCCTCCGGAATCAGCATCCTGAGTTGAGATTTCATTTTGTTGACGCTCGCAAAATAATCCTCACTGGACTCCCAAGGACCTTGCTGACGATCCATTATGTCCCTCATAATATCCAAGTCGGACTTTGAATTCCGAAACTGGCGCATTAATGCGTCCCGAAGCATTGGCCAATCGGGACTATAATAAGACCGCTGAAATTGCCAATACCAATCATTGGCTGTCCCCGAGAGCAGGAGATGAAAGTCCCGCAAAATCTCAACCCAGGAGCAGTTATATTGCCGTTGCAGAGTTTCCACCCGAAAGATGAAATCCTCCACGGTAAGTGTTTCCGGCTTTCCGTCGAATTTTAATCCCCATTTATCCATTTTAATAGGTATTCGGGTACTCGTATAACTCGAATGAGCGTTCGGCCGGCTCCACCTATCGGGAGGACCCCTCTCGTACGGTGGGTAGTCCTGAGCGAAAGGCTGCTGGCAACCTCCATTTGGTCTCTCAAAATTCCAATCATGCCGCCGATCGTAGTTCGCAAAATCGGTCTCATTCTGAGCTCGAAATCTGACAGATGGATTTGGCTGCTCTCGTCTACCAGCATCCGCCGGAGCATGATCTTGGTGACGAGTTCTATTCCGGTCAGTCGGAGGTTTCGGTGACCTCTCTTTCAAAGGTGGTTCGGTACGAACAGAGCGGTTGATGCCTCCCAAAAATTCCAGGAAGTTCTTCCTGACCTCCACCTTCAGAGACTCCGAAATCTCCTCTTTCAGCGAGTTCGTATAGGAATCGTAGGCTTGAACGACCGCTAAGTTGATGACGGTTTTCAGTTCCGCTGAAATGGTGCTTCCATCTGGCGTGGTATCGGCTCTTTTGGTGCTGTTGCCCTCAATGTTGACCACACCAGGTTTTTGAGCAACGATCTCTCTTGACCTTTCCGGGATTCTGGTCGGCTCACTTACTGGGTTTGTTGCCATTCCCCGTTGAGCCCCACTCGGATTAGTGCCTTTCGGAATCGCTCCGGTATTAAACCTCGTTCTTTCGCTATTGAGTTGGGTTCTCCACGACCAGAAATTATCGGTTGCAACTCTATTTCGGGATTCGCCGTAGTTAGCACCCATGGGAGCTTCCAAGTCATAACGATTGGATCGAGGGTTTACGACTGTATCCATTGGATTTCGTGACTCAGTCCGTAATTCGCCTACCTGTGGTCTCACGCTCGAAATTGGATTCAAAAGCCCTTCTCTTGGTAGCAGATCTTCGGCCCTAACACTAACTCGAGCCCCTAATGACTCGCCCCAGTCGATTGGATTGGCATTCGTTGCGTTTTCAATGCCTTGTATCCAATCATTCCAGGTATTTATGCTATTCACATTTGCCCTAGCCGTTTCTGACTGTCCCCCCTCAGATGAAGTTCCTAAACCCGTGATGCTGCTATAGGACGGCGCTGACAGAGAACCTGTACCAACCGATCTCTCTGATGGCTTAGGTGGAACCGGAGGAGGTGCATTCTGTGGGGTGGCATTGGGTGCCAGCGGAGGTGCTGCCGTACTTTCTTGCGGAGAATGTCTAACCGGAGACATGGTTAAGGTAATTAACTTTTGCTTAGCTACTGAACGTGTAATTATTCTATTTCTTGTAATGGTGACTTTTCTCTTACTAATTTCTTCTTTTTCTTTAGATCTCATCCCTGGGACCTGCCGCCGTGACTAAGTCTAATCGGAGGATCTACTTTAGATTAAAAAATTTTGTTATGATTAACTTTAGATTCAATCGATGTTAAACTTCTGTATTATGTGCAACCAATCGAAACAATTGTAAAAAAAACTCTAACTATATGATATGACCTTGTAGAAAATGTTTGTATTCTTTTAGAACAAAAAAAAAAAAAACAAATAGATTTACTCATCCAATTTAGCTTTCTGTACCAACAAAAATGTTTCTAATTGACCTATGTATGTATCTAACAACTACTTTACTAATTACACCAACAAACAAAAATCCTAGCTAACTAACTTGTAACAAGCTTAAATTTTATCTTACTTTACTTTGCTAATAACAAAATCAAAAAAAAAACAGCTAAAACTAACTTTGAAAAAAAACTAAACCTATTCACTTAAAAACGAATGTAAAATTATAAAGAAACAGAAAGTACTGATAACTAATTAAAGATGCTTTACTAAAGACTGTAATTAATTAATACCCTAAACTTTCACTTTGAACTGTAAACAACAATCATAAAAAAAAACGATACTTGTTGCTGAAAATCAAAAATATTATTAAAATTGTTATTTGTTTTTAATTTGTTAATGTAATGTGTATGTATGTGTGAACTTAATCAATTTTCTTTATCGCCAATAAAGTTTTCTTCTGTGTTGTGTGTTTTATTTCATTATGGACGGGGGTGTAGGAGACGACTGTCTTCGGAGGTCCTATTTTGACGATGACGTTGAGTTTGGAGCTGAAGGAAACTGTTGGTAAGCCATCCATCTTCAATCGTTGTTTGCTTGGTAGGTAACGCTGGTAAAAACATTTATAAAAAAAGGACAACATAAAATACTAGGGTGGTTCACTCTTGCTATCGCTGATAAGGTCGTGATGTATCGTCGCTATTGGTAGGCATTCTATAGAGCTATCCTCGCCAAGACTTACGATACATCCCGTTCTCATCAGCGGCAGCCATTGTGAGCGTTGGTGATACCTCCATATCGGAATTCTTGATTCTTGCCGCGGTTCAAAAGTTCGTCAAGACCATCTATTTGAAGTCTTGCAAGAATCTCCAACTCCGATGATGGAAGTGATCAGGGACAACACAGGATACCGATCACTCTGCTTTCGATGACATCACCACACGAAGCGTCGCAAGTATTCAGGCCTTCTGAAAAGCGATCCTGATTACGACATACGCCCCATATGATGATGACATCGGGAGCAAAATGACTGGGAGGATAAAAGACTTGGACTACACGTTGGGCGCCATTTGTTGCTGGATGTTTATTTTTTAGGAAAGGTGAGGATTGGGAATAGGGCATGGGTGGTCTGATGGATACCGGATTGGACGGAAACAGGAAAGCGGAATGGTAAGTGACGGGGATCCGTTCAGGTTAGGTATGGAAAGGTGAGTAAACAGGAAAAGAAACAGGGTAGGCGGGAACGAAAAGCGATGACGGAAGTGGAAAGGAATGAGAGTCGGTAACAGAAGGTAGGTTGTAAAGAGAAAAGTGGAAATGGGTGAATTGATCTTTCACTTGAAGAGGGTAAGTATGGGTAAAATAGGTAGGATAACCCGATAGGGCTAGGAGATAGAGGAAATCCTGAACGGGGGAGAGGAATGACTGAACTTAGGACTTGGCACGCTGGCGACACTCGGCTTAGCTCGCCGGATTGGGGGGAGGATCTTGTCCTAAGGTCAGTCGGCACCAACAACAAAACATAAATCGTGCCAGACAAAAAAACAAAAATACCAAAAACATTACCAGTATTGTCACCTTGCAAGTTGGTTGACGACGGAGGCCGTTCATGGCTCTGCGGATGTTGTACAGAGGCGCCGCCCTCCCGACCTGGAGTCCGTGGCGGGAATTTTCGGACTCCCCGAACGCTCGCTTCCTTGGCCTCCTTCAGCTCCTCTCACGAAGACATCTGTCGTCTCGTTTCACCCCCTGAAATTTTCAACCTAGAACGCCATTAAGCTGCTAGTGCCGCTCAATAAAAATACCATTCGTTGGCGTGACTCACAAACATTAGTAAGAATTTATTAAAATATAAGAAAAGGTAAACATTTAAAAACAAAATAAACCTAATGAAATAAAAAAAAAACGAAATGTAAGAAATGAAATTATAAAAGATACAAAATACCTAAATGGATTGAAATATCGGAAATAATTTGAATGAAATGAAACTGTATGAAAATTTAAATCTTAAATCTAAAATAAATTATAAATAATAATTTTTTTTTGTGTTTTTTTTTCTAATTTTTTTTTTGCTGTTATTTTTTTTTATATGATTTTTTTTTTATATTTTTTTTTTCAGGTAAAACAAAGAAAAAGGGGTGGACAGGGAAGACAAGCTGAGAGGCTCGCCCTAACCTCTTTCAGGCCGCCCTTCTGACCCTCGAAGGCTTCTACTTTTTCTGAAGCACCGATTAGAATTTCTTTCGCCACGAACGCGTTTCCGGGGACCCTACCTAGACAGAGCTCTATTTAGGTCTACGCCTACCGAAAGTTCGCCAAAAATCAAAAATGGCTACCTCGACCGGGGACGACTACAAAAGGCGAGAACGATTTTTCTCTGAACCTTCCTTCCTACTCCTCTTCCTATTTTCCTTTTTTTTTGTTTTTTGCCTTATGGACTTTTTTTCTATTTTTTTTCTTTAAAAAACTTAACTCTAAAACTTTTATATTTATTTTACAAAAAAACTAATAAAATATCACGCCAAAAAAAATTTAAGTTATAAAAAAAATGTTTTTTTTTTCTTCAAAAAAAATCGGCTTCGGCTCCACTGTTGCAAAAAAAATCCCTTGGCTTCGATTTTATTCTATAACAGAAATATTGCCACCAAAAAAAACGCTCAGCGGTCCCAACTCTAGCAGCTAACGGGCGTCGGCGACCGCTAAAAATTTTCTAATATGTATCACCCTTTTGGGGGCTAACGGGGATTTTATGGCAATTTCTTTTCCGGAACACTTCTGCACGGCCACTAAACTCTTTATTCTATTTTTATCTTTTATCTTTTATTTTTCACCTTTTTCATTAGGTCGCCACGACCAGGATCGGACCCTTAGGTCGGGGTTGAAATTTTCTCGCCCAATTCTTTTCTTTGCTTTCTTGCCGCTCGTGCCTGTATTTTCCTTTTTCTTTTTCCCTCGAAGGCAAATAAATTTGTATATAAACGCCGTTGTTTAAATTTTTGCTCGTTACCACTCCGATAATTATTACAAAAAACAAAAAAATCTCGCACTGCCTATAATAAAGATAGGGCTTTTACTTCTAGCACTGGGCACTGGTCTCTTTGACTACCTTTGGATCTTTTCTAGACGAAAAGTTCATCAGCGATCCCCATACCGCTTTCTGCACTCAAAGCCACCCACACATGCACCTATCTACCGCTTTGGAACTGCATCGAAAGCGCACTCCAATGCGACTCTCTTTTTTCCATACCTCTTTCCCCCCCGCCGGCGAAACAAAATTGCTACAACCCAAAGCCCAAATGTAGGCTTCCCTCAACGTTGGGTTCGAGAGTTAGCAAAGATCGCACCCAACCTTTCCTCGCACTACCCTACCAACTCGCAAAACACCGAACCCTATACTCTACGAACTTCGGATATTATATTTGTGGAATGTGGAATCCCTTTGAATATTTTCTCGACCAGCCAATCAACATACGGCTTCTATCGTCTCTTCATTCATGCTATATTCCCTTTTCCCTTCCCCCTGCACCTACTATTTAACCTATCCAACAATCCTACTATTACTACGTAGGTATGTTGCAATGGCGGTTCGACTCGTTGAGGTTTGTGTTTTTATTTTATTTTTCGTGTAGTAATATTTTGTAACTTTTGTGCTTTTTTCTTTTATGTATCGTTAATTCGTGTGTTTTGTTTAGTTTCTGAAGTTTTATTTGTGCTTATTGTTTGTGCTGTGTACCTAATTTGTGTTTGTTTATTTCTTTCCAGAATCTCCCCCAGCGCAGCCGCATTATCAACGAAGGAGAATTTCACCAGTTCGGCTACTAAGGTATAAAAGTTTATTTTATTTGTTTTTTTATTTTAACTAATATATTTTTGTTTTTATCCCCTACCCTAGGTGAACGCAACACTTTGTAATTGCTTCGACTTGTGTTGGTAGTATTCAGTATTGTCACAACAATAAGTTGCTCATAGATAACACAATAAATTTGAAAAAAAACAACGAAGTATTAAAAAAACGTTTTTACTACCATTGCTATAGAGGTTGCAAGTTTTTTGTTTACTTCTTACGCCCACCACGTTCCTTGATTTGCAGATAAACTGTTGCTCCATTCAGTAAATTATAAAAAGCTATTGTGTTGCTGAAGAACATGCCCTGCAACAAAACTCGAAACATATTAACAAACTGCAACTGTCACAATTCCTTTTAAACCTTACCTCATATGAAATTTTCTGTTTAGCTGGAGGCATTCCATTATTATTTTAAAGCTTTGTTTTCAAAATTGACACAGTGTCAGTCAAAGCTAGGGAAATAGCAACTGTTTATTCGTTTAGTCTTTAGTTTCCATTCGGACTTATCACATTGGGAATTTGAATCGTAACTTTTTCACCTTATGCATTTTATAAGTTGAGCTTCTGGAATCAGATGATCCTCGGAACGGAGTTTCTTATTTGGTGGTTATTCTCTTCGACAGGAATTGGAATAGGTATCATCATATTGCTTTGATCCTTGACTGGGGGAGCTGGAGCAACCTGGTTGCGTAAGCATCATTGGTGGTATACGGGCAGAAGAAAAGATTTCATATTTGGATGAGCTGTAACTGGTGGCCCAGAGATCGCCTTTGGCTGTTACCAGCTGGTTTGGGTCCGATTTTCTCCTCGTCCGGCAAGAGACCTTTGACCTGAATATCATAATTAGTAGAAATAACATTATCTTACAATACAAAGCCGCTCCTACCTTGTGAATCTGATGTATTTGATCTTCCAAGGTGATATTGGCCATTGCAGCTCTGGTTGCTGCAACCACGCTCGACGTGTGACCATTCCAGGTAACACGATCATCCTTCTTCATCCAGATTTTTCACAATATCAGTTTCTTCATCACCAACACCAAAGATATCGGTACGTTTTTCGGCCAATTGTTTTAAACTTGCCTCAGTAGCGAAAACTGTGTCTTGATTGATTTTGTTTACTGTGTGTTTGTCACGTTGCTCCACCCAGCGTGGATCTTACAAACCAATGCGCATATGCTCGGCTACTTTGGAAGCTGGAATTCGCTCGCCAGTGTAATTGGAGAAATAAGAAACTCATCGGTAATGACGACTTTATAGTAAGTTGGTGGCAACATGGGTGTAACTGGTGGTTGCAATTTGGTAATTGGAGCATCTTCATCACTCGAAGCCTCATTCATATTCGTTTGGGAGAATACAGATGTTGAAACTTTGTGATGGATGCTGGTACGATTCTCTATGTGAGAAAGTTTAACGGTGGGAACGATTTCATGGGCGTCGTCGTCATCCGATTCAATTTCCATTTCTATGTACATTAAGGGTTCTTCCATAAGAACACGAGCGTCAACTTCTTCTGGAGTGGTTGGTGGTGGGAAATTGTCAGTTTCGGACGCTTGATAATCAGCAACCTGAGCACCTGGATTCTGGGAAACATTGTAGCCTGAACCGAAATAAAAATTAATTTATTGATTAGCTCCTATTTTCAAAAACAAATCTCCTTTTACCTCCTTCACTTTGGATTTGGTCGCATTATGAAACCATTAAGAACAGCAGCAAACTCGAAGTACGCAATGATACAATGGATGTTGGGGACTTACTGTAAGGTCCAGAAAAGTTCTTCAAATGGTGTACATTGCTACATGGTGGAGTTGGAGAACCTCCAATGCCGAATTTTTCCTTGGTCGTTGAGGTTTTTTTGTTGTTTCACAACACAAATAGGTTGATGGCAAGAAAAACTAGAATTAAATCGAAAAAAAGGAAATTAAATTATTAAACATAACTTGAATCTGTAAATATAATTTTTCTAGATAAAATATTCAAGTATAGGCACTTAAGGCCTAACTACATAAGCCAAAAAGTACTTTTGTACAAAAGTAAAAATATTTTTTTTCCCGCCAGCGCAGTTGTTTTGTGAAAAAGAATATACAAATTTTTTTTCAGACCAAAATTTAAGCTTTCTGCATCATTTTTATAAGTTTTCCAGTCAGAAAAACTATTCCAAAATGAGTTTGAAAATTTTCACTTTTGTACTTTTTCACTTTTTGGGCTTATGTAGTTAAGCCTTTACGGATGTCAGCTGCTTATATTTTGACTTTTCTAGTCGTCAAAATAAACGTAAAAAATAAACACTGAAAAAAATAAGAGCCAAAATACCATAGATGTCGCACATTTCTATGCATGAAATTTAAAAATGGCAGTTATGGTTTATTGGTAAATGGGACTTTTTGAATTTTTAAAAACAGATTTCATGAGCTTCTATGTAAAAATTTTTAAAGTTAATTTTTTTCCTGAAGTGGCGTGATAAGAGCTAGCATCGCGATCTCAATTTTGGCGACATTTTTTTGACAACTATTGTATGAAACTGACATTGGACTAGCAGTCCATATATATACGTCCATGACGCACACATATGCAGTAGGCGTACATTCACCACGCTTTATTTGCACACATGCAGTAAGCGAACATTCACCACCAAAATTGCGGTTATTTACGAGTTTCAATGGGTATGTTCAAAAAGTATAATTAAAGGAGCAACGAGTTATCAAGTGCTAACCCAACCTTATAAGGATAAGTTTGTGGAAACAAATTGAACGTGAGAATTTATAATGAATTTAGGTATATTCTACTGTCTTTTCTCATTATTTGTTTTATTTCTGCGATTGTTTGGCATTGTATTTCACTCTCGATCTATTGAAGCAGACTGTGAACATGGCAAAAAAAAACCAATGAGAAATCAGAGAATCAACGCATCTGTCGTAAGACAACTTAAGGCGTGTTTTTTTTCCCCCGGAAGTGACTCTAGACATGCCAATAATAACAGTTTTTGTTTATAAAAGCACTGTTTATGCGGGGTCCTCCGCAGGGTCCTCCGCCGGTGGGCACAATTCAAGCACCTAAAGTTTTTTTTTTAAGGAGTGCGAAGTGCGTAAACGTACTATAAATAACTGTTATAAATTGGCATGTCTTTATTCTCGTCCTTTTTTGCAAGCCTGGAGGAAATTGATTGAAAAAAAACTATGTTGCGTCGGGGCTAAAGAATTTACATGTTAAATGCAACAACAACTAATCCCCTCCAGGCATAGCTAAGGGCACATAATTTACGGGGCTTAACGTTTTAACGGCGTACATTATATACTTCTTATCAATAGTTTTTATGGAAGTTTAATTTTTTTCTGTGATGGCCTCGATAATCCCCAATATCATTTTTTTTTAACCGAATCCTTCCGGCTTTTATGAGCATTGTGCTATGAATATGCGAAACCAATAGAAAACTATCGAAGACCGAAATCAATGTATAAATCCTAACTTATCACGTTATTTATTTTATTACAGACTTTTCTGTGAAATAACAAAAACTTAAAAATCATTGTGTAACAGCGCACTACTCACAAGATGAATTTTCAAAGAAAAATTTAAAGAAGTTTCAGCACGCGAAATTCGAAGTGTAATAGCAGACCTAGCCTATTAAATTTGTGTTTTTTTCAACACATCCCAATATCCCACCTAACATCCGCCATTTTCATGGTGAAAAGCTGGTGAGTTAAATTTTTTTTAAAGATGGCTGCGTTATTTGTACACACAAAATGGTTGTCCTGGCAAAACAGAACAATCCCACCCCGTTAAATTGTTGTTGCAATTCACATCTATTCATGGACACAACACGAAATTACAAAAACATCAATGTAAACAAATGGGTTTTGGAAGGTGATACGTAACAAAGATTGGCATCTTCGTATAGAGTGTTTTTGCATGAGGTGGGATCAGGTCTAGGGTTCGGACTTAGGATTCAATATTTCAAATCAAATGTGGAAAAATAACGAAGTAAATCCAAAATTTCCGAAGAAGATTTAGAAATAAAATAAATCTCAAACTATCAAGAAATGTTTCTTGACAAAAATTTATTTAACATAAAAAAATTAATTAATTAATATTATTATAATGAATTCAGACCAAAACTTAGACAAATCATTTTGATCTATTTTACTTACATAGTGAAAATTGTGTACAATACAGCACAACTTTGAGATTGAAAAAATCTTGATTTTGCAAAAAATTCATCCGTAACATTTCAAAGTTGCGAATTTTGGAAAAATATTTACGGCACAAGTTGAGCACATTACAGCACATCTTTTTTTTTTTGGAAAATCCAAAATGGCGATGCTAACTTCACGCTATTAGTATCACCCATAAAAGTTGCAAATAAGCAATTTTTTTTTTTATCTTTTCGATTCTTAGAACGAAAAATTGTGTACAATACAGCATAACTTTAAAATTTAAAAAAATCTTGTTTTGCAAAAAATTTCGTCCGTAAAATTTGCAAATTTGCGAATTGTGCAAAACTTTTTGCGGCACAATGTAGCACAAGTCGAGCACATTACAGCAAATTTTTTTTTGGAAAATGGCGGTGTTAACTTCACGCTTCGCCATGCTAACTTCACGCTAAAAAAACGACTAGCCTCTGAAATATAAACGCTAAGTACGATTTTTTTTTAACTACGGAACATGACAGCACAAGTTGAGCACATTACAGCACAACTTTTTTTTTTGAAAATCAAAAATGGCGATGCTAACTTCAAGCACATTAAGTTATTCTCTTATTAACCTTTTTATTCTCATTGTATATAATTCGTATTTATAGTTTATCCAACCCAACAACCAAAGGAAAACCAACCTCGAAGGAAAATCAAAGAAGTCAGCAGAATTTTTTCTGAAAATTTTCACACAAATTTATGCATAAAAATGTAATATAACACATCGATGTATTTTCAATTATTTTGGAAAAATCAACTTTCAAGCCAAACAAGGGATTCAAAAAAAGTGCTTTCCAATATCTAAGGAATGATGTTTAGCAGTGGTGATATGCGATAATCACAAGTGTCCTATCTTATGCTGACTCGCAGCAACAACCGCACCAACGGCAACCGCAGTATCAGCCTTAACGACGCGACGTCCATCGATGAGGTCGCCGTCGTTCGTTATCGTCGTCGTTGGCGTTCATCTATGTAAGTACATAAGTAGAATCTACCCTGGATTTTCCTATAAATAACCAAATCAAACTTGCTTTTCAGATCGAATATATAATTCTCCCGATGACTTCGTTCCAGTGAAAGTCTTTGGCGACGACGCGATACGTAGATTGGGATGTGTCCTTCAATATATCCGGTGGAAAGGTTTCTATTATTTTCTTATTCGGGAATGGGTGTATAATGCATTTGTTGATTACAGGTGTTCACAACAATACATATTAGGTAAAGGTTGTCATTATTATGTGGCACTTTGAAAATCTTCGATCAATTTTAGATTTGTTTACAGTTTCATAAAGAGGAGTATTAGTTCTTTTTAAAAATATAAATTTATATGTTTATAGTACAAAATTGTTTTTAGAAACATTTAAAGACTTGTTATGGACGCCCCGGCAGCTTGGAACACTGCTGTCATCTGTCAAGATGAAAAATTATAGGTTGTCACTTTTGACATCGGTCAGCTGTCATGTTGACAGAAGACGTAAGTGTCAAATATTTTCCGATGGCAGTTACCACCACAAACCAATTCCGTCGGTATCGTCAAATGAATCCCGTTTTCATTGTTCGTTTTTAGGACTTGTTGTCTTTTCGCGACCTGCATGGTGAAATCTGGCATCTACACGGTGAGATCTGAGACAAAACTCGATGTTGTTTCTTGTACCTTGGTTCCTTCAGAGATGTTTGTGTACCATGTGTAAACAACAGCTCTGGAATCCCTTTTTGATGCACGTGTTTTTTTAGAGGCATTGGGCCGAAAATATACGACCAAGACAATGAATAGTTCCCGTGTAAACGAGGTGGGGGTAGCCTATAGTGCCCCCTGGGCGTTGAAAGGAGTAGGAGACAATGCTGTAAGGTAGTAGATGAAGTTTGGGCAAAATGTCAGAAAATTGTTGACACAATCACGAATTTGACAATTCAATTAAAAAAAAAACATGTGGATGTGTTTTCGGGTATGTGCTTCGGATAGTGTGTGAGGCAGATTAACTGCATAGTGGCATGATTTTTCGACCGCAATTTCAAAGATATAGAAACAAAATTATAATATGCTTAAGTCGGCACTACGAATGATCTGGTCGTCAAGTAACCTCGTACTTGTTGCCAAAAAAAATTATAATTTAAGCTCAAGTAAAAGCAGCTTAGAAAATGTTGTGAGCATTTTTTTAATATCTTTAATATTTTGTTTGACTTTAATATTTCACATTGCGTGATACATAAATCCTTGTAATTTTGTTTGTGAAAGTCATTGGTTTTACTGTCTTTTTTTAAGATTAAGTGGTGATCGTACCATCGTACCTAAAAAGCAGACGGCTACGCTGATATTATGAAATAGAACTAATCAAATAGGATGAGTTTGTCAGAAAAGTTCGTTTTTTGTAAATTAGCGCTAAAACAATCTACACTTCTATACAGGTTATTTTTCTTGATCAATATTTTGGCGGTTCCAGTTGGGCAGCGGAGCGCTGGGCCGCCGCCTCCTTGTATATCCATTTTTTTTGTTTTTGATCTTGTTTGGTTCTGGTGAAGATCAATAATCCTTGTCTCCTCCGTGTGGCGTGCGTGCTATTTTGTTTGTTGGTGCTGTAAATTTGTGGTAAATGTCCGCACATCTGATGAAACGAATCAGTGGTAGTATAGGACTGAAAGTATCATCATAGCCCAGGCAGATATTCACTCGACTCCCCGATTTGTAAGATAGCCAGTAAAAAGGGGGTAGAGGCCCCAAAACACAGGATAAACGTAAGATACGTGAGTCTAAAACAAGAGAAAGAAACAAAACTAAAGAACACCGAGCATTAAGGTGCGAGAATTGACAAAACAAATATACAAAAAAAAAACGAATCCTATAGATTCTTTCAATATAAATAATACTAATAATACAAAGTTAAACATAAATTGATCCTGCCATAGAATCGGCCCAGCTGATGATATTATTAATTTATTTAAGAGTATAGGCATTGAAGTTGTTTTGTTTATATTTTTTTTTTAACGTAACGACCTTTATATGTAAGTGTACTGGTGTGTTTTCCTATTTGTTAACTGCGTTCGTCTTGTCAACAAAAATAAAACAGAAGGCAATATCCCAGTGAGAATCCAACTTTCGGTTCGAAATGTCAATATTTATGTCGTTTTCGTTTGGATGTTCGGAGTACTACTTTTTCACTCCTTTTTCACTCCTACTACTCCAAAAGCCTTCGATTGGCCGTTCCGAGTAATGTTTTCGAAGTGTTCTTCTGTTCCCAATTTCAAATTGGAGTAGACGAGGAACACACACATACATATAAAGTGTTTCCTTGGATTACTTGTCAAAAGTGATAAATACTTGAAGAAGCCATTTTGTTAAATGGCGGCTTTAGGTAGTGTGTGTGTAAACTTAGGAAAGTCAGTGTTTTCGTATTCGATTGGAATTGAAAAGGAGTAGAATAGACCAAAAATTCAATCGAAAACGACATTAGTTAGCGCACCAAAAAGGGTGTTCCTTAAGGCTAGGCGCGCACATGCAATTTTCAGTTTCGCAACAGTTTAGTTGCTCAAGTGACTACCATGGACTTGTATCAGAGTGCGCGCAAATGCAAAAACTATTCAGTTGTCGATTTGAGCAACTAACAAGTTTGTGTTTTGACACAAATTAAACGATTGCCCGAAATCAGTTCCTCAGTTTGTGTCACACCGAATTATATGTAACTGCGCGCACATTCAACCAAATAATTGAACTTTTTTCTTTGAGTGCAAGAGAGAAAATCGTTGCAGTCAATATTTTCCTTTCACCAACAATTTAGAGGGAAGAGAACCGCCGTACATCCCAATTACAATGGTTTTCTCTTTCATCTGTTGATTGCGAAGATTGAACTGTTGCTCAAACTGAAAAAAATACCTGTGTCCTACGTGATTACAAGTAGATGCGCGCACATGCAACTAAATAGTTTCTCGGCGATGGATCTCTGCCACCAAATGTCAGAAGTGTCACTGTGAAATTAAAAAAAAAAAAAAAAAAACAATCTGACAGCACTCTCTGGTTGGAAAACAAAACCAAATGCCGAAGGCACGAAGGCGAGCCAAAAAGGTCGGGTGTTTAATAATAGTGATTAATATGTAATAAAATTAGTTTTTTTGTATCAAACACTTGAAAAAATGTTCACTAAAATGTTTAAACACTAATTAATTGGTAATTCGATCGCAAATTTAAGTTTTCAGTTCCAAATACAATAAATAATCAAATGACCGGATTTTTAACACTGCCAAGAGCATGTAAATATTTTCCAACCAGGGACTTTTTTTGTTGTTGTTTTTAGATGTCAAATTAGAAAGAGAAAAGACAAAGACAAATCTTGGAAGACCTCTATGTGTGTATTGGTGTATTTCATTCCAATGTTTTACTAAAGTGTGACGAGCTAAGTAGTATACCCGCACAAAATATATTCTCATATATATTCGTTTTGATTTGACAGTTTTCTTATTTCGGCCTGTGTTGTTGTTCGTCGAATAAATTAACTCGGAAAAAATAAACATTAACATAGCAACTCACTTAAATAAAATATTTTATATTCAATCCCTTGCATTGCGTAATTTTATTCGGGATAAATTACAAAAAAAAACTTTAAAGTGTCTAGATACCCAAATGAGGAACAAATACGGCGAGAACAAAGTGGACAGCAAATTCCAGCTAGTTAAAAAGATTGGTCTTCCAAGCGGCCAAGAAACTGAGCGAACTGGTCTTGTAGAGCTTGGAAATCGTGCTGTTCTAAGCGTTGTACCTTGTATGTTTTTTTTTTCAATGTTCCTTAATACTAAATGATCATTTATTTTTAAAATTACAGGTGCTTTCCGCGAAGAAGATAAAAAAGCAGTTTTTAGTCACCATCGTTATGTAAATCGTCTTCAGAACTTCAAAAACAAAGGAAAAGACCAAGATGAGATGCAAAGACGGCGCAACAAAGTGACCGCCGAACTATGAAAAAAGAGACAATTTTTAAACTACGTAACGTACCTACCAACTGGAGATTCGGTCACAGACGAGGACGACCCACTGTCAACTGCGGTCAATCTGAAGAATAAGTTAGCAGAAGCTGCCACCGACTCATCGAATCCCGATAAGCAGTTGTCTGCTGTTCAGGCTGTTCAGGCTGCTCGCAAGCTTCTTTAATCCGCCAATTAATGACTTGATTAACAGTTATATTCATCCAATTTTGGTTGATTATTTAAAACGAAATGACCACACTATGCTGCAGTTTTAGGCAGCTTGGGCATTGGCTAACAACGCTTCGGGTACTTCTGAACAGACAAATCAGCTTGTACATGCTGGTGCAGTGCCCTTATTTTTACAATTTCTCGCCAGCAACAACTGTATGCGAATAAGCATTGTGGGCTCTCGGACACATTATTGGTGATGGTCCAGTATTGCAAGACATCCCAATATCATTTCTGCGCAACGTAACATGGGCAATTGTGAATTTGTGCAGCAACAAAGATACACCACCAATTCAAGAGATTTAGCCCGCACTTATATATTTAATGTAAGTTATCTGATCGATTACGTGCAGTCGGCAACATTGTGACTGGCTCTGACGAACAAACCCAAGTTGTCCTCAACTTAGATGCCTTGTCCTATTTCCCAGCACTGTTGTCTCATCTCAAATATTTGCAAAGAGGCTGTGTGGTTCGTGTCCAATATAACGGCTAGAAACCAACAACTAGTACAGGTTGTTATCAATGTTGGCCTACTACCCAAAATCATCGAAAATCTAAGCAAATCTGAATTCTAAACGCAAAAAGATGCCGCCTGGGCCATTAGCAATTTAACCATCAGTGGCAACCGAGAACAAGTGTTCAAGTTAATCCGTGAAGGTGTTCTTCCGCCATTCTGTGGCTTGCTTTCATGCAAATATGCTCAAGTTATTAATGTATGTCAAATGATTTATTTTGAGAAAGACGTTCAGGTTCTTTTATTTTGTTGTAGGTTTTTCTTGATGGACTCAACAATATGCTCAAAATGGCTGAAGACCATGTACCCCAAATCACCGATATCATTGAAGAATGTGATGGTCTGGAAAAAATATTGAATTTTAAAATCAGAAACAGAAACCGTGAAACAAAATTTTAATAATTATAACTGAAAAAATTCCTATTTAGATAAACAAAAAAAGATTTTATTTTTTTCTATTAGGTTAATACCTATTTATAAAATTCGGTATATATAATTTATGTTGTTATTAAAAAAGAAAAACCAGAAATTCGTATAAAAGTTATTTATTAAGCACAAAAGGAATAACCATGCTACTTCGTAAAACGCAATTCGTTGAGGACAAAAAAGAGTAGACAGAAAGTCGTTAATTCAAATTATAATTGTTTGAACTGAAAACACGAGCGCCATCGTGCGTTTGAAACTTTAAACTAAACTTTATCTTAAGGCGCGTACAAATTATTTCATAACTCTAAGGCCAGGCGCGCACATGCAACTAAACAGTTTGGTTGCGATTTTGATCACTATGGGATTATATGAGAGTCCGCGCACATAAACCGGCGGACTCTCATATAATCCCGAGTGCTAAAAATCGAAACCAAACTGTTTAGTTGCATGTGCGCGCCTGGCCTAACACTCCCACTTTTAGTTAAAAGTTTCTACTAAAAATACTTCACAAATATAATATCTTAGCAATCTACTTCATATTATTTCATCAAAAGAAAATTTAATTCACAAATAAAATATTCATTATTTTACTGAATTTACTTGAATCAAGTTATAAAAGCGGAGCAAACAATTTCATAAAAATCAAAAACAATCAAAAATATTTTAAAAGAAAAATTTCCAAACTAATTTGTTGTTTGCTGTCGGATCAACTTTTCTTGAAAATATATTCATCCGTTGGCAAAATAGTTAGTGTTTTACCTTTGGCAAAGGCTTCCTGAAGACATCTGCCAGTTGTTCAGACGTTGGCACATACTCAAGATTGAATATCCCATCTTCAAATTGTTCCTGGATAAAATGATAACGTACGTTTATGTGTTTCGTACGTTTATGGAATTCTGGGTTCTTTACGAGACGAATCGCACTCTGACAATCCATGAAGAACATTGGAGGCTCAATTTGTTGTTCGAACAAGTCAGTCAGAAGGCTTTTTATCCACAACAGCTCCTTGATGGCATGCGCAGCTGCCATGTATTCGGACTCTGTTGTTGACAATGCCACTGTTCGTTGCCGTTCTGATCCCCAGCTTATGACGCAATCACCCAACAGGAAGACGTAACCAGAAGTCGATCTTGCTGTTCTTTTGCAACCTGTGTAATCTGCGTCGCTTTAGCCTTTTAGTTTCAAATCGTTTTTGCCTGTAAAATACAAACCAAAATCAGGTGTACCTTTTACATACCTTATAATTCTTTTTAATGCATTAACATGTGCTTCCGCAGGGTTTTCCATGTATCTGCTGACGTTTCCAACCGCAAAACTTAGATCTGGACGCGTGTTCCTACGGAAAGGTACATCAGGCTGCCGACTGCTCCTCGGTATGGAAAATCAACTTTCTCATCTGGAACTTTTTGTTCCAGCAACGGGAAGCGTGCTTCAAACCGTATAGGCTTTTATTTAATTTGCAGACTTTATTACTGCAATCGCTGAACCCCATCGGCTGTAGCATGAAAACATCTTCCGTCAAATCACCATTCAGGAATGCAGTTTTCACATCGAACTGCTTTAACAACATGCTCTTGGAAGCCGCTACTGCAAGTATGGAGCGAATAGATGTGAATTTTACTACAGGACTGAACGTGCTTTGAAACGGTCGATGCTGCCATCTGTTTTCTGCTTCACCTTATACACCCAACGATTGTCAATTACCTTTTGATCCTTTGGCGGTTCAACCATCGTTCATGTGTTGTTTTGCAAAAGTGACTCGATTTCTTCATCCATGGCTTTCTCCCACTGCTTGTGTTCCCGTGATGCAATCGCTTCCTCGTATGACTTAGGTTCTTCATAAACTGCTATTAAGGCTGCTGCATGATTAGCTGTTTCATTAAAAGATAAACGTCGTCGTGGTGGTGATGCAACTCTTACTCGAAGACGACTCTTGACAATGTTTTTGTCGTCCAGACTACAAACAGCACCACCGTTTATTTGATCCACCGGTGTTTTCCATGAGTCCAACTCAGGATCATCTGCTTCAGCACCGTCGGACTCCAAAAAATCATTGCCATCTTCCTCACCAGCATTTGCCACAACGTCACCAGTATCAACAACAGCCATAGCTTCTTCCAAAAGAAAAACCACATCACGTGCAACTTCTATGCTGTTTGATTCAGGATTGTCATTTTCACAAAATGTTTTATGTTGCTCGCCACTTCTGATTTTTGCTTCAAAAAGAACACACGACGAAAATGGGAGAAGAGTCATCTTTCAGCAACAAAAAGTATCTTGATCCACCCAGTGAGTATTCTTCCATCGGTCCACATACATCTGCGTGAATAATCTGCCCGCACATCTTTGATACCTCTTCACGACTCTTATAGCTGCCACGATGATGTTTTCCGTAGACACATGCTTCACATGTGAACTCTTCGTTGATGAAATCAATACCTTTATGTTGTAGGAACTTTCTCACATGTAACACGTGTTGATGAGCTAGACGTTCATGCCAAACACGGAGTGAATCCTTCTTCGTTACAACATTTGCTAACACTTTATCGTCCTGTGTTGTTTCAACTTCAACCACTTTGAAGAACATTCTGAAAAGCTTTTCGTGTCGTGCTCCCACTGCAACTATTTCTTCTCCATTCAGCAGCTCACAGCATTTATTATCGGAGCGAAACAGATACCCTCGATCCATAGCTTTTCCTGAAGAAAACAGATTCATATGAATTTCTGGAACGTACAACACATCTGTTATATGCTTCCGAATCCATTCACTACCGTTGTATGCAAGGATTTGAATGTCTCCTTTTCCTTGAACTACGATCTTTTTGCAGTTTCCAACCGTAACGTTCATTGCTGCTGGCTTGAAATTTTGGAACCACTCACGACGATGGCTCATGTGGTCGCTTGCTCCGGAATCCAAAACCCACATATCTTTATCAGCAGGTGAAAAAGAGACATGACTAAGAAAAGCACCAGTCGATTTTGTTTTGGCTTCGCTGTGCTTGCGTGGACAGTCACGTTTCCAATGTCCCTTTTCACCACAAGAAAAAAATGCTCCTTTTGGTTTTCCTTGTTTCTTGATGCCAGTTTCTCCTCCTCGATTCGACGGATTGCCCTTCCTGACAAAATGACGCTTCATAACCAGAGCTTCCACGCTTTCTACTTCACCTTGCGCTTTCAGTCGAAGTTCCTCAGCCATTAGCCTTGCACGCAAATTGCTCATAGTCTGCTCACCGGAACTTGTTGATTCCCAAGCACTATGGAAATGATTGAACTCCACTGATAGAGACATTAAAATTTTTGTCATAACCATTGAATCGGAGATGAGTTCTTTTTGGTCTTTCATCTGCTGCACGATTTCCATCAGCTTCGACAGAAAAGAAGCAATATCGTCAGCTGGATCCTTCGTAAAGCTGTAGTATTTTTGTTGCAAAAATAAAATATTGGACTTGGAAGCTTGTTCATAGGTGCTCTTAAGTGTATTTGTATTTGTATTTGTATTTGTATTATTATAAAAATTCAAGATACAGCAAGATTCAATCTTTTATAGCATCAAAAATTCGTAACCAAGTCTTATAAATAACAATACTTAATAATTATAATAATATTAATAAGAAAAATAAATTATAACAAACATTTTATATAAAATAAATGGGTAAAGAGAAAAAAAAAAAAAATTGAGTACAATTTTAATTCAAAGTTGATAAAAGCTTAAATAATTTCTTCTTAAAAATGGCTGGAGAGGTAGTTCTTTGTATTTCAAATGGTAAGCCATTCCACAACCTAATAACAGTTACAAAAAAAGATCTTTCGGCAATGGTGTGCGTAACGCGCGGTAAAATTAATCGTAATCCTCTTTGGGAATGTGCAAATTGAAGCATTTCACCTAAATACGCAGGACTTCTGTTTTGAATTATGTTGTTAAGCAAGATAGCGTTACGGAACATTAAATATTTATCAAAATTAAGTCCTAACAGCGAAAAATGTAAATTAGATACACTTTCATGTCTTGGAATATTGAAGATGAAACGTAGACAATCATTAAACGCGACATGAAGCTTTCGTTTACACTCATAGTCAAGAGAAGGATATACATTGCACTTAAAAGTGAGAGATGGAATGATGAGACTCTTTACGAGATGTTTTCTTAAAACAGGATCCAGGATATTCGAAGAAGATCGTAGAGAACGCAGACTACAGTAAACGCGTCTTATAGAATCAGAGACAGCATCACAACAGGTAAGTTTTGTATCAATTTGGAAACCCAAATATTTTACTTTTGAGACATAATCAACAACTTGTGAATTTAAAACAATTTTGGGAAAATCTTCAAGAGTAATTTCACTTCTCGAACAAATCATACAAAGAGTTTTTGATGGGTTTAGTAGTAATTTATTTTCCAGTGACCACTTTTGTGTATTCATAAGGTTTACCCGGACAATGCAATCATCCATCAAGCCTAATTCTCTAAAAATATAAAGCAAAACAAACATGAATGTCACAGCTATGAACAATATCTGGAAGATCATTTATAAATAGCGAGAAAAGGAGTGGTCCTAGAACTGACCCCTGGGGCACACCCTGATTAACAGTAAATGTACTTGAAATACCTTGATCCGTGGTTACTTTTTGAAGCCTATTACAGAGATAGTTGCTTAATAGTTTTAAAGCTGTTTTTGAAAAATTGAACTTTTTGCTTAATTTAGAAACCAACATTTGATGGTCAACACAGTCAAAGGCTTTTGAAAAATCCAAAAGAACCATAGTACCCAAAAGATCTTTGTCGAGAGCAGCTCGAAAATCAGAGGTTACCTTAAGAACAGCAGACTCACAACTATGTTTGTTACGAAAACCAGACTGCCATTTAGATAACATGTTGTTGAATTGAATGAAGTCTAGAATTTGATTAAACATTAACCTTTCAAATATTTTACCAAAAAAAGGCAACAAGTTAATTGGTCTATAGTCTGAGGAATTAGCTTTTTTAGGTATGGGTACAATAATTCCACTTTTTCAGGCTTCTGGGAATTGAGAACTTGAGATACAAGTGTTCAATATGTGCTTCAAAGGCTTAATAACAATTGGTAAAATCAAACGTATAAATTTCGGTGAGATATTATCTGTACCAGATGCACTTGATTTAACTGATTTTAGAGCAGTAACAACTTCAATATCGTCCACACAGTTAAAAGAAAATAATTCATTGTCATTTTCAGGAATAGCTAATGTTAGAGGCGGTGCAAAAAATGATTTAATTTCTTGCGGGTCCAATGGGCATTTCGAAAACGACTTAGATGAACAAACACCGACTTCTTTAAAATTTTTTCCATAGATCCTTAGATCCCAAGGAAACATTAAGTTTATTAATAAAATATGTTTTTTTACATAAACGTATAAGAGCAGTTACTTTATTTCTAGAGAAATTATATTGATTTCTGTTATAATCCGTTGGGTTTCTTTTATATCTTTTGAAAAAGCGTTCTCTCTCTTTAATTTGCATTTCTATGTCTTGTCTGTACCAAGGGCATCCTTTTCTATTGTTTACCCGTTTTGTGACTAAAGGAACGTTAGCATTAAATAATCCTGGTTGTTAAAAATTAACACTTTACTGTTAACATCAATAGTGTAAAAGATATTACCCCAGTAGTCATTTCCAATACTATTTTGAATATCAGAATAGTTTAAGGAACGATAAGATCTATAGCTAAAAGTATTCGAATAACATAAGTTTCTTACATTGAACTGGAATGAGCAAAAAATTAAATCATGAATAAATTCAGAAGTTAGTTTAATTTGATCGTTGCACAAAACTTTTGTATAAGAGGTTGTCAGAAACATATCTATAAGCGATGGATTATTAATAGATTGAAAACATGTTGGCCAACTTGAATTAACTACAGATAAACTTAATTTTTCGCAGAAATATTTAAAGAGACGTGTGGTTCTATTATTTACCAATAAATTAACATTAAAGTCACCAGCAATGAGCACATCTGAGTACCTAGAATTCAAACGAAAAAGTGTCTCTTCAATTTCATTTAAGTTTTCATCTTTAAACAAATAAGGTGGGCAGTACACCACCACTAAAAGGCATTTCTCAAAACCATTATTTATCTCTACACATAATAACTCTAACAATTTAGTTGAACTATAAATGACTTTCGTAGGTATATGATCTCTAACATAAATGCACACTCCTCCCCCTCGACTGCAGCGATCATTTCTAAAAATTTTAAACCCATTAAAACAAACTTGTTGAGATGCAATACCTTCACTCAACCATGATTCAGATATCATAATTATATCTAGTTTAGAATTATTAAGCATTTGAAGAAGAACGGTGTACTTAGAGCGAATGCTTCCCACATTGAGGTGCAATACGTTTAGACCATTGGAAGCCTTACACAGAACATTGCACACAGATCTTACATTACCTGGACAAGTATTAAACATGTTAATTAAAACAACCCGACAAACTATCTGAAGAAACTATTTAAAGCAAATAAAATTTCAAAATTAAAATGTGAAAATTGAAGAATAAAAAATATTATTAAAATTTAAAAGAACTAATTTTCAAATTTAAGCTGCTATCTGCTTAGCAATAAATCCAAAAAATTCATGTACAAATGATATTTAAGATTTTTGACTATAAAAATAAAATACGAAATAATTTACTTTACATACTTGGTACGAAATAAAAATTGATCAACATTAATCAACAACAAATTGTGAGACATCATTATCAATAATGAATCCAGCAACTCTACCACCATCAGCAACACCATCAACAACTCCAGCAGCAGCAGCACCACCAACATCAGAAACAACATCTATAGCAACATCACCATTACCAGCAACAGAAGTAGAAACATTTTTTACATTGTGTGCTTTCCCCATATTATAACCATTAGAATGCACAGGGAAGATTGACTGTAATTGTGCTATACTTGTTACACATATCGGCTTCTTATCAGCATCTTCTCTGACAAAAACTCTTCCATACCTTGTATAAACAGAGTGCACTTGCTTTCTCTTTCGCATATCATTAGCTTTCCGAAAGACAGCATGATTAAGTTTTGTGAGACACTCATATACCCTCACGAATGAGTTTTTGTTTAGAAAGCCAAGATCATGAAGTGTAACTAGTCGAGACGTCGATTTGTAAAATTCACTAACTTTCCTTAGAACATAGTTCTTATCATTTTCGTGCGGCAATCTCACAATGATCGCGCTGTGTGATAAATTATTTTTCGGTTTGGTTCGTAGAATGTAGTGCGGTCGAAGTAAATCAATGTTGATAGTTAAACAGAATTTATTGAAAATCTCGTCAAGGTTTTCATTAACGCTGAATGGTATTCCATGGAGAACAAAGTCTCCCGCAATTGCTTTCCTAGCCAAAGCGTCAATCTGTGTTGTCATTGATTCAGTGTTATTGTGTTCCGTTCCCATTATTTGTGCTAATTTATGTCGTTTTCGATTGGATTCTTGGTCTATTCTACTCCGTTTTAATTCCAATCGAATATGAAAACACCGACTTTCCTAAATTTACACGCACACTACCTAAAGTCGCCTTTAACAAAATGGCTTCTTCAAGTATTTGCCCCTTTTGACAATTAATCCAACGAAAAACTTTGTGTGTATGTGTGTGTTCCTCGTCTACTCTAATATGAAATTGGGAACAGAAGAACACTCCGAAAACATTACTCGGAACAGCCAATCGAAGACTTTTGGAGTAGTAGGAGTGAAAAAGGAGTGCAAAAGGAGTACTCCGAACATCCAAACGAAAACGACATTAGTTTCACAATCCAAAACAAAGTTGTTACTTATTTTACATTGGTCGTTGAAATCCTTTTCAAGTGATTTTATTCGTGAATTAAAACTTGCTTCCATTTCATTAAGACGTGTATTAAAAGTTTTTGTAATTTCGCTTAATTCTTTTCTTAGCGTTGATAAAATCGTGTCAGTAAGTGTTATTGTTAGTTTATTTAAACGAGTTACAATTTTTCCCATATGTTTGACGAAGAAGGAGCCGATAAAGGGGAGCTCAGAGGAGAGCCGCCAGATCCAACAACCAGATTAGAACGTAAATTTCTTTTTTCATTTTTTAGGTTATTGTTGGACATTTTAACTATAATTGATTTTCTTTTTCGATTGTATTTTAATTGAAAAGAATAAAGAATTCACTTAATTATATGCACACTTTGAAGCAATTATTTTATATTAACGAATAAAACAGTTTAAGATTAAGAAACTTTAATTTTACTATGAATCTAAAGAATTTATTGCGGAGCCAATTTAAACGCTTGACATTTGTTGTCTGTAGTCGATCGACTACTGTGTGGTGTGAAATGTGGAGTGTCGTCCACATTTCACAGGCTGTTTCGCAGTTCATTATTTGCAACAGCGGCTGCTTGTGACATGCACCAGAAATTCCACGCCGTGCCTTTGCATCGGTCTTCTTCCAAGCAGAAAGTGCCACCACATAATTGTCAGTACTAGATGCTGGAGCAACAGAAGACCCATCCACAACGTCCCACAACTCACCTGCTTCCAAAAACTGTCTCATTAGGAATTTCCATGTTAGCCAGTTAGAGCCTCCCTCCAATCGATCAATCTGGAAAAGTTCTCCTTACCTGACTCGATTTATTTTTTTTGCCAAACAATTAATATTTATGTAAATATAAGAAAACTACACTTTTATAACTTTATTATATTCTGGTATGGTCTGGGCCCATAACCTGTTTTTATTAAAAAAGAAAAAACAGAAATTCGTATAAAAGCTATTTATTAAGCACAAAAGGAATAACCACGCTACTTCGTAAAACGCAATTTGTTGAAGACAAAAAAGAGTAGACAGAAAGTCGTTAATTCAAATTATAATTGTTTGAACTGAAAACACGAGCGCCATCGTGCGTTTGAAACTTTAAACTAAACTTTATCTTAAGGCGCGTACAAATTATTTCATAGCTCTAACAATTTACTAACAAAAATTACAAACAAATAAAGGATTCATTCATTTTGATTATTTGATTCATTGAGTAGGTGCACTTTATTTTAAAGGAGAAAAAGAAAATGTTTCATCATATGGACTCTCAATCTCAAGGTAAGCACAAAATGTATTTAATCGAAATCGAAACTTAATTTGATAATAACATCATTTCCAGACTTTCAAGATGACGGTGACTTTACCGAAAGTTTAATAAATAATGTGCAAACTCGACCAGCTATTTATGATGCTTCAATGGCGGAGCACTCGGATAGGAATTTAGTTTCCGGTCTCTGGGAAGAAATAATGGAGAAGATGGTACCTACTTTCCAAGGTATGACATCAATGGAAAAAGTTGCAAAAGGTAAAGTTATTCGTTCGGATTAAGACTCTGATTTTGTTAAAATTTAGCTTTGTAGTGCGTGCCCTTTTAACTCTTTCGAAACATTTATTTTTATTGTGAAAAAGAGATGAAAAGAATACAATTTTAACAAATATGTTTTGATACCTACATGGTTTTAAGTATTTTATTTTCGCTAATTGATTGAGCATGCAGTTTAAAGAAAGTTTTGTAATTTGTTCATACTCTTCGTAGAAAAATTCAGAACTTAAACTACGATATTATAATGCTGAATTTCCTTAAATGAGATTGATTTACATGATTGATTTGTTTCGACCCAAAAATGGATTTATTTTTAAGTGGTTTTTAAAATTAATATCACGAAATTCTCACATAAATAAACATTGATTAACATTTTGTACTGATTTTTCGGATGGAACAAGATAAGGGCAAATAGCTTAAATATGCAATTTTTCCATCGCTTGAATCCGGCAATATTTTTGAATGAAACTGTGTTATAGTATGTATCCACTCCAAATTAACTAAACTACAATTCTTACATTGTTCACTCATTGTAATTTAATTTGTCGTCCAAAAGCGTTTGGAATGCTTGATACCTAAAAGTTCTTCCCACAAACATAAAATAAAGAATTAATTAAAAACTTTAATTCATAATCTATAAATAATTTTATTTTCGAATTAAATTTATATTTTTTCATACTGCCATGAAACTGAACCATGAGGTGAACTAAAATATTTTACGAAATAATCTCTTGCCTTTGAACCATCATGAGATCCGCGTTCATTTGTTACATTAGACCTTTCCAAAGGACACTCATAAAAAGTGTCTTCATACCTTATACCATCTCTTTTGCGAACAAAATTGTGAAGGATGCAACATGTTTTTATAATAAAAAAAAACACAAAACGAGAGATGCACATCAAGTGCTCTGTGAAGTATCCTCCATTTATTTGTTAGAATTCCAAATGAACACTCTACCATCCTTCTGGCTCTAGTGAGGCGATAGTTGTAAATTTTTTTTCTGTACTCAAATTTCTTCGTCCAAATGGTCGCTGTATATGGCCTGATAGTGCAAAAGCTTCATCAGCTACAAAAACAAATGGCATTTTTTTTCCACCTTCATCATTTGGGAGGAACTGATCTGGTGGTTAATTCAGTTGACCTTGCTCAAGTTTTTTACAAAAGTTGGAACGCTGAAAAACATGGGAGTCACTTGCACTTCCGTAAGATCCAATATCAACGGATATAAAGCAGTAATCAGCATCTGTTATCGCCATTAGGACCAAAGAAAAATAATTTTTATAGTTCATAAATTTGGATCCTGAATGACATGGCTTTCGGACCCTTATGTGTTTTCCGTCAATCGCTCCCAGACAATAGGGAAAATTTGTATAGGTTGAAAATTTTTCAGAAACTTGTAGCCAAGTGTCTTCGGTTTTTTCCGGCATGCACTTTTCTTTTAGGCATATCCATATTTTGTCACATGTGTCTTTTATAATTTCTCTCAATGTTGTTTCACCAATGAGAAATTCAAAATGAAGAGACCGGAAACTATTTCCTGTGGCAAGGTACCTATAGAAAATAATATTTTAAAATAAGTAAATAAATATTAATATTAAAAAAGTAGGTAGGTAGTCATCAAAAATCCATTTTTATAGAGTGCAATTCAAACATACATATGTACATTATAATGGTTCGATCTTTTAAATGCATTTCTTCATACATATTTTCGTTTATATTTTCAGTTAAAGAACTTCAAAATAAATGGAAAAATTTGAAGACATGCTTTCGCCGAGAGCTCAACAAACAGAAAAAAGGAAAGTCAGGCCAAGCAGCTCCTAAGCGGCGAAAGTATGTCTATTTTGAGCAACTTTCGTTTCTTTTGCCCACGATGGAACACCGTCCAACTATAAGCAACTGTGAAGCAATTGAAAATATTGCTGACATCAGTGAAGATGACTTAGTTGAATTTTTGCTAGAGCCACAGAGTGCACCCCAAGTTTCCGCACATAGCCAAGTGACTGCACCAAAAAAAAAGAAATCATCTTATGAAGATGATTTGTTGGCTGTATTAAAAGAAAAAAAGGAAGAACAAATTGATGAAGACAAGTCCTTTCTTCTTTCATTGTTGCCATCATTTAAAAAGCTAACAGATGTTCAAAAAATTGAACTATTGGGAGCTTTAAAACGGGTGAACGAAAAGAAGGAGGGGAGTCACTACCGGCATAGACCTTCTCACAGCCGACGTTCCTATGCCAGATATGATTCCGACTCGGATAACCTAGAAGAGAATAGGCCATAGACATTCACTCTGGCCATTGGCATAGTATATATATATTTATTTTTTTTTTTTTTTTTTTTTGTGAAATATAAATTTAAGTTACTTTTTTAGAATAAATAATTTATGTTTTTTTTTACTACCTTTCTAGCTATTATTTGTTATTTATTTACCTTAATGTTACGGCAAGTCTTTCTTCTGGAGAGATTGCATTGCTCCACTTGTTATTTTGGTAAGTAATAGATGGTCGTATCAAAATTAGAAGTTCATCGAAGCTTTTATCGCTCATCCGGAAGTAATTAAAACAATTTTTGGATTGTCCCGTAGATCCTGGTAAATTTTTTTAAATTGACCTTTGACACTACGTTGGGAATTTAAGGGGTGAACCCAATATTTTCTTTTGAACAAAAGTTTTTTTCGCCTTTTTAGTTCTAATGCACAAATTACAGCCAAGTCGTAAAAATCCATTTTAAGAAATAAGAATATTGTAAACAAAAAACTTGAAAAATTACTTTACATACACTGATATCTCTTTCTTTGTCGAGAAATACCGAATTTTGAAAACATCGTATCTATTTTTTTCGTGATGCATACGCAGAACATGTGCGTTTGAAGACAATATTTTCAGGGGTGTCTGAGGTAGCCAAGTTCTTTCGGTGAAGATGGTATGATCTGAACGCGATCATCCATCATCTTTGGGGGAATCTAAAAAATGGCCGCATATTCAAAGGTAGGGTGGGTAAAGGCCACACTGCAACTACATCCGCATGCCCTTGGGTGTGGTGAGTGTCCGTCTGATATTCACCTCTTTTGAGTCCAGGCCTGATCTGTGTATTTGTTGTCGGTGAGGTTTAGTTTAGGGGGCAAGATCTCCCCCCCCCCATCCGTCGAGCTCAGCTGTGCATCACAAGCAGGCCGCCTCCTCGGAACTAGACATTCCTTCCTTTTCAGTTTCTATCATGTTTCCTAGTCCTATTAGTTCCTACCTCATCAATACTCCGTTCCTCTACCTGACCGACTCTTCCTCATCCAATTTTCCTCTCAACTCCTCTCCATTTGCCAGCAACAAATTGGCGCCCAACGTATTAGCTTTTGTAGTCTTAGTTTCAGTTAAAGTCATCAACCAATTTTGCTATGACCTTTCAAGAACCGTAAGTCTCCACCAAGAAGGTCACAGACGTACTCAGGGGTATTGCGATGGTTTCTTGGAAGTTCATAGCGACTGCGGATAGTGTATGTTTGGCGTTTACCCGGAGTTGCTGCATGGGGTCAAAGGTCGTAAGTCTGCATCAGGAAAGTCCCAGACATACCTAGATGTATTGCGACGAGCTTTTGAAAACTTGTAGTAGCAACAGATAACGTCTTTTGCCTAGTTTCTCCCTATTCCTTTCCTAATTTCTTTTCACTTTTCTATTTCAATTTTCAATTTCTCATCCATTGGTCTTGTCTTATTAAGGTTTTTGGAACGTAGTGACCGTGTTTGAAGAGTTGTCGGACATCGATGCACCGTTTCCAACCATAGTAGTTAGTAATATTCCTTTTTGTCTAGTTTACCTCACCGTTTCCAGTCTTTTAGCAAAGTCCTATTGACAGTCTAGAATTGCGGGAATGGCGAGGAATACTGAGTAACGTCATTGTTAGTGTTTCTACTTTTTTCCCTGTTAATCTCACCACACCAAGGTAATAAGTTCGTCCGTCTGAAGTCTTATAAAAAAGTGATGTTGTTAGTAGGATCGTACCATTCCGAAAAGAAACCACCGAAGATGCTACCTGAAGCACCTCGTATGCTTATGACAACAAATTAATCAATTGCGTTATAAATTTCTTTAAGGAAAAGTAAAATCACTTTGTTTTTTGTTTGATACAACTTTTTATTTTCAAGGGAAATTCCTCTCTTAATACCTTCTAAGCCTTTTGTTAAGAAAAAATACTTAAGTTTGAAAATATACTTAAAATTAATTTTGTTTTTCTCAGGCTAATAATACTTAAAGTAAACTTTACTTATTTTCTATATTACTCAATTCAATGTTCTTTTAACGAAACTTACATTTCGTTACCAAGGTTTTTGTTTTTATTTTTTGTTGGTTTGTATTAATATTTTTGTTCAAAGTTTTCTATATAATTGAGTTTTTTTTCTTCGATAGAAAAAAATACTCTTATTGTGTATGAAAGCATACAATAAGATAAGAACACAAGGTTTTCTAAAATTGTTTTTTTAGGAAAGGCATTTGTTTTCTTAATTGTTTCTTCGTTTAAACTCCTTTTTTGGCTACCTAATTATTCATATATTTCGTAACAATTTTTTTTTTGTTATTTTGCTTTTATATACATATATTCCTTTACAAATCTACTTACAATTTTTAGAAAATGTTGTTATTATATTATTTTATGGTTAGTTTTGCTACAAATTCAGCGCTACGTTTTTGAAAAGATGAAAATCGTTTGTTTTTGCAAACTCAACCTTTGGTATATTTTTTTTGTTTTCTGTTGAGATTGTAACAAAATTTAAAGATGTGGTTCACCAATAAAGAGGAAGAACAGTGCATAAACAGCTTAATTAGAGATGCTGAAGAAAATAGTCGATGAACTCGATCGGCTAGCCGAAATTTAGACCATACCACTAGACAGCAAGCTATGTTTACTCCTCTTACATCAAATACAGCCCTATTCTGCTAAACGCCCGCGTGAAAATTTGCATTCTGCTATCCGCGGGAAGGAAATGATTGTTTCATAATGCGTATAAATTGCGATCAAAATATAACTAAGATGGTACGATCCTTTTTACAGTTTCAAAAACAAGTACTGGTTAAAGTTTGCATTGAAAAGACATGAGTTTTCAATTAATAATTTGAGGCAAATTGAATGAAACATTCACGTGAATCGAAAGATTCGATCGAATCGGATAGCAGAATAGGGCTGATAAGCAAATCCGACCCGAGTCCAATGCTGCCGCTAACTCTGACCTTCCGGCTTCTGATAGTCAAGCCAACAGCTCTAATGACTCGCTTTCAGCTCCTCTTTTCAGCGAACTCAGTGGGATGGGAGCGGGAGATATGCCACCGAGGGAAAGTTTCGATTCTCTGAATGATACAATTAGGGTAAATACGGGTAGAAATAGACCGGCCTCAGCCAATCTAGAGAACTTTGGTAGTGCTAGGGTCTTCTTAGAAAATTTAGCTCAGGGCCCTTCTGTAAATAAACAAAAAGAAACGAGGATAAGTCCTGAAGATTTGAAGGCCTATATCAACTTGGCCATAGTGGAAGGTTTGTCTACAACGAAACAGACAATACAAAGGCAAGTTGTAAGTACCTTAAAAGAAGAAATACAAAATCAACTTGGAGGATTCCTTAGGAATTTGAATCTAGGGCATTCAAATCAAGTATCCTCTGATCAGCTGCCTAGACCGGCAGGACATATGTACGACCCTGCACCTGCAGGACCACCAACAATGCAGCAACATCCTCCAGCTGATCCAATCAGAAGCGCGTTTGTTCCTCAAGGACAACAGCAGAGAAGACAACCAGAGCCAAATAGAAGGAGTCAACCTGACTGGTTTCATGAATTGCACCAGGGTCCTGGTAGAAAATTAAGACTCCAATTAATAATCCAAATCCATACGCCTACCAACCAGCAAATTTCAGCACATATCTATTTGCGGGATACAAAGCTCCGAACAAGATCGACAAGTGGGGCCTGAAGTTCGATGGCCATACAGCGACTATGACAGTCGAAGATTTTGTGTTTCGACTAGAAACCTTGCAGTCAGTACGCCTGCCCTTGGACGAAAATCTTAAGAGATTTCCATCTGCTTCTCTCAGGAAATGCTCACGATTGGTTCTGGCAATTCCAACGGAATAGTTATCGACGTGACTGGCCGACATTGAAGGATGCTTTGATGTGCCAGTTTAAAAACACTCGATCAGACTTCGAGACAATCCGTGACATCATGGATCGTAGGCCGAATTCTTGGGAGAGCAGCGAAGATTTCTTCACAGCCATAAACAAGATGAAATTTCAGTTGAGAATTCCGATCCCGGAGGTAGAAATGGTGCGAATACTGAAAAGAAATTTAAATGATAGAATCGGCAAATTAGTTAGGACGGCGTGCAAGGACGCGGAAGCAGCATTTCCGAGGAGAGATCGAGAGGTATCTAAAACTTTCGGTAAACCTCCAGGTAAATACGTGACCAATGAGCTCGATTATGAAGAATTGCATGCACCATCGGATGAACAGCTCGCGGCTTATCAGTTTGGCGGAGCTCGTCCTAAGAATCCTCCTCGGAAATATGCGGATGCTACTAGCCTGGTGTGTTGGAACTGCAAGGTGCAGGGCCATACGTACTTTGATTGTGAGTCTGAAGTGCGAAAAATTTTTTGCTATAAGTGCGGTCAGGAGGGTGTCATACCTCCGCGTTGTACCCGATGTAGTCAGGGAAACCGATCACGGGACGCGAAGGCTCCAGGGGAATCGCGTACCAATCTGTGTCAGAACCCCCAATAATTACAAAATATCCAATATAAACTAAAAATGAAGCGATAAAAAGTCCTCTCGTGGAAGGAGGGGAAGGAAAAATTAAAATTCTAAAACATTGAATAAATATAGAATCCAATAAAGTAGAAAATATTAAACAAAATCCTCAGCAAATCAATCCATTACATGTCCGCATCCAAGAATACAACCAGGCGCGAAAACGTATTTTCCATACCGAGATTTGTCTACCGTCAAAGAATGTTCTCAAAGCTAGAACCAGTTTCAAAGCGAGAAAAGAAACTCGCAAGCGAATTGCCTCAACTATTTTAAGTCTAGGATCTGATCCGAGGGCTTATGCTAAAATCAAGTTAGGTGAGAAAGAAGTTTTTGGTCTGCTTGATAGCGGGGCGAGCGTAAGCATACTTGGGAAAAACTGTATGCAGCTAGCCAAGGAACGTCAAGTTGATATTATCCCTTACCAATCTGGAGTTAAGACCGCTGACGGCAAAAGTCAAGCTATTGTGGGCAAAGTAGACATTACGGTGCGTTATAACGATAAAGTGCAGGGGCTGACGTTCTTCCTCGTTCCAAATTTGGAGCAGGAGATCTACCTTGTGGTAGACTCCTGGAAGGCATTCCAGTTGGCCCCAAGTATAATAAGTAGTGTGTATGTTGACGAAGAATTAGATTCATCAAACGCTCATCAGTTGCACTCTGATCAGCAGGCCAGATTGGAGGCAGAGTTTTCTTTGTTTTGACCGGGATGGTCTAGGAAAGACGGTGCTGATGGAGTACGTCATTGATACAGGAGATGCGCTCCCTCTGAAACAGCGTCACTACCCTGTCTCTCCAGCGGTACAAGCCATTTTGTATGAAGAGTTAGATCGGATGTTCAGTCTCGGCGTTAACGAGGAGAGTGAGAGTTGCGGAAACCATGCAAAAATCGACTTTGCCTGGATTCTCGCAAGGTGAACGCACTTACTAAGAAAAATGCAAATCCTCTCCCCCATTTCGAGGGACCCGTCAGCCGACTACCGGATACGTACAACATTAGTTGTATTGATCTAAAAGAAGCATTCTGGCAAATGCCTCTGGAGAAACAGAGTAGGGAAAAGACTGCCTTTGCGGTACCGGGAACACCCTTGTACCAATTAACTGTTATGCTCTTCGGGTTGTGTAACGCAGCCCAAAGGTTATGCCAGTTGATGGTCAAGGTAATTCCTGCACAACTTAGGGATCGTGTTTTTGTGTACCTTGACGATCTACTTATCATCCCGCCCAATTTTGAGACGCATATTGCCTTGCCTTGTTAAGCGAAGTACCCGACTACTTACGCAGGGCTAACCTTACCATCAACATGAAGAAATCCAAATTTTGCTTCAAAGAGCTGAAGTACTTGGGCTTTATAGTTTGTGATGTGCTTTTTGCTTTCCAGTTGAGGTTATGCTCGCCCGTCTCGCCAGGGTCGTTGTGAAGAAAACACGAAACTTCAAGGGTCTTAGAACCTTGTTACAAAATCTTTATTGAAAACAATTCTATCTTTATTGTAAAACACAATATTCTCTATTCACTATAGTTCACTAGTACTTCGGTTAAATCTGGTAATTGGATTTCTCACGGGTATTCGGCTGTCATGTATCGGATGTACTGGTTTCTGTTGATTCGAGTTTGGCATTAGAACTTGGTGTCTGGTCTCGGTTTATCTGGCTTCGGCTTATTCGGTTTTACAGCTGGTACCACTATTACGATGTCCATTTTGGGACGGGATGATGCGGCATTCGCACGTGTTCAGCAGGTACTAAGCCCCTGGTGGCACTCAAAACAGTAGGCTAAAAACGCTCTGATACATCAGCAGGTACTACATCCCTGGTGGCACTTAAACAGCAGGCTAGAACGCTCTGGTACATCAGCAGGTACTACGCCCCTGGTGGCACTTAAACAGCAGGCTAGAACGCTCTGGTATATCAGCAGGTACTACGCCCTTGGTGGCACAAAAATAGTAGGCTAAACGCTCTGGTAGATCAGCAGGTACTACGCCCCTGGTGGCACTCAAACAGCAGGCTAAACGCTCTGGTAGATCAGCAGGTACTACGCCCCTGGTGGCACTTAAACAGCAGGCTAGAACGCTCTGGTACATCAGCAGGTACTACGCCCCTGGTGGCACCTAAACAGCAGGCTAGAACGCTCTGGTACATCAGCAGGTACTAGGCCCCTGGTAGCACTCAAAACAGCAGGCTTAAAAACGCTCTGGTACATAAGCAGGTACTACGCCCTTGGTGGCACTCAAACAGCACGCTAAACGCTCTGGTAGATCAGCAGGTACTACGCCCCTGGTGGCCCTTAAACAGCAGGCTAAAAACGCTCTGGTACATCAGCAGGTACTACGCCCCTGGTGGCACTCAAACAGCAGGCTAAACGCTCTGGTAGATCAGCAGGTACCGAAGCCCCTGGTGGCAATTAGGACATTTTGACTTCTAACCAAGGCCCCTTACCACTAGTGGGGGAAGCCTCAGTAAGAAATAGCTGGACAATCTCTCCTACCTAACTTTGTCTTTCAACGAAACCGCCTTACCACTGGTGGGGGGGAAGCTCCGAGAAAGCAAATAAAGCTAAATGACCAGATCGTGTCGACTTGCCTACGACTGGATGTAAAATGATCAATAAAACCAAATTTACTTATGTCGTCTGACTTTGCGTATGACCGAAAGGGGTGATTTTTCGTCCATCGGAGTAGGTTCTCTTGTTACATTTCCAGTAAAGACTGAATGTGAGTTGTATAGTGATGAACGAAAAGAATAATCGTGTAGATTTTGCTGTGACGTCATGCGTCCATGGTATGTGTGAATTGTGTATGATAAAGTACAATTCTGAAAGTAAAAGAAGTGAAGTACCATGGAACGCTTCGTTACATACCTCTTTGAACTTAATAAAAATTGCGTATTGACAAGGCCCTCACTAGTCAACTCATGAGTCCAAGTGGGATCGCCGGCACGAAACGCCAATTTGTATGGTCTAAAGGCCGTTAAAAGCTATTTTGAATCAATAATTCAACAAGTCCAATTAAATAGTGCTAAGTCTTCTACTTAGCTGATGTATTTCAGTAGTATATAGAATTTGTATTATAAAAACCTTCATATAAAAACAAAGCCTGGCCCTGGGCAAAAGTTTCCAGCTTAATGATTAAGAATTTCAATCTTGTTGGATATAGTTCACATTGGATTTTTGTCAAAAAGTTCATGTAAGTTGAACTGAACTTAATCAAAATTGCGTATTGATAAGGCCCTCACTAGTCAACTGATGAGTCCAAGTGAGATCGCCGGGACGAAACGCCAATTTCGTTAAAAGCTATTTTGAATCAATAATTCCACAAGTGCAATTAAATAGTGCTTAAGGCCAGGCGCGCACATGCAACTAAACAGTTTGGTTGTGATCCGTAGCTACGTGTAAAGGTGATACGTTGAAGTCTATATCGGGGATTATAAGTCGGGTGTTGCGTGATGGCAATTCCCATGAAGGGATCCTTTTCATGCCGCGATTTGTTGACTCGTTGCCCTGTCGTAGTGTCCGGTGGGGTTGGTCTACCCGTCCTTCCCATGATCGGAAATTTGAGATCCTGGACGGTCACACAATTTGATGTAACGGCGGTAGCTGGGATGGCGGTGACTGATGCGGGGGCGATGGCAGCGATGGCGGCGGTGGATGTTGACGGTATTGACCTATGCCTGTTGATGCTGGTAAGAATCCTGGCGGTAGGCATAATGTTGCTGGCGATAGGGGCAAACAGTAAAACAACGTTCGATGCGGCAGCCGCTAGGGCGGCAGCGGAGTTTGAAGGCAAAGAATCAGCTCCCTCGTAGTCGACAATGTTTTTGGTAGCGGTGGTTACGATTGCTGATACAGCGGCGGTAGGTTAAGTGGCTGGTGGCGGTGCAGTGGTAACGGCGACTTGAGATATGGACAGCGTGGAACCACGAGGCCTTCTGTTATCAGCTACTTTCTTGGTGGCTGTATTGCTGGGTGCAGGTACGCCGGGTGATTGGTCAGAAATTCTGGTGGTAGCAGTTTCGTTTGGCTTATGGCTGGAGCGCCTTCGTCCAGCCTTATTGGAAGTGGCGACGACAGCAGAAGTGGTCGAAACGGCGGCAGTGCGGGCTTTTGGTGATGATGTTGGCCTCTTGCGTAGCCCAACCTTTCTTCCCTGGCTACTTGGCTTGAAGCATACTTTTCGACTAGGGTTGGACTGTGCTGGCGCAGTTGTGGTGGGTAACGTAGGTAGAAAAATAACAGACCTGACTTCGGGTCGCATTTTGAGGGCCGTGTCCACGGCTTACCTCGGGTTCTGCTTGTCAGACTGGTCTATTTGAGGTGTTGACGGCTCTGCGGTTGTGCACTTACTGATGGCTAGTTTGTCTTCGTCTTTTGATTTATTTACTTGTGCTGAGAAACCTTTCAGATATTTTAAATGAGATCTAACTATCTTGTTTCTCTTTCCGGTCTTTCTCTTCAACTTTCGTATAACCACGATAACGGTGGAGTCAAATCGTATGACTTCATATGGACCTTCGTAACGGGGTGCTACATTCTCGGTGAAGTGCTTAGCGGCGGAAGAGAGGGTTTTTACTCTCTTTAATACTTGCTCTCCAATACTAGGCTGTGTCGAAGGCTATAACCACGTGCTTGTTTCTGAGCCGCGACTTGCAGGTTAGTTTTTACGAGTTGGTAAATGGCTTTTAGCCTCTCTTGCCTTACGGAAACTGGTTCCTCGTTATCGTTGCTAGGCAAAAGAGTATGTTTCGGTGCTTTTATCTCTCTTCCAAAATTGAGTAAGGCTGGTGTAAAACCTGTAGAGTCATGCTTACTTGTATTGATAGCAAAGCAGAGTTCGGGGATGTGTTCATCCCAGGACCGGTGATTTTCGCTTATATATTGTGCTGTCATGGTTTTTAACACTCTATTGACTCGTTCGGTTGGATTCTCTAGTGGTATGTACGGTGCAGTAAATCTCTGTTGTATACCCATCTCTTTCAGGAAATTTGTAAGGATTGTGCTAATAAACTGGATACCATTGTCGGACAAGAGGACGCGGGGGACTCCAAAATGAGTTATGATTCTCTCTCTCAATGCTTTAATCACTGCTTGTGTCGTAGCTGCTCTCAATGGAACAGCTTCTACCCACTTCGTAAACTTATCCACCGTAACCAACATCATGGTATTCCCTTTCATAGATCTGGGTAACGGGCCCACGAAGTCTATGCAAACGGTGTCCCAAGGACTGTCTACTATATTTGTATGCATTAGTCCACCTGGCTTTTGTTGGGAGGCCTTGAATTCCCTACATAATTGGCACTTGCCCACGTACTTGGATATGTCTCGGTACATTCCCGGCCAGTAGTATTGTTGCATTATCCTAGCTGCAGTCTTGGCTATTCCTAGGTGACCTGCGGTTGTGACATCATGATTTTCATATAAGATTATCTCTCTCTCCGCTGTAGGAACACATAGCTTCCAATCAGCATCCTGGCTTGATAAGGGATGGGCCGTGAATTTTCGATATAAGTATTCCTCGAATATCTGATAATCTGGGTATTTTTCTGGGTACTGGAGTATTCGTCGGATGAGTTTTTGCATCCAATCCTCTTGGATGCTTGTTATAACGGCTATATCGCTTTGAGTGAAAGGTAGAGGATCTCTTGATGGAGCGTCTGCAACGAATTTCATCGCTCCCTTTCGGTATTTAATTTCGAAGTCGTATTGTTGGAGTTCGATAGCCCATCGGGCTAGACGTCCCGACGGATTATCTAAGGAATGAAGCCACTTCAGCGAGTGATGATCGGTAATAACTGTGAAGTGGTACCCTTCGAGGTACGGTCTCATTTTCCTTATGCCGAAAAAGATCGCCAAACATTCTTTCTCTGTGACAGAGTACTTTCTTTCCAAATCTGTAAGAGTTCTGCTAGCATAGGCAATAACTCTCTCCTGATTCTCGTAATTCTGACACAAAACAACTCGCAGGCCGTATTCACTTGCGTAAAAGGAAGAACGAAATCTAGACATATTAAGACCGGTGCCTCTGTCAGTGTCTTCTTTAGCTCCGTAAAAGCAGATTCTTGGTCTGTACCCCACGTGCACTTTTCACTCTTTTTGAACAATTTCGTTAACGGAGTGGCTACTAAAGAGAAATCTTTGATGAATCTACGCTACCATGAAGTGATTCCTATGATACGCCGTAGTTCCTTCACGTTACGAGGAGCCTTCAAATCTTGGACTTCCGCGATCTTGTCTGGATCGGTACTTATACCACGGTCACTCACCACGTGACCAAGATATTTCAATTAACTTTTGCAGCATTCATGACGATTATGTCATCCAAATAAGCAAAGGCATAATCGTCCATATCCAGCTGTCCAGCATGCGTTGGAACGTAGCAGCGGCGGAATTAAGTCCAAATGTCATAACCTTCCACTAAAAAAGTCCACGTCCGGGTACTGTTAAAGCAGTGGCAGGCCTGGATGAGAGATGCAACGGAATTTGCATAAAAATTTGAGATAAATTTGAGAATAAAATTCGCCAGCTTTAGTTTGTCTAGAATCGCAAAAATCTGGGGCAGTGGATATGCATCCATGACCGAGATTTCATTTAACTGTCCGTAATCGACGCAAACTCTCCATGAGCCGGGTTTCTTCCTTACGAGGACGATGGGCGAACTATACGGGCTGTTGGATGGTTCTATTTTGTCATCACGCAATAAATCGTTGATTTCGTCATGAATGATTTGTTGCATCGCGGGATTCTTAGGGTAATACCTCTGTTTAAAAGGTTGATCGGTTTTCAACTTGATATGGTGCACCGCAGCGTTAGTAGTCTTAGGAAGGCTATCAAATTTTGGCAGTTCGGCATCCAATAATTCGGTCAAAAGTTCATCTTGTTGCCATAAAAGAGGTTTCCCTCCTAGCATACATAGATGATTCTGGTCTTGTTCCTGTATGCTATTAACGGAAAGAATCTCTCTACCACGTAGAGTTATTTTGAACTCCGGACTCGACAAAATGTCTACACCTATCACCATCTCTTCGGTAAGTTGCTCCATGTATGTTAGTTCGCCTTGAATTGGCTGATCATTAATGTACATAGTCAAAGTATAGTGTTCTCGGCTCGCAACGAGGTCTCCTTTGCAAGGTGTGTCAAATGCCTACGATATTGCATCGGTACTTTGTTTCTTCGCAACAATAGACGGGTCTTTGTATTTATAAACGATTTAGTAGCTCCCCTATCCAGCGAGGCATTAATGAGTTGATCGCAAATCCAGACTGGAACGAAACACCTTGGATCCACCCATGGTTGCAACACCTCTGGTTGTGGCTGATGCCTTTAGGTTTGAACTGCAATCTCCTGGTCCTGGTTTGGTGCTCCTAGCGGAAGCTCTACATTACTACTTCTCAAATCGTCTGGGTTTTCTAAAACTGGTGCGGTGTCGCTCGCAAAGGGATCCCCCCCTATTAAGTCGTCGGACACTTCTTCCTTTACTTCTTTCATAGGTAATTCACTAAGGGAAATGGGTCTATCGTTCAGTATAGATGCTGTATGCGGGTGGCAGGCGCAATCATCGGTCAGGTGGCCATCCTCACCGCAGATGGAACAAAACAGCCGGAAAGGGCGATGACAGTTGCTCTTCGTATGCCCACGTTGCTTGCAATTCCAGCAGTGCGTTGCTCGATCGATTAAAATTATTTCGGCTAAATGATACTCTAGGCGACGGCGGCGGGGAACGGTTATTATTAAAATTTTGTGGCTGAGATGGGGACGTTCTACTTTGTCCCAAGGGGGGTCGTGATGCAGACTGACGAGAGTTACGGTCTTCACTTTGTATGTACTCGTACTCCTCGGCTAATTTCATAAGCTCATCTAGGGTCTCGCAATCCAAATGGTATTCTGGACGTAGACTGTCATAAATTCGGCCCACACTTTCTAACAAACTCTTGCGATGGTGGCGTCGTATTAGATATTGAGTTGCTTGGGGGAACTCCTTGGCTTTTTCTCTGGCCCCTTGTTTTCTCCGCATTATCTCATCCTCTAGTTTGTAGATAAAACGAGCTGGTAAAAAATGTTCGAAAAATGACGAATGAAAAGTTTGCCACGACTTCAGTTTTTCCCGGTTTATCCGAAACCATTCTAAAGCTAATTTATAAAAACATAAAAACAAATATAAAAACAAAATAATTAAAATTTTTTTAAATTTTATTTATTATTTTAAAAAACAATAATTTTCACAACTTATTAAATGATCAAGATTGTGCGACGCGTTTCGGATCTTCTTTCATCCATCATCGGGCGCGGGCGTACGTATGACTGTCATACGTACGCCCGCGCCCGATGATGGATGAAAGAAGATCCGAAACGCGTCGCACAATCTTGATCATTTAATAAGTTGTGAAAATTATTGTTTTTTAAAATAATAAATAAAATTTAAAATTTTAATTATTTTGTTTTTATATTTGTTTTTATGTTTTTATAAATTAATATACCACAACCGGAGACAACCACACCATGCATTCTAAAGCTGTTCCTCTTAAAATTTCTAGAAGGGCTTTCAAGATGTCGTCTGGGTGGATATCGTAGCACTTAGTCAGTTCCTCCACTCTTTCCATGAATTCCAAAGCAATTCCTGAAGAGTCAAACTTTAATCCCCACTTCCTTACGGTATTCATTACTTCAGCATCATGGCTGAGTGAGAACCTGCCAACAGGCCTACTAGAAAGTTGTGTCTCAGGTGTTTGACTTGGAACAGTGGTATTTATAATTGGACGAAGGTACGGGTGTTGTCTCCGGTGGCTTGGAAATATTTCGGCTTGTGCCCGCACCATTGGAAACTGAGCGGTGTGGAACTTGAAAAACTATCTCCGTAAAATAAGAACACTTAAGGGTTAGGTTATCCTCAGTATTCTTAGTATTATCCTTTGCTCTTTCTATGGCATCCTCTTCTTTATATTCTCTCTCATTCGTAGTTTTTACGATTTCCTCAAATAAATTTTGTGTAGATTTTCTTTGCTTGGCTAAAACGGGCTCTTAATACGGTGATAGAACCTTCTGTTTCGATTCCTAGCTGGCTCATCCGCTCCATTAACTCTTGTTGCCTTAAAAGATATATGGCCCCCAGACTAGCGAATCAATTAAATTCTTCTTCGTTATCGGACATGTTGAACTGGTTCTTAGCGGCGGCAGCTATGTGTTATAATTTTGGAGTTTTCAGATTTTGCTTATTACCTGGACCTTACAGTCCCTGCTCGGGCGCCAATTTGTGATGTGCTTTTTGCTTTCCAGCCGAGGTTATGCTCGCCGGTCTCGCCGGGGTCGTTCTGAAGAAAACACGAAACTTCAAGGGTCTTAGAACCTTGTTACAAAATCTTTATTGAACACAATTCTATCTTTATTATAAAACACAATATTCTCTATTCACTAAAGTTCACTGGTACTTCGGTTAAATCTGGTACTTGGATTTTTCACGGGTATTCGGATGACTTGTGTTGCTGGCCTCTAGTCTAGCTGTTATGTATCGGATGTACTGGTGTCTGTTGATTCGAGTTTGGCATTAGAACTTGGTGTCTGGTCTCGGTTTATCTGGCTTCGGGTTATTCGGTTTTAAAGCTGGTACCACTATTACGATGTCCAGTTTGGGACGGGATGATGCGGCATTTGCACGTGTTCAGCAGGTACTACGCGCCTGGTGGTACTCAAAACAGCAGGCTAAAAACGCTCTGGTAGATCAGCAGGTACTACGCCCCTGGTGGCACTTAAACAGCAGGCTAGAACGCTCTGGTACATCAGCAGGTACTACGCCCCTGGTGGCACTTAATCAGCAGGCTAGAACGCTCTGGTACATCAGCAGGTACTACGCCCTTGGTGGCACTCAAACAGTCGGCTAAATGCTCTGGTAGATCAGCAGGTACTATGCCCCTGGTGGCCCTTAAACAGCAGGCTAAAAACGCTCTGGTACATCAGCAGGTACTACGCCCCTGGTGGCACTCAAACAGCAGGCTAAACGCTCTGGTAGATCAGCAGGTACTGAAGCCCCTGGTGGCAATTACGACGTTTTGACTTCTAACCAAGACCCCTTACCACTAGTGGGGGGAAGCCTCAGTAAGAAATAGCTGGACAATCTCTCCTACCTAACAAATAAAGCAAATAAAGCTAAATGACCAGATCGTCTCGACTTGCCTACGACCGGATGTAAAATGATCAAAAAAACCAAATTTACTTATGTCGTCTGACTCTGCGTATGACCGAAAGGGGTGATTTTTCGTCCATCGGAGTAGGTTCTCTTGTTACATTTCCAGTAAAGACTGAATGTGAGTTGTATAGTGATGAACGAAAAGAATAATCGTGTAGATTTTGCTGTGATGTCATGCGTCCATGGTATGTGTGAATTGTGTGTGGTAAAGTACAATTCTGAAAGTAAAAGAAGTGAAGTAGCATGGAACGCTTCGTTACAAGTTGGTGGCGGTAAGCTTAAGACCGATCCTGCTAAGGTGGAGGCTATTGGCGACTTTCCAGTCCCCAAAACCCCAAGGCAGGTTCCGCGGTTGCTTGGTTTAGCAGGGTGGTATCGGAAATTCATAAAGAATTTCTCTAGTCTGACTGCTCCAGTGACTGACCTACTGGAAAAGAGGAATGCTAAGTTTTGTTTGACTGCTGAGGCCCTGTAAGCGTTCGATGATCTAAAGATCGCGTTAACCACGGCACCTGTTCTCTCGCATCCGGACTTTACAAGAAGATTTTATATCCAAAGTGATGCTTCGGATGCGGGAATAGGTGCCGTACTGTTCCAGAAGAACGAGGAGGAAGAAGAATTCCCAATTGCGTACTTCTCGCAAAAATTTAATAACAGCCAGAGGAATTTCAGTGTGACCGAGAAGGAGTGTATGGCAGCAGTGATGGCTGTGCAAAAATGCAGGCCGTATGTCGAGGGCATGGATTTTACAGTAATCACCGACCACTCAAGTCTGCAATGGCTTATGAGCATGAAAGACCTCAGCGGAAAGCTCGACAGGTGGAGTCTGTTGCTGCAATAGTATGCCTTCGACATACAGCACAGAACATGCACACTGAATGTAGTACCAGACACTCTTTCTCGGGTACACGTAGATTATCTGGCTATAGAAGAAGTTGCCCTATTAATAGACTTGACCTCCGATGAATTTAAATCTGAGGAATACACAAGTATAATCGAAACCGTAAAAGCTAATTCAATGCAACTTCCAGATTGAAAGATCGAAGACGGATTTATTTACATGGTCATGGTAGAACATACTTGGCTTCTGTGGATACCGTCTGGTCTAACAGAAGAAGTGATAAACAAAGCCAATAATCCTCCGCAAGTTGCACACGGTGGTATTGCAAAAAACTTGCATAGAATCCGCCAATATTTCTACTGGCCTAATATGACCGGGAAAATCCGTGAATATGTATATAAGAATTAAGAAAAGCGGATACTGCTAGCGCTACAAGATTTTTACTGCAGGATATTTTTAATGTATTTGGAGTACCAAACATAAGCCATTCAGACAATGGTAAACAATTCTTGGCCAAAGAATTTCAAAAATTGTTGTATTTAGGAACTGCCAACTATGCACCGCAATCCAACGCCTCAGAAAGAGTTAACCGTTCGGTACTAGCAGCTATACGATCTTATCTAAAGAATGACCAACGTGAATGGGATGTTCACTTAAGCGATATTGCATGTGCACTGAGGAGTTCAGTTCATGGCTCCATCGGTGTGCCCCATATTACGCTGTGTTTGGCAGTAATATGGTGACGCACGGCAGTAGCTTTAAGCTGGCACGAAAGCTAAACGCTGTAGACGACAACGAGCTGCTTATAATTCCCCGACAAAGCCGATTACAGTTGATATGAAAACAACTCAGTGAGAATATCTCGAAGGCTAACGGCAAATCGGCAAAAATATATAAAACGCGCACTAAAAAAAATTCTATATTTGCCCGGACAGGAAGTCTACCGAAAGAATTTCATTTTGAGTGATTCATCAAAATACTTATCAGCGAAATTATCACCAAAACACCTCAAATGTAGAATTTGTAGAATTTCAAAGCAAGTAAGAAATAATATGTATGAGCTTGAAAATCTTAGCTCGAAAAGATCGGCATATTCCATGCTAAGGATTTTAAACAGTAGTAGTCAAGGGTAATTCGCATAACGAAAACTTACTACCAAAAAAAAAAACACCGAAGTTCTCCGATATCTAAGCACTTGAAAACCGAAGTTTAAATTAAAATATAAACGCACGGATTCCTCTTTGCATTGTCTAGTTAAAACTTTGTGTTTAAGCGTATCACATAGTACCGAATAAGTGTAACCACTTTTTGTCTAGTTCCGTTACACCTTATGTAATGTGGCTTTCGTTTCAACCAATTCAGATTTGGGTGGCAGATCTTAAATCTTACTGTCAAAACGAACACAAAACGTGATTTTATTTTGTTTTATGATTGTATGAGTGCCTTTTTTAAAACAACACTGGTAAAAGTCACTTTTCTTTGACGTGAGTGCAAGTAAGTGTGAAAATTGTTGCGAGGCAAGAGGAGAGGAAGGCGTCGGTAAAGTGGAAAGGTAGGAAAAGGAAGGGTTAGGAAAGAGAGAAAGGAAATGTTTAGAGAGGGAAGGTGGAATGTCAAGTTCCGGGGACGCGGCCTGCTTGCACATGCACGGCGTCAGCTCTTCGGACGGGGGGGATCTTGCCCCCGGAAACCTAACCTCGCCTGCAAACAAAAATACATATCAGGCCTGAGGAAAACTAGGGAAAAAAAATCTTCGGACTAGAAGACTCACGGACGGACTATCGTCGCACCAAGGCACTGCGGATGTTGTTGCAGTGAGGCCATTACCCACCCTACCATAGGAATCCTTGGCCATTTTTAGATTCCCCCAAGATGGTGGATGATCGGTTTCAGATCACACCATCTTCACCGAAATTCAGCTACCCTTGGCACCCCTGAAAAATAGTCTTCAATGAGTCATGTTCCGATCACCGGAACAAATAAACAAGGATAAATATCTTTTCGACCTTTATGCGCCATTCAAAGTTTTATTCACTTCATGATATTTAATGATTTTGAAGCGTAACCAAATATTTAAGCAAAAAAAAACAATAAGTAAGAAAAAATCAAAAAATGAAATAACAAAAAAAAACAAATGAAAACGAGACTAAGAACCGTTTCTCGCTGTATCAAAAAAAAAAAAAAACAAAAAACTTATACCCTTTTTGGTATTCAATATTTTTTTGAAGAAAAAGGCGCTATCTTGGTTTTTTTTTCCTACCCCTAGAGAGCTCTGTAGAAGTACCTCAAATACCCAAGGAGAAACAAAAATATGAAGTCCGCGTGGACACCTAAGAAACTTAGTCCTTTGTCACTTACAAAAGAAAATTTTGGAATTTAAGAAAATTTAAAAGGTTGAATTGAAAAAAGAAACGTAATTTTTAAATCTATAACTATAAACTTTGACGCCTTTAAATCATAATACTTTTTTTTTTTTTTTGATAAATAAGAGACAAACACAAATATTTTTAACTATAAATTCCTATATAATTTCTTCGAAAGGAAATTTCTGTTTTGTTCGTTTCTTTTTCCTTTCTTCTTTCTTCTTCTTTGTGTATTTTACTACTTCTAAAACTCACTGACTTTTCTTTCCGTGTATGTTCCAGGATTTTCTTATGATTTGGTGCGGGTGGCAGAGCTCTGTTGATGTGGCTGTCAAAATACATGCGTCCTTGCGGCGAGCGGTGTATGACACTCACCAGAAACCGGCTGGAAAATAATTTCGTTAGCCCAGGAACAACCACAAAAAAAAGCAAAAAGAAAAAGAAAAACGTAGGCGGCGGCCCGCACTGTAGTACTTATCAGGGGCCGCCGAGAATTCACCTAAAAGTTTATAACTTCTTATTCACTGTTCAATAAAACTTATTTTCGATTTCAAACTCACCACTTTGTATTATTTGACTGAGGATTAATTTGTAATATTGCTATATAAAAAAACGAGACTTCTAACGTTAAGCTGTCTGGCACTTCCTAGTTGGATGCTAAAAAAACAAAACTGAACCTTTACGTTTTCCTTGACCCGGTTTAAAACTTAATTAACGTACCGAAAATTGTTTAATAATAATGTTTACTTTATTTTTTTGACTTTCCCTTTTTTTCCATTTATTTTAGGGTATCTTTGATTTTCCGTTTTAATTTTTTTCCTTTTTGAACTCGGAGTGCACCAACCGGTCGTGTAATCGTATAGAGTTTAAATTAATATTCATGAAACTATTATACCGACCCTAGTTCAGCGGGAGACGGAGAAAACCAACGCGGAAGAAAGAGATAGAGCTTTACAGCACTCAATGAAGCTATGAAAAAAAACAATTTCTTTGGAAAGCTTAGTCGGATGATTCTTCCTTAACTGGAAAACATCATCCGATCCACATCTCTGCACATAGCGCATACCCAAAAATAATAATAAAAAAAACATACATGTCTACACCCGTTGCGTTAGTATGGGTACGCAAAAAAAAGACATTTGTTTCCTTCTCCTTTTCTTTTTTTTTTGATTCATCCAATTTTTGGCGCCGGGTATGTCCAAAAATAATGGCACATATTTACCTAAAAGGACCTAGCTATTCGTCGACAGGTGGGGTGGTGAAAACTTTTGTAAAACTTTCCCAAAAAAAAAAATAATAATATCATTAAACATCAAAAATTGTTTCCCTTCCTGTCTCAGTATAACAGTTAGCACAATATAACAATAACTTTTTCGCCAAAAATGGAGTAATAAACGAAAATACCATGGATACGTAATCGACACCAACAAAAAACCCGCCTTCTACACGAATATAAATAAAAACGTAAACCTTAAGTGACTAGAAAAACGACACGTATAAACGAGAAGCTACTGAAACATGAAAATAAATTAAGAACGAGTATTACATAGCTAACAATTTAACGAGATTTTAACTTCGAAAGATTTGAACGTGCGCTCGAACGCGCGTCAACTGTGATCAACCATTTCTATAATATTAAATTTTCTACCAGGCGCATACTTTGACGTTTGGGCGAACTACCCAAAACCGAAATGCCACCTTCCAATTTGGAACTTCCACCAGACCTCAGTGCCAAACAAGCAAAAAAAAAATCAATAGTTTGACAGAAAAATATGTAGGGAAAACAAAAACATGTGATTGTGATTGGTCGTTTGTTTGTTTTCCCTACATATTTTTATGTCAAAATTAGAAAGAGAAAAGACAAAGATAGTTTCTGGAAAAGCCTAATCCTTCCAATAAGTCTCTCGTCTCTTTATAAACATTCTTAAGTATTTGTCGAGTTTCGACCACTGATCTCTATAATACACTGGATAGTGTATTCCCTATAATGTATAACAGTTTTTGTGAATCCATTTGAAGATGACAATTAGGTGGTCGGCTTCATAATTTGACAACTGACACACAAAAAAAAATATTTTGATTTTATTTGTGTTGAGCAATAAGAAATTCAAAGTGAGTGTCTTTAGTGTTTTTTTCTTTAATTAATATATTTTTTAAACAAGGCGTGTTTTTTTGCAAGTCCATATGGATTTGTCGAAAAAAACGACATCGGGACTTAGGAACTTCTTACTTACAGTACGTAAGTCCCGATAATTATCTGGACTTAGCTAAGTCTATATGGATTTAAGTTGTTGTTGTATTTACGTGTAAAACTATTAGTCCCGATGTCGTTTTTTTCGACAAATCCATATGGACTTGCAAAAAAAACACTGCTACACTACACTACTAGAGTTAAGCTAATCGTTTCTTCTAAATTATTTACAGCATAGCATGTCTGGGAACAACAAATCATCATTGTAAGAAACGAAAACAAGAGAAAGATCGCGAAGAATATCCTAACTCTGGTTCGGATAATGACGAAGAAGAACCTCCGATTACCGATGATTCCATTATCCAAGGACCAGGTGGTGACACTCTGCGTCGGAACTTCCAAAAAATCCAATAAGGAGAAGAGCCAAGTCCACCTTCGCGAACGGCATTGCCACAACGCCTAATAGTCGTTCCAGATCCCCCACAAAATGTCAATCGCCCCTACCGCCGACTTCCAAAGGCTCCGGCTCATCTCCACAATTGCAGCAGCAGATACCCCAGCAACAGCGACGCAATCCTCTAAATATATTCAAGCCAATGCTTCCACCGAGGAGACCCTGCGGATTTGGACATGTTAGCCTCACAATTACATGAAGAGTCTGTCTAACGGCACGTAGTTTCGCGTACGCGAAATTAGTTCTCATACCTAAACAGTGAGGTATGTATGGGGGGCATGCTGCCCCGTGCAACCCCCCTGCTTGGCTTCACTATAGGATTTGGGGTAGGTGCAAGGTTGGTTAAATGGAAAGTTTTTTTTGATTTAAAGGAACCTCAATGTATATATACCTCACTGTTAAGGTATGAGAACTAATTTCGCGTACGCGAAACTACGTGCCTTTAGACAGTCTCTTAAATGAATTGGGCGTCTGTCAAATGTTTTTTTGATAAATAAGAGACAAACACAAATATTTTTAACTATAAATTCCTATATAATTTCTTCGAAAGGAAATTTCTGTTTTGTTCGTTTCTTTTTCCTTTCTTCTTTCTTCTTCTTTGTGTATTTTACTACTTCTAAAACTCACTGACTTTTCTTTCCGTGTATGTTCCAGGATTTTCTTATGATTTGGTGCGGGTGGCAGAGCTCTGTTGATGTGGCTGTCAAAATACATGCGTCCTTGCGGCGAGCGGTGTATGACACTCACCAGAAACCGGCTGGAAAATAATTTCGTTAGCCCAGGAACAACCACAAAAAAAAGCAAAAAGAAAAAGAAAAACGTAGGCGGCGGCCCGCACTGTAGTACTTATCAGGGGCCGCCGAGAATTCACCTAAAAGTTTATAACTTCTTATTCACTGTTCAATAAAACTTATTTTCGATTTCAAACTCACCACTTTGTATTATTTGACTGAGGATTAATTTGTAATATTGCTATATAAAAAAACGAGACTTCTAACGTTAAGCTGTCTGGCACTTCCTAGTTGGATGCTAAAAAAACAAAACTGAACCTTTACGTTTTCCTTGACCCGGTTTAAAACTTAATTAACGTACCGAAAATTGTTTAATAATAATGTTTACTTTATTTTTTTGACTTTCCCTTTTTTTCCATTTATTTTAGGGTATCTTTGATTTTCCGTTTTAATTTTTTTCCTTTTTGAACTCGGAGTGCACCAACCGGTCGTGTAATCGTATAGAGTTTAAATTAATATTCATGAAACTATTATACCGACCCTAGTTCAGCGGGAGACGGAGAAAACCAACGCGGAAGAAAGAGATAGAGCTTTACAGCACTCAATGAAGCTATGAAAAAAAACAATTTCTTTGGAAAGCTTAGTCGGATGATTCTTCCTTAACTGGAAAACATCATCCGATCCACATCTCTGCACATAGCGCATACCCAAAAATAATAATAAAAAAAACATACATGTCTACACCCGTTGCGTTAGTATGGGTACGCAAAAAAAAGACATTTGTTTCCTTCTCCTTTTCTTTTTTTTTTGATTCATCCAATTTTTGGCGCCGGGTATGTCCAAAAATAATGGCACATATTTACCTAAAAGGACCTAGCTATTCGTCGACAGGTGGGGTGGTGAAAACTTTTGTAAAACTTTCCCAAAAAAAAAAATAATAATATCATTAAACATCAAAAATTGTTTCCCTTCCTGTCTCAGTATAACAGTTAGCACAATATAACAATAACTTTTTCGCCAAAAATGGAGTAATAAACGAAAATACCATGGATACGTAATCGACACCAACAAAAAACCCGCCTTCTACACGAATATAAATAAAAACGTAAACCTTAAGTGACTAGAAAAACGACACGTATAAACGAGAAGCTACTGAAACATGAAAATAAATTAAGAACGAGTATTACATAGCTAACAATTTAACGAGATTTTAACTTCGAAAGATTTGAACGTGCGCTCGAACGCGCGTCAACTGTGATCAACCATTTCTATAATATTAAATTTTCTACCAGGCGCATACTTTGACGTTTGGGCGAACTACCCAAAACCGAAATGCCACCTTCCAATTTGGAACTTCCACCAGACCTCAGTGCCAAACAAGCAAAAAAAAAATCAATAGTTTGACAGAAAAATATGTAGGGAAAACAAAAACATGTGATTGTGATTGGTCGTTTGTTTGTTTTCCCTACATATTTTTATGTCAAAATTAGAAAGAGAAAAGACAAAGATAGTTTCTGGAAAAGCCTAATCCTTCCAATAAGTCTCTCGTCTCTTTATAAACATTCTTAAGTATTTGTCGAGTTTCGACCACTGATCTCTATAATACACTGGATAGTGTATTCCCTATAATGTATAACAGTTTTTGTGAATCCATTTGAAGATGACAATTAGGTGGTCGGCTTCATAATTTGACAACTGACACACAAAAAAAAATATTTTGATTTTATTTGTGTTGAGCAATAAGAAATTCAAAGTGAGTGTCTTTAGTGTTTTTTTCTTTAATTAATATATTTTTTAAACAAGGCGTGTTTTTTTGCAAGTCCATAGGGATTTGTCGAAAAAAACGACATCGGGACTTAGGAACTTCTTACTTACAGTACGTAAGTCCCGATAATTATCTGGACTTAGCTAAGTCTATATGGATTTAAGTTGTTGTTGTATTTACGTGTAAAACTATTAGTCCCGATGTCGTTTTTTTCGACAAATCCATATGGACTTGCAAAAAAAACACTGCTACACTACACTACTAGAGTTAAGCTAATCGTTTCTTCTAAATTATTTACAGCATAGCATGTCTGGGAACAACAAATCATCATTGTAAGAAACGAAAACAAGAGAAAGATCGCGAAGAATATCCTAACTCTGGTTCGGATAATGACGAAGAAGAACCTCCGATTACCGATGATTCCATTATCCAAGGACCAGGTGGTGACACTCTGCGTCGGAACTTCCAAAAAATCCAATAAGGAGAAGAGCCAAGTCCACCTTCGCGAACGGCATTGCCACAACGCCTAATAGTCGTTCCAGATCCCCCACAAAATGTCAATCGCCCCTACCGCCGACTTCCAAAGGCTCCGGCTCATCTCCACAATTGCAGCAGCAGATACCCCAGCAACAGCGACGCAATCCTCTAAATATATTCAAGCCAATGCTTCCACCGAGGAGACCCTGCGGATTTGGACATGTTAGCCTCACAATTACATGAAGAGTCTGTCTAACGGCACGTAGTTTCGCGTACGCGAAATTAGTTCTCATACCTAAACAGTGAGGTATGTATGGGGGGCATGCTGCCCCGTGCAACCCCCCTGCTTGGCTTCACTATAGGATTTGGGGTAGGTGCAAGGTTGGTTAAATGGAAAGTTTTTTTTGATTTAAAGGAACCTCAATGTATATATACCTCACTGTTAAGGTATGAGAACTAATTTCGCGTACGCGAAACTACGTGCCTTTAGACAGTCTCTTAAATGAATTGGGCGTCTGTCAAATGTTTTTTTGATAAATAAGAGACAAACACAAATATTTTTAACTATAAATTCCTATATAATTTCTTCGAAAGGAAATTTCTGTTTTGTTCGTTTCTTTTTCCTTTCTTCTTTCTTCTTCTTTGTGTATTTTACTACTTCTAAAACTCACTGACTTTTCTTTCCGTGTATGTTCCAGGATTTTCTTATGATTTGGTGCGGGTGGCAGAGCTCTGTTGATGTGGCTGTCAAAATACATGCGTCCTTGCGGCGAGCGGTGTATGACACTCACCAGAAACCGGCTGGAAAATAATTTCGTTAGCCCAGGAACAACCACAAAAAAAAGCAAAAAGAAAAAGAAAAACGTAGGCGGCGGCCCGCACTGTAGTACTTATCAGGGGCCGCCGAGAATTCACCTAAAAGTTTATAACTTCTTATTCACTGTTCAATAAAACTTATTTTCGATTTCAAACTCACCACTTTGTATTATTTGACTGAGGATTAATTTGTAATATTGCTATATAAAAAAACGAGACTTCTAACGTTAAGCTGTCTGGCACTTCCTAGTTGGATGCTAAAAAAACAAAACTGAACCTTTACGTTTTCCTTGACCCGGTTTAAAACTTAATTAACGTACCGAAAATTGTTTAATAATAATGTTTACTTTATTTTTTTGACTTTCCCTTTTTTTCCATTTATTTTAGGGTATCTTTGATTTTCCGTTTTAATTTTTTTCCTTTTTGAACTCGGAGTGCACCAACCGGTCGTGTAATCGTATAGAGTTTAAATTAATATTCATGAAACTATTATACCGACCCTAGTTCAGCGGGAGACGGAGAAAACCAACGCGGAAGAAAGAGATAGAGCTTTACAGCACTCAATGAAGCTATGAAAAAAAACAATTTCTTTGGAAAGCTTAGTCGGATGATTCTTCCTTAACTGGAAAACATCATCCGATCCACATCTCTGCACATAGCGCATACCCAAAAATAATAATAAAAAAAACATACATGTCTACACCCGTTGCGTTAGTATGGGTACGCAAAAAAAAGACATTTGTTTCCTTCTCCTTTTCTTTTTTTTTTGATTCATCCAATTTTTGGCGCCGGGTATGTCCAAAAATAATGGCACATATTTACCTAAAAGGACCTAGCTATTCGTCGACAGGTGGGGTGGTGAAAACTTTTGTAAAACTTTCCCAAAAAAAAAAATAATAATATCATTAAACATCAAAAATTGTTTCCCTTCCTGTCTCAGTATAACAGTTAGCACAATATAACAATAACTTTTTCGCCAAAAATGGAGTAATAAACGAAAATACCATGGATACGTAATCGACACCAACAAAAAACCCGCCTTCTACACGAATATAAATAAAAACGTAAACCTTAAGTGACTAGAAAAACGACACGTATAAACGAGAAGCTACTGAAACATGAAAATAAATTAAGAACGAGTATTACATAGCTAACAATTTAACGAGATTTTAACTTCGAAAGATTTGAACGTGCGCTCGAACGCGCGTCAACTGTGATCAACCATTTCTATAATATTAAATTTTCTACCAGGCGCATACTTTGACGTTTGGGCGAACTACCCAAAACCGAAATGCCACCTTCCAATTTGGAACTTCCACCAGACCACAGTCCCAACCAAGCAAAAAAAAAATCAATAGTTTGACAGAAAAATATGTAGGGAAAACAAAAACATGTAATTGTGATTGGTCGTTTGTTTGTTTTCCCTACATATTTTTATGTCAAAATTAGAAAGAGAAAAGACAAAGATAGTTTCTGGAAAAGCCTAATCCTTCCAATAAGTCTCTCGTCTCTTTATAAACATTCTTAAGTATTTGTCGAGTTTCGACCACTGATCTCTATAATACACTGGATAGTGTATTCCCTATAATGTATAACAGTTTTTGTGAATCCATTTGAAGATGACAATTAGGTGGTCGGCTTCATAATTTGACAACTGACACACAAAAAAAAATATTTTGATTTTATTTGTGTTGAGCAATAAGAAATTCAAAGTGAGTGTCTTTAGTGTTTTTTTCTTTAATTAATATATTTTTTAAACAAGGCGTGTTTTTTTGCAAGTCCATATGGATTTGTCGAAAAAAACGACATCGGGACTTAGGAACTTCTTACTTACAGTACGTAAGTCCCGATAATTATCTGGACTTAGCTAAGTCTATATGGATTTAAGTTGTTGTTGTATTTACGTGTAAAACTATTAGTCCCGATGTCGTTTTTTTCGACAAATCCATATGGACTTGCAAAAAAAACACTGCTACACTACACTACTAGAGTTAAGCTAATCGTTTCTTCTAAATTATTTACAGCATAGCATGTCTGGGAACAACAAATCATCATTGTAAGAAACGAAAACAAGAGAAAGATCGCGAAGAATATCCTAACTCTGGTTCGGATAATGACGAAGAAGAACCTCCGATTACCGATGATTCCATTATCCAAGGACCAGGTGGTGACACTCTGCGTCGGAACTTCCAAAAAATCCAATAAGGAGAAGAGCCAAGTCCACCTTCGCGAACGGCATTGCCACAACGCCTAATAGTCGTTCCAGATCCCCCACAAAATGTCAATCGCCCCTACCGCCGACTTCCAAAGGCTCCGGCTCATCTCCACAATTGCAGCAGCAGATACCCCAGCAACAGCGACGCAATCCTCTAAATATATTCAAGCCAATGCTTCCACCGAGGAACAATTACATGAAGAGTCTGTCTAACGGCACGTAGTTTCGCGTACGCGAAATTAGTTCTCATACCTAAACAGTGAGGTATGTATGGGGGGCATGCTGCCCCGTGCAACCCCCCTGCTTGGCTTCACTATAGGATTTGGGGTAGGTGCAAGGTTGGTTAAATGGAAAGTTTTTTTTGATTTAAAGGAACCTCACTGTATATATACCTCACTGTTAAGGTATGAGAACTAATTTCGCGTACGCGAAACTACGTGCCTTTAGACAGTCTCTTAAATGAATTGGGCGTCTGTCAAATGTTACAGCAATCGTTCTCCGCTGGACAACAGCATGCTCAACGCGAAGCACTGCTAAGAAATAATAGTCAATCATCGGCTTCCGTGACATCATCATCAGCTTCATCGGCACAACAATTGAAACCTGCACCAGCTCCTTCTGATATGAATAATTATCATGTGCAGCTGGTGAATCCATTGGATCCAATTGATAGTAGTGATTCGGAAAGTGAACCTGAGGAACCGAATGAACGTGGCCGCAACGATGGCACATTGCAAGCGCTTCAATTCGGGGATTTTGTTTATGGGGTGTCAATTTACTGATAGGTAAGAACCGAGAATGGTTTAATGTTGCTCGATCGATCGGCACAAGGAAAGGTCTATCCATCATCATCTCTCGTCCCTGTTTCCAATAGATAGAAGTTCTCGAAGGACAGAATATTTTAGTATCAACCCTTTTGTGTCAGCCACATGTATCGAACAAATGTTCTTACTCAACCTTATTCTGCTATTTCTTTAGCGTGAGTCTGCTTTCTGCTGTTAGAAGAAAACGATTGTTGCAAAATCAGATCAACGTATGAATTGCTTTGCACTTGCAAGATTCAAGAAATTTAGTTGCATCAAATATTATTGAACATTGCAGAAATTTTAAATAAAATTTGTTTCATGTTATATAAAAAAACTATAATAACTCTTCGTTTGATTTTAACAAAATAAGAAAAGAAAAAAAACAATATAAATTTCGTAAGAGCACTTTCAGCTTATTTAGTTATTGCTAAGTTGTGTAAATATAGAAGCATATCTTGTTTTCAGTCTGCAGTTGCCCCAGGATATCTTTCGAGAAGCATAGCAACACCCTGTCCACCGGCCGCACAAGCTGCTACAATGCCCAGTTGACCATCTTCCCTAACCAATCGGTTTGCCTAAAACATTAAAACAAAATTAATGTATTCATAAAATATAAATAATAACCAAGGACTTACAGTATGCATGCAAAGACGAACTCCTGTTGCGGCAGATCTGGAGCTCCGTATTTTTCATTCAATCCCAGGTGAGTTTTGCAGAACCAATCTGAGTCGAGTGCGTTAAGATTGGCAACAATTTGCCCAGCAAAGGCCTCATGAATTTCCCATGAGTCAATGTCTCTCAAAGTCAATCCCGATGTTTTTAAGAAGGCTGGTCCGAATAGAAGTTGGTTGACGGGATCTTGTGAGACGTACAAGAAATTCCTCAAATATCCCTTTGGTTTGAGTCCAAGTTGTTAGGCCTTTTCTTCAGTCATCACTAAACAACCAGATGATCCATCGGTCTGAATAGAAGATTATATTAGATTATTTTTATGAGTTTTAGTGATTTATTGTTTTTTTTTCACCAAGAAAGAAGCGTTGGCAGCTGTAATTGTTCCATAAGGCTTAACAAAAGCTGGTTTAAATTTAGCCAAAGACTCTGTTGATGAAACACGAATGCCGTTGTCCTTGTCAACTGTCTTTTCAGCACCAGAAACTAAATAAAATGTTAAAAAAAATATTTAAGACAGATTTAATAAAAATCTACACAATTGAACCTTTGAATGGAACCATATCGGTAAAGTAACCTTTCTGTTCAGCTTCTTTAGCCAAAGTATGCGATCTCAGAGCATAGACATCTTGTTCTTTGCGACTCACTTGAAATGCAGCGGCAAGACGATCAGCGGAGTGTCCCATCGTCTCTCCAGAAGAAATCTCAGCAACTGCTGGAAGCTTTTGGTTAAAAATATTTTACAATAAAATGTACATATTTTCTTATTTTTTTCAATCTTACCTCTGGAATAAGGAAGTTTGGTCGAATGGTTGAGAGAAGTGAGAGTTTTTGCAGCGGTGTTTTAGCTTTGTTGGCTTTCAGCATAAGGCTTCGCATTTTAGGACTGTGACAAATAGGCACATCGGACATAAATTCAACGCCACCAGCAACAATTACGTCATAATCAGACCCATGCCAGTAGTAATAGCCTTAAATAGTAAATAAGGTTACAAACTTTTATTAAAACAATTTTAGGGACCATCCTACAGCATTAGAAGTGATGCAAGCCATTGTCACTGTGTGCGCCGGTGTTTTGAAACTAAATCCAGCAGCCAGGGCGGCTTCTCGGGCAATATTCGATGTCTTTACTTCTTGAATAACTGATCCATCAATTACGTAATCTATAAATATCTTTGCTTAAGTTTGTTTTTCGCAAAAGACTCCTACAAAAAATTAATTTGTGCTATACGTTTTGCCTTTATCAACATTTTTAAAGCAGATACAAGAGTGCATGAAGCAAATCCAATGCCGAGTTTCTTACAAACTATTTAAGCCAGGCACTAAAACCAAACAAAGAAGTCATTCCAATTTTCACCATTTCGTGATTAAATATAATTTATTAAAAAAAAAATTAACTTACAGTGTAAATGGACCGTCTTTTTGCATGCATTCTTTGAAGACTTCTACATTCCCAATGCATTCCAAGGAACAACACCAATTTCAGCCGGTTATAGTCCTGAGTTTGCCAATACCCAAATATATCTTTGATCACTGAGTTCGTACGCCAGCGATGTGAGTTCATTATCTGGGCTTGCCCTTGCCTGGAGGACTAACGATGCTAGCAGAACTGGGTCTCGGTTGGCAGACAACAGGCATTGCTTTGTAAATTGCAAATAATTCGGTTTGTATTTCAAAATTTGACTTTTTAGATTCATATCTCTAAAGCTCTAGGGGGTTTCTGTTGAGAGCTAAATATGAATCTAAAAAGTCATCTTTGGAAATACAAACCGAAATGAAAAATGTTAAATACCAGGTTTGAGGGGAATGCAATTATAACCTAGGGACACAGAAACTATCCTCGTAGCACGAACTCTTCATAATTATTTCCGCATCTATAGCTGTTATCAATGTGCTTCCCCTTTTTGTATTATACTTGCTTTATGATGGATCGTTTTGTTTTTTTTTTTTTGTTGAAGGCATTAAGCTTACAAGTCTTCAAGATGCTTCAAGTGCGGAGTAGGAGATTCAACGGTGAGCTCTACGGGCTCTACATCGCTGAAAATCCAGCGGCTCGGCTGAGATGACTAAGATGCGTGGGGCGCCTGGAAAGCGACACCACAGCCCAACGAGTCTTAGAATTAATCCCTTATGGACTACGGACCAAAGGGAAAACCGCCACCATAGTAAGCCCGACTGATTGCCTTCTAACTCTAGAGCTGAGACAAGACAAAATTTTGTTTAAAACTCAAATTACTTGTGAAACGAAGTTGAAGCAATGTAGGTACTTCACGTCCGGAGAATACTTCACATCGTTTAGAACGTTTTGCTTGCCAGTCATGCGTTCGACGCACTTGGACTGATTCGATCGTCAGAGGTGGAGTGTGAAATCGTCGGAACAAGATACAAATGACTCTACGCCATCGGGATAAGCTTTGTTGAAACGCTGTTGGGCCATGTCTTATAGTTCTTTCTTTGAAATTCGGATTAATAGTTGACCCAATGCTCATGACCTGTGAAAGTTTTGTAAAGAACTCCGTCGGCAGCCCGCCACATCTTGGTGTGGACTTCGGATGATGTGAACAGCAGACCGGATCCACCCCATCGTACAGAATTCACCGACATCCCGCGACCTGAGAGAAAAAAAACAAGTAATTTCAGAGACTTTGAATAGTTTATGAAGACATCTTACCAGCTATAACCATAACACAATGGGCCTTACTAATAATCAAACGCTAATGTCGACTATTAGTTAACCGGAAGGTTAAAACAAAGTGCTAAGATTTAACAAAATGCTACCAATAAACAATTTAACCCTTTCACTAACTAGTGTCCAGACTTTCCTTGAATCTATTACAAAATCTACTACAAATTAGAAAATAAATTGAATGAACTGTCAGAATTTCCACGAAAGTCTGTTAAAGTTCCAACCGGAGGCAACCAACTAATTTATTTTTAGTTTATTTAGTTTAGTTTATTTATTTATGAATTCAGATAATTAAGTCGTTTGCTGAAGGAACAATTAAAACCCAAGTTGGTTTTATATTATTTCTATCAGCAGGTCCAGTAATTTTAAATTAAAATTAAAAAACAATCACAGTGATATATTGTAGTCAGATTTTCTTATTTTTTGTTTTGGGGCGTAGGTAAAACAAGTTGGTAGGTACAATATTTTATAAAGAAGGCGAAGTTTTACTTTTCGGGAACGCTCTTGCCAGCTACCGAAAAAAACATCGTAAGTCCATCGCTCTGCTTAGTTGCGTACTCCCTTGTCGCCACATTCACACCTCAGATGCCCGCTCTTGCCACAGCTGTAGCAAGTCTTGGTTACTTGGAAATGTAACTGGCTCTGTTGCATTTGTAACACGAAAAAATGAAGTTGGACGAGCTACGGCTATCGTACATCTGTTCGGGACAGTTGCGGGCCCAGTGGTCGAGTTTGTTGCATTTGTAGCATGTTGGGTTATCCATTTGGGTGCAGGATTTGGAAATGTGATCAATTCCATTGCGACGACTCCTCGGGGCATTCATGAGTGTAATGCCTGCTTTGGTTGCATTTGTAGCATTTCTCCGGGTTGCCTCCATTCCTCCGCCACCACCCGGAGCCCGGAATTACATGTCACGTGCGTAATGGCCGGGACGATTGCATTTGTAGCAAGCGATGATGAAATTGTTGATTGATGTTTTGTTTGTTAAGTTTTTTTTGGATAACTTTATTTTCTGCAACATTGTCACATAAATAAAAAAATACAACAAAGCAGGAACTGTCATAATTTGCTCTATTCCTTCAAAGTTAAGTATGGCCGTATTATTTTTTTACAGAATGTGTTAAAGTACTAATAGTACGTCAATTGATTTAAGTGTTGGAGCAATTTTTTTTTCAATTAATAACACCATATTTTTTAACAAGGAAATATATTTCTTATACTTTATTTTAATATTTTTCATTCGAGGAAAATCTTAAACTTAAAATATTTTCAAATAAAAATAAGTAAACTGGCATATTTTGTCTGAGTATTTAATTATTTTTTTTTTTTAGGTTTTCTATTGTTAAACAGTAAGGGCTAGTTTTTTCACAGTGTGTTATCTGTTATCCATGATTATTTCCACTTGTATCAAAAAATCCATAGCTTGAGTTGTCAATCATGGATTAAGCCAATCAGCTGATTTCGGTATATTTACACCATTTAACCAGGATTTTGAAAATTGTATCAAAAACTTGACCTATTGTGAACAACTGGCTCTAAGGGTATCCACGCAATATCCATAAGTCGTCGTAAAATTCGTTAAAGTCGTCAAATGCGTAAGTCTATCAAAATTTGTATGGAAAACCTGAAAGATTTACAAAGCTTACGACTGTTTACGATGACTTTTATGCCTTTGTATTTTTTAAATTTAGATTATTATCGAAATTCTGATTTCCACAAGTGCACACTGTATGAACAAATAAAACAATCAATTTATGTTGCACATAACTACCTAAAAATACAAACAATAAATAAAGTACTTCTAAATGAAACACTTCTTTTTCGCTTTAAAGAAAAATCTGAAGATTGAAACCAACCCATGAATATACCTATACCTATTGAAATCGACCTGCTAACATGGGAGTAGAATTAAGTATTAAATACAAATTTTGGTACCATAAAACAGCACTAGGGCAGCACTTTTCATTTAGTGTTCGACTTTAAACATGGATTTCCGTGTATTAAATTTTGACATATTGCTAACGACTAAACTGGAGATTAAAGTCGTTATTGGTATGCGGATTTTCTAAAATCTGAAGATTTTCTTTTAACCTCAACACTAAATTTGATTATTAGTAAGGCCCAATGACCCTAGACAGTGTCCAAAATCCTGGGATCTCCATTGGAACCAGCACTGGCTAATTTTTGGCACTCTGGTGGTTCACTTGTGCATTGGGTGACTGGACGGACTTTAACCACTGCCTGCGGGTAAAAATAAATAAATAAAATACAAATAAACAAGCACAGAACTAAAGTACATATAGGTATATTTTATATCACTTTTAATATTAATAAACTAACCACGGCACGAAATAAACAAATAATGACAAACTTTTTAAACTTCACGATTTGCAAAATAGAATGAACATTCACAAGTGCTGTCACTATCACTTTTGGCAGTTTTTTATGTTATACAGTTATACTGTTATACGAGACCGAGGGCAGCTTCATAATATAACAATCTTCAATTCTAGTCAACTTTTGTATATGAATACACTATCCAGTGTATTATAGAGATCAGTGGTTTCGACCACAGATTAGCCACATGAAGATGAGAATCCCCGGCAGTCATTTTAATTTGCCTACAAGTAGTGATGTAAAATGTCCTTACTTTTAAGTAATCGTTACATTCGTTACTTTTTCCGAAGTAATCGTTACTTTTGAGTGATTACTTTGATTACTTTTTTCATATAAAAATTACAAATACTTTTGTCGCACTTTTAGCTTTGCACAAACAAAATAAATAAGAAAAGAACTTTGCAAATCAGATTTCCGTTTCCTATTTCAGAAGGAGAGACAGAGTTTTCACAAAACAGTCTGCCAGGTTCAACTTCAATCCAAATTTCAGTGGTTTCGACCACAGATTAGCCACATGAAGATGAGAATCCCCGGCAGTCATTTTAATTTGCCTACAAGTAGTGATGTAAAATGTCCTTACTTTTAAGTAATCGTTACATTCGTTACTTTTTCCGAAGTAATCGTTACTTTTGAGTGATTACTTTGATTACTTTTTTCATATAAAAATTACAAATACTTTTGTCGCACTTTTAGCTTTGCACAAACAAAATAAATAAGAAAAGAACTTTGCAAATCAGATTTCCGTTTCCTATTTCAGAAGGAGAGACAGAGTTTTCACAAAACAGTCTGCCAGGTTCAACTTCAATCCAAATTTCGTACGATATTGTTGGGATGCCAGCAATAAAAATGCGTCAATTTATTATTAGATAAAATATATAAAGAGGACTTTATTAACGATCACGTCTGAGCTCTTAAAGGTTACAAAGATTACATCTAACAGGATAGACAGCAAGATATAAGTCAGATAGTTGGTGGTTTACACAAAGGAGTCTGATTTTATTTCAACACCTCCACTAAAATCAGACCTAAGATCAGCCAGCCCCATCATCTCTAAGCATTTGTGATGCTTCTGCCTTGGAACAGCTTTTGTTAATGAATCTGCAGTCATATCTTCACTTCTAACGTACTCCAGTTGAAAATGTCCTAATATCAGTTTGTCACGTACATAATGATGGCGCACATCTATGTGCTTCGATCGTGCGTGATATACCTCTGTTTTTGCTAAACTGATGGCACTTTTGCTGTCGCAAAATATCTTTATTGTTTTCGATTCTTGTTTGTTCAACTCGTTTTTTAGTTGTCGTAACCATTCCGCTTCTTGAAATACAGCTGACATGGCCATATATTCCGCCTCGGTTGTGGAAAGGGCTACAGTTGCTTGCCGCTTACTATTCCAACTGATAGCACCTCCTTGTTGAACAAAAACATACCCCGTACAAGACCTTCTGTCATCTTCATCGCCGGCAAAATCTGCATCGCAAAATCCAACCAAGTTACAGCCATTTTTAGAAAATTTAATTTTTGCGTTAATGGTTCCCTTCAAGTAGCGAAACACTCGCTTAACAGCTTTCCAGTGCGAAGAATCGAAATTGTTATTAAATTTGCTCAAGTAGTTAACTGCATACGCAATATCCGGTCGCGTACCTTGACCCAAATATAATAAACTCCCAACTGCTTCCTGATAGGGGATTTTCTCGATATCAATTGATGAGTTATGTTTTTTAGGTTTTGTTCAATCTTTGATTTGTGTCGAACGGTGTAGAAACTGCATTGCAGTCACTCATGTTGAACCGCTTGAGTATTTCTTCTGTATACTGCCTTTGATCGATGTATATTTCTTGTTTTGTTTTATTCCGTGTAATTCTTAGACCAACACAGTTTCTCGCCTCACCTAAGTCCTTCATAGTAAAATGTTGTTTTAATTTATCCTTGACTTTCACTTTAAAATTTTCATTATTACTGAAAATGAGCAAGTCATCCACGTAGACTGATATGAAAAACATTTTATTGTCTGAAAAGTTGTAGTAAATACAAGGGTCTACCTTTGATTGTGTTAGATTCAAGTTCTTCAATACCATGTAGAGTTTCTTGTTCCATTCACGACTCGCTTGTTTTAAGCCATAAATGGTTTTATTGAGTTTGCAGACTTGTCCTTTCGTTTCACCAAAATCGCCTTCAGGATGAAGCATATATATGTTCTCGGTAAGTTCACCTTGTAAAAACGCACTTACAGCATCCATTTGCTCAATAAGAAGGTTATACTTTGCAGCAATTGATATCAAGAATCTTATTGAAGTGTATCTTACAACAGGCGAATACGTTTCCTGGTAATCTATCACTGGCTTCTGCGAGCATCCCTTGATGACTAATCGTGCTTTATGTCTGAGAACACTACCCCCTTCACCACGCTTAGTCTTGAAGTTCCATTTACAATTGATTGGCTTTGTATTCTTCGGTAAATCTTCTAAAGTCCATGTGTTGTTGTCATTCAAGGACTTGTATTCTTCCATCATCGCATGTTTCCATTGAATCTTATTTGGTCCATTCAACGCTTCTTGTACTGATTGTGGGTCATCATCAATTATAGTTTCTGCTGAGTACAAATAATAATCCTCCATATTTACAGGTCTCGGAGTTCGTGAAGTTCGTCGAACTGGATTATCATCGGCCGGTGTACTTGAAACAGATGATTGCGGATGTTCAATTGATGTATCGTTTAGGAGTGTTGAATCGGGGTCCAAATATTCGGATGAATCGTCAATTGTTTGTGGATCTGATGGAATTTCAATTGGATTTGACAAAATATCATCTTCGTCCTCCACTGCAGATGAATTTGCATCAAGGTGAATAGGTAGCTTAAGTTCTTGTACCATTGGAAGCTGTTCTTGTCGGTTGAAAGTTTCTTCAAAGAAAACAACATCACGGCTTTTCACTATGTGATTATTTCTGGGATTTATCAGACGGTAGCCTTTAGAGTCATCACAATATCCGACGAAGATCAATTCTTGCGCTTTTGCATCCCACTTATAACGTTTGACCTTGGGAATATGGGCCAATGCTTTTGATCCAAAAAATCGTAAGTGACTCAGATCAGGTTTGACTCCAGACCAGACTTCCTGAGGTGTGCGGTCAGGAATTGCAGAACAAGCAGAACGGTTCATTAGATAAACGGCAGTTGCAGCTGCCTCAGCCCAATATGGTTTCCCTAGCTTAGCGTGAAACAACATACTTCGAGCACGCTCGACGATAGTGCGGTTTGTGCGCTCCGCTACTCCGTTTTGCTGAGGGCTATACGGGACAGTTGTCTGATGACGTATTCCATTCTTGCTGAGAATACCCATTAACTGTCGGTTGCAATATTCTGTGCCGTTATCTATACGCAAGCATTTAATCTTATGCGCTGTCTCATTTTCGACACTGGCTTTTAATTGCGCAAAGAATGCTGGTACTTCCGTTTTTGTCTGCAAAAAATAAATGAATACTTTACGCGAAAGATCGTCTATGAACGTCAGAAAATACTTAGCTCCACCAATGGAAGGTTCCTCCATCGGTCCACATAGATCCGAGTATATGAGCTGCAGTAGTTCTGTTGATCGGGTATCAGATGTCTTAAAAGATTTGCGAGACATCTTCCCTTTAACACATGGAACACAAGTTGCTGATAATTTGTCGTTGAAGCTCATTCCATTCACCATGCTTTTGGTTCTTGTCAGATCATTGAAATTTAAGTGACCCAGACGAGCATGCCAAAGTTCTCAGTTGGATGTTGATGTTATTCCTGTGGCCATGCACGTATGACCAGGCGGGCAGTCAAGTTTGAACATATTGCTTTGAAGACGAGCGCTAGCAATAATCTGTCCTTTCGATGAAATTATGCATTTGTCTTCTTGAAAATGAACTGTATGCCCCTTGCTGATAATCTGGCTCACAGATATCAAATTTGTAGTTAGGTTGGGAACATAAAGTACGACAGAAACTGTAAGTTGTTTTATTTCATAATTTTCATCAAATATGTCAAAACTAACGTCGCCTACGCCTTCAACAACCAACTTTTGCTTGTTGGCCACGAAAATTTCTTTGATTGGTGATTCTCGTATTTCATGGAATAATTCTTTCCGCATACTCATGTGCATGCTTGCACCTGAATCAACAAACCAGTCAATTTCAATGAAAGAGTCGCCACGAATCCAGTACACAAACCCACTTGATTTTGTTTCGGTTTCGTTTCTTTTTTAACTTTGCAGTCAGCCGCTCGATGACCAAAACGATTGCAATTAAAGCATCTAAATCCTTTCGAAAAAGACTTCTTATGATGTTTTGCATTGGAAAATAGTGCACCCTGCACATCGGTTTTTCTCACATCCTGTAAGAGGTTGGTCTTAATTGCATCGCAGGAGATTTTTGTGCCAGAACTTTCGATGCCCATAATCATCGGGGCGTATTCAACCTGCGAGCAGTAGCGTACCTACCCACTCATCTGTAATTGGCATGTCAATTTCTTTGAGTTTATGTGCTGTCGAGACAATCTTGCTAACATAGTCCTCAACGTTTTCACTCGATTCGAGAAGAGTTGTAATCAGTTGTCTGAGAAGTCCAACCCTACGAGTAAGGCCAGAGTCCTGAAAAGCTGTCTTTAATTTGTCCCAGACTTCTTTGGCTGATTCGGCGTCTTCGATATGGACATAATTTATTTTGTCGATCAGCAAAATAATTTTTGACTTCGCTTTTGTGTCCGATTTCACATGAATTCCTGTGGCAGGATGTATTCCTTGGACAGTATCCCACAGTTCCTCATGCTGGAGGAAATTTTTGACTGCGAACGCCCACGTGTTATAATTTTCACGTCCGAGCAATTTTTCTATATTAAAAGTCGAAGAATTTGACATTATTATATTGAGAATATAAAAAAGAATTATAATTTTAGATTAGCGACTTTCTCGATTTTATTTTCCAATAATTCTGGGCCCATAACCTGTTGGGATGCCAGCAATAAAAATGCGTCAATTTATTATTAGATAAAATATATAAAGAGGACTTTATTAACGATCACGTCTGAGTTCTTAACTGGCTGAACACAATAGACGCGCGTTCGATCGCGCGTTCGCACGCGCGTGATTATTAAAACTTATTGAACTCCCAGAGTCGCGTTCGCGGCTGCGTCTCCATTGTATTCACTTTAACGAAATTTCACGTATTTTAACTTTGACAGGTGCGAACGCGCGTTCGAACGCGCTTCTATTCTGTTCAGTCAGTAAAGGTTACAAAGATTACATCTAACAGGATAGACAGCAAGATATAAGTCAGATAGTTGGTGGTTTACACAAAGGAGTCTGATTTTATTTCAACAGATATGGCCAGAAATCGTTGCTTGTTGCGTTCAATAAAAGAAGCGTAACTGAACGCATCAGTTGAAGGTGAAGGCAATCCACATATCGAGTAGATGTGTGCCATTCGATCGATTCATATTTGCGCATAGCTTAAAATTGAAATTATTTAATATGAGGATTTTAACACCCTCCCCCCTTCCTTTAAAAAATCCATTCAAGAAAAAAAAAATCTATTTAAGAAGCCTATTATTTCTCGTTTATTTAAATACCTCAACCTTGAAGATCGGACAACTAAAACCAAAGTTATTGGCTTCCAACGACAACAACTATATCTTTAATAAATTATCCATACCGAGTATTATATACTCCAATCTCGGACCTGGTACCCGGACTCGGTCTGCCAAACGATTACTTTGATTACTTTGATTACTTCGATTACTTTTCGTTTCTTTGGATTCGATTACTTTTGATTACTTTGGGATTTGATCAGGATTGGATTGCAGGAGGGAACAAAATATTCTCAGCGCAGGGTGGTGCCAAAAAATGTCACTTTCTTATTCTTTGAGCGATTTCTATGAAATTGACACAGGTTATAGCTGAGGCAGAATTATGAACTAACAAAATATTTTCAGCACAGGGTGGTCCAAAAAAATGTCACTTTCTTATTCTTTGAGCGATTTTGATGAAATTGACACAGGTTATAGTTGAGGCAGAATTATGAACGAAAAAAATGTTTTCAGCACAGAGTGGTCCCAAAAAATGTCACTTTCTTGTTCTTTGACCGATTTCGATGAAATTATTGACACAGGTAATAGCTGAATCAGAACTATGAACTAACAAAATTTTTCAGCACATGGTGGTCCCAAAAAATGTCACCTTCTTATTCTTTGAGCAATTTTGATGAAATTGACACAGGTTATAGTTGAGGCAGAACTATGAACGAACAAAATGTTTTCAGCACAGAGTGGTCCCAAAAAATGTCACTTTCTTATTCTTTGAGTGATTTCGATGAAACTGACACAGGTAATATCTGAGGCAGAATTATGAACGAAAAAAATATTTTCAACGCAGGGTGGTCCCAAAAAATGTCACTTTCTTGTTCTTTGAGCGAATTCGATGAAATTGACACAGGTAATAGCTGAATCAGAATTATGAACGAACAAAATATTTTCAGCACAGGGTGGTCCCAATAAATGTCACTTTCTTATTCTTTGACCGATTTCGATGAAAGTGACACACGTTATAGCTGAGGCAGAATTATGAACTAACAAAATATTTTCAGCAAATGGTGGTCCCAAAAAATGTCACTTTCTTATTCTTTGAGCGATTTCGATGAAATTGAAACAGGTAATAGCTGAATCAGATTCCGAAGGAAATCTGATTACAAATACAACAATGTAAACAAATGGGTTTTGGAGGGTGAAACGTACGAAACATTCTCATCTTCATATGGCTAATCTGTGGTTTCAACAACAACAGAAAGAAAAGAAGACAAACACCGGCACGGCATTGGCACGAAAGGTAAGCGAAAAACTTTATTGTTCCATATTTGTTTCTAGCCAATATTTTTTTACTTTCTAGCCTCCTAGATCCCGTCCACATCGAACAATCCGGAGGGTTCACCAGGCGTCCGCAACAAAATCTGTGTAAATCTTGCTAAAAATCGACTTCAGATCGACAAAATTTCGATTTTTTTGGTCGAAAGGAAAGGAAAAACTTGTCACAAAAAAAAATCGATTTTTTTGGTCGAAACGAAAACCAAATAAGTTGTTTTCTTTTCAATCAGCCAGGTTCTACCTTTCGCTTTTGCTCGAGGTGAAATTGATATCAGTTGAAATTAGATTGACTTCGTTTTCATTTCGGGCGGGGGTGAGATTGGGAACGTGGCTGAAAATAGTCTAACACAACACCCCACTTAGTACCTGATTTTGTCAAAATGAATCAAAAAAAAAAAAACACAACCTGTAAAAACACAATTTCTTTAACAGAGTAGGTACCTGAAAAATTATCTATCTAGTCAAACAAGTTTACTTATATATTAGCAATTATGTAGTTATGGCATGCTTTTATTAATTTATTAATTATATATTTATTTATTAACAACTATTTATTAATTAATACTAACTGTGATATACTAATCTGGAATGATTAAAAACTATTATTCTGTGATATTTACGACTTAGGTTGTAAGTTAGAACTGTGATATATTTTTTCTTAGTATAGGTAGTTATGTGTTAATTTATTTGTTTCGTCCTTTTATTTATTTTATAAAAAAAATAACACATCTTAGCAAAATAATACAACGCACACCGTACGATACTAATTAGTTAGAAATCCTTGATGTGGAGGTGTTTTGATATCCTTTATCTTAGGTTGAAGTTGTATGAGGTGCTTGCAAATCTGAAGAAAAACAAAGCAAACATTTTAAGAAAAACTTAACTTTGAAAGAATTGTACTTACCCTTAGGACTAAATGGACGGTCGCAGCTGGGGTAGGATTGAAATCAGTAAGCTGAACCGGCCTATAAACGCAATTCATCAATATCTGAAAAAAAAAAAATCAAAAGAAAAACATATGAAAAATTAAAATAGTTGTTGTTTGATACTCAAATTTAATTACGTTTTGGATATACGGCGCCATACACCAATAACGGTGCTCTTCTTCGGCCTATTTATGCCCGGCTGAAGCGTGGGTTGCTCCCACTGATCTCTATATATAACTGGATAGCGTACCCGCATAAAAAAGTTGACTCCATTTGAAGAATTGTTATAATGTTGAGCTGAATTTTTTTTTTGTATAACAGTATAACATATATTAAGTGACAGCTGAAAGTCAAACGTGATGTTTAGAAGTGAAAAATGTGAAATGTTTATTTTCTCCGATAAGAATGGTAATGCAAAAGCAGTTTCCATAAATATTATTTGAGATTTATTTTCGTTAATAGATAAATTTATCTACTTCCAATACCTAAAGAAAATGCATATGACTTATTGTGTCTTTTTTTATTTGTTTTTCTTAAGTAAGCTAGTAGGTAAAAACATTCGCGTTCTGCAATCAAAGTGCTTATTGTTTAATATTTTAGAATTAATATATTTGATAAATAAATCGTTTTGAACATTCTTTAACAAGTTCTATATATTTCAGAAGAACAGAACATAAACTGTTTGCTACAGCAACTGCCTTTACCGATCATCCTGTCCAATTCTCCAGCTAGAAGGTTTCGGGATTTCCTTGTTCGTCAGGTACCTGTAAAATTAAATCAAATCTCTGCACAGTAAAATAATAATAGTAATCAATTCTATATCTTTCAGAACTAAGTCGATCTGTGAAGCACTTACTTAACCTAAATCATTGATAAGAACAGAAACTGTTTGCTAAAGCACTCGCTTACCGATCCTCCTCTCCAACTCTTCAGCAAGAAGCCTGTGGGATTTCCTTGCTCGTCAGGTATGAAATTCAAAATTAAACCAAATCTCTGTACAGAAAAATAAATGTTTATTACTTCTTTTAAGTCCCACACTCAGGGTATGCTTCAGACCGTCGTTGATGTTCGCTCTATAGTCAGTTAGTTTAGTTCTGCTGGCTGGAGAAAAAGACGAAGACATAAGAAGACTGAGTGTACTTCTGCTCGAGACTTTTGTTGCCACTTACATGTCTCTTTTGGTTTATGCTTTACCAACATTTGATTGTAACATTCCATGCAGACTGATTGGAATAAAATTTACCAACTCTACATGGTGGGCACTCTTCGGTGGAAGCATTAAGAAACTTCTTCGTAAGGCAACTTCACAAAGTCATCTACGACAAAGTTTCCAATCGCAAAGCTCTCAAGATATACCAGATGATATAGTATTTGGAACACTTACAAAGGAGCGAGTTAAACTAAATATGAAACTACTTGCACATTCAGTATTTCTAGAAGCATTTCGGGTATGACAGAGGATAAGCCAGCTTACTGGGAACAATTTGTTTCACCAGAAATGTAAACAGTGCCATATTTCCTAATAAAGCCATCCCATTTCGGAAAGTCACTATTAGTCAAAGTTTCATAATATTTATTAATGCGGTCTTTTGTTTAGGTCGAGGAGTATGATGCTGATGATTCATATGCATGATGAGGAAGAAGTTTTCGGCGATGCACTAAGTACGAGTAAACTGCATTAAGCAAACTAAGAAAAGACATTAACAAACACTTAAATCCGATGTTATATTCTGTTTTCAATTGTGGTATTCCTGAATTTTTTTTGACATTTCATTTTGACATGTAAACAAAAAATAAATTATAATGGAAAACGCAATTGATGTGAGTAAATTTCATTTCTTTCTAATTTAAACATCAATATCATTTAAAACGTAATGCAAACAAATATTTTTCTTAGTTTTTCTTAGAAAGCGATGATAGTGACGATGATTCAAGTTCTTCTGAAGCATCTATGTCCACATCCAGCAGTGATTCCTCTTCCGATATGGAAAACCAAAACCACCAATCAATTCAAGATTTTGAAGGAGTTATCAATGCATATAGTGATTTGGACTTTAAAAAACATTTTAGATTGCATCGTTCGACTGTTCAGATTTTAATAGGTAAAATTAAATCTTATCTTTCAATTATATATATAAATATTTATTCACGATTCACTTTCAGAACGATACAAAACTACAGAGCGATTTGAAAATACTATAAATAGAGGTTTGCCAAAAGTATTACCTGAAAAGGAAATTTATATGTTTGTATGGTACATGGCAAACACCAATACTTTTCGGGAACTTGCCAATTTGTTTGGAGTAACAAAATCCACAGTTTGGAATGTAGTAATTAGGGTTTCATCGTGGCTTATTTCAATTGGTCACGAGTATGTAAAATGGCCAAATGAAAATGAGGCAACCCAAAATGCAGCTTCCTTCGAAGAACGTTGAAAGATTCCTGGCATTTTGGGGTGCATTGACGGATCCCACATAAGGATTAAGGCACCTACTGAAAACAAAGAGAGCTACTTCAACCGAAAAAAATATTATAGTTTATGTCTACAAGGCGTGGTAGACGCAAACAAGAAGTTCATAAATGTTTTCGTTGGAGAGCCAGGGAGCTTACATGACAGCCGGGTTTTGCGAAGATCCGATTTATATCGTGATGCTTGTCAAAATATCAGTGAACTTTTTCCAAATGGAACATTTTTGCTGGGAGATTCTGCATACGCATCGCTTGATTGGTTAGTTCCACCATTCAAAGACATCGGCATGCTGAGCAACGTGGAAAAACAATTCAACACATTGCACTCTTCTGGGCGAGTTATCGTAAAACACTCATTCGGACTGCTCAAGACTCGTTTTCGCAGACTGTTACATTTCACCGAACAAACACATATAAATTTGGTTGTTAATTTGATACTTTGTGGCTGCATATTGCACAACTTGTGCTCCGAAGTAAACGATGAGCTCGATTCCAATCAAAATCAAGAGAGCGATTCCCAGAATCCAGAAAGCACGAGTACATTGAATTCTGACAGCAACAGACGACAACTACTATTGGATGATCTTATTAGTAGAAATATTATACGCATCTAAATCCTTTTTCAGAAATACACAAAATTGTAGACAAAATAAACCGTCATTCAAATAAAACAGAAAAAATAAACATAATTTCGACTTTATTTTAATTTTTTTTTAAATATTTGTACAGAATAAACAAAAAAAAAACATAACATAAAATACAAATAGACTTCACAAATAAATTAATTAACATTTTTTTCTAAAAAAAGGAAAATATAAAATCAGGTAAGAGCAGAACAAAGTAGGTAATCGAAAACAAATTACCAACTTCACGGCATGTGTTGCGTAAATAAACTTAAAACTAAAAATGAGTATTTGAATTTCTTAAACATAAGCTTTTAGGCGAAGTTTAAAACATGTTTGTAAACATATATACTTTTTTGGCGCAAGTTATAGCTCTCATTGAAAAATTGAGAATAACTTACGCCAAAAAAGCAGCTATACAGAATTTAAACTTCGAAAATTTCTTTTAGTATTTTTTTTTTTTCCATCCGATTATTCCTGCCTCTTTCGGCTTCTTCAAGTTTTTCAATTTTTTTGGCATAGTATTCTTTTGTTATTTAATTTTTTTCTCTTTTCACATTAATTTTTTCTTGAAAATAATTTTCTTTAACACTTTTTTTTTTAGTTTTCATAATTAAAACTGTTTTTGGTGTTGATGGTGGCTTTGTAGTTGGAAAATTATGTGGCTGTGAGTGTGAGGTTGTTGATGGTTGTGATGAGGATGGTGGCTTTCGATGTAGATGATTGTGCTGTTGTGAGGTTGGAGGTTGTGACGTTAATGGCTGACTCGGAATTGATTCTGTTGGTTCTGAAAAAATTAAATACACCTCATTAAAGTAACTATTATAAAGATAACGAGTTGACTATTTTCGTTATTTTCTTTGTTTTTTTCGGACTGCTTGTCAACGAGTTGATCGAGGTTTACATTAAAAAATCAATAACAAGTTCTCATTTTATTTCAATTTGTATAACTGGTTTGGACAAGTGTGTGTGTTTTCAGTGTTTCAAATCTTTCACCAAACAGTCCATTTTGGAAATTGTTTTGGGAGTGATTTTTTGTAAAACTTCCGTAAATTGTAAAACGAAAAACGCCACTTTTAAGAGGATCCAATGACAAATCCAGAATGCTATCAACCATGCCTCTACGTCAAGTAGTTTGGTTTGGACAAGTGGGTGTGTTTTCAGTGTTTCAAATCTTTCACCAAACAGTCCATTTTGGAAATTGTTTTGGGAGTGATTTTTTGTAAAACTTTCGTAAATTGTAAAACGAAAAAAGCCACTTTTAAGAGGATCCAATGACAAATCCAGAATGCCATCGAACATGCCTCTACGTCAAGTAGTTTGGTTTGGACAAGTGGGTGTGTTTTCAGTGTTTCAAATCTTTCACCAAACAGTCCATTTTGGAAATTGTTTTGGGAGTGATTTTTTGTAAAACTTCCGTAAATTGTAAAACGAAAAACGCCACTTTTAAGAGGATCCAATGACAAATCCAGAATGGCATCAACCATGTCTCTACGTCAAGTAGTTTGGTTTGGACAAGTGGGTGTGTTTTCAGTATTTAAAATATTTCACCAAACAGTCCATTTTGGAAATTGTTTTGGGAGTGATTTTTTGTAAAACTTCCGTAAATTGTAAAACGAAAAACGCCACTTTAAAGAGGATCCAATGACAAGTGGGTGTGTTTTCAGTGTTTCAAATCTTTCACCAAGCAGTCCATTTTGGAAATTGTTTTGGGAGTGATTTTTTGTAAAACATCCGTAAATTGTAAAACGAAAAACGCCACTTTTAAGAAGATCCAATGACAAATCCAGAATGCCATCAACCATGCCTCTACGTCAAGTAGTTTGGTTTGGACAAGTGGGTATGTTTTTGGTGTTTGGTTTGTTTGGATTGATTGGAAACAGCGAAAACATACCCACTTGTCCAAACCAAACTACTTGACGTAGAGGCATGGTTGATGGCATTCTGGATTTGTCATTGGATCCTCTTAAAAGTTGCGTTTTTCGTTTTACAATTTACGGAAGTTTTACAAAAAATCACTCCAAAAACAATTTCCAAAATGGACTGTTTGGTGAAAGATTTTAAACCCTGAAAACACACCCACTTGTCCAAACTAAACTACTTGACGTAGAGGCATGGTTGATGGCATTCTGGATTTGTCATTGGATCCTCTTAAAAGTGGCGTTTTTCGTTTTACAATTTACGGAAGTTTTACAAAAAATCACTCCCAAAACAATTTCCAAAATGGACTGTTTGGTGAAAGATTTTAAACACTGAAAACACACCCACTTGTCCAAACCAAACTACTTGACGTAGAGGCATGGTTGATGGCATTCTGGATTTGTCATTGGATCCTCTTAAAAGTGGCGTTTTTCGTTTTACAATTTACGGAAGTTTTACAAAAAATCACTCCCAAAACATTTTCCAAAATGGATCCACTTTTCCAAACCAAACTACTAGACGTAGAATGGTTAATCTGGGCAAAATATTCGGTAAGCCGATTATACATTTAAAGAAAACAGTCAACGCGATTACAATAAATAATTTTAAGGCGTTTTCAAACATTTCCTCTTCTTCTAAGGAAACATAATGTTTGTGGGTTATCGGCAAAGGTTGGACGGCCTTTCCATACAAATTTACCGTATGGTTATTTCTTATTTGGGGTCGCTTCCCAAATATATCTTCCATTATCTCTTGAAAAGGTGCTGTGCTGGGTGCTGCACCGGTCCTGTTGTTGTTGTCGGTGCTTTCCTTAAATGCCCTTTTCAGATTTTTAAGCTTAGTCAATAGCATATCCGGAGTTGTGTGCTGAGTCTGCGCATTAATGATTTATATAAGATAACTTATTTTCATTTGACTAGATAACAACTTACGAGGACTTCAGCTGCCAAGAGATCTTCCAAGACAATGTTCATGGCAAATTTTTTTTTTCGCGGGTGGTCGAATTCGGCTTTCCGCTTCCCATACGCTTTAAGAAACGCCAGGGTTTCGGTATTCATCCAGCTTCTCCTTTGTCTTAAAAAAATTTGTTTTAAAAACCTAATTTTACCAAAAAAATACAATAAACTTACGATATATTTTTATCGGCATCCATGTTTCACAGACAACTGTTTTGGTTTTTTGTGCACAGCTGTTATTTGTTTGCTTTTCGTTTTTTTTTTTTGCTGTTTTTTTTCTCAGTGCTGACAACATTTACAAAACAAATTTACCCCCTACCCGCCAAGGTAAGAACTAATTATCGGATCTTTAAAATAGATCCAGACAGAGAGCAGGATCCCAAGTTGTTGTTGTATTACGTGTTAAAAAATGATCCTGATCCAGATCCGTAGATAATAAAACACGGCTATTATGTGATTGGCCATAACTAAACTAACATCATTTAAAATGAAATAAGGCAATGCGGTCTTGATTTGTGTACACTAATCAATTTTCAATATACCGAGGAAACAAAATGTACGTGTGTATTTTACCTGGGTTATGGGTTGTTTTTTTTTGCAAGCTATGGTGAAGATTTTGTTTTGCATATTAAAAAAATATGCATGACTTGATCGCTTGAACTTGCTCTTGTAGTGAACAACTATGTGTAACTACAAATTGAAAATATATGATGTACATATGTAATGAAAAAACATTAAAAGTGTCAAAAAATTAAAAAAAATGATTTTTTGTTTAATTCTAAAACAAAGTTTTTCAAAATTTTAAATTTGTTTTAACTGCTGAGAAGCAGCAGATTGTTCAACTATGGAAAAGATATAAGGGAATAACCCAAAAATAAGAAGTGGAATACCTAATTCCGTTATGTGAATTTTTTGACAAAAACCTGAAACGCAGTTTTCTTACAATAAACTTTTTTATTACAATTGCTAAGTTTTATCAAAATCAGCCGTTTTCCAGAAAATTTGAAAAAAAAACAAAATATTTGTATGGCAGCTACCCGTTCTAGTTGAGCTAAAACAAAAATTCGAATGTCCCCTCTAGGGAATTACATAAAAATGCTCTGTAGCAAATTTTAAGCAAATCCGTCCACCCATTAAAGGCTCTAGCTCAAATTACAGTGGGCGCGCAGAGCCATGACGAAACCCACTTTTTCGAACTTCTCGATCATAGTAGTGTTAGTTTTGATTACAACATCGAATTTTTGTTGGCAGTTTAAAGATGAATAATTTGTTGATTTTATTTATTTTTCTCAAGGGATGGTTGATTATTATTATTATTTATTTTTATTTATTTGAAATACAAAATTTAATTTTAAGGTTTTGTCTTAAGGTACTCTCGATCAGTGCCAAGGCGGATTGCAAGCTCTTGGTATTCTTGACGAATGAGAGTAATTAACTTGGGACAGCCGAGTGTTTCCAATTGCGATGCTGAAACTCTGAAAAAAAAAATAAAATACGTTCAATAAAATCAAAAAAAAAACATTATTTTGTATATGTTTACCTTGAAGTTAGTGTTCTCCTGGAAGTGTTACGACTGGAGTTCTCGTCCAAAGGACACCCATAGATGTTGTGTGATCGTTACAAAGTGGTGTATCTGGGCAAACATCAGCCAATTCCCCACGTCGAAGGTGTTCTTCTTTAGCTGCTACATTTAAGAAAATAACTCGATCAGAAGATACTCCTGTAAAACAAAATGCAACCAGTTAATAGAAGTCAAAGAGGAGAAGAAAAAATTACACACTTTGATCCTCGACTGTGTTTTTGATATTTTGTTCTCCAACAGCTGGGAAATGCAACAGCCTGTCGCGGACGCCTATCCGTCTCTCGGCATCCGTGCGGTTAGGTTTCTTCGCCTCCAAGGCAGAGTTAGGTGCATCTGGCTTCCTGTTACGTATCTGGGGTCGGCTTTCTATCAGGCATATACGCGAAGGAAGACACTGTTGAAAACAAATGCAATTTACACCGGGGCTTCATGAAAACTGATTAACTCACTGAATATATTCATTGCAAAATGGTTATCTGGGCGTATTCGTGGAAAACAATATCCAGCAGGTCAAAAGCAATAATAAAACGTGCTAAAAAGTTTAACCAATAAACAATTTTAATTAATTAAAAAATTAATTAATTTCCAGCTACTCGAAATGGTGAAAATGAAAAATTGATTTCAACAAAAAGGTGAATTGTAGGGATCTGGTGGGGAAAAACATGTTTCAGGAGATGGACAGATCCCAAAAATTCGGAAAATTGACCTTTTTTTTTACTTTCAGAGATGGTTGAGTACTTCACATTCCTAGAAGTATGAACAGGATTCCTCACAAAAGTCGATTTGTGGTTAGAAATGAAATAAGAGAAAAAGAAGCGGATACTGATACTGTACCTTTTTATTGGACTTGCGTGCCACAATTTTTGTATCGTGGTAAATTGATTTGGGCAGGGAAGTGGAGAGATTTTGGTCTTATTTTATTCGTCTAACCTGTTAAAGTTGTGGAGGAATATGACTCGGCGTTCGGTAGTAGGAACGGGTTAAGCAAAAGTATGATGCGGTTGGTTCGTTATGTGACGACAAGTTAGGGAAAGGTTTATTAGTGGGAGATCTGGTTTTGGTACCCGTAGTCCTCATAAATCTGACGTTAGTTCAGGTAGATAACATAGTTAGGGGTCGGGTTGGAAAACAAAACTATAAACCATATTCACCACACTGGAACAATCGCTCCGTGCAAACCTAACGAAGAAGTTAGGCAGTTTGAGCCACGCTGTGGTCTGGAAGGCTTCGGTCTGGAAAAGAGGGGATGACTATTATATAATAATACAAATGGATAATTACGGGTGATGTAGGATTAGTACGATTCAGAGCAGGAGAACCGAAAACTCAACGGTGAGGTTCCTATATACCTCGTCAGTTCTTACTGTTTTTTTTATTGAAGAACTAAGCATTTTACCCTACTTAAATGTCCAGTTGCTTTGAGTTGTAATTTATCCGCTTGCGAAGATAGTTCACGTCTGACGGTCAGATAGATTGTTGTGTAAAAAGGCAAACGTTATAAGGCAAGATAGTGGGGATTAACTCGCCAGTACAACGATAAAAATTAAGCTAATTTTATAGTGCTGAAAGTGAGTACCATTAATGCAAGATGTAAGTAGTACGGTTGCTCATTCTATACATTGATATAGCGATACCTACATGGAGACGACAATACAGCAGCATAGTGAAGTAAGAAAAACCGTCAGAAAGAGGAAAAACTTAAGCAGGATAAACAACTTTAAGCAGCTGAATATAAGGAATTTTTTTTTAAAAAAGGGTGAGTTGAGATTGGTGAAGAGTGAAGCAAGAAAAAAAAAAGATATTTAAAAGAAAGAAAAATAGTTTTCATGTCCGAAGTGGTACTAACTTAGTTCCCGAAGTTCCATAGCGAAGAAAAGTCGGGCCACCCACAGTTTTTTTGGTTCCTGAGGCAAATACGTCGGCTTGCGGATATCTGCGGATCCGCACGGATCCAGTCACCCCCGCAAGACCTAATTGCTCAGCAACGCCGAACATCCTAAGGGGGTTGTGCGGCCCGAACGTGCTCTGAACGAGAAGTGGAACCCCAAAAAGACGCGGGGTCACGTCTTTCAAGAAAAGAACCTAAAACTAGTGAAAACTTAAATCTATTCGAAAGTTAAAATTAATAAAACCTGAAAAAAAGAACTAACAACTATCCTAAAGTTAAACTCCTTAAAGCTAGCAAAACTAAAATCTATTTTCAAGAATAATTTACTTCAAGCTAGTAAAACTTAAACCTATTTCCAAGATTAAATTACCTAAAGCTTGAAAAAAAAAAATATCTGCTTCCAAGAATAATTTACTTAAAGCTAGTAAAACTTAAACCTATTTCCAAGATTAATTTACCTAAAGCTAGAAGAAAAACGTATCTATTTACAAGAATAATTCATTTAAAGCTAGTAAAACTTTAATTTATTTCCATGAACAATTAACTTACTGCTAGTAAAACTTAAATCCATTTCCAAGATTAATTTACTTAAGGCTAGTAAAAACTTAAATCTGTTTAAAAGTAAAATTATATACAGTTATAAAAAAAAAAAAATTAAATCTATTTGAAAAGCAAAACTACCTAAAGCTATAAAAAGGCCAAATTTAAATCTATTCGAAAGATAGAACTTCTGTAAACAAAGAAAAAAAAAGATAACTCTTACCTAGTACTAACATTTTGTAAGTGAAGAGATCTAGTTCCCCAGGTCGGTAATTGTTTCCAATCGGTTCTACCTTATTTATTAAAACTAAATCTACCTCCAAAGAGCTCATTGCAGGTAGGGAATTTCGTAAACCGTAATCGTAGTCTTCGCCCGAGTGCCACAAAGGGTACTTTAGAAAAGTCGTGTTAAAACCTGGTAGGGAACGGTTCGCGGTCACCTTATCGTTTTTTTTTTATCAAAAACAGAAAAAAAAATAAATAATAAATTATATTTTAATCTTTCCTTTAGCTTAATATTTGTATTTCGAAAAAAAGAAGAAACAAAATTACAAGAACGAAATTTAATGTTACCCAATATTTTTGGTGGGATTGGTCCACCCTTGTATCTATTATTGTTATCGATTTCGTTTGGATAATTTGTGGTAAATCATTTTTATTTCCATGGTAGATTTATACTATAGTAAAACTTCTGTCAACTCCTTTGATATTAAACTTTTTTGTTTGTTTTGATTTCGGCAGAAATCATGCCTTTTTGAAGAACATTTTCCAGGGGTGTCTAAGGCAGGCAAATAAGTTCGGTGGAAATGGAGTAACCCTGGACGATATATACTCGTCAAAAGTTGGGGAAGTTCAATTTTAGCCAACGAACTTCCAGGTTGGGTGGGTTATGGCTACGTTGCCTCGACACCAGCAGCGCCCTAGTGTGGTGAAGTGTCCGTCTGATAGTTTTGTTTTCAGGCCTGATATGTGTTTTGTTGGGAGGTGAGGTCTAGTTCGGGGGCAAGATCCCCACCCATTCCGGCGAGCTAATGCCGTGCATAGCAAGCAGGCCGCGTTCCCGAACTAGGCATTCCAGTCCGTTCCTTTTCCGGTCCGTTTCCTTCCTATTCCCTTATTCCTACCCTAGCCTCATACCTACCATCCTTCCTCACATCCTCTTGCCTTACAACAAATGGCGCCCGACGTATAGGTTTTTGTAGTCCTAGTTTTTGTTTATTTTTGTAGTGATAGTACCTAACTAAACTCGTTATGGATTTTCAAGGATCGTAAGTCCGCTTCAAGAAGGTCTCGGACGTACTTAGAAGTATTGCGACGATCCCTTGAAAGTTCATAGGGACTGCGGTTAATGCGTGTTTTCTGAACTCGCTGTAAATTTTTAACACCCGTATGTCTTCACCAAGAAGGTCACAGATGGACTTAGGTGAATTGCGACGGAATGTTGAAAATTGTCAGCGACAACAGTACCTTTCCCAGTATTGTTTTTCCTTATTCCTATCCTTAACTTTATTTTTCTTTTCTTTCAAAAATTTTAATTTTCTTAACCTTTTGTCCAGTTTAGTTTCTTTTCATTTGAAATCATGTCCGTGTTTGAAAATGCTTCGAACATCGCTGCAAGGATTCCAAACATTACTCGAGTTGGTACAACTCTTCTTCTCTCTTTATGTTAGTTATCTCTTCAATACCAAGTCTTCAAAGAAAGTCCTAGAGACCAACTTGCGGGTTCGAAGAAGATAACATTGTTACGTGTTTTGACTAATGTTTTTAGTTTCCCCTTTTATTTCACCACACCAAGGGATTAGTTTTCAAGTCCGTCCGATGTCTTTTATTTAAGAACCGATACGCTAGTAGAGTCACTCCGAATCGTCAACCAGTATACACCGAACAGCTTCCCGAAGCACCCCGTATACATACGAATCAGCAAACAACAAAAATACACCCGCAATAATTCTTCCATAGATACACTCACTTCTTATACACACACTTACCTATATATAAAACATATATAAATTTATATAAAAAAAAAAAAAAAAAATCCTATATTTACAATTAACCCTTACTATCTTTACATGCATATATTTCAATTAAACAATTTACTTATACAATTAATAATTACCATTGAAGTTCAAAACTTAAAAAAAAAGGTGAGTTTATTTATTTTTAGTTAGTACACCTTCTTTTTTTTGAGATTTATAATTTCAACATTTTTTTCTTGTTTAGAAACCTTTTGAGTTTTGTTTAAGTTTTTGTTTCACAGCCTGTTTTCCAGCTGCTTATTGTTAGTGGTCCTAATTTTTTTTAGCTTTAGTTTTTGTTCGGTATAGTTCATAGGACCCTTTTGAACTAAACCTTTGATTTGTTTTTTTGTTCATCGTTTTTTTTAATAATCTTCTTGAAGTTTTTCAAGCTTTGAGAGTGCCTTAAGTAAGTAAAGTTTACATTTTCAAAGTTGTTCAAACTTAAAATTTGTTTTGCTTGATTTGTTTTGTTTGCTTATTAATAGTATTCTATTAATAATTGATTTTGTTTAACTCCATATTTAATAAGTTTTTGAAGCTTAGCATCTGAGTTTTTTTGGAAATTTGTTTTTCAGACAAACCTTTTCTTAAAGTTGTTAATTTTCAAGTTTTTGTTTTCAAACTCAAACTTTGTTTCTCATTGTTTGAGTTTTTCAACCTACAGTTTGTTTTTTATTTTTAGTTTCGAGTTGGTTTCGAAAGTTCAGTTTCGTTTAAGTTTCAACATACTAGTTTCTAATTTTTTTTGTCGTCGAGTTTTTCAAAGTTCAATTTTTTTATTGGAGTATTTCAATTTAATATTTTTTTTTGGAAAAAAAAATAGTTTTTGTTTTCAAGCTTACAATATCATTTTGCTTATTAACCAAGCATTGAATAAATATATCTTGTTTCTTAGTTTCTTCATTAGTTTTTGCTTTCGAAACAAACAACATTCTGTATTGATTAGTACCTTTTTTTTGGTTTGTCTCTTCGATTTTGAAGAGCGCGTTTCTTTTGTCTTCACTCTTTGCAAACTCACCTCACACACGTTTGTAAGTTGTCCTTTGAGTTGGTTTGATAGGTTTTCAAAATGGCCGCTACTAATAATAATAATGTGGAAGAAGATGTTAGAAAACTTATTCGAGATGCCGAGATAGACCAACCCAAGGGTAGGTGAAGGAGGTTTACTAGGACCCCGAGTACAGCTTTCTCCTCCAGACCCTCCCCCTAGCTCTGGTACTTCGCTCGAGTCTATACAAGCTCCCTCATATAGTAGTTTGAGCGATCCGGGAGCAGCTTCCAGACCAAGTCCACAGGATAGGCAAAGAGACAACAGTCGTCCTAAAAAGACCGGTACACTCACTGTTGGGGGTGGTAGAAACACGCTTGAGAGTATGGCGAATGCACTCAACGGCAATGGGAGGGAAAGACTGTTAGTTCCTGAAGATCTGAAAGCGTACATTAATCTCGCTGTAGTAAATGCTCTGTCATCACATCAAACGTCAGTACATACTGAAATCGCTAATACGTTGAAGGACGAAATGCAAAACCAAATGGGAAAACTGATAAGGGAGTTGACTATGAGTCGCGATCCTTCCGTGAGCCAAGCACCAAAACAAGGTGCTCTCTCCAGCGCACTACCACCGACAGCTCCACCGCCGGCTCTTCCTCTTCCTTAACCGCCAAGGAATCCAAATAATGGAGCATTTGTTAGAGTAGGTCAACGAAATCGCGGACAAGACGAACCTACCAGGCAAGATGGAAGTTTTCCGGATTATACTTACCAACCTCCTAGAGACTATTCTAATTCAATGTTCAATCGACCTCCACCACCGATCAACCCCGTAAGTCCTCCTGTAAGAGGACCAATCAAGATAAATAAGTGGAACATAAACTTTAATGGGAAGCCTGACCATCTTACAGTGGAAGACTTCCTATTTAGGGTAGAAACTCTCCAAGCGCAGCATGGTTGTCATTGGTCCGAGATTTTACGCGATTTTCATTTGTTACTCTCCGGAGCGGCCTACGATTGGTTCTGGCAGTTCCAGAGAAGTAACTATAGACCCGATTGGCCTATGTTAAGGGACGCTTTAATGCGTCAGTTCAAGAATTTAAAATCCGACTATGAAGTTGAGATCGCAGTTAAGAATTGAGATCCCTGAATGGGACATAGTGAAGATTCTCAAGAAAAATCTGCATGAGAAACTTAGGACATAAGTTTTCCCAATGCCTATATTTACGCTAGATCAGCTTCGAAACGCGTGTAAAGATGTCGAAGTTGCTTTTCCGAGGAGGGACCAACATTTGTCAAAGCCATTTAAACCACCAAAAAAATTGCAGCCAATGAACTCGGTTACGATGACGAGGAGTTATATCCAACCGATGAGCAGGTGGCGGCTTTTCAGATGGGTGAAGCTCGTCCCAAAATTCCTCCACGGAAGTATGCGGATGCCACCAAGTTAAGCTGTTGGAATTGTAAAGTTGCGGGTCACACCTATTTTGAATGTGATTCCGATGTCCTGAATGTTTTTTGTTACAGATGTGGTAATGAGGGAGTCAAAACTCCTCACTGCCCTAAATGTAATCCGGAAAACCGGACGAAGAACGCGAAGTGTTCGGGGGAGTCGCGTTCGACGCAGCCCCAAAAACCCCAATAGTGACTCCATCAACCGATGAAATTTTGAATGAGAGTCCCGAAAAAGAAAAAAACAAAGTCAAAATTTTAAAGCGAAATAAAAATGAAAAAATGATGAAGGAAAAGATAGTCCATTCTACTTTAAAACCATTACACGTGAGAATTTTAGAGTACAATCAGGCCCGAGGCAGAACTTTTGATAGCAAACAACCGGTAATTTCTAATAACATTTTAAAGGCCCGAGAACGATATAAGGCTAGGAAGGAACAACTCAGGAACTTATCTTCAACTATTCTAGAAGTAACTTCTGACCCTAGACCGTATGCAAAGATTATACTAGGAGGTAAAGAATTGCTAGGCTTGCTAGATAGCGGGGCAAGTATTAGCATTCTTGGCAAGAATTGCTAATGAGGAGAGCGAGAGAACTTTTGCGAAAACCAGGCAAGAATCGACTTTGTCTGGATTCTCGTAAGGTGAACTCACTGACGAAGAAAAACGCTAATCCTCTCCCCCATATCGAGGGGCTCCTCAGCCGTCTACCAGATACCTACTACATTAGTAGTATAGATCTCAAGGAAGCTTTCTGGCAAATACCTCTGGAGAAACAGAGTAGAGAAAAGACTGCCTTTGCGGTACCGGGAAGACCCTTGTACCAATTTACTGTTATGCCCTTTGGGTTGTGCAATGCAGCCCAAAGGTTATGCCAGTTAATGGACAAGGTGATTCCTGCACGACTCAGGGACCGCGTGTTCGAGTATCTAGACGACTTGCTAATCATGGCGCCAGACTTTGACACTCATATCGCCCTGGTAGACGAAGTGGCTGAGTGTTTGCGTAAAGCAAACCTCACCATCAACATGAACAAATCCAAGTTCTGCTTCAAAGAACTGAAGTATTTGGGGTTCGTTGTTGGTGGTGGGAAACTCAAGACCGATCCGGCGAAGGTGGAGGCAATCGTGGATTTCCCGGTTCCCAAAACCCCTCGTCAGGTTCGGAGGCTACTTGGTCTGGCAGGGTGGTATCGAAAGTTCATCAGAGACTTTTCGAGCCTGACTGCACCCTTGACAGACCTGCTGAAGAAAAAGAACGGCAAATTCCAAATGGAGGGAGAGGCATTTGAAAAGTTGAAAACAGCTCTAACTACCGCTCCGGTATTATCCCACCCGGACTTCTCAAAAAAAATTTATATCCAGTGCGATGCGTCCGATACTGGCATAGGAGCAATATTGTTCCAGAAAACGGTCAGTGATGAAGAGGTCCCCATCGCTTACTTCTCGCAAAAGTTCAACAAGTGCCAGAGAAATTACAGCGTAACCGAGAAGGAGTGTATGGCTGCGGTGATGGCCGTGAAAAAATTTAGGCCGTATGTCGAGGGCATGGACTTCACGGTGATCACCGACCACTCCAGCATTCAATGGCTTATGACCATGAAGGACTTAATGGTAAGCTTGCCAGGTGGAGTTTGTTGTTGCAGTCCTATGTCTTCGACATACAGCACCGAAAAGGGTCATTGAATGTGGTACCGGACACTCTTTCTCGGGTGCATGTAGATTCTCTAGTACTTGAAGAGGTAGCGCCTCTAATAGATTTAAGCTCCCAGGAATTCCTCTCGGAAGAGTATATTAATCTAATAGAGACAATTTAAGAGCATCAAGAAGAATTGCCTGACTTAAAAGTCGAAGATGGCTTCGTTTATAAGCGTGCTTTTAGATGCGAAGGGAATTAGGTAATGATAGAATATTCATGGTTATTATGGGTACCCTCAGGTCTTACTGAATACATTATCTCAAAGGCCCATAATCCTCCAAAAGCTGCTCACGGCGGAATTTCGAAAACGCTTCACAGAATCCGTCAACATTTTCACTGGCCGAATATGACTGTCCGAATTCGGCAATACGTCTCTAATTGTTCCGTGTGCAAACAGTGTAAGGCGACAAATCAAGTTTCTCGACCGCCCATTGTCACGTCGCACAGTGGTTCGGTTTGTATGGGAGAGCGGAAAAAAGTCTGTAAAATCTGAACTATTTAACGAATTTTAATGAAATTTGACAAACATGTTAAGATTAGTCTTATACATGCTTGGTCAAAATTTGGTCAAGAAAAAATTGTTAGAAAAAAAGTTATTGACATTTTTATAAAATTTGAGGGTTTTGATGTTATATTTAAATAAAAGTTTTTTTTAGTAAAATCTTAACTTTTTATTTTGAATAAAATATTATTATTAACTGTGTATATTATAAAATTAAATAAATAAATAGATAAATACATACAAAAAATAAATAAAAAACAATTATGAAGTAGTAATTTTATAATGCTAGAATGAGGTTTTTAGCGTCTGCGTTGATTGGAAGTATTTTCTTTTTTGCCTGTGGCCTTAAACATGTTATTATTGGATCTGAGGATATGAGTATATGATGCATCACATCTTCATTCGTCGCAATTCAGCTGCATTTTCTCGAACGAAACCTGCGGTAGGCTTTATAATCCTTATTTCGGCATTCTTGGGCTTCCTCGGAGAGCGATCCAAAAGGAAATGCACAGCTTTTAATTATTGCTTCTCCATGGATCAAAACTTTATGTACGGTTGCTGGCATATTGTACCATTTATATTTCTCAACAAACAGTTCAGCAGTTTCCCACGTGTAAGCTGCATATTTTTTGAAATCTAATTTTTCATTCGACGTTATTACTTCAAGGATAACAGCAAACCGCCGAATTAGGGATTCACTAACTCAAGTGATTTCTGAAGTCATGGTTGATTTGCAAAAAATCTTGTGTTGCCGTCATTACTTGTCCCCGTACCTTGTTTTATATATAGATATAGATTTAAGTAAGAGATTTTATTCTAATAAGCCATTACTAATCCTTACAGGTAATAAAAAATTACGCAATACAGAACAAAAACAAAGCAATAAAACTTTAAAAAGAACACCTTTATTATTTTTACCTGCCCTACTTTTAGCGAAAAATTAAAAAAAAATAAAAGATTATCCCTAATCCTTTTCTTTATTTTGTATTAAGCTCTACCATATAATTCAAAATATCATAAAACTATATTATTTTTCGTGTCTTGTTTTCAAGTAAATTGAGTTGAAAGTTGAAAAATTTTCCAGGCAGAAATAAATGGTTTCGCAAAAATCGAAATTCTCAGCCCTGGGTCAATGTATTAATTTTGTTTTATTTTTAAAATAAAAATTGACATTTTTTCTTAAAATAATGGGCTTAACCAGTTCATTCTGACAATTAATACCGAAGTAATCAAACTTTTTGGTAAACACCACCGTCAAGACGGAGTTTTTTGAAATCCGATTAAGTGAAACATTTTTGAGCATAACTTCCACATCTGCACGTATCTGCAGCTGTGCTTTAACATGAATGTATGGAGCATATGGTGGCATACTTACTTTCTTGGTATCTTTTGGAGCTGTTTTTTTAAATCAAAAAGTTTTAAAAAAAAGCATTTTTTCTTAGTACTAAAGCTTCAGGCTACTTATAGAAGGTATCTTTTATAAATAATCAATATTTTTTTTTATTTTTAGATAATCGAAAAAAGACCAATTAAATTATTTAAGAAGCTAGAGAATTTATCTACAGGAACTTCGGAAAAAAACATCTCAAACTTTGTTGAAAATACGGTTCGCGATTTGAGTAAAATTATTTTTCAACTTTGAGGGCTTGTAAATCAGAACATACAATATATATGTTAAAAAATACTTTTAAATCATACGCTCGGGTTATCTAAGAGTACTTAAACATAAAGTTTAAAACGATAGACATGACTTTTTCAAAAGACTTTTTTCCCCTCTCGCACCACTGTGCGTCGTATTGTTCTAATCGTCCTTTTGAAAAGTTATATGTTGATTTTTTAGGTCCTTACCCAAGGTGTAAATCGGGAAATGCCTATGTTTTTGTAGTCCTCGACCATATGTCCAAATTTATATTTCTGAAAGCTCTGAAACATGCTGATACTTCCAGCATTATCAGATTTTTGCGGGATGATGTGTTCAATATGTTTGGTGTACCCAATATCATCCATTCTGATAATGGGAAACAATTTGTGGCCAAGGATTTCCAAAAGTTTTTGTCTTCTTATGGTGTGAGACATTTTAAAACGGCGAATTATGCACCGCAATCGGACGCGTCGGAGAGGGTTAACCGCTCGTTGTTAGCAGCAATCCGATCATATCTTAAATCTGACCAACGAGAGTGGGACCGTCATCTCAGCGAGATCGCTTGCGCATTAAGAAGCTCCGTGTATAGCTCTATCGGTGTGTCACCATATTACGCTCTATTTGGAACTAATATGATGACCCACCCAACTAACAATTTAACTTGTGTAAGGGTTTATCGAAGCTATTTTCAGTTTAGCAAAATTGCTTGTATAAGGCCTTAGAGAAATGCATTTTGCCCACCTGAGAAGCTCAAAAGGCTTTTAAACAATCATGTACAGGTTGATCAGAGATACTAAATGTGTTTCCTAAAAGCCTTATAGAAACAAACAAATTTGGCAGGTTATTACTTTTCTAGGCAAATAATTAACATGTCTTTGCTGCAGGCTACGGTTTGTGTCACGAAGCACTGGGAAAGTTTAAAACGGCTTGCCGCTATGAGCTTCTATTTGTTACAGATAGAGACCTTTCAGAATACTTATAAGACCTCATACACCCCTATTAGAAGCACAATATAAATAAAATGAAAAATAAATTAAATTCATTTATATTAATTTTTATTTCTTCGTTTTCTTCTATTTTTTTTTCAACCAATCTGAGATTAACTTCTGAAATTGAATGTATAATTATTATTAATAATAGAAAAACATTTTACTTACTGATGATTTTTTTTGGGATTTGAACCAAGGATATGCTGGTTAAGAGTCAGGTGTCTTATACATCACGCCAATCTGCTATATGCCAACTGAGTACCAAATTGGAACCAGCTGAAACCGAAAATAGCTTCCCAAGAACTTTGTTTAGGCTTCTTAGATAAGATTGACTACATAGTTCAAAAATACGGTGACCATCGGCCTTTTATTTGCAAGTGATTGTATTTTTGTAAGTTTTGTTAATCACCCATTCTTTTACATAATTCGATGAATAAGTTGCAGCGATCAGACTGCGGGTCCGGGAATCAGACTTACTTTGGTCATATTTAATATTACCGAATTCATACATCAGATGGCTTTTCTTTGTCTGTATATAAGAATAAAATGTTATTTAAGTGCAAATCAGTGTGATTTGGAATGAAAATACATACATGAACCGAATAGTTGCTATAAAATTCAAATTTACTTTTTTCTTTAGTCAACTGTTTTGACTTTTGACAAAAAATGTAGCAATCCAGTCAGACTACCTGACTGTAAACCAAACTTGATAATTCATACACAATTGAGTCTGTACGAAAAGAGTAGAAACTTTACCTGCTAATCTGGTGCAGTTATCTATCGATTTTGCTCGCCTAAACTGCAGAACGGAAAACACAACGATAATTTCCGTTTATGATTTCATTAATCCTATAGTACGCTGCTGATGAGACACGAAATTTTTCTCCCGTTCTCAACAAATCAGTTTACGATTTATTTACGTGGCAATGATTTCTATCGATAAACCAGAAAACATAATGTGGTCACCGCATTCATGAATTTTAAATTTCATTGGCTTTTAAGTTCTAACATATGCGAAGTATTTACTTTTCATGCAAAGCCTTAGTTTGTATTGAAAAGCAAACGCTTTTTACAGCAATAATGAGCTTGCCATGAAAAACAAAAGCCTATAGGCAGTTAATCTATAGCTTACCATGGAAAGCCAAATTGGACCAAATTTCACCAAAACTGACCACACGAAGTTACAATTTGCGATACACACAAAATAAAAACAACATTAGTTGTAATAACTTCCCTGAGACAAACTTATCGAAATAAATGCATTTCGCACATTTTGGCCTGACAGTACGTATAAACAATTACGCTTGTGTAGGGCTCGTACTCAGCAAACTTATACAAACAAAATTAATGTATGCTTTTGTATCGAATTTGTGTTCACAGGACTTTATACAATTAAAATAAGGTGACATAACTTCCCTGAGACAAACTTATCGAAAGAAATGCACTTCGCGCATTTGTGCCTGACAGTTCAAAAATTATGCTTGTGTCGGGCTTGTGCTCATTTAACTTATACAAACAAATTTGCTGTTTTAACTTTGCTGAGATAAACTTATTGAAGTAAATGCTTCTCGTGCATGTGCTTGAAATTATGCTTCTATCAGGTTTTCTTACACAAAACTTTTCGAACCTGTGGGTTTTCGGATTTAATAACAAACAATTAATAGCTTCTTTAAAGCTTTTGTTAGCAGGCTTCACATAAAATCTTGGACAGAGCTTTTTAATTGAAGCTTTTACTTATCTTTTATTTCCTATGCTTCTATATACGAATTTCATTAGACCTTATCGAAAAATTAACGAAACTGTTCACATTATGCTTGCATTAAATTTTAAATTCCACTTCTAATAGGTTTAAAAGAAGCTGCGTACGAAAGAAGCTGTGCTTCGAAAAAGCACAACTTTCATACAAAAACTGAATACAAGCCCTATAGAAATAATAACTTCAAGAAATTGAAAAATTGGACCTTATAGAGGAAAAATTGTTAGTTGGGCACGGTAGTAGCTATGACCTAGCACGCAAACTAAACGCGGTGGACGACAGCGAGCTGCTTACCATTCCCCGACAAAATCGATTGCAGTGCATACGAAACCAAATTCGTGAAAATATCACTGAAGCTAATGAAAGAGCAGCCAAAACATAAAACATCCGCACTAAAAAAGTCAGATATCTGCCCGGACAGGAAGTATACAGGCAAAATTTCATTTTAAGCGACTCGTCGAAATATTTATCCGCCAAATTATCACCTAAATACATTAAAAGTCGTATAGCTAAACCCGTCGGTAATCAAATGTTCGAGTTAGAAAATATGTCAGGAAAAAAAAATGGGGTATTTCACGCAAAAGACCTAAAACAGTAACGACTGGTTGTAAATCCGAAATAAGCTAAACCATATTCGTCTATTTGTCTAAAACCTAATTGTGTTTATTCATATTACCTTATACTGTACTTGCGTAAGAGTACTGTTTAGTTGTGTTTAGATTACAATATTATCTACATATACGCCATCTCCAAATACCGCATACTGAATTCTCAAGCTCTTCGTAAAGCTCAAAGCTTCCTACGAGCATAAGTACGACAGTGAAAGTGTCTGTCCATGGTCCATTAATTGTTTACGTTATTTTCTTATTTATTTTTAGTTATTCATAACCTATTACCTGCATGAGAGATTAGACTGTAATTATTAGTTAAAACCTACCCGAGAGACAAGACTGTAAAATCAATTTGATTTTTTTATGCTCTGTACCTGATAGAGTTTAATTAGATCCTAAATTTGTTTATCCTCCCCGGTGTGCTTACCTACTCCTATTCCCATTCCTTTATTCCTCCAATCCGTTTTTCCTTTCTTTAAATACTTAACTGTGATATAATCCATCTGCGATAACTTTAAACGACTGTGCTACAACTTCTGTGATATTTTTTTTTTCTCAATATTTTCTTTTATTTTATATATTTTATTTATACACATTTAGATACTAGTTATTTATTTAATTGCATGTTTGTCACTCTGTTTAGTAACATGTAAATTTACTTAAGAAGGGAAGACGTAGGCAAATAAATCCACTTTCACATAGTACCTGATTGTTGAAAAGAGAAAAAAAAACATTGAATTTGGAACTCATTCACACTCAGCTGCCGAAAATCCCCACTTAAGTAAAAGCAAGTTATTTTATGATAGTTCACCTGTATATGTAGGTATATTTATGGCATGCTTGAAACGTCTTTGTCTTTAACATACATACCCGTTTATATTAGATTATTAATTAACCTAATAGGGCCCATACACCACACATGCCTGCATGCGCAATAGAATGATTGCGCATGAAAACTGCGAGTGTATGGTGTTGAATGTGGTTGTGCATGCGGCATGAGTGATTTCAAAAAATTTTGATATTTTCTTGTTTGTGCATGCAAGCATGTGTGGTGTGTGTGTTACATTTGCTCAGTCAAGCTTGAAATACTAAGAAGTTGTCTACTCAGCGATGAACACACGACTAAATATTGTACAGTTTGCATGAGTAGTGTATGTTGAAGCGTGATTGTGCATTCTTTTATTTGGCCATGCAGGCATGTGTGGTGTATGGGCCCTATAAGCTTTATTTCGGAATCCATTATTCCAATTTAACTACTGAATTTAAGGTCTGAGCCCGGTGTACCAGACTTCTTTAAGTTTTCGCCTGAGTGAAAAGTTATCTGAAATTAGAAAGAAATATCATCCTAGAAAACAAGCGCTGAGGAGTGTATGTAAGGAATACATACCGGAACAAGGAAATTGCTTTCTGGTTGTGTTTGGCCCGGCTTTTATCGTGGGTTAACTCCCCACTAGCAAATATCCTTGTCACAGGCAGCATGCCTAGGCGACCTTGTTGGTTCGTCCTTTTGTAGGGAATAAATCCCACGAAGCCCGAACAGTTGTCGCGGACCCCTATCTGTCTCTCGGCATCCGTGCGGTTAGGTTTCTTCGCCTCCAAGGCAGAGTTAGGTGCATCTGGCTTCCTGTTACGTATCTGGGGTCGGCTTTCTATCAGGCATATACGCGAAGGAAGGCACTCTTCTTTTCGCGCGGACATTGGCCGAGTTGAAAACAAATGCAATTTACACCGGGGCTTCATGAAAACTGATTAACTCACTGAATATATTCATTGCAAAATGGTTATCTGGGCGTATTCGTGGAAAACAATATCCAGCGGGTCAAAAGCAATAATAAAACGTGCTAAAAAGTTTAACCAATAAGCAATTTTAATTAATTAAAAGTAGATATGATTGACGGACTAAAAATAATAACCGAAAAGCAATAACTAAAGCCAACGTGCCTGTCACCTAGGGGCATGCACTGATGTTTTGTCAGAAAGTTTTGTTGTCGTCAGGGGATTTGGTATAGGTGACTATGACTAGTTTCACTGTAGGGAACTGTGCTGGCTTGAGTCGTCGTGGCTTTGTTGGCGACAGGGTCCGTGCAGGATATTTGTTATTTTCGGGTTTTGTTTGTTGATCAATAGGTCTGGTGGAAGCCTGAGCCGATACCTGAAAAAGAAAAGAAGAACCAAAACACGAAGTCGGTTCGACGATCCCCAAACCAAGCTGATAGTACCTACTCTCTTGTTTGGTCATCATCACATATCCTTTGATAATACTGGTCTCGGGTCCACTGAAACCGCACGACATAACCTGAGGAATTATTAAGGAAACTTTTAATGGGGTCTAATAATACAATTCAAAACTAACTTAGATGTAGACAGAATGGAATATCTATCTATGCCGGCATCTGTTGAATGTTTATTGAATTGAATTGAATTGATTTTTATTGAGACTTTGAGAATATTACAGAGTGAGTACAATTCAATGAAAGTTACTTAACAATGTTATGTTACTGCGGCTATTAAGTATTGCCTCCTTTTCCTTTATCGATTTTATAGAACGCCTCGTGGCTGACAGTTAGTATTGAATTTTCTCATGCTCAGGAGCAATAGAAATATTTAATTGTGACGTTTGGACACTATATAGATACAATATGATATAACAAATAACTTTAAAACTAAGGGAACGAGAAAGACGAGTATACACAGTATACCATCAGATCAGGTTCTCAGGTACGAGTACACCAGAGGGTTTTTAAGACAGTCTTTTAGTGAGTTGGAATACCTACTTTAGGTAAATCGAGAAATTGTTTGTAAGAAATGACAATTGGATATTAAAGATTAGAAGAATCTGTACATCGAGATGTTGTTAATTAACAAAATGGAATTTAATTAAATTGATCATGTTTTATTACTTTTAAGGTAAATTTTTTGTTATAAAAATTACTACTATTTGTTTTTGGCGTTACTAATTTATGTACATATGGATATGATAACCTTACACATCAGACACAAAATCAGAGTTTAAGTTAATTTAAGCCAATTGTTATGATTCTAATTTAGAGTGAACTCATCAACTTTGGTAATAAATCATAAGTATAAAATTAACTGAAAATAAAATACAATTGTTAGCTGAAAAAATAATAAAATAAATGAAAGGGGTAAGTTTTGCCGGACCAAATATAAATTAACGAGGAAGACAAGTTAACGAAGAATGCAAAAAAAGGAATAATGAGTAACCTGCAGGTGTAAGTAGACCGGTGCAAAAGTATTTCAGTCGCGGTTTTGGCCAGGAAGGGCCTTAGAATAAAAAGGTAAAGGTGAATCAGCGGAAGTTGATTCAAGATCCAATGACGATATATCAGACACCGTCAGATACCTCTCCGAACCCCCAGAGGCGCCCGGCCGAACAGAGATGATCTCTCTAACGAGATCATTGGTAGAGAAATTAAACCTGGAGATAGTGTTTTTCAGTAAAAACATCACATATCTCAAGAACGGAATGGTGTTAGTGTTATCGTATATATAAGCATTAGAAAAACGCTTAGATTGAGTTTGAAAGTTTTTCCCAGCACATAAGCGAAGTATATTCCTTTCGAATCTTTCGATTTCGAGAGCAACTGAAGGAGAAATGACAAACCAAACGGGGAAGGCATAAGTTAATATGGGTCGAATCAGGGTTTTGTAAAACAGCATTTTAGAGTTTTTGCTTAATGCTCTGTGCCTAAGAAAAGGCGTTAGAGCATTCGAGACATTACGAGCTTTACTGAGAGTGACTCTAGCATGCGAGTTAAATTTCAATAGTTTATTAAAATTTACTCCTAGATATTTTATGTTGTTGCTAGGTTTTATGGTATGACCATTGATTCTCAGAGTGAGATTTTTACTTTGCAGGCCCGTACCAGGAGGCCCCTTCCCACTCGCATTCCTGAAGCAAATCATTTCAGATTTAGGAATATTTATTGCTATACCCCAAGTTTTGTAATAATTGTTAATAATGTTAACATGTTTTTGAAGGAAGTAAGCACCCTTAAGAGGAGAGCAACTGCTGGTGTATACGATCGTGTCATCTGCAAAAAGAAGACTAATGAACTGAGAGTTGTGCTCCGAATAAGTGTGAGGAAAATCATGTAAAAACAGATTATAGAGATGTGGGCCCAAAATAGATCCTTGTGGGACTCCCCTCTCACTTGCACACATGTTAGACCTAGTACCTTGTATTTGGATGAAGAATTTCCTATCCTGGAGAAAACTTTCGATGAGGTGAACTTTATGACGCGGGAAGTTAAGTTTGGCCACCTTTGCAAGTAAACCGACCCTCCACACATTATCAAATGCCTTCTCCAGGTCCAGAGAACAAGCAACCGTACAATGTTTGTTTCTGAGGTTAAGTGTGACATCATTGTGTAATTTTAAAAGGGCTTGCACAGTGGAATGGCCACTGTGAAAGCCGAATTGGTAATCTGTAAGCGGTTCGATAGGATTCTCAGTAGGAGAGTTCAAGTTATTAAGGATAATTCTTTCAAGGATCTTGCCTATATTAGAGAGTAAAGAAATTGGTCTAAAGCTATTAATTTCAAAATCATTATTTTTCTTTTGTATAGGCAAGATCCTGGCAATCTTCCAAGAAGACGGGAAGAATCCATTGTTTATACAGTTGTTTATTAAGATGGTGAGAAAATAAATTGCGACTGGAGAAAGTTTTTTAAGGGCGAAGTTGGATATGCCATCGGGCCCGATCGACTTTTTAGGTTTAAATTGATTGATAATACACGAAACTTCATCAACACTCGTAAAAATATGCCAAGCAGAAGGGCTAATGGCTGGATTATCCTCATTTAAGAGGAAGATTCTCTCAGGTCTAGAAAGACTAATATTAGTAGCAACAGCAATAGCCTCCTCGGTAACACGAAGATTGTGAGTGGGAGTAGACTCAGAATAGATGAGTTTGAAATGCTCTTCCAAAGCATCGGTAATATTCTTTTCATTGTTGAGTTCAGTGTTGTTCACAACCAATTTCCCACAGGAAAATAATTTATTCTTGCCAGCTAGCCTAAAGAAATCCTTAAAGGCCTGAGGACCAGGTTTGATTTTTCCCAAACTTTCGCTGAGTTGTTTGTTGAGCCATATTGAGATTTTCTCTTGGATAATTTTATTAAGAAGAGCGATTCTATTGGATAAATCTTTGTATTGAAAGCAAACTCTGTTATAGTTGTTATGATAAATATGTTTAAGGCGTCTTTGCCACGAATGCTTGGTTTTGAAAAGTTTTTCAATGTCACCAGGTAAGTTATTATATTTTTTAGTGGAAACTGAAATGTTAGTTGAATGAATATCAAGGCAGCTGATTAGAGTTTGATTGTAAATTGAGATAAAGGTTTCAATATCCTGATTGGAAAGGCAATGAGAAGAAGGGGGAAAATGCCTAAGAAGAGAATTATCCAAAAGATCTCTGAAGGAAGCCTAGTCAGTGTCTCTAAAGGATTTTCCACTAGGGGGAAAAAGAACAGGTATGTCCATTTCTACGAGGACTAAGTCCAATAGAAGAGGAAAGTGCTCTGTAAAAGAATGAATCGTGAAGATATCATAGTTTTTGTTTAGTAGGTTTAATAAGTGATTTGAAATCAGGAAGTGATCTAGGAATGAGGAACTTCTGTGAAAAGTGGGCGTCGGTGAAGAAATTAGTCCTAGGGAAGGATTAAAGGTTTGAAACCAGTCAGCAATGGATTAACCATTCCCATTAGTTATAGAATCCCCCCAGACCGGGCTCCTTGCGTTCAAATCCCCCCCTAGAATAGCCCCATCAAAGGTGTTGGCCAGGGAGTCAATTTTGTTTAATTCATTTAAGAGAGACGAAGCCGGGCAGTTCGACGGAAAATACATGGAGCCAATAAGTATTCTTTTAGAAACATCATTTTTACGTATATTAAGGCAGAGGAAAAGACAGGGGTAAAGAAACTGATAAGAGTTAGAATTCACATGTTCATAATGGATATTGTTTTTAACTATTACAGCAACGCCTTGAAATTTGTCATCCCTTATTATGTTATAGGAATCCAAGAAAACTTTATGTTTGTAGCTTAAATGCGTTTCTTGTATAAACGCAATTGAAATTTTATTTGCCAAAAGAATTTTCAGAAGTTCTATTCTTCTGGCATGAGCAATCAAGGACGTAATGTTGAAAGTCAGGATTTTTAAAATCATGGCGTTGAGGAAACAAGAAGTTGGTTAACCAAGTCAAGGTAGGCAAGTTTCTTATTTAATGTGGAAGTAAAGTTATTGACATTTGACATAAAGTCCTCAATTTTTTTGACTAATGTCGTTTTCGTTTGGATGTACGGAGTACTCCTTTTACACTCCTTTTTCACTCCTACTACTCCAAAAGCCTTCGATTGGCTGTTCCGAGTAATGTTTTCGGAGTGTTCTTCTGTCCCCAATTCCATTTTGGAGTAGATGAGGAACACACACATACATATAAAGTTTTTCGTTGGATTACTTGTCAAAAGTGATAAATACTTGAAGAAGCCATTTTGTTAAATGGCAGCTTTGGTAGTGTGTGTGTAAATTTAGGAGAGTCAGTGTTTTCATATTCGATTGGAATTGAAAAGGAGTACAATTTACCGAAAATCCGATCGAAAACGACATAAGGTTCCCATGTCCATTCCGAATAGATCATTAGAATAATCTATGAATTGATGAATAACCCTGTTGTTTTGAGAGCTAGTTTGAGAGAAGGTAATCTTTGGTTCAGACGCTTTAGGAATAAGAGTTGTTTCGATGGCTGGCAACCCTGGCATAAGACATACCATTTGAGACATCCTTAGAAGCCACCAGATTATTATTTCTTTTCGTTTTTGCTTTGAGTAAAACTCTATCCTTTTTAGATTTAAATTCTTTATAAGTTTTGCAACCTCTAAAGTTGGCAGGGTGGTCGTCACTACAATTCACACACTTGGCTTTACTAGTCTCAGATCGTATCGTAGGGCAATCTCCCGGCCCATGGGTGCCAGTGCACTTAACACAATTAAATTTGTTTGCACTATTTTTGGCTAAGTGGCCAAATTGTTGGCAGTGTCTGCATTGCAAAGGCCCATTGTTGCCTCTGGGTTTTCCCCAGAGATTTTGGTATTAAATAAAAATCTAATTGTGTTAACTGCACTGGCACCCGAACCAGGAAGCAGCCGAATCAAAAAAAGGTTATAATTTAGTTTAAGTTGTCTCGAACGGATGGTTTCAAATTTGGAAACCTTATCCACACAAGGGGCTCAAAGTTTAAGTTCTTCAAGGATTTCGTTTTCCGAATAGTCGGACGTAAGGCCTCTAAGGATCAAATTGGTAGTTTTTTCCTTCTTAGGAGTAAAGGAGTAGGCCTGCACATCTTCATTGGATCGCAGGGCCAACAAAAGCTATTTATGAATAATAGCGTTATCCACATAAAACCTGCAGGTAGGTCCACGATACACCAATTTATAATTAAAAGAAAGAGATTTCTCTTTTTTTAAGTCAGAAATACGTTTACGTACGTCAACGTCAAGCATTACAATAGGGGGGCAAAACTTACCCCTGAGGAGTTTTTCTTCAGCACGTTGATTATTGTTAGTCTTGTTAGTTGATGAATCTTCTCCAGCACCGGTGACAGCAGCAGCAGCATCAGCAGGAACAGCGTTATGTAGGTTTTGAACAAGCGGTAGCTTGTCATTGATGGTAGTTTGTAGTGGGATGGATATTATCCTCGGATTCTTCGCAGATCTTTCCTTAGCATTGATCTTTAGGTCTTTAAGAAGCGAGAATTGGTTCTCATCTATTTCGAATTGTTGCTTCTCCAAAGATTCGGAGGATTTATGGTGAGCAAGTTGCCTTTTCCTGGGAATTTGCCACCCAAATGCAGAAGTCGAAGGTAAAGCCAAGCCAACCAGATTCTGCGTTGATGAGTGATCACAATTAAGATCCTCACCATGTGAGCTAATGTCCATCTCTATTGTCATGAGATTTTCGTCGATTGCTTGTTGGCTCCCGGCAGGTGGAGGCAAAGAGGGCAGTGGATGCGTGACGGATTGATTTGGTGGTGTTATGTCGTTTGGTTTGGAGTTGTCAAAGGAATTGCTCATGAGATCCAGGGCACATGATTGGCTCAAGCTAAGTAGCTGTCGAGCAGCGTCCAACTTAATTAGTTGATTGTTAGAGTTGACTAGGGATTTCGAAACGACAGGTCCCTTTTTCCCCTTGTTAGTAGGCAGCACATCGTGCAAACGAGGTAGTCCTTTACCCTTAGAAAAGGGAATTTCCTGTTTGGGCTTCATGTCACCTCAAATATTGCCACAGGACCAGCAGCAAATAGATGGGAAGCAGCAAGCGAGAATGTGCGCAGTCACACACGTGATCACCTTCCAGCAAGTTGAGCATATCCAAGTTTTATCGGGTTAGATAGCAGTCATTCGCACAAAAAAAGTGCCAGGGAAAGAACTTGAAAGTAATTTAAAAATAATTACTATATTATTGTTCGCAAAAACCAAATTTAAAAGATCAAATTATAAATTCGCAACCACAAACTATACAAAATTTTGTTTCGGCGTTGTTTGAAGAAGGTTATGTCTTTTCCGTCTCGGAGTTGAAAAAAGAATCTGAATGTTTATTGTTGGGAATGAGAAAAGTCAATTTGACAGAAGGGAGAATTTAAGACCAACAATTATATTAAGGAACAACCCACTTCCAGCTACTGGAAATGGTGAAAATGAAAAATTGATTTCAACAAAAAGGTGAATTGTAGGGATCTGGTGGGGAAAAACATGTTTCAGGAGATGGACAGATCCCAACAATTCGGAAAATTGACCTTTTTTTTTACTTTCAGAGATGGTTGAGTACTTCACATTCCTAGAAGTATGAACAGGATTCCTCACAAAAGTCGATTTGTATTTGGTCTTATTTTATTCGTCTAACCTGTTAAAGTTGTGGAGGAATATGACTCGGCGTTCGGTAGTAGGAACGGGTTAAGCAAAAGTATGATGCGATTGGTTCGTTATGTGACGACAAGTTAGGGAAAGGTTTATTAGTGGGAGATCTGGTTTTGGTACCCGTAGTCCTCATAAATCTGACGTTAGTCCAGGTAGATAACATAGTTAGGGGTCGGGTTGGAAAACAAAACTATAAACTATATTCACCACACTGGAACAATCGCTCCGTGCAAACCTAACGAGGTGAGACTAGAAACCTGAGAAGTTTGGCAGTTTGAGCCACCCTGTGGTCTGGAAGGCTTCGGTCTGGAAAAGAGGGGATGACTATTATATAATAATACAAATGGATAATTACGGGTGATGTAGGATTAGTACGATTCAGAGCAGGAGAACCGAAAACTCAACGGTGAGGTTCCTATATACCTCGTCAGTTCTTACTGTTTGTTTTATTGAAGAACTAAGCATTTTACCCTACTTAAATGTCCAGTTGCTTTGAGTTGTAATTTATCTGCGTGCGAAGATAGTTCACGTCTGACGGTCAGATAGATTGTTGTGTAAAAAGGCAAACGTTATAAGGCAAGATAGTGGGGCTTAACTCGCCAGTACAACGATAAAAATTAAGCTAATTTTATAGTGCTGAAAGTGAGTACCATTAATGCAAGATGTAAGTAGTACGGTTGCTCATTCTATACATTGATATAGCGATACCTACATGGAGACGACAATACAGCAGCATAGTGAAGTAAGAAAAACCGTCAGAAAGAGGAAAAACTTAAGCAGGATAAACAACTTTAAGCAGCTGAATATAAGGAATTTTTTTTTAAAAAAGGGTGAGTTGAGATTGGTGAAGAGTGAAGCAAGAAAAAAAAAAGATATTTAAAAGAAAGAAAAATAGTTTTCATGTCCGAAGTGGTACTAACTTAGTTCCCGAAGTTCCATAGCGAAGAAAAGTCGGGCCACCCACAGTTTTTTTGGTTCCTGAGGCAAATACGTCGGCTTGCGGATGTTGTGTGATAGGTTAACACACTATAATAAAGTGTTAACTCTCACATAACTAGAAACAAGAACCATGACCATACCCAAAACAAACCGCATAAGAAACCAACAAAACGATATTATTATCAAATTAATATCAAGGTCATATTATACAAACAACCTCAAATTCAAACCAAGAGGAGTAAACAATTCGATTTGTCGTACTCAGCAAAATGGTACGCGATCGTTTTGTTTACAAAACAAATGCACATGGGTAATGCGAATGACCAACCACGAGTAGAACTCAAAACAATCAACTGGGCCAACAAAAGGTGCAACATCAACAGCAACATACACAAGTGACAACGACCAACCGATGTATGGTTGAGGTGTAGAAACTAGGGCTAATTGTGAAATGCTCATATAGCATTTCAATGAGGAAAAGAATTTAATTTATTTAGAGTTAATTGTGAAATGCTCATATAGCATTTCAATGAGGAAAAGAATTTAATTTATTTAGAGTTAATTGTGAAACAGACAAAATTAAATGAAATGTGAAATGCTCATCTAGCATTTTAATATTGCGTAACTTTGTAATTGGTAGGGACGTAGAATAAGAACCTAGATTTAAGGTATAAATAGTAAACGAAAATTTAAATAAAGAATCATTAATCCATAAACTATAAACCGGCTCTACTCGTCTACTAGTTCCATTTTTTTCAACAGCGAAGTTCCGCAGCTGACAAGGTATAAATTAATTAATTTACTTTACATTTTCAGATTTACACCCAGGGGTTCCTCGAACCCCCAAGTAGGCCTCATGGCCATAACTAAAGGTGTTGGCTGCCAGGGCCTGATAAAGAAACTGGAATTTTAATCGCGTAGGTAGGAATACCATCACACCCCCTGATCTAAACCTCGGCTCATACGTAGTATGAGCTCCTCTCCATCTTTTTATCCCAAGGTTTCACCGAGCGCCTCCACAACATTCGCTTGTTTGCCTTTTAGTAATTGAGTTAGCGGCCAACAACCTGCCGACAGAAAAAATATTATACAACATTGGCGCAGCCGGTAGGATGGTGGGAGCTTAACAGAGCCTAAACCAATCTTTAAAGTTGAGGATTCTTCTGGCCTCAACACCACCATCTTTCGAACGAAATAAAAATGCATGAAGTATAATATTTTTTCTAGAAAAAACTGACAGTCGGGCCTATACGGCGGACTATCCTATTCCTTTTTGAAACTTGTCTCTGCTTTTTGGTTAATTCTTACCTCCTTATCTTCGTACTATGGTTCCCAATCCAAGTGCTTTATGGCATCAAGGTCTACTGACACTGAGACTGAAATCCAAGAATTGCTCGGTGAAATCCAGCAATTGAAAAGGGAACAGCAAGATCAAATTCAGGAAATTAAAAATTTCAATACTACCTTATTAAGTGAATTAAAATCACTAGTGGGTAAAGAAGTTTATCGACTGAATTTTGATCAACTTAGTATACAGTGGGGTCAGTTCACAAGACTCGAAACTACTGACGCCATTCTGACCATCTATATTGATGCAGTAAAAAGGCAACAAGAAAAACAAGAAAACAAACTTGTGGATCTTAAAAACGAACTTAAGAGCCAAAGAAAAGTTAAAGCCAAGTTGATAACAAATCAACAAGAAGCAGAACAAACCAACCTTCAATTCGAAGAAACAATTTTAAAACTAGAAAAACAATTGGCTACCCTCGAATTCGAAAAACAACAAGCCCAACAAGATCTTAGTTTTTACCAGGCTAAAGAATCTGATTTAGTGCTTCAAGCTAATAAGCTTAAGAAACACGAAACGGTTTTTATCGACCAGATAAAATTTCTTAAAGGGGAAGTTAAAAAACTAAGAGAAAGGGTAAACACCCCTTCCAAAAGCAAACCCCTGTTAATGCCACTGTCGTTAGAAATAACAGACACACCTAAGAAAGTACCTATACAAATTTTTGAATCAAAACCCCTCGAACAGAAATCTTCCAAAACCGTCAAAATGTCACTAGGTTTTGAAAAATTACTTAAGCTATCGCATGGCATTCCTGAATTTTCAGGAGGGAGCGACCCGAAGATAGCACAGAAATTGCAAACATTCTTAACGTGTATCCGGCCTATAGTTGAACACATCCCCGACACAGATGAAAAACTTTTCGTCCAAATTTTAAACACAAAATTACGAGAGGATGCGTTAGACCTTGTTCAAACTTCCAAGCCCAATACATTCAAAGAGTTTGAAGAAATCCTAAACAGAACATACTTACCAATCGAAGACTATAATGATCTGGTAAACTGTTTAATCACCAGTCGTCAAAGCCCATTCGAGACTTTGAATACCTTTGTAAGCAGGCTCCGACATTCTTTATCCCAATGTCGAGAAGCCGCAGACATTAAATATGGTGATAAAGCTGATATTGTAAAAAACCAGCTAGAAGATTTCGCTAAATCAGCTCTTGCTTCTGGGGTATCAAATAAGCAACTAGGTCAATACTTGTTCACTATTGGCAAACAACCCTTAGAGGAACTCATAAAAACGGCATTCAGTTTGGAAAAACATGTACAGAGGGTAGAAACAGTTCCGCTCACGCAAACTCTTTGCAACCTCACTCAAACGAGAGGCCACATTTGCAGTGGAGCACAACCGGTAAATAATGTTACCCAACACATTCCCCAAGAAGTGTTACCTCCGTTAATCAAGAATCCCGCAAAAGCAAGGATAACTTGTAGTTACTGCAATATAACGGGTCACACTTACAGTGAGTGCCTAAAAAGGCAAAACACTCCTATATGCCAACTATGCAAAAATTACGGCCACGAAGCCGCAACCTGCACTAAAAGAGGTCAAAGTACCTATAGGACTGAGAACCAGTTCAACAGGGGAAACCAACAAACCTCCAATAGAGGCAACCCCCAAAGTCTATATAGGAATACCTCATCTTTCGATAGGAGAAATCTTCAAAACTATTACAATAATCAGAATTCCAGTAGAAGTAATCCATTTTTCAATAGAGGCAACCCTCAAAATGACTGTGGTAGGGAAAGACCTCAAGCATACCAGAGGGGAGATTCGCCAAGAGCATTCCAACCTCAGAGGGGTCAAGAACAAAATAGATCTAACCCATTTAGGAATGATAATCCTCAAAATAGAACTGGGTTGAATAATGAGAGAAGGGTATTCCATACGGAAACTATATGTGATTGGTGTGGCAGAAACACACACACAATAAACGAATGTCCATTTAAGGATAAGTGGGAGAGTACCCAGTCGGGAAACTCCAATTAGTCGACCGAAAGATCCCCGGTTCGACTTTAAATAGTATTAAGGAAAAGTTAGGGCAATCCCATGAACCAAGAAAATCTGATCCTGCCACGGACTCAGAACGGTTGATAATAAACAAAAAAATAACATTACCTTCCATAGAAATTGGAATAGGAATCGGAAGAACCAAAACAACACGTTTATTGGTAGACACCGGCTCGGAGGTTAGTCTCCTAAAAATAGGAGCACTAGGCAGTAAAACATATATAAACACAAAAAAGAAGTTAACCATTAATACACCTTGTGGTTTCGGTTATACATTAGGAGAATGCATAGGAACAATTGAAATACCAACACTACCCTCATGTGAATTTCAAGTTATAGAAGATGACCTAGCCATCCCGGGTGATGGAATTCTAGGGTATAATTTTATGGGAAAATACTGTAATGTAGATGGCCCTAACAAATTATTAACATTTTCACAAACACACGAAAGTAACACAGGTAAACAGGTAGGAGAGGTATACAGTATCCCCTTGTTAGAATCCGATGTAACCGAAAGGAATGGGCTTTCCATTTCGCACAATGGAAGTTGTTTTACGAGGACTCACTCGCAAGTGAATAACTCAAAAGATATACAACAAGCGATTCAAATTAGCCATAGTCAAAAGGTAAAAGGTGATTTGGTAAGAACCTCACTAAATTTTGAAAACAACTCACTTGAAGATGATTGTATTTTGCGGCGCAAAAATGCGACCGGCCTAGACAAAGATTCCGAAAGTTTATTTTCAAAAACTTTAGATTCTTTGAACACAACCAAAACTTTGCAATTACCTATGTCTCATAAACCGCCTCGAAAAGTGGAACAGAGAGACATCGGACAACGAAAAGTTGTGACTGACGAAAATGTTGAACTGCAGAAATTATTACCGCATAAAAAACATAAAATCAGGCAAAGAAACAAATCTCTAGAGGTAACAAACCTTAAAAAAACCAAAAACCCTTCAAGGAATGGAAATAACTTCGATCAAGTAGAAAAAGAATTTAAGCAAATGAGAAAAATAAATATATCAGACAATGAAAATAAAAACAACGGCCGACAGAGCCATCAACTATACACTGCAGACGCAGAAAATTTATTAAATAAAATAAGTAATCAACAAGAACTGCTCCCTGCAGTTCCGCAAATAAACGATATTTACTATAAAACATTGAAAACTACAGAAACAGATCAAATATTACATGAAAAGTTATCACAAACAGTAGAACCACAAATATTACATACAATTACATCCTCCATTCAAGAGATATACAAAGTAACAATTACATTATTATATACATTGATACACACATTAATACTAATTAATACACCCCACCAAACTAGGGAAAAGGAACAAAAGTTAAATCTAACAAACATTAGTAATTTAAATACAAAAACCATTAGTGTAACTTTAGATCAAGAATTAAGGATACCTTCCAGGACAAAAACGATTATAGAACTTCCTGTAAAATGTGAAGAACCAATGATCTGTTTATCTAAACAAATAGAAGACGGAATATTCTTAGGAAATTGTTTATTGACAACTGGTCAATCTAGTATTAGAGTACCCATAGTAAATACACTTCAGCATGATGTTAAATTAAGATACATTAGCCTAGAGCTCACAAATTTGAATGAATATGAAATAATAAGTCTCGATAACAATCATAAAAAGAACAATTCAGAAACAAAGCTTGTATCATGTTATTACACTAAAACTGACATCGACTATAGAAATACAAGGACAGAAACTTTAAAAACACAACTAAACAAAGATGACACTCTCAACGATGAAGAAAGAAGGGCCATAATGGACCTCTGCACAAAATACAATGACATATTTTTCTTACCTGGAGACACACTAACCCATACTACGACGATGCGACATGAAATACCGGTTAAACAAGACCAGGCACCCATTAACACAAAAATGTACAGGCTACCTGAAAAACAAAGAGGCATAATCAATGAACAGCTCGCCGAGATGCTCGAGAATGATATCGTACAACCAAGCAAAAGCCCTTGGAATTCGCCACTTTTAGTAGTACCCAAAAAAGCAGGACCGGATGGCGAAGTGCGGTGGAGAGTTGTAGTCGATTTTCGTAAATTGAACGAATGTACAGTTGGGGATGCCTTCCCACTACCCCGAATAGAGGATATTCTTGATCAATTAGGTCACGCTAGGTATTTTACTACCCTCGACTTGGCTAGTGGATACCACCAAGTTCTGGTAGATCCAAAAGATAGAGCTAAGACCGCTTTCAGTACGGCTTATGGCCACTATGAGTTTTGGACTCAAAGGAGCCCCCGCTACTTTTCAACGTTTAATGAATTACATTTTAACCGGTCTACAAGGTCTGGAATGTTTCGTTTATTTGGACGACATAGTCGTTTACGGCAAAAATATAGAAGACCATAATAGAAAATTGCAATTAGTATTTGACAGACTGCGGGAACATAACTTAAAACTAAATGTAGACAAATGTCAATTCCTCCGGCGAGAAGTTGTATATTTGGGACATAAGTGTTCCGCAGAGGGAGCACATCCCGACCCTGGAAAAACTAGTTGCGTGCAAAATTTTCCGGTACCTCGGACAGTAAAACAAACACAGTCTTTCCTAGGCCTTGCCAATTATTATAGGAAATTTATACCAGATTTTTCGAGAATTGCTCGGCCGTTGACCAACTTAACACGAAAAGATGTAAAATTCAAGTGGACAGAGAAATGTCAAGACGCTTTTCAAAGAATTAAAGATCTTTTAGTATCCCCTCCTTTACTGATTTACCCTGACTTCAATGAACCGTTTATACTTACGACAGACGCCAGTGATGAAGCTATAGGAGCTGTCCTATCTCAAGGGAAGTTAGGGAAAGACAAACCAATTGCGTACGCTAGCCGTACACTAAACAAAGCTGAACGCAATTATTCCACCAGTGAGAAGGAAATGCTAGCTATAGTATGGGCCACTAAGAATTACAGATGTTATTTACTAGGAAGACAATTTACTGTGTATACAGACCACGAACCTTTAACAGGTAATTTTAGAACAAGAGACCCGACGTCAAGACTTATCAGATTTCATCATAAGCTATCTGAATACGATTGTACACTTAAATATAAACCAGGGAAACGTAACAATAATGCGGACGCATTAAGTAGGATCCCAAGGGACGAGACAGAAAATGAACAAATTAAAACTAAAGAAATACAAAACCCACCATATAGGAATACAACATGTTTAGCAATGACAAGGGCACAACGCGCAAGACAAAACGCTGACACAAACATAGACAAAGACAAAACTAACGCCAAAGAACCAACAGCAGAAATACAAGAAACTAACAATGAAGAGGAAGAACAAACAATCTTAACGCAAAGTAACAATTTAAAAAACGTTAGAGAAAAGATTTCTAACTCAGACGACATACAAACCATACTGAAAGACTATCACGACTCACCGTTCGGTGGGCACCAAGGTGTAATAAACACATACAAACGTATCAGAAAAAAATATAAATGGCCTAATATGTTCAGAGACATCTCAAAATACATACGGCAATGCCCAAAATGCCAAAAAATGAAAGCGAGCCCAGAAGCAAAAATGCCAATGGTAATAACAGATACATGTCAAACACCATTTGATAAAGTTTACTTAGATATAGTAGGACCACTCCAAGAGTCACACATAGGAAATAAGTACATATTAACTTTTCAAGACAATCTCACAAAATTTGTAGATTTTTACCCAATACCCAATCAGGAGGCAGAAACAGTCGCCCATATATTTTACGAGCAAATAATAACGAGGTACAGAATACCTAAGAAATTGGTAACCGACCAGGGAACCAATTTTTTAAGTAAATTATTTAAACAAGTATGTAAGCTTTTAAAGATAGAAAAACTACAGACGACCGCATACCACCCTCAATCAAACGGTGCACTAGAAAGAGCCCACAGACCATTAGTAGAATATTTAAGAACAATCTGCGATGATAACCCTAGATCTTGGGATCAGTACCTAAGAACAGCAGCATTCGTGTATAACAATAGCGTCCATGAAGGCACTAAGTTTACTCCAATGGACTGTCTTTTTGGTTTCACTGCAGACATACCTTCAAATTTAAAACGAGAACCAGAACCGGTGTACGATCACGAGAATTATTACTTTACCTTAAGACACAAACTTCAAAAAATATATACTCTTGCTAGGAAAAATCTCATAAATAGCAAAAAGAATTCAAAGAACTACTACGACCAAGGTATAAAACTGAAGACATTCCATATGGGAGATAAAGTATTAGTAAAAAACGAAAATAGGCAACACAAACTGTCGGAAATATGGACAGGTCCATACACGATAGTGGAAATCATCAACCCCACAAACAGCGTAGTTCTGATAAAGAAAAAACACGTAACAATACACAATAACCGATTAAAATTTTACTACGACTAATAAAACTGTTACAAATCCCAACCCCTTATTTATTTTGATTACAATTAGGTAACATATTCACACAATTAAAATACCTCAACCTTGAAATTATTTAAAGTGTCAATCCAGCAAAAATAATAAAAATATCAAAAGACAATCGCGCATAAATTCTATACGCAAATAGTTATGACAAAACAATAATAAGAATCAAGTATGAATGTATACCGCTTGACCAATTTTTGTACTCCTCATTAAATGCTATCCGTAACGCAAACAAAAAAAAAAAAAAAATTTTGCAATATGATATTGTACACAGTTGGACACCTCAAATTCCTTAAAGAATGTTTTTAATTTTTTTTTTTTGACTTTATGGGTCATATTCTCATATTTCGTATGGCACACGACAATCATACGATGGATTATTTGAATTGCATGGGTTTTTAACAAAAAAAAACCTCATTTCGGCTAAGCCGGAAATAGACGAATTTAAAGAAAATCTATTCAAAGAAGTAAAAAGGTACCCCCAATTCCGCTACATTCCATCGTCTTTCCAAATATAAAAAATAACAATACACAAAAAAAAAAAAAAACAAAATGACAAATAAAAAAAGTGAAAAGAGGGTGATAAAGAACCCCAAATTTAATAAAAATAAAAGAGGGAAATACAGAGCCCCAAATTTTAATGAAAAGAGGGTGATAAAGAACCCCAAATTAAATAAAAGAGGGAGATAGAGAGCCCCAAATAAACTGAAAGAGGGCAAGCAACAAAAAAAAAAAAAAAAAAAAAAAAAAAAAAAAACAAAATCAAAATCAAAACAAAACAAACAAACAAAGCCCCAAACAAAAATATCCAGACGCACATACATAAATAAATACAACTAACATAGATATTCATACATACATACACACACAAAAATATAAAAACATACACACATAAAAACACTAATACTCTAAATATTCATACTTGAAGACACATAAACCGTAAAATTAAATTAAAAAAAAAAAAAAAAAAAAAACTACATATTTAACAAAAAAAAAAAAAATGTTTGCCACTGACAATTTAAGAATACGAACGCATAAATAAATTTCAAAAAAAAAAACAAAAATGTAAATGATAATTACTTAACAACCAATTTACCTTAGTTTTCAATATTGAATATAAAAGATTCTGTATTTAAAATATTACAAAAAAAAAAAAAAAAAAAAAACACAGTAATGTAATTAATTACTACTTAACAATCAAATATTTATTAGTAAGGTTAAATAAAAAGGTTAATTCAAAAAAAAAAAAAAATAATATAGAAACAAACATATACATTGGAAAAACTATACAAAAAACCATTAAGTTCCATTAAATTTTATATACATAATTTTTAGTTAACTGCATAAAATACCGTATTTCTAATTGGTGTTTATAAATAGAATTAATTTAACTCTTAAAATTAGAGAAAACAGATTCTTAATATCCTAGAAAACAACTATTTTTATTAATTAAATATGTAATTTTGTATAGTAAACAAGCCATTTGTTCTACACACTCATTCCATTAATCAACGTCAACACCAGCGAACAAATCTACGAAGAAGTCAGCAAAGAACTCAACCCAAGACAAAAACAAAAGAGGAAAGCACGTTTCAAAATAGATACATACCGGAAGAAGCATTAAGTGACCCAAAGAACAAAACAGCGGGAAAGGAGCTTAAACAGATCATCAAGAGTAAAGATCGATACAAAAAAAAAAAGAAAAGAGAAATAGATGCAACCGAACTAAGAAGGAAGGTTGATCCACTGCCATACCAAACGCAATTTTTGTCTCTTCCAAACAAAAATGTGCACTTTTTCGAAGGGGGGAGGTGTTGTGTGATAGGTTAACACACTATAATAAAGTGTTAACTCTCACATAACTAGAAACAAGAACCATGACCATACCCAAAACAAACCGCATAAGAAACCAACAAAACGATATTATTATCAAATTAATATCAAGGTCATATTATACAAACAACCTCAAATTCAAACCAAGAGGAGTAAACAATTCGATTTGTCGTACTCAGCAAAATGGTACGCGATCGTTTTGTTTACAAAACAAATGCACATGGGTAATGCGAATGACCAACCACGAGTAGAACTCAAAACAATCAACTGGGCCAACAAAAGGTGCAACATCAACAGCAACATACACAAGTGACAACGACCAACCGATGTATGGTTGAGGTGTAGAAACTAGGGCTAATTGTGAAATGCTCATATAGCATTTCAATGAGGAAAAGAATTTAATTTATTTAGAGTTAATTGTGAAATGCTCATATAGCATTTCAATGAGGAAAAGAATTTAATTTATTTAGAGTTAATTGTGAAACAGACAAAATTAAATGAAATGTGAAATGCTCATCTAGCATTTTAATATTGCGTAACTTTGTAATTGGTAGGGACGTAGAATAAGAACCTAGATTTAAGGTATAAATAGTAAACGAAAAATTTAAATAAAGAATCATTAATCCATAAACTATAAACCGGCTCTACTCGTCTACTAGTTCCATTTTTTTCAACAGCGAAGTTCCGCAGCTGACAAGGTATAAATTAATTAATTTACTTTACATTTTCAGATTTACACCCAGGGGTTCCTCGAACCCCCAAGTAGGCCTCATGGCCATAACTAAAGGTGTTGGCTGCCAGGGCCTGATAAAGAAACTGGAATTTTAATCGCGTAGGTAGGAATACCATCACACCCCCTGATCTAAACCTCGGCTCATACGTAGTATGAGCTCCTCTCCATCTTTTTATCCCAAGGTTTCACCGAGCGCCTCCACAACATTCGCTTGTTTGCCTTTTAGTAATTGAGTTAGCGGCCAACAACCTGCCGACAGAAAAAATATTATACAACATTTGGCGCAGCCGGTAGGAGCCGGTTCTTGTTTCTAGTTATGTGAGAGTTAACACTTTATTATAGTGTGTTAACCTATCACACAACACGGATATCTGCGGATCCGCACGGATCCAGTCACCCCCGCAAGACCTAATTGCTCAGCAACGCCGAACATCCTAAGGGGGTTGTGCGGCCCGAACGAGCTCTGAACGAGAAGTGGAACCCCAAAAAGACGCGGGGTCACGTGAGTCTTTCAAGAAAAGAATCTAAAGCTAGTGAAAACTTAAATCTATTCGAAAAAGTTAAAATTAATAAAACCTGAAAAAAAAGAACTAACAACTATCCTAAAGTTAAACTCCTCAAAGCTAGCAAAACTTAAATCTATTTTCAAGAATAATTTACTTCAAGCGAGTAAAACTTAAACCTATTTCCAAGATTAAATTACCTAAAGCTTGAAAAAAAAATATCTGCTTCCAAGAATAATTTACTTAAAGCTAGTAAAACTTAAACCTATTTCCAAGATTAAATAACCTAAAGCTAGAAAAAAAAAACATATCTATTTACAAGAATAATTCATTTAAAGCTAGTAAAACTTTAATTTATTTCCATGAATAATTAACTTACTGCTAGTAAAACTTAAATCCATTTCCAAGATTAATTTACTTAAGGCTAGTAAAAACTTAAATCTGATTAAAAGTAAAATTATATACAGTTATAAAAAAAAAAAAATTAAATCTATTTGAAAAGCAAAACTACCTAAAGCTATAAAAAGGCCAAACTTAAATCTATTCGAAAGATAGAACTTCTGTAAACAAAGAAAAAAAAAAAGATAATTCTTACCTAGTACTAACATTTTGTAAGTGAAGAGATCTAGTTCCCCAGGTCGGTAATTGTTTCCAATCGGTTCTACCTTATTTATTAAAACTAAATCTACCTCCAAAGAGCTCATTGCAGGTAGGGAATTTCGTAAACCGTAATCGTAGTCTTCGCCCGAGTACCACAAAGGGTACTTTAGAAAAGTCGTGTTAAAACCTGGTAGTTAACGGTTCGCGGTCACCTTATCGTTTTTTTTTTTTTATCAAAAACAGAAAAAAAAGATAAATAATAAATTATATTTTGATCTTTCCTTTAGCTTAATATTTGTATTTCGAAAAAAAGAAGAAACAAAATTACAAGAACGAAATTTAATGTTACCTAATATTTTTGGTGGGATTGGTCCACCCTTGTATCTATTATGATTGTTATCGATTTCGTTTGGATAATTTGTGGTAAATCATTTTTATTTCCATGGTAGATTTATATTATAATAAAACTTCTGTCAACTCATTTGATATTAAACTTTTGTGTTTGTTTTGATTTCGGCAGAAATCATGCCTTTTTGAAGAACATTTTCCAGGGGTGTGTAAGGCAGGCAAATAAGTTCGGTGGAAATGGAGCGACCCTGGACGATATATACTTGTCAAAAGTTGGGGAAGTTCAATTTTAGCCAACGAACTTCCAGGTTGGGTGGGTTATGGCTACGCTGCCTCGACACCAGCAGCGCCCTAGTGTGGTGAAGTGTCCGTCTGATAGTTTTGTTTTCAGGCCTGATATGTGTTTTATTGGGAGGTGAGGTCTAGTTCGGGGGCAAGATCCGCACCCATTCCGGCGAGCTAGTGCCGTGCATAGCAAGCAGGCCGCGTTCCCGAACTAGGCATTCCAGTCCGTTCCTTTTCCGGTCCGTTTTCTTCCTATTCCCTTATTCCTACCCTAGCCTCATACCTACCATCCTTCCTCACATCCTCTTGCCTTACAACAAGCCACAAAACTCAATTTGGCACATGTTTCAGTACATAGACCCACGATCGCAATGTCAATGGATCGATCTTTTACAACTGATTGAAGTTGCAGTATGCTATGGCCTCATCGGGCAAGAGATACTGGCGTCTGGTTGTTATAACAATATTTTGTGGAACCTCCTCATCAGTTGCTGCTTTGTTGATTGTCTGCGTGGTGGACAATCCGTTCTGCACAACAACTCCATTCAGTGATGTTTTTAGATATTTAGATACTTATGGACCTTTTTAAGGCATAAGTTAGCGTGTGTCGCTGCAATTGCCTTAAGGAATTCTTGTGTCACAGGATAAAGCATTGAATTATGAGGATGAACTGATGGCAAACGATTCTTTTTCAGCTGTTCAGCAAGAATGCTGACCAGTTTCTTCATGCGTGCCTCATAGTCTGTCCAGTCGTATACAATCTGCACACAGAATTTTACTTTCCACTTTAATTTTGTTTTCACAGTAAAATACTTACGTCAAATTTGTTTTTGTGAATGGCAGACGTCAAAGTGTTGAGTTACTTACATACTTTTCATCTTCAATTGGAGTCAGAAAATCTGTTATACTTTATGTGGAATACACTATCCAGTGTATTTTAGAGATCAGTGGTTGCTCCACACAGTTTTGAGCCTCTTTTTTTTGTTGCTATGACTGTATTCGGTGCGGCCGGAGTCAATGGTCGCGTTCGGGTGCCAATCCGATAGGCTATCCAAGATACCTTAGTATCCGATGTTTTCGAACGACCAAAACCAGATAGGTTACATTTGCTTTCAAAGGACATGGCAGCTAATTAAAGGGAAGGGAGTCTGGATTGGGAAAGCAATGAGGCAGGGGCACAACCTGCAAACACCAATTTTTAAAAAAAAAAAAAAAACAGCAATAAGCAAAATAATTTTAATTATTTTTTTCTCACCCTAGGATGGATACCTTTTGTGGGCGAGGGATTTCACCTGGATTCAAACAGGAGATGCGTACACGCTCCAGCAACTGAAACGCTAGTTCCCATTGAGCTAGATGAAACACCGTAATCCCGTTAAAACGGGTCTCCAGGCGGTACCATTTACCGCCAAGCAACTGTACAGCCACTGGACTACGGCTGAAACCTTAACCCCGTTAACACGGGCCCACAGGTGGTTCCAATTACCGCCTAGCAACTGTAACAATAATTAACTTCACACTTCCTGGTTGGGATCCCTTGGGGAGGGGGGCTCCTTTCTTGGAAACAGAAGAATTTTTGTCCAGCAACAATTTAGTTCCAAAGCATCTTGCCAGAACATAAATAAAAATTGATTCATCCGTTCCCTCTAAAACGGACACTGACTTCTAGGAGACAAATCTACCGGCTAGTAACAAACCTTGATCCCGTTAAAACGGGCCACCAGGCGGTACCATTTACCGCCTAGTAACCGTACCAGCCACTGGACTTTGGCTGAAACCACACCAAATTCACCGATTTATCGCACAGAACCGGCAATTAAGGGCACCACGTACCGCCCAGCAACTGTATTGCCCATTGGACTACGGCCAACACCAGCAACAAAAGAAATCCAGTTAACACATGAACACCGCATGGACATCAGTGTTTTATCAGTGCAATCTCTTTTTTATTTTATAAAAAAAAAATTCATTAGCCTACAATCAAAGTGATACCGTTCTTTTTTCTATTTTGCCGTTAACAGTTCATTTACGTCAAGTAAGAAAAGAAAATTGTTTGTCTGTATGTAAAAACTGAAAGTGTATTCAAGCCTATCTTTGTTTCACAACAAATGTAAAGAGCCTTCCTGCTCTATAAGACACATAGCAATACGTGAACATCTTAACATAAAGCGCAGTCGCTCTATAACAAGAAATATTATCCCAGGCGTATTTTAGTTTGTAAGGTATTTTATTGTATATATGTTTTAATGACCATTCGCGTCATAAGTAACTATGCTATGCTTATGAGCTAAAGCAGATCAACCATATATGTAATTTATATAAAAAATGACAGCCACGAAGTTTTCCATAAAAACACAAACGAAAAAGAAGGCAATACATTATAGCCGCTTTATTACATCCTAAGCTATCGTTAGAATAAGACAAACATGTAACACGAAACTAAAAAGACTCAATAAAATTCAATTCAATAATTAAAGGGAAAACTATTGAGTTTTTATCGCGACGATTTGACCACCGCGAAGTCAGCCGACCGACTTTCGATTTTCAAAAAAAAAATGCCAGGCGATGTATTTCTAATTGCTCATTACATATATGTAATAAAATAATTGCTCACTCAATCAGTTTTTTTTTTTTTTAAATATAAACAAATTGCACTTTGTATGAGGATTTCAAACGCCCATATCTTTGTAACCGAGTCGAAATTCAAAATGCTCACAGGATAAAATAATTGCTCACCTTCCAATTTTAATTGCTCAGCCCTTATTTTTTTATCCGAACCTCTAATTAATTAATTAATAAATAATTAAAATTTTTGGTAGAGGTATAAGATTCAAATCAGAGAGTAATATTGAAAATGCATCGCCTCGACATAAAGAGGTAGCGTAGCTTATTGGATGAGTTGGCGGCATAGATCCTTGCTTTGAATGTAAATTCACTGATTAGGACCGAACGTAGAGCTAATCTTTTCCAATTGTTGAAAGACCAAAGTCCAGATGTGTTTATGGCTAGCGAAACTAAGCTAAACCAGAAACATAAATTGACTAACAACAACTACAATATCGTTAGAAGAGATCGGCCCAACTCCACTCAAGGGGGTGGTGTCGCAATCTTCATACGAAAAGGCATTGATTATAGGGTAATATAATTATAATAGTGATGTTCGAAGATTTCAGTTGCTTGAGCCGTGCATCGTATGCATTCCTCTTCAACAGGGGAAGCGAATGTATGTGATCTCGGCTTACGCACCGGAATCACCTCTGCCAACTAATTTTATAACAGAGCTCGAAAAACTTTTCGATTGTCTTCGATTGAACTCGGAAGATAACTACTATCTGATGGCCGGTGATTTGAATGCCAAACACACAGATTGGGGAAATCAAATACAAAATCCTAGAGGTAGTCATCTGTATAATTGGATGAGTCAATTCAGCGTTGAGTATGGGGTTGACCTGCTGGCTACAGATAGGCCATCGTTTCCAAGAAGCGGTGCCTTTCTGGATCTATTGCTGATAGACTCAAGACTGACAATTACTGACACTGTGGGTCAACAACGAAGGAACTGTTTACGCACCATCGAGTTCGATAGTGATCACTGCGGACTCGCTGCCGTAATACAGCTGCCGAACGAGCTTGTGGAGTTGGAGGAGTATGTACCTGTGCATACTTACAATTACAGTAAGATGCGCTGGCCACGCTTCACCAGCGCCATAGCAAGCGAGATTCTGTCGCATAATATATCCCCACCAAACGACAGGAACCTTACAAATACTGAAATCGACCAATACTTGCAACAAATGGACGATACAATCCAACGAACAATGGAAAGAACAATACCAAAATACAAAGGACGTGACGCAACTGACATATACCGTAACGCGACCATTGACGCAACGTGGACTTCTGACAAGACTAAAACGCTTGTTCCGAAGGTTTACTGACCCACATGATCTGGAGATTAGGACACTGAAGTCGTCTATCAAAAACATCAACCAATTGATCAAGGAGAACTATCGGTTGTCCATTAATTTGTATTGGGACAACAAAATTCGGGCCGTTAGTTCTAGCGACCCGAGGATGTTTCCACAAATTAACAAGATATTTAGAAGAAACGATCAAAACGACCTTCCGTGTCTTAAGCTCCAGAGGACGACAGAGAACAGAGACGTACTTCTGACGGCAGGCATAGATCCAGAGGAAGCCGTCTTGGACGATGACCTCTTTATCATCGAAGATCCTCGTGAGAAAGTGGAGGCTGTGGGGGCTGCTTTCCAGCAAGTGTACAAGATTAATGCAAGCATTCGCCCGAACCATGACATGGAAAACAGGGCCCTGCTTCACCACTTCTACCTTCGTAATGATATTACGCAATGGCGATCGGAGAATCCCGGTTTTACTGGGTTCAATGAAGAACACTTGGCAAACGCCATCATCGCCGAGCGAAACGGGCCAAGTTCCCTGTTAATTTCGAAGGTCGAGCTCCAACTTATCTTCGACTCATTAAAGAAAAAGAAGTCAGCAGGAGTCGATGGTATATCCAACGTTGTACTACGACATCTACCTCGGGAAGCAGTAGACATTTACACCACACTGTTTAACAACGCTCTGAATAATGCATATTATCCAGTGCGGTGGAAGACAGCCGTGGTACATCCTCTCCCGAAAAAGGGAAAGGACAACTCCAATCCGGCGAATCTCCGGTCGATAAGTCTTCTTCCGAGTATCAGCAAGGTATTCGAAAAAGTCATCAATAGAGCTCTGTTTAAGTGGGCAGAGGACAACAATATCATACCGGAAAATCAGTTCGGATTTAAGGCGAGACATGACACCATTCATGCCGCGTCTAAACTCGTTTCTGATATTCAATGGAACAAATCCAAAAAGCAGTGTACGGGTGCCTGTCTGGTTGATTTGGAGAAGGCTTTCGACACCGTATGGCTAGAAGGTCTTTATCTAAAGCTGACCAGGCTTGGCATAAGTAAACCGCTATTGTATATGCTTTATGACATGCTCAATGGTAGAAAGTTTGTTGTCAAAAGTGGCAATGTAACTTCTACCGCAACATTCAATATTAAAAATGGTCTTCAACAGGGAGCGGTGAACTCGCCGATTCTATTCAGCATTTACACCAGCGATCTGATAGGTAGTTTAACTCAGGCAATTGCGTATGGCGATGATCTAATTGCGTACAGAACAGCCCCAAAAGTTGAGGTCATCAGAATTCTTTTGCAGCGTGACTTCGACAAGATTCAGCAATATTGCGATGACTGGAAGTTGAAAATCAACTTTCAGAAATCAGAAACTATTCTGTTTAGGACTCCGTTGCATGGAGCCACAAGGGATACGAGAAAGAACTGGCGCAAGCTGGTGATCGTGGGGCCAAATGGACATCCACTGGCGAGTAAAAGTGTAGTAAAGTACCTTGGCATCTGGTTGGATCAGTATTTGTATTTCGACAGACATAAAAGTGCTGCTCTGGCCAGGGATAGGGGAGCTTTTGCCCTGACGAAACGGTTGTTTTATAGCAGCCGGCTTGACACCAGGGTGAAGGTGATTTGCTACATGGCCCTCATCCGGCCGATGATTGCCTATGGATGCCGGTTTGGTTCAACGTTGCCCCATCTCAAATGGAAAAGATTCGGGTGTTTGAGAGACAGTGCCTTAGACGCTGCCTTGGATTACACAGAACACCAGAGTCGGAGCACACACGATTTTATTCCAACCAGGTTCTATACAACGGGGCCAACATAAACAGAATAGATAATTTTTTGTTTAAGCTGATTCGGGGTCACATTGCAAGAGCGATGTCTTCAACCAACAGCTTAATTTTTGGGGCTTACTACCCTAACGACGATTATTATGAGAGTGTACGTCTAAGCGGCTTTATTCCGGCCGATGAGTTCCTCTATTTAGACAGTCGAGGCCTGGTCCAGGATAGAGCGGCGATCCCGCTAATCTACCACGTCGGCCGTAGAACTGTAGATAGGCGACTCCTTTACAACCGAGACATCCTCGCACAAGGCGGAGCTGAGTACCTTCGGTTCAGTAGGACTGTGTCCGATCGGGACCGAAAAGATAGGGAAAAGCAGGAGAACCAGTTCTGGTGGTTGAAAAATGATATTTAAAGTTGACTAAGCTTTCTTGTCTTGGCCGACTTACATAGGTTTAGGTGTATTAGTTTTAAGTAGGGACAGTCAGGGTGGCACAAAAAAAAAACACACAAAAAAAAACACACAAAAAATACAAAAAAAAATATACAAATTGAAAAACTTTACAAAAAAATAATAAAACAAAAAATGCTTGCTGTGGCTGTTCTAGTTTTTAAGTAGTTTTAAGTAGTTCTAAGTAGTTTAAGTAGCTTTAAATAGTTTTAATTAGCTTTATTATAGTTTTATGTAGTTTGTAAGTTTTATATAAAATATTTAAAAAAAAAACGATCAGAAAACCGAGTTTTTTTTACCAATTCTTCTCGGCAAAAAATAAAAACCGATATGAATTTTAGTATAAATATAGTTTTTAGGCCGAAAGGCATTATAGGTATTAAGTAATCATAGTTTAACTTAGAGCGCCCGCATGGGGCCAGTAAGTTAGTTGTAAGTTATTGAGTTAGTTAAAAGATTAATGGAAAATAAAAATGAATTGCAAAAAAAAAAAAAAAAAAAGTTGGCGGCTGGGAAGCGAACATACACAGGTTCGAATGCGGCTTGTGAATTTTTTTTTTTTTTTAATAATTTTTTTATGTTGTACGTGCACTAAAATTGTAATCGTAATTGTCTCAGTATCAAAGACGAATTTTGAAATGCTTATAATTTTAAAAATTAAATCATTTTAGAATATAAAAATAATGCCAAGCGATGTATTTTTAATTGCTCATTACACATATGCAATAAAATAATTGCTCACTCCCTCGGTTTTTTTTTTAATATAAGCAAATTGCACTTGTATGGGAATTTCAAACGCCCAAATCTTTGTAACCGAGTCGAATTTCAAAATGCTTACAGGCTAAAATAATTGCTCACCTTCGAATTTAAATTGCTCAGCCCATATTTTAATTTCTACACCATCCATTAATTAATAAATTAATAATTAAAATTTTCGGTAAAGGTATAAGATATAAAACGGAAACTAATATTACACATTAACCGCATCCACTTATAAGGACCGTAGCTTGTTGGATGAGTTGGCAGTAAGTTAGTTGTAAGTTATTGATAAGTAGGCTAGTTTTGATGATTTTTTGTCTAGCTTTAAGTTAGTTATAAGTAAAATAAAAATTTAAATAAATTAAAAAAAAATAAAAAAAAAAGTTGCCGGCTGGAAAGCAAATACATATAGGTAAGCCAGTTCGAATCCCGCAATTTGCACTTTTTTTTTTTTTGTCAAACCATACTTATTTTTATGTTGTAATTGCATTAAAATGGTAAAATCTCAGCATTTTTAAATTTAGCTCATTTCATAATTATACATAAAAAGTGCACATAATGTACATGCTCTGAAACCAAAATGAATTTTGAACTTGTCGTAATTTTTAAATTTAGTTCAATTCATTATTTAATTTGCTCAACCCAAATGAAATTTGTTCACTTCTAATTAATTAGTAATTCAACCACCGAACAATTACTAAAATCATATACAAAAGTGCACATACATGTCTGAATAAAATGAAGATTTCTTAGTAACCAAATTGAATTTTGAAAAAAAAAGCTTTAAAAAGTTGCCATTTTACTGAGAATTTAGTGATCTATCTACAATCTTTCTTTTCCCTATTTCCCACCTTTAAAAACCATTCACTCACAATACTTCATTCTGAATCCTCGAATATTGTCATGGCACGCGTCATTACACGTCAAAGTGAAATTACAGTGAATTTCGTTAAAGTCGTGCTTTTGTGAACACGACTCCGGGAGTAAAATAAGTTTTAATAATCACGTGCGTGTCAACGCGCGTCCGGACGCGCGTCTGTTGTGTCCCACTTTGTAGTGTAAGTGCTGCCTACAGCTGAAATAAGTACCCCGTTTATATGTAGGATCGAGAGTTCGAGTTGGATTAGGGTCGGATTTTCGACCCAGGTTTTTCTTTCGAGCTCTCGATTTGAAGTTGAGTTGAAATGGTAGCCGTGTTTTTCTTGCAAGTCCATATGGATTTGTCGAAAAAAACGACATCGGGACTAATAGTTTTACACGTAAATACAACAACAACTTAAATCCATATAGACTTAGCTAAGTCCAGATAATTATCGGGACTTACGTACTGTCCCGATGTCGTTTTTTTCGACAAATCCATATGGACTTGCAAAAAAACACGCCTGGTGTTGTGATTATTGCAGAATCGGCGCCATCAACAGGTAGGTTCCCTTCAATTCCAATTCACACATTCTTTGTTACTACTTGCATCCTGTTTTTTTTCGATACCTTTTTACAGTTCCTGTTGATCCTGAAAACTTGAAATTTAAGTTTTCAGTTCCAAATACAAAAAATAATCAAATGACCGGATTTTTAACACTTCCAAGAGCATGGAAATATTTTCCAACCAGGGACTTTTTTTGTTGTTGTTTTTAGATGTCAAATAGAAAGAGAAAAGACAAAGACAAATCTTGGAAGACCTCTATTGAAGAAGTATCATCTCAATGCACTCTTTACTCCACTTGATTATGATGAATATCATTGACTTATTATATATGGACTGCTAGCTGGTTGTCAATTCCATACATAACCTGCGGAGATGATGGTTCCAGTTCTCAAAGCGAAATCAGCGACAAGTTCGGGCCTACCGACAATAATAAATACTATTTTTAACGCCATCTGTTACATGCTTCGCCTTAGAATGAAATTTCATTCGTAGAAGGTAAGGCCATCTATAGTCATAGGAAGTCACCAAACGGCGTAGTGTTGGGGGAGCACTGAAAAAAATCCTTTTTCGATTTATTTTATAAAACCTTTGATTTTAGAGTCATATTCGAAATAAAAGATTTTTCAATGAAATTTATTTTCTCCATTTCAAGAGATGTAGTGAAGGAAGATATTTTTAAAACATTATTTCAAGGAAAAATTCGTACAATCGTATTTATAAACGCCGTCTTACTTTAGACGGCCGTCCAAATTATAAAAAACATTTTTAATGTCTGAAGTTTTCTAACTTTTTACCTACCTTAACTACCTTAAGACAATGGAATCTATTGTCTAAACCTGCAATATTGCAATATTTTTTGTATATATCAAATAAAATATTTTCCAACTATTGCGAAATAATTATTTATACTGTCTAACTAGTCAAAAATCTAATAAATACGACTCGCCCACTAGGCGACTTCCGAGCAGCTTTTTAGATATCTTATTTTTCTTGAAAACGTTCGTATTTTTTTTAATTATAACTTATTCATAGGTTCATTCCTTTATTTTAAAATTCTGATTTTTGTGCATTTCAGTCCAAAGTTCATAAAAAAACAATAAAATTGTACAAAAATGCCCAAAAATTTGGAGTAAAGGAACGAACCTTACTTTTAATTTATCAGTAAAATTTATCTTAACCGAAATTGTAGAGGATTAGAATTCCCTATAAAAACGCGCTTAAACTGTGTACTTACAACTACTAGGCGTTTTTTTTTGCAAGTCCATGTGGATTTGTCGAAAAAACAACATCGGAACTAATTGTTTTACACGTAAATACAACAACAACTTAAATCTATATGGACTTAGCTAAATCCAGATAATTATCGGGACTTACGTATTGTAAGTAAGAAGTCCCGATGTCGTTTTTTCGACAAATCCATATGGACTTGCAAAAAAACGCCTAATAAATATATTAAATATTCTTAGCAAAAAGTGTAAAGCAAAATACTACCTCTACTCATTTACTTTTCAAATCTGCCAGTTTCCACTAATTTTATTTTATTTTATGAACTTCGACATGACTAAAATTTGTATGAATTAACAGTTTTGAAAATTAACCGAGAAGTTGTTTGTAAAAAAAAGGAAATTTTCGGATTTGGTTAAGGGATTTTTTTTTTCAAATAACCCTTAGCACTGGTTTGACATTTATTGTTTGTTTTTATTTTGCAATTCAGTTTCAGAATTCTTCTCGATGATGTTTGTTTATTAGTTTGTTGTTATTAATTATTATGAAAGCAAAGTTGAATCATTGCGAAACTAATTAACAATAGCAACCAATGAAATCAACAAACAGCGGTAATGGTTATCGATTTAAGTGAAAGAAAATTTTATTTGCTCCTAGACAAGAAGTGAACAATCTCAGTCACGTTCAGCGTCACACAACGTGAAGGATGTCGGAAAGACAGAATGCATGTATTGAAGAAATTATAATATACAATCAGGGCTACCTTCGTGGGTCGTGGCTCTAAAGAGCCAATTCGGCTCTTTTTTCCAGGTGTGGCTCTTTGGCTCCACTTTTCTAAAATCATCCAATATTGTCTCTTTTTGAGATATTCGTCGCTCTTTTTACCCTTTTTCAGAATAATATATCTACTTAAATTTCCTTTTTCATAATTTTTCGATTTTCCTCTAAGTAATAACTCTTTGTGAAAAATTGTTTGAAATTTTTCCTCTGAGTAAAAATTCTTTAAAATCTGAACGCGTTCATTTTCATTAAAAAAATCAATTTCTTACTTTTTAGCTATTCGCCTAAATATTTCCCGAACGTAGCAAAGAGAAAGAACGAGATGCAACTGCCATATTTCGGATTCAATTTTCAAATGGTTCAGCTTAGGGTTGCTTAAACATCGATAGTCGGCGCTTTCGATAGTATCGATAATTTTAAGATAAAACTATCGATAGTATAAATAATATTTTTTCTTTCAAAAGCCCTAGCCGTTGGTTTGTAATTTATCCATACGAATTCGAACCTGTGCCTACGTTCTGTGACTCTTGCATCGAAAAAAACAGTCGAGAAAAGATGAAAATTGAAACAAATCACATGAGTTTTGTTCCGTTTTTCAAAGTTTCTCGGCCCATTTTATCGATGCGAGAGTTACAGAACGTTAGCACTGAATTTAATTAAACTTACCACGTAGAACAAAAACAACAGGTGATACCACTTTCTACAGTGCCTACGTTCTGTAACTCTCGCATCGAAACATTTTGTCGAGAAACGATGAAAAGTGAAACAAACCATATGAGTTTTGTTCCATTTTTCAACGTTTCTCGACCAATTTTATCGATGCAAGAGTTACACGTTGACTCATGACTCTTTTTGAAATTAAACGAGTTGGAAGGTGAGATCCGATCTCTTTTATCACTCCCACTCATTAAATTTCGAAAAGAGTCATGACTCTTGAGTGTAATAGCTGATATTGCAGTTTCTGTATCTTTTATCTCGTATGAATGTATAACCGCCATATTACTCACTAGATACATCCAGATTAAAGCTTAAATCCAGGTGTATTTACATTGAATTTGTATGCTTTACATGTGGATTTAAATTTTTAATCTGGATGAATCGAGTGAATAATATGGCCGTAAGTGTTAGTGTGTTTTTTTAGTTTATGTTGCTTATTATGGGTTAAACCACTAATAAAGATGTGGGGCGAAAAACTATCGATAGTATTTTTAAAACTATCAATACATTCGATAGTTTTTCACTATCGATACTATCGATAGACTATCGATGTTTAAGCAACCCTAGTTCAGCTGTTGTATTTATTTTGTTTACAACTGTTTTTTTTTGCAAGTGTTTGTTATTTTTTCATTTCAATGTTGAAAAAGATATTTTTTGGATCTTTAAAATTAATTTGAATATTTTTTTTGACAACTCGATATTTCAAAAACGAAAGAATTTTTCAACATTATCTAAAAGATTTTAGACAAAAATTATTCTTATAATCAAAAATAACGGTGCCTCCCATACAAATGCTTAAAAAACCCTTAAAGAATATTCTTTTTAGCTAAATAACGACTCCTTCGATTTCGATAAATTTTTGTTTGTATCAAAATTAGTAGGGTCTAGCATTTAAAATTATTAAATTTTACATTGAACTATTATTAAAAGACCTATGTATATGTATCATAGGACGGTTTTTTTGATTTCCCATTTTCTCATTATCTGACTTATCGATTAAAACTAAATTTTGTATACACAAGCTTGAAATAAATTTAAACAATATTGCATATCAAAATTTTCCAAAAAATTATTTTTGGATTTTAAAACATTCAAAACGGCTGGAAGATTTTTTTGTAGAATTAAATTTTTAACTTTACATTAATAAATACTTAAAATTGGCCTACCAATTTTTTTCTTAAAAATGTTAATTTATTTTATTTATTTTTAAAACCGTTGCTACGATTTTAAAATTTTTTTCTCATAAATTAGGATTTATTTTATATAAGAAATCAGACGGTGTACATCGCGTTGGGTTAAAAAGTTTCAGAAGTATTTTAATCAATTTCTTTCTAATTTTGTTGATTTAAAACAATCTTCCAGTTTAAATAATATAATTTCCTTGCATGCATATTGCATATGTGCAACACGGGGCTATATTGCTAATTTTTATAAACTCACATAATACTGCCTGCAACTCAACTAAGTTTTGGCAAATGTATAAAATATAGGCTCCCATAACTATTTTATTTCAGACTTTAGAATCACAGTGTGATCGCACGTTGCACATAAGAGCAAGTTCGTGCGGCTCAGTCGCGCATATTTTTTATTTTGGGGACGTTTTCAGCGTTGGCTCTTTTTTTCTTGAAATAATCTTTTTATTGGCTCTTTCTCAAAATCTGGAAAGGTAGCCCTGTTTACAATTCGTAGTTCATTTGGGTGAGGTATTTTTCAGATAAAAATATTATTATAAATACTATCTGCACTATCGACGGAAGGTAAAGGTTGGAATTAAAGTTTCAATTTTGGTATTAATGACATCTCAAAAAATAACTAGTTTCCTCTGTAAAATTTGTGTTCAACGAAAGCACTTGACTACATAAATGTAGTCCCTTGTATCTGCTGAACGTACCCAATGAAAAATGAAATCAGATGGAAAAAAATCCTTCAAAAAAATCCCCGATACAAATGTCAAACAGTAGTATCTGTGTTTCCGATAGGACTGAACTCGGCGCTTGTGACGCATAGCTTAAAGTGGCGTCAACGTGAAGTTGGCTCCTGGCAGTCCATATATAATAAGTCAATGATGAATATATCGCAGTTTTCTGTAAAAGATAAAATAATTTCCAGAGATCAAAAGAAATGAGAACCAGTCGTCTTAAAGAACGTTACAAAAAGGGAGGAGTGTTTTTATTTAAATTTCAATTATGCCAAATTAGTTTTTAACAATAATGATGCCAAATCAAAATCCCCACTAAAAACTTATTTAATTAACAAACCAATTAATTTAATAAAATTTTGAATCATAGGAGATGATAAAGGCTTCGTTAATATATCTGCTGCCATTTCTTCGGAGCGAACTGATTTCAGCTGGATCTGTTTTTCTGCCACCATGTCTCGGACGAAATGATGTCGGATGTCGATATGTTTCGTGCGTGGACGATAACATTCATTCGATGCAAGATGAATGGCACGTTGACTGTCACAAAAAATTTTCATAGATGATTCAACTCCAGTCAACTCCTTCTGAATTCCTTTCAGCCAAATAGCTTCTTGTACAGCCACCCCAATTGAGATGTACTCTGCCTCGGCTGTAGACAGTGCAACGGTTGCCTGTTTTCGTGATCCCCAGGATATTGCTCCTCCTTGAGCCAGGAACACGTATCCACTTACAGATTTCCTTTCATCTAAATCATTGGCGTAGTCGGAATCACAAAATCCTACAACTTCTGAATTTCCATTTCGATTATATGAAAGTTTCAGGTTCAAAGTTCCCTTCAAGTATCTCAAAATTCTCTTTGCTGCCAACCAGTGAAGTCGACCTGGATTATTATTAAACTTACTTAAAAAATTTACGGCGAAGCAAATATCTGGACAACTGATTTGAGCCGCAAAAAGCAAACTTCCAATTAACTCTTGATAGGGTACATTTGACATTTCAAGTTTTTCTTTTTCAGATTTGGGACAATTATCCTTGCTTAACTTTACATTAACATCCATAGGACTTGATACTGGATTACAACTATTCATGCCAAATCGATTTAATAACTTCAGAATATATTGTTCTTGATTTATATCTAAGATTCCATTCTTTCTATCATAGCTTATGTTCATACCCAAAAACGAACTTACTTGTGGTATCTCTTTCATATGAAATTCTGACTTTAAATAAGACTTCAATTTATCTGATACTTTCATGTCTTTTGAAAAAATTAATAAGTCATCTACATAGACTGCCAAATATAAAAGCGACTCAGTATTTGTATTATTATAATAAATACATGGATCATATCGTGATTGTTTTAAATTAAATGCTTTTAAAGCCTTGCTTAACTTAAGGTTCCATGTCCTTGAAGACTGTTTGAGTCCATAAATGGACTTTTTTAACTTCAAAATTTTGTTCATAGGTATTTCTAAACCTTTAGGTGGAGTAATATAAACATCTTCCAATAACTCACCTTGTAAAAAAGCGGTGACCGCATCAAGCTGCTCGATGTGAAGACTCATCTTTGTTGCAAGTGACAATAGATATCTTAATGAGCTGTATCTAATTACCGGTGAATATACGTCGTCAAAGTCGATGCCTTTCCGTTGAGCACATCCCTTCGCCACTAACCTAGCTTTGTATCGGATCGCTTCCTCGTTTACGCCTCTTTTGGTCTCGAAAACCCACTTTGAATTCAGGGGTTTTATTCCAGGGTGACGGTCAATAACATCCCAAGTGTTGTTTGCTTTTAAAGATTCACACTCATCACTGATTGCTTTCTTCTAATTTAAACCATCTGATCTTGAAACCGCCTCATCGTAAGTTACAGGATCATCAGATGAACCGACTTCTTTTTCGTTGATAAAAGCTACAAAATCTTCTAAAATCTTAGGTTTCTTCACGCGATTTGAACGTCTCAAAGATCCATCAGCAACTTCCTCACTTGATGATAAATTGGTTGACTGTTCATAATTTGAACAAACTTCGATACAATTTTCATCCATATCAGCATGATCATCGTCAAATACCTCATCAGAGTCCAAGTCTTGACCAGCGAACATCTCTGTGACATTGTGCACATCATCTTCATCATCAAATGAATTTACAGACGGACAAATCTTTTCAGCAACAGCTTCAGTCTCAGCAAAAGCAATAGGTACCCCTCCAACAACAACAGCATCATTTTCAACAGCAGAAATAGGATTTGCTTTACAAACAATAGGTTCAGAATTTTTTCTCAAATTCCCCACTAAATTCTGACCTTCAAAACGCTTCCCTTCCATGAATTTCACCTCTCTGGTAATATGCATTTTTTTATTTATTGGGTCATACATTCGGTAGCCTTTTGAGTTTTCAGCGCAACCAACCATGATGCATCTAATGGATTTTACATCAAACTTGGTTCTCTTTTGCCTTGGAACCAACACCATTCCAACAGAACCAAAAACTCGCAAATGTTTAATATTCACCTGTGAACCAGTCCACACTTCTTCTGGGCAACGATTACTCAACGATTTGATCGGAGTTCTATTTATCAAATAAGCTGCAGTATGCACTGCCTCACCCCAGTAACTTTTGTCTAAACCAGCATCGAAAAGTAGACATCTCGCTTTCTCGACCTGCGATCGATTCATCCTTTCCACCTCTCCATTCTGCTCAGGACAATATGGTGTTGAAGTTTGATGAATTATACCCGATGATTCAAAACATTTCTTCATCTGGCTATTTATAAATTCGCTGCTATTATCTGAGCGAAAAATGTTTATCTTCCTTTGCATTTGATTTTCAACCATGTGTTTAAAATTAATAAAATGCTTTGGAACTTCACTTTTATTCTTCATGGCATAGACAAACACCTTTTTAGAAACATCGTCCAAGAATAAAACATAATACCTGGTACCTCCCAGCGACGGCTTTTCCATCGGACCAGCAACATCCGAATGAACCAACTCGAGAAAATCTGTTGTGCAACTTGTAGACGCTTTGAACGTGTGCTTACTCTGCTTACCCTCGCAACATACAATGCAACCCTCATCACTAGTACTACCGACCAAGTCCAAAAAGCGCATAACTTCAGCACCCGGATGACCCATCCGCCTGTGCCATAAATCAACGTGAGATTCTGTTGCCACCTTAGCAGTATTGTCTTTCAGTATATTTAATCTGTACACCTTATCAATCTCAGTAGCCGTAGCAAAAGTAATATTTTTGCTGTTAACAATTCTACAACCCTTTTCATCAAATTTAATTAAATTTCCGTTCTTAATTATCTGGATTATTGAACTTATTTCTGGAACATGTAGAACGTCACGCACAAGAACTTCATTGGTGCCACCTTCACCATGTACACGGATGGAAATGTTGCCTTTACCAGCAACTTGCAGTTTGGATCCATTAACCAACGTCACAAATTCTTGCGAAGAACAAGGTATGTAATTTTCAAAGCCATCAGAACTTTTCGCCATGTGCGACGATGCCCCGGAGTCCACGAACCTAACTGTTTAGTTGCATGTGCGCTCCTGGCCTAATTGTTTAATTAAAAATAAAACAAAATAATAGTGAAAAAGTCAAAACTACGATAATGTCGCTCTCGACAGTGTCCTGTTAAAATAGCTTGATTGAACACACTCTACTGTTTATGTGAAGAGGAATATCGAATCGTTGACCGGGGAGATTTCATTTTCCCCTCTTGCTTCTTGCCCTTCTCGCAAAGAAACTGAATGTTGCTGGTAACTCAGTTTCCTCGTGTGAAAGGGGACTAATCATTGTAATGCCTGAAGCCTAGATAGGGGGCGCTGTTTCACTTTCGGTAAGATAAAGTCTTAGGGGATTTTTTATTTATTTTCTCCAATGTGCTATTTTTTTTCTCCAATGTGTCTCCAATGTGCAGAAAACTGAGTGCCTTTAACTTACCGAAACTTGATCAGCGACCCCTATGAAAGTTTCACATTCTTACTTAGGGATAGAAACGAGCACTCCATATTAGGTGTGTTCCTTTGGCATCCAGTATCTACTGCCAAGTACTTCTGACTGCAGTCAACTACTTCTACTCTGTGGTCGAAGTACTTCAAAGTAGTTCATTAATCTAGTAACAGAATGTTTCCAAACAAAAAAAAGACATCACCAATCAAAAGAAATTACGTAATAGATTATTGTTGTTGACATTTTCCTAATTTTAAAGTAAAATCAGAAAACAAACAACCGAAATTAAATTGATATTGAGGTTAGATTTTACTTTTGGCAAAATGAAAGCATTCCATTCATCATCTACTAGGAAGTACTAAAAAGTACTTTGCAAGGCCCAATGGAACACGGCTATTATATATCCTCTAAGGCAACATGTCGACGAAAACTACTTCTTGAACACGACATGGACCGCTGTTCAAAGGTTGGGCATGGGATTTGACGTTTCACGTGTGTGAGAGTTTTTTCCTGGTTCTCGCTGAATGTGGTGGTAAAGAAAAAGGTAGAAGTAGTGGTGAAAGGAACTTCTATATGTTTCCCTGTATGTGAAACGACATGACATAATTTGCCCAGCGGAAAAAAAATCGCTGATTGTTGATTGGGTTGTGGTTGTGATGTTGGGCATCTGAATCCCCTGTGAAGTCGGGGTGTTAACAGCTCCGATCACTTAGCCGAGTAACTTTTATTTTTTTGGGGTTTGACATTTTTATAATTTGCTCCAATTTGCTAGACAATTTTTTGAATTTGCCAGTGCTTAAATTAATTATAATTAATAACTAAACTTTAAGGGTGAAGCTAGCCGACTAAACATTTCTAATGAATTAATTAAAAATCCAGTGGTACTTATCAATAGAGCGCCCACTAGGCAAATTAGTTGCCAGCCACTTTTTGTTGCTCGGTATTGCCGGAAACTCCGAGCAACTAAAGGTGCTTGCCCTCACCCACTAAGGAACTTCCGAGCAACATCTGAGCAACTTTTGTTGATTAATGATTGTCTTTTTTGTAAAGGGTTTTCCAATAAGAGATGTTATTTTGATATTTAAAGAAAAATGGCATTTTTTGAGATAAATGATCGGATGTTTACTTCATTATAAAGAGGAGGGTATGCCGTTAATAATGGAACACAACATCAGCCAAATGGCCGCCACGACCACGCTTACAGGACCATATCCTTTTCATGAAATTTTCCATAACCAAATCGCAAAGTGGCTGCCCTATGTCCTCGATAGCCTCACGAATTCCATCTTTGAGGTCTTGAATCGACGCTGAGCTGTTGGCGTAGACCTTATCTTTCACGTGGCCCCAAAGGAAGAAGTCGCAAGGTGTTAAATCACAAGATCTCGGTGGGCAATTGTGATCACCTCTTCGAGAGATAACACGGTCCGGAAACTTTTCCCGTAAAAGATCGATGGTTTCATTGCTTGTGTGGCACGTAGCGCCATCTTGTTGAAAGCAAACGTTGTCCAGATAATTACCATCCAATTCCGGCCATAAAAAATCATTAATCATCTCTCGATAGCGCAATCCATTGACCGTAACTGTTGCTCCAACCTCATTTTCGAAAAAGTAAGGTCCAATGACCCCGCCGGACCATAAACCGCACCAAACAGTCACGCGTTGAGGATGGAGAGGCTTTTCAACAATAACTCTTGGGTTTTCCGAGCCCCAGATGCGAAAGTTTAGCTTGTTGACGTAGCCTCCGAGGTGGAAATGGACCTCATCAGTCAAGATGATTTTTCGATGAAATTCCGGATCATTTTCATGCATTTCAAGGACCCAATCAGCAAAGACACGACGTTGTTGATTATCAGCCGGCTTGAGTTCTTGTGTTAACTGAACTTTATAAGCCTTAAGACCCAAGTCTTTATGCAAAATACGGTGTAATGACGTTTGTGGAATGCCTAATTCCAAAGAACGACGAGGAATGGACAAACCTGGGTTTTCCTCAACACTTTGGGCTACAACAGCAATATTCTCAGTTGTTCTTGAGCGACGTGCACGGGTTTAATTCTTCACATCACTAACTTGTCCCAACAGCTCGAATTTGTCCACCAATTTCTGTATTGCGGTCCGATAAGGTGCTTCACGACGACCCAAAAATGTTTTAGTTTTACGAACCGTCTCTGCCAAATTTTCACCATTTTTATAGTGAATTTTAATAATTTCAATGCGTTGTTGAAGCGTGTATCGTTCCATTTTTATTAATGGCGTAGTTTCTACTTGTCAAATGTCAAAAAATGACAGCTTCAAAAGTGACAACTACCGAAATAGCGGGCTATTCAAAATAACACCTCTTATTGGAAAACCCTTTACATAGTTTTCTACAAAAACGTGCTTCGCCTACCCCTTTCTCACTCCTGACCGATTTTAAATTGTCAAAAGTTGCTGGAAGTATAGCTTCAAAGTTGCTCGGAAATTGCTTAGTGGGCGGGGGCCAGCAAGTTGAAGTTGCCAGGTTTTGCCGGCAACTAAGTTCCACGAGCAACTCCGAGCAACTTAAGGTTGCCGACAGCTAAGTAGCCTGGTGGGCGTTCTCCCTTAATAAACTAATGTCATTGAATCGGAAGCAACTAAAAGTTGCTAGGGTGAGCAACTAAAAGTTGTCTAGTGGGCGGCAGGCCTAAATCGTTTTGGTTTCACCCACTGAGCAACTTCGGGGCAACTTTTTATAATTTTTTGATTAGAGTATAAATAGCTTTTAAATTTTAAACGTCAACATCTAATTATTTTGCATTCCCGCCTTCGTTTAAACATAATTAAAATTTTTGTAGCTGAGCGAAATGGAAACAAATTTCAACAAATGCGAAAAAATGTCAAAATCTTAAAAAATGCTGCAAAGTTGCTCAATAGGCGAGGACAAGCAATTGAAACTAAAGTTGCAGGAAACCAATTTGGCGCTTTGTCGTGTCCACACTAAATTCTTTTACCAAACTGCGCTTCTCGTGTCCCAAAATTTAGACATATAGCTGTATTTTATCTTCTCCCAGATCTGATCCGGATTGGATTTGCACACTAAAATATATGTACTACAAAAACAACTCATGATCCAGCTTTGCTTTTGGATTTCGATTTGCAAATCCATTTTTGAACACTCACCCTTAGTACTTCCTTGCAAATATTAGTTTTAACGCTGACGGGTAGATGACTTTTGGAGTAAAAGAAAAGACAACGAACACATTAAAATAAATACACAAAGCGAAAAAAAGAGATGGGTATTTAACACTTTTTTCACTGTGATCCTGTTTGTTTTATTATCATGATCTGATCCGAATCAGATCTGGAGGATAATAAATGCAGTTATAGTATCCAATGTGGTGTGCAAAAAAAGTATTTCCAACGAAAATCTTTAAATATAATGTTTGTTCGCGTACTGTACAAACCTACAAATTTTTGTCCACAATCCTTCAAAGTTAATATAAAAAAAAAAAATTTCGTAGAAATTAATAGGTTTGGACATTACGCGAACAAACATATAGTGTGTTGTTCGGCTTGCTTTATTCTAAAATACAAATTTAGTGCCAGGTTGTTTTCCCTATTACTTCTATAACACGATGACTTTTGCGTCCTGACACTTCAAATAGAATTGCAATCTACAAAAATCAAAAATAAATGAAGTATGTAATTTTGTTTGAGTATTGATATGTTTTACCTTCTCATCTTCCTTCGCTTTTGCACTCTTATACCTTTTTGCACACTTTTGCACTATTTTATATATTGCTTACTCATGTTAAGTTTATTTTGGATCAGCTCACGTAGTCAACAACGTATGGAGGACTTCGCATATGGATCCAAATATGGATCGTCAAAATCGGGTTTGGTTCCTAAAATTGGTATGGAAATAACAATCACTCTGACTCACTTCTGTATGTATTGTGAAAAAGAGAGCTCACCATACTCAGCGAAAGTTGAAACCAAAACGGACCCAAAACGAATCAAACAAAAAATACATAGACTGCTTTTAAACGGTGCAATTTCTTCTTGCGATTTTTAAGCACGTGGGCGAGGGACGTATGTGGTGGCCGGGGTAGACAAAGTTGCTGAGGTTGAACAAATTGCAGAGATATCGCTCATCCTTCTTTATGCTTTTCCTTTTTGTGCGAGTGTGTTTTATTTTCATTCTTCATCCACTCAGATAACTTCGCTTAATCAAGTGGAGTAAAGAGCGCATAGAGATGATACTTCTTCAATTTGCAATTAGACGGAGACCAAAAGAGAAACGAAGTCATACTTCTCCAATCGAGTCGTACATAAGTGCCTCATTACATTTGTATTTTTACTGAAAATCGTTTTACTGAACTCGTGATTACACGGTGAAGAAAAATCCTTTCATTTCAATCTCCCCTTTCCTATCTCACACCCTTTAACTCCATATTAAATGAAATTGGCGCATCGGTGAAATTTGGGTGGAATCTTCCTTCGCTTTTTTACGCACATAAAATCTACCTGTCTCACCGATGCACTCTTCAGTAAAAATACAAATCTAATCAGGCACTTAAGCCGGAACCAGATTTGTCTCGCGTGGTGTGTTGTGGATCGGAATCCATGTGTTGTGGAGTGGAATCCATGTGTTGTGGAGTCGAATCCATCTTGTTCATTGCGCCATAACAAGCTGTGCCACAGTGGTCCGTTCTTTTTCTCTAAAAAGTTAACTATTGTTAACTTTTGTCGTTCCTTAATTCTCAAATTGTTACATTGTGTAACATTCTGACGTCTTCAAATCGTTCCTAAATTCACTGTTGAGCTGTCAGAATGTTACACTTTGTAACAATTTCCAACTCATCTCGACGATATGAATTGAAATGTTAATCTGTCAAAAGCAGCTGAATTTGGAAATGTTTTCATTTTGTGGTTATCTTTTGTTTACTTTTCGTTCTTTTGAGTTGAAACTGTATTAATTTTTGGATTTCCTTTTTCAATTTAATAGATTTTTACTGTCGATTTCGATTTTTGGAAACGAGTTCTGTTATTTTATGATGAATATTCTTTGTTTGATGTATTCTTTCGTTTATATTTCGGTAGAAATTTAACAAGTGAATTTGTGTCCATTTTGAATCAAAAAAAAATCTTATATTTCGCTGGAAGATTCGCTTTTTTTCCAAAAATAAAGTTTATTTAATATATAATTAACAAACTGTAAACATTTTTTAAGTATTTTTTGAAATAAATTTGATGCAATTAAATGATTTCTTTGATTTATTCATTCTAAATGTATTTTCATTTTTTTCAACCCATTGCGTTTGACAGATCAACAATATTTTTAACATTGATCGTTCCTAAATGAAATGTTACACTGTGTAACATTTTTAACAATGGCACTTCAACATCTTTATTTGAAACATTAACAATAGTTAACTATTGTATAGAAAAAGAACCTACCACAGGCAACATTTTCGGTGTGTGGAAAGAGAATAGTTTAATAACGAAGCAAAAATGACAGTTTGCAACACAGAATGTGCAGGGATTCGGTGACACAACACACCACTCCAAAACACAACACACGAAACATGGGTGGTTCCGGTGCTCCCTTAAAAATAAATTAAATAAAATCACTTACAAACATATTCTTTCACTATCAAAAATGAATAAACGACAAACATACATGTTTGTCTTATAGATCGTAAAAATTTCAAGTTTTCAGGATCAACAGGAACTGTAAGAAGGTATCGAAAAAAACAGGATGCATGTAGTAACAAAGAATGTGTGAATTGGAATTGAAGGGAACCTACCTGTTGATGGCGCCGATTCTTCAATAATCACAACATCATTTCAACTCAACTTCAAATCGAGAGCTCGAAAGAAAAACCTGGGTCGAAAATCCGACCCTAATCCAACTCGAACTCTCGATCCTGCATATAAACGGGGTACTTATTTCAGCTGTAGGCAGCACTTACACTACAAAGTGGGACACAACAGACGCGCGTCCGGACGCGCGTTGACACGCACGTGATTATTAAAACTTATGTCGTTTTCGATTGGATTTTCGGTAAATTGTACTCCTTTTCAATTCCAATCGAATATGAAAACACTGACTTTCCTAAATTTACACACACACTACCAAAGCTGCCATTTAACAAAATGGCTTCTTCAAGTATTTATCACTTTTGGCAAGTAATCCAACGAAAAATGTTATATGTATGTGTGTGTTCCTCATCTACTCCAAAATGAAATTGGGGACAGAAGAACACTCCGAAAACATTACTCGGAACAGCCAATCGAAGGCTTTTGGAGTAGAAGGAGTGAAAAAGGAGTGTAAAAGGAGTACTCCGTACATCCAAACGAAAACGACATTATTTTACTCCCTGAGTCGTGTTCACAAAAGCACGACTTTAACGAAATTCACTGTAATTTCACTTTGACGTGTAATGACGCGTGCCATGACAATATTCGAGGATTCAGAATGAAGTATTGTGAGTGAATGGTTTTTAAAGGTGGGAGATAGGGAAAAGAAAGATTGTAGATAGATCACTAAATTCTCAGTAAAATGGCAACTTTTTAAAGCTTTTTTTTTTCAAAATTGAATTTGGTTACTAAGAAATCTTCATTTTATTCAGACATGTATGTGCACCTTTGTATATGATTTTAGTAATTGTTCGGTGGTTGAATTACTAATTAATTAGAAGTGAACAAATTTCATTTGGGTTGAGCAAATTAAATAATGAATTGAACTAAATTTAAAAATTACGACAAGTTCAAAATTCATTTTGGTTTCTGAGCATGTACATTATGTGCACTTTTGTATGATTTTACCAATTGTTCGGTGGTTGAATTACTAATTAATTAGACGTGAGCAAATTTCATTTCGATTGAACAAATTGAATTATAAAATGAGATAAATTTAAAAATTTTGAGCAGCTCAAAATTAGTTTTGGATGCTGAGATTTTACCATTTTAGTGCAATTACAACGTAAAAATAAGTATGGTTTGACAAAAAAAAAGTGCAAGCTGCGAAATTCGAACTTGCTTACTTATATGTATTTGGTTTCCAGCCGGCAACTTTTTTTTTATTTTTTTTTAAATTTATTTTAATTTTTATTTTACTTATAACTAACTTAAAGCTAGACAAAAAATCATCAAAACTAGCTTACTTATCAATAACTTACAACTAACTTACTGCCAACTCATCCAACAAGCTACGGTCCTTATAAGTGGATGCGGTTAATGTGTAATATTAGTTTCCGTTTTATATCTTATACCTTTACCGAAAATTTTAATTATTAATTTATTAATTAATGGATGGTGTAGAAATTAAAATATGGGCTGAGCAATTTAAATTCGACTCGGTTACAAAGATTTGGGCGTTTGAAATTCCCATACAAGTGCAATTTGTTTATATTAAAAAAAAACCGAGGGAGTGAGCAATTATTTCATTGCATATGTGTAATGAGCAATTAGATATACATTGCCTGGCATTTTTTTTTTTATTCTGAAATGATTTAATTTTTAAAATTATGAGCATTTCAAAATTTTCAAAAATTTTTATTATCGATTTATTAATTAATGGATGGTGAAGAAATTAAAATATGGGCTGAGCAACTTAAATTCGAAGGTGAGCAATTATTTTAGCCTGTGAGCATTTTGAAATTCGACTCGGTTACAAAGATTTGGGCGTTTGAAATTCCCATACAAGTGCAATTTGATTATATTTAAAAAAAAAAAACCGAGGGAGTGAGCAATTATTTTATTGCATATGTGTAATGAGCAATTAGAAATACATCGCCTGGCATTATTTTTTTATTCTAAAATGATTTAATTTTTAAAATTATAAGGATTTCAAAATTCGTCTTTGATACTGAGATATTACAATTTTAGTGCACGTACAACATAACAAATTTATTAAAAAAAAAAAAAAAATCACATGCCGGATTCGAACCTGTGTATGTTCGCTTTTTTTTTTTAATTCATTTTTATTTTTCGTTTAACTTATAACTAACTTAAAGCTAGACAAAAATAATAAAAACTAGCCTACTTATTAATAACTTACAACTAACTTACTGGCCCCATGTGGACGCTCTAAGTTAAACTATATTAAATAATATTAACTAATGCCTTTCGGCCTTAAAACTATATTAATACTAAAATTCAGCGTGGTTTTATTTTTACCAAGAAGAATTTAAAAAAAACTTGGTATCTTATCATTTTTATTTTTTTATATAAAACTTACAAACTACATAAAACTATTGTAAAACTAACTAAAACTTCTTAAAATACTTAGAACTACATAAAACTACTTAAAACTACTTAAAACTATTTAAAACTACTTAAAACTACTTAAAAACTAGAACAGCCACAGCAAGCATTTTCTTTGGTTTTATTATTATTTTTTTTTTTATGTTTTTTTGTGTTTTTTTGTGTTTTTTTTTTGTGCCACCCTGACTGTCCCTACTTAGAACTAATACACCTAAACCTATGTAAGTCGGCCAAGTCAAGAAAGCTTAGTCAACTTTAAATATCAATGTTGCCATTTTCAATTTTCAACCACCAGAACTGGTTCTCCTGCTTTACCCTATCTTTTCGGTCCCGATCGGACACAGTCCTACTGAACCGAAGGCGCTCAGCTCCGCCTTGTGCGAGGACGTCTCGGTTGTAAAGGAGTCGCCTATCTACAGTTCTACGGCCGACGTGGTAGATTAGCGGGATCGCCGCTCTATCCTGGACCAGGCCTCGACCGTCTTAATAGAGGAAAGCATCGGGCGGAATAAAGCCGCTTACACGTACACTCTCATAATAATCGTCGTTTGGGTAGTAAGCCCCAAAAATTAAGCTGTTGGTTGAAGACATCGCTCTTGCAATGTGACCCCGAATCAGCTTAAACAAAAAATTATCTATTCTGTTTATGTTGGCCCCGTTGTATAGAACCTGGTTGGAATAGTATCGTGTGTACTCCGACTCTGGTGTTCTGTGTAATCCAAGGCAGCGTCTAAGGCACTGCCTCTCAAACACCCGAATCTTTTCCATTTGAGATGGGGCAACGTTGAACCAAACTGGGCATCCATAGGCAATCATCGGCCAGATGAGGGCCATGTAGCAAATCACCTTCACCCTGGTGTCAAGCCGGCTGCTATAAAACAACCGTTTCGTCAGGGCAAAAGCTCCCCTAGACCTGACCAGAGCAGCACTTATATGTCTATCGAAATACAAATACTGATCCAACCAGATGCCAAGGTACTTTACTACACTTTTACTCGCCAGTGGATGTCCATTTGGCCCCACGATCACCAGCTTGCGCCAGTTCTTTCTCTTATCCCTTGTGGCTCTATGCAATGGAGTCCTAAACAGAATAGTTTCTGATTTCTGAAAGTTGATTTTCAACTTCCAGTCATCGCAATATCGCTGAATCTTGTCGAAGTCACGCTGCAAAAGAATTCTGATGACCGCAACTTTTGGGGCTGTTCTGTACGCAATTAGATCATCGGCATACGCAATTGCCTGAGTTAAACTTCCTATCAGATCGCTGGTGTAAATACTGAATAGAATCGGCAAGTTCACCGCTCCCTGTTGAAGACCATTTTTAATATGGAATGTTACGGTAGAAGTTACATTGCCACTTTTGACAACAAACTTTCTGCCATTGAGCATGTCATAAAGCATATACAATAGCGGTTTACTTATGCCAAGCCTGGTCAGCTTTAGATAAAGACCTTCTAGCCATACGGTGTCGAAAGCCTTCTCCAAATCAACCAGACAGGCACCCGTACACTGCTTTTTGGATTTGTTCCATTGAATATCAGAAACGAGTTTAGACGCGGCATGAATGGTGTCATGTCTCGCCTTAAATCCGAACTGATTTTCGGGTATGATATTGTTGTCCTCTGCCCACTTAAACAGAGCTCTATTGATAACTTTTTCGAATACCTTGCTGATACTCGGAAGAAGACTTATCGACCGGAGATTCGCCGGATTGGAGTTGTCCTTTCCCTTTTTCGGGAGAGGATGTACCACGGCTGTCTTCCACCGCACTGGATAATATGCATTATTCAGAGCGTTGTTAAACAGTGTGGTGTAAATGTCTACTGCTTCCCGAGGTAGATGTCGTAGTACAACGTTGGATATACCATCGACTCCTGCTGACTTCTTTTTCTTTAGTGAGTCGAAGATGAGTTGGAGCTCGACCTTCGAAATTAACAGGGAACTTGGCCCGTTTCGCTCGGCGATTATGGCCAAGTGTTCTTCATTGAACCCAGTAAAACCGAGGTTCTCCGATCGCCATTGCGTAATATTATTTCTAAGGTAGAAGTGGTGAAGCAGGGCCCTGTTTTCCAGGTCATGGCGAATGCTTGCATTAACCTTGTACACTTGCTAGAAAGAAGCCCCCACAGCCTCCACTTTCTCACGAGGATCTTCGATGATAAAGAGGTCATCGTCCAAGACGGCTTCCTCTGGATCTATGCCTGCTGTCAGAAGTACGTCTCTGTTCTCTGTCGTCCTCTGGAGCTTAAGACACGGAAGGTCGTTTTGATCGTTTTGCCTAAATATCTTATTAATTTGCGGAAACATGCTCGGGTCGCTAGAATTAACGGCCCGAATTTTGTTGTCCCAATACAAATTAATGGACAACCGATAGTTCTCCTTGATCAATTGGTTGATGTTTTTGATAGACGACTTCAGTGTCCTAATCTCCAGATCATGTGGGTCAGTAAACCGTCGGTACAAGCGTTTTAGTCTTGTCAGAAGTCCGCTTTTTTGTCTGTGTAGTGCGTCAATGGTCGCGTTACGGTACATGTCAGTTGTGTCACGTTCTTTGTATTTCTGTATTGTTCTTTCCATTGTTCGTTGGATTGTCTCGTCCATTTGTTGCAAGTATTGGTCGATTTCAGTATTTGTAAGGTTCCTGTCGTTTGGTAGGGATATATTCTGCGACTGAATTTTGCTTGCTACTGCGTTGGTGACGCGTGGCTAGTGCATCTTACTGTAATTGTAAGTATGCACCGGTACATACTCCTACACCTGCACAAGCTCGTTCGGAAGCTGTATTACGGCAGCGAGTCCGCAGTGATCACTGTCGAACTCGATGGTGCGTAAACAGTTCCTTCGTTGTTGACCCACAGTGTCAGTAATTGTCAGTCTTGAGTCTATCAGCAATAGATCCAGAAAGGCACCGCTTCTTGGAAACGATGGCCTATCTGTAGCCAGCAGGTCAACCCCATACTCAACGCTGAATTGACTCATCCAATTATACAGATGACTACCTCTAGGATTTTGTATTTGATTTCCCCAATCTGTGTGTTTGGCATTCAAATCACCGGCCATCAGATAGTAGTTATCTTCCGAGTTCAATCGAAGACAATCGAAAAGTTTTTCGAGCTCTGTTATAAAATTAGTTGGCAGAGGTGATTCCGGTGCGTAAGCCGAGATCACATACATTCGCTTCCCCTGTTGGAGAGGAATGCATATGATGCACGCCTCAAGCAACCGAAATCTTCGCACATCGCTATTATATATTACCTTATGATCAATGCCCTTTCGTATGAAGATTGCGACACCACCCCCTTGAGTGGAGTTAGGCCGATCTCTTCTTACGATATTGTAGTTGTTATTAGTCAATTTATGTTTCTGGTTTAGCTTAGTTTCGCTAGCCATAAACACATCTGGACTTTGGTCTTTCAACAATTGGAAAAGATTAGCTCTACGTTCGGTCCTAATCAGTGAATTTACATTCACAGCAAGGATCTTAAAAGGCCTCTCCGGCGGCGCGCCCTTAACCTCTAAGTTGCGTTAAGCTAGGCAAATAGGAGTAGAGATAGTCCACCCTAGTCGCCTGCTCCCTGATCTGCTTATGAAGACCTGATAACTGGCCCTGAATGGCCAGCAACATGCCTCTTATTTCGGCCTGTGCGTCCGGTGCCTCAGGCATGAGGGCCGGTTGGGCTACCTTTGGCGCAGGCTGTACCGTACTCCCCCTTCCTGAAGCCATTTGGGCATAAGAAATTGGGGGGTTGACGGGGGTTACTGTAGGAGGACGCACTGAAGGGCGTTTCTCTACCTCTGTCTGCCTAGCTGCTTTGTTTTGTTTAATCTGCTGAAACGCTGGACATCCCCGATAATTTGCGGGTTACCCTTCGCCTCGGCAAAGTGCACATCTAAGCTGGGTCCTATCTTCAACCGGTTCCTGTCCGAGCTTACTCTCTTCTACCTTGTGGTTCTCACCACACTTAACGCATCTATCCCAAGTTACAACCTGGTATTTGAGGATGGAGATACTCCTCAAACTATCCAGTTTGCTGCTGGGCGAGAGCTGTACTTTAACAATTTTATGCTGTTCTACTGTGAAGCAGTTGATAGCATGCGTATCTTTATTTATTCTTTTTATTGTAAAATTATTGCCTATGGCCGACTTACATAGATTTATGGTGTCCCCTAGCTCCATCTTATAGGTGTTAATTGGTGGCACCTTTTCGTTTTTGGTTTTGGGTGGCTGCTGCTGATGACTCTGTTGATGCTGGTTCTGCTGCTGTTGGTTCTGCTGCTGTTGATTCTGCTGCTGTTTTTGTTGTTGTTTCTGCTGCTGCTGATTTGTTTCTGTTTCCCTTCTTGCTGCTGTGGCTGTTGAGATTGCAACTGCTGTCGTGGTTGCTTTGGTTGCTGTTGTTGTTGTTTTGGTTGCTGGTTTAGCTGTGCCTGCTTTGATGTGCTTGGCAGTTCATCATTTATTTGTTGACGTTGCACTACTTTTTGTGAGGCCTGTAGTGTGTTTTTCTGCTCGCGCTCCTGTTTTTCTTTTGCGCGACGAGCTTCTTGTTTATTTTTAAGCGCAATGACCAGTGGCGCCAATTGTTTTTTGAGGCTCTCCATCGCCCCCTCAATAGCAACAAATTTTTCTCTGATACCTTGCTCATCAGTGAAAGGTTCGGGTTCATCTTCTGACGACGCCTCTGGTGATGTAAGGTCGACAAATTGGTTGCTGTCGCCTATTGAATACAGTCCCTCTCCCCCCTCGGACATATATTCCGTTTCATCATCAGATGGCGGGGTGTTCAACTGTTGTTGATTTTTTGCTGCCGCTGTTGTTTGCACCGTCTCCTTTACTTCAGCTGGCAGCTTGGCTGAAGTGTTGGTGGAGCGGCGTTTAACGAGGTTAGGAGTACATATGATCTTCTTCCTCCTCTTCTTGTTGCTCTCGGCTGATGGTGCCGTTGGAGCTTCTCCTGCTGTTGTTATGGCAACATTCGATGCTGCCGTTGCCGTTGACTGTGCCGTTGTCGGCTTTGAAGCTGTTGCTAGGGCAGCCTTAGCTGCTCCCGCTGATGATGCCGTTGCCAGCTTTGATGTTGTTGCTGGGACACCTTTCGATGCCCCTGCACTTATATTTTCTTCCATCTGCCGATTCTCCCGCTCAATAAAATTTTCCACCTCTCGGTTATGAAAAAAAGCCTCAATAAATTTTAGGCCCGACCGGGGATCGAACCTGAGACCTTCTACGCCGCGGTCCGACGCCACTACCTCTGTGCGATTGGCACTATTGATAAGAGCTTGGCTAAACTTGACTAGTCACTCACGATTTTATTTATAATACACTGTGAAAGCCGAAAACGTGTGCACACTTCCACAGATCGAGATCGACTAACCAGCCGCCAACTCATCCAATAAGCTGAGCTACCTCTTTAAGCCGAGGCGATGAATTTTCAATATTACTCTCTGATTTGTATCTTTTACCTCTACCAAAAATTTTAATTATTGATTAATTAATTAATTAGAGGTTCGGATAAAAAAATAAGGGCTGAGCAATTAAAATTGGAAGGTGAGCAATTATTTTATCCTGTGAGCATTTTGAAATTCGACTCGGTTACAAAGATATGGGCGTTTAAAATCCCCATACAAAGTGCAATTTGTGTATATTTAAAAAAAAAAAACCGATTGAGCAATTATTTTATTACATATATGTAATGAGGAATTAGAAATACATCGCCTGGCATTTTTTTTTTTTTGAAAATCGAAAGTTGGTCGGCTGACTTCGCGGTGGTGATGAATTCCGAATTCGAAGTTAGTGCAACAGGCAGCGATAAAAAAGTGCTGCCACCACAGCTATGCTCAGCTAGGGGTGGGTTCAGGTTTTGTTGTACTTTTATTAATTACGATTATAAAAAAAGATGATTGTAATTAATTAAAACTACTTACTGTGTGGACACAGGGACGTAGCTGAAATTAATAAAAAGGGCGCCAGTGATTTTTTTTTGTAAAAAATAAGGAAATCACAAACCTTCGGAGCGGAACCGACGGTGAAAGTATTTTAGAATAAAATAGACGAAGAAATTGTAATTGAAAAATGAAATTTTTTTTAATCAAAATTTAAGGTGCTTGGGAAACCTTACGAGTAGGAGTAAAACCCAAGATCTTTTGAAACAACGAGAACAAAGAAAATTTAAGATTATAAGGTGGACCGTTAACACCCGGTCCCGAAAGAATATAACGATTTTGAAACGGGTCACGAGTTTCGTAATTTTCCGGAATAAAACCGAAAGCAAAACCCAAACGGAATTTATGTGAAGATTTTATCACACATAATAAACGATTAGAAAAAAAAGAACACTATTCAACCAATTCAATAATCACTATACTTATCTGGAATTTTCCTGCCAATTTTCCTCCTTTCTAGTATTTAATTTTTTCGTGATAATTTCACGAAATCCCTTCCACAATTTTTCCTCCAACTATTCACAATTTTCCTCTTTTCAATTTAATTAATTTAAAACTCAAATCGACAAATTAAATCTCTCTCGAATTTTCCAAAATTTTCTTTTTCTCAAAATTTATTTTAAGCTCTATATTGCTTTGTAGCTTGCCAAGAAGTGACTTGCCAAGAAGTGAATTCGCCGACCTCTGACATGACTTCCAGTGGTAAGCAATCCAATGAGCGCATTCAGCCACCTAATTTCCCCAATTCAATATGAAAAAGAAAACTTTTAAAACCGAAAGAAACCTAATTGTTCACACGTGCAATTTTCCCCTGCAATACTAGGACAAAATAAAATTGAGAAAAGTTGGAACGAGTTAAATCAATTTTTCAAAAGTTAGAAAGGAGTTTGGTAGAAAATTTCCACAACGCGAATTTAACCTACTTCGTTGGGGTTTTGCGCAGATTTGGGGGGAATGGGGTCCAGCTGTTAACGTTCCATCTTTTACAATTGTAAGTATAAATTAAAGCAAAAGTTTTACGTTGGGCCTGCAGCCATTCTCACAAAGAGTGACTTCAGCAATCGGGGACCAAGTGTCGCCCGTGCTTTATTTAAGATTTATTATGGCCAGACCGTCCATCTGTCAATTTTATGATGAGTGGGCCAACTACCCACCGGAACTGTCAAGTTTGACAACTACAATTATTGTTTCTTAACGATACTGAGAGAGTGAAACAATGGCTGATGGACCATTGCTGCCCTTCTCTCTCTCAGTAAGTTGAAAAAGAAGCACCTGTAAGAGAAAGGTGGGAAGAAAGGACCCTAGGATGCGGAAGCGAAAGAGCAATTCTTGTGACGGCAAAATTTTACCGTAACAGAGTTCTTCGGAAGCCACCGCCATCGTGTTGCACCAAAAGCTTTTTTGCAACAATTTGTTTTTGCCACGCTGATTTTGGAACGCTGTTGTTGCCACGCTGTTTTTGGCACATTGCTGTTGCCACGCTGGCTTGGCACGCTGCTGCTAGTGTGTCGCAGGACAATTTTCTGCAATTTTCTGGTGCTGCAAATAATCTGGAGAATTATCACCACGCTGCTGTTGCACCCCCGCTGTGTCGCTCACAATTTGTTTGCGACAATTTGCTAGTGTGCTGCCGATAATTGGTAATAAGTTAGCACCACACTGCTATTGCATCCGCCACAGTGTCGCTCCACATATTTTGCGACAGTTGCTGTTCTTTTTGCACATTATGCAAAAGCGAATTTAAAACAAAAGGACAAACAAGAACAGCTGTGTGTCCAGAGTTATCACCATTGCTTCGATTGGTGCAAGGAGAAGTCAGAAGGAGGAACAACGACAAGAGAGAAGACATTCATGAATCAACAATTAAATTCAACAATTACATAAAACAAAATTGTACAGAGTAAGTATAAAGTTTTTATTAATTGATTAGCAATTGTTTTTTTTTGGTAAAATTTTATATCCAGAGTTTTCCTTTGAAAAAAAGTCACTTTCACCTCCTCTCTTCCTTTTATCTAAGTCGCGAATCTTTTTTAAGCGTATTTCTTTTGCATGCTCGTACTTTCCAGACAGCAGTACTCGCAGGCATTTTTTGAATATTCGCGATTAAATATTTTAAACATTTAAAATTCGTGGTGTGGTTTCACAGTTATATTATCAACCACCAAGTCACTTTTGCATAAGTTTTCTCTTTTGTCGGAGTCAAATTTTACTCGTCTCAATATTATTTCTTATTAGAATCAGAACATTTTACGGTGCTTTGCTACTGGTCCCCAGCCTATTTCTCGGAACAATTTAGAATCATCGCTCATTACTTTTTTTTTGAAAAACTTGATTTTCCATCTTCTCTTTTGGAGATTCTCCTGTGAATCTTAAGTTTTTAAATTTCAGTTTTAAATTCAACAAGTTGTTAAGTCTCTCATTTGACTTTTCAACTTCGCTCTTCGAGATTCTTCTGTGACTCTCAGGGTATCTACATTCTCAACAAGTTTTCAAGTCTCGCATTTTGACTTGTACACTTCACTTTTTAAGATTCGTCTGTGAATCTTAGGGCCAGTTTCACAGTCGACACTTACCGGAATAAGTGGCACTTAAGTTTCGCATATTCGGAATTTCAGCTAAATTTCATAGCCAGCGTAAGTGGAACTCAAGTCACTAACATCGGAGGCTTAAGTGCCACTTATTCAGGTAACAGTGCACTCTGATATTAGGAATTAATCTTTTACATTCCCCACATAAGTGTCACTTTTCTGGCTGTGAAACTGGCCCTTAAGATTTTAAATTTCAGTTTTACAAATTTAACAAGTTGTTAAGTCTTTCATTTGACTTTTCGACTTCGCTCTTCGAGATTCTTCTGTGAATCTCAGGGTTTTTTACATTTCATTTTTTTCATTTTCAACAAGTTTTCAAGTCTCGCATTTTGACTTGTCAGCTTCACTTTTTGAGATTCTTCTGTGAATCTTAAGTTTTTCAATCTCAGTCTTAAATTCAACACGTTGTTAGGTCTCTCATTTGACTTTTCAACTTCGCTCTTCGAGATTCTTCTGTGAATCTCAGAGTTTTTTAACATTTCATTTTTTTTCATTTGCAACAAGTTCTTAAGTCTCGCATTTTGACTTGTCAGCTTCGCTTTTTGAGATTCTTCTGTGAATCTTAAGTTTTTCAATATCATTTTTAAGTTAAACAAGCTGTTAAGTCTCTCATTTGACTTTTCAACTTCACTTTTCGAGATTCTTCTGTGAATCTCAGAGTTTTTTAACATTTAATCTTTTTTTCATTTTCAACAACTTTTCGAGTCTCGCATTTTGACTTGTCAGCTTCGCTTTTTAAGATTCTTCTGTGAATCTTAAGTTTTTCAATTTCAGTTTTTAATTCAACAAGTTGTTAAGTCTCTCATTTGACTTTTCAACTTCGGTCTTCGAGATTCTTCTGTGAATCTCAGAGTTTTTTAACATTTCATTTTTTTCATTTGCAACAAGTTCTTAAGTCTCGCATTTTGAATTGTCAGCTTCGCTTTTTGAGATTCTTCTGTGAATCTTAAGTTTTTCAATATCATTTTTAAGTTAAACAAGCTGTTAAGTCTCTCATTTGACTTTTCAACTTCACTCTTCGAGATTCTTCTGTGACTCTCAGAGTTTTTTAACATTTTTTTTCATTTTCAACAACTTTTCAAGTCTCGCATTTTGACTTGTCAGCTTCGCTTTTTAAGATTCTTCTGTGAATCTTAAGTTTTTCAATTTCAGTTTTAAATTCAACAAGTTGTTAAGTCTCTCATTTGACTTTTCTACTTCGCTCTTCGAGATGCTTCTGTGAATCTCAGAGTTTTTCAACATTTCATTTTCAACAAGTTTTCAAGTCTCACATTTCTCACATTTTGAATTGTTAGCTTCGCTTTTTGAGATTCTTCTGTGAATCTTGTAACGAAGTTACACCTTTACATAACAGCGCCTATCCTCCAACTCAACATCTTCAACATCATCAACTCGAGCACAATTACATCACATACCTCAAGGCGCCCACGAGAATTGATGACGAGGTTTGGCGACAACAACAGCGCACGACAGCACAACACAACCAATACGCACGACAACAATTCAACGACTTATATGAAATTAATGGGTAGTATTTTTCTACCTCACATGATTCACACTTCCTTGTTACCGCCGAATCTATAAGCAACCCAACTAACAAACTCCCGGAGTTAAGCTCTTCAAATCTGAAAAGAACTGCCATAAGATTCTTATATATCTTATTGCTATACTTAAGAATGAATCTCTTGTTATGAAACTCAAATTCGTCTCACAGCATTTTTATTGTAAGAGCTAAGCATTTTTTAAATTTGAAAGTACTTAAATCCTATATCTAAATCTATTTAAGTCTCATAAGTATCTCGTTATGAAATTAAAACTCTAAACGTAATTTTTAGTCTTTATAATCCCATAACAATACTTCAATGAGACTATTCATAAATAAGTTTTTTTCAAGATTCTAATAGGAGATACGACACCAGCTTTGAATATCAAACGAACAGATGTTATAGTTGAATTGTACAGTGCGTTCTTTTTGTTCACAAAACTTGCTTCTGTTCATGTTTCTATCGGATTGGTTATTTGATTGGCGGTGGAAGATGTAATTTTAGATTTCAAAGAAAAGTTTGATTGTTTTCTTTGCGAGCAAGTTTCTTTGGTCGATTTTTTGTTCTGTTTGTTTACCTAATTTCGGGTTAGTAGTGAATTTGATTATAAATATTATAACAACAATTTTAAGCACTGAAATATACTAAACAAAAAGCAAAAATTTCAAACTTAAGGTAGTTAATATTATTAGTATTATTAAAAAGAGGAAACAATCTGCCGAAAAATCGATCTCAAAAGCATTATTTTGATAGAATTGATCGAAACAACCTTATTAATTGTACTAATGGAAATCACCATGAGTATCACATAATGTTTATGGTATATATATATATACTGTTGTTGCATCGGCTGTCATCAGCTTTGGAGTGATTTGAATAACACCAAGCTATATCCAGTTAACTTTGATTGTTACTTTAATCGAAAAATTATTAGGTTATAATTTAGTTCCATTGTTTCAAAATGTTAATCTAACACAATTATCGATTTTTTGCTTTCTCATTTAAATTTCTTAATAAAAGTTGGCATTTGCAATAAAAAGGAACGCCCCACAGACAAATGTGTTGCGTTTGAAAGTTAAATGTCAAATTTAAGTCCCATAAGAGCATTTTAGCTCCCATAAGAAGTACTGTCTCTCAGAGAAAATTTATATTTACTGAGAGCGCCACTTCTTACGGGAGCTCAAACGTTCTAATGGGACTACAATTTGACGTTTAACTTTCAAACGAAACACATTTATCTGTGTTGCTTTCCGTTTCATCATCATCCAAAGATCTCATAGAGATGTTAAAACAAGAGTTAAAGTATGGGCGGGGACATTCTTTTTTGTGTTATGTCAATATTTAAAATTTATGACAGCAGTATAATAACACGACACAAGTAAAATGGCATCTTTAAAAATCAGTTGTTTTTGTCAGTTTTTAATGACAAATATATTGGAAGATTTCAGATAATCTTAATAAGGAAAAAGCGTCATATTTTGTGCCACTCTATTTCCAATTTTTGTCATAAAAGCACGATAATAACAATAATTGGAAAAAAATATGGTATGAATGATCGCATTTTGTGAATTTTATAAAAACATACTTTAGTGATTTTTGCATCTAAAAAAAATATTAATTGTAACCCTTTTTCTTATTATAATTAATAACAAAATATTTTAAACATGCATAATTTTGGAAGCGCGTTGTTATTTTTCGAAGCAAAATGTGGAAATTTGTAGATGCAATTTTAATTGCACCAAGAATTTAGCCTACATATGCCATGATCTTAACAAATAGAAGATATATTTTAATTGCACCAAGAATTTAGCCTACATATGCCATGATCTTAACAAATAGAAGGCTATTCTACTGTGGATCAAATCTTCAATTTAACAAGTATAGCGCAAAGCTACTTAAACCGAAAGAAAAAATTGTATGCATTTTTAATTGATTTTCGGGCTTCATTTGACACAATCAACAGAAGTTGTCTCTTTTACAAACTTTCGCCAATCGGCGTATCAACAAAGTTCCTAAATATCCTTGTCAATCTCTACAAGGATAATAAATCAGCAATATGGAATGGTAATCACAGATTAGCCATATGAAGATGAGAATGTTTCGGACGTTTCACCCTCCAAAACCCATTTGTTTACATTGTTGTATTTGTAATTTCTTCCCGAGTCCATGAATAGATTTGAATTGCAACAACAATTTAACCAGGTGTGTGAAGATTCCTACTGTCTATGTGTGAGGTTTCTATACACACATTCTCATTTTTTATCTGATATCTGACAGCCCAAGCTTGTAGGCAAATTAAAATAGCTGCCGGGGATTCTCATCTTCATGTGGCTAATCTGTGATGGTAATGAGCTGTCGGATTGGTTTGGAGTAGAAATTGGTGTAAGACAGGGATGTTTGCTAAGCCCTCTGATATTCTCCCTATTTCTGGATGATATCACAGAATGCCTGCCAGCAGGAATCATGGTTGAAGGTAGCTGAATTAAGACCTTACTTTTCGCGGACGATCTGGTCATACTGGCAGAATCACATAGCTCTCTACAGCTTATGATGAATCGGCTAGAAAGCTACTGCAAATACAATTGCCTGCAAATTAACACAGCGAATTCGAAAGTGCTTGTATTTAGAAAAGGAACAGGTCGATTAGCTAGATTTGAAAAATGGAAATATGGCGGAGAGGATCTTGAAGTAGTCAAATCATACAAGTGTCTGGGGGTTACAATTAATCTGTATTAATAGTACCGATCTGCATCTCATCGAGTGCACACCTGTGTGTGGTTCGTGAAAGTGAAGTTAAAGTCCCCGTTTACTGTGTTCTGTGCTCGGTTCTTCTCTGTTTAATTTAACTTTATAAACATCACATTGTAATGAAGCATTACAATTCCGTCCCCCCCCCATCTACGCACCTGTCCTTTCCCTAAACACCAATCCTAATACCACCTACTCCCATACCAAACCAAACTACCTAGCCCGTATACTTACCTACTTTCATGTCCCCATTTGACTACGCGCCTGGAAAGTAGAAAATACTTACCCATCCGACAACAGGTCCCATAGCATATATACAGCATAAGCTATAACCAACAACTGATTGCAAAATGATCATCAACAACACAGGAATCAAAAATCCCCCACGCTAACTGCAGAATAACAACAATAACAACTAGGTGTTATGTAATAACATGTACGAAGAAGGAAAAACTCCACTGAAAGCAGCAACTAGGTGACGATCAAGAACATCAATGGTGAGTTTAGCCATCGCCCTCTTGCCGCCCCCATGTCGCTATAGCAATGATAGTCTAGAACATGCGTGGTGAAGTAAACAAGTTGATGATAGACCGCCGCCGCCGAGTGCAGATCTGATACCGACTAAAGACTTCCCCCCACCATTGGTAAGGGGTCTTTAGAGTAAAGGGTCAACCAGAGAAGAAATTACCAGATTCGTCTGTTGATTGCCGGATTCGTCCGTTGATTTGCCTGGTCCGCCAGTTGATTGCCAGATTCGTCTGTTGATAGCCAGATTCGTCTGTTGATTGCCGGATTCATCCGTTGATTTGCCTGGTCCGCCAGTTGATTGCCAGATTCGTCTGTTGATAGCCAGATTCGTCTGTTGATTGCCAGATTCGTCTGCTGATAGCCAGATTCGTCTGTTGATTGCCGGATTCGTCCGTTGATTTGCCTGGTCCGCCAGTTGATTGCCAGATTCGTCTGTTGATAGCCAGATTCGTCTGTTGATTGCCGGATTCATCCGTTGATTTGCCTGGTCCGCCAGTTGATCGCCAGATTCGTCTGTTGATAGCCAGATTCGTCTGTTGATTGCCGGATTCGTCCGTTGATTTGCCTGGTCCACCAGTTGATTGACAGATTCATCTGTTGATTGCCAGATTCGTCCGTTGATTTGCCTGGTCCGCCACTTGATTGCCAGATTCGTCTGTTGATAGCCAGATTCGTCTGTTGATTGCCGGATTCGTCCGTTGATTTGCCTGGTCCGCCAGTTGACTGCCAGATTCGTCTGTTGATAGCCAGATTCGTCTGTTGATTGCCGGATTCGTCCGTTGATTTGCCTGGTCCGCCAGTTGATAGCCAGATTCGTCTGTTGATTGCCAGATTCGTCTGTTGATTGCCGGATTCGTCCGTTGATTTGCCTGGTCCGCCAGTTGACTGCCAGATTCGTCTGTTGATAGCCAGATTCGTCTGTTGATTGCCGGATTCGTCCGTTGAGTTTCCTGCTACCAGACACTTCACGCAGTGCCGAAACAATCCTGCAACCTGACCTGTATCCGCTGTTGATTTCCGTGCTCATCATTGAGACTGAGATACTCCAAACCCCGTAATGAAGAAGAAGTACCAATAAAACACTCTGACGGACCGCTTACGAAGATCACAACGAAATACTCAAACATTTTATGAAATTTATGTAATTATGTTAAGATTTGGATTATATTAATAAAGATAGACTTAAAATCTAAAGTTCGTACTCTTTGGATTAAACCTTGGCAAACCGACGAGCTAAACCTCAGCCTTTGACAAAAGTACCTCACCGCCCGAGCAGGGACTATAAAGTTTATCTATGTAAAACAAAAGAAAATTCAAATATACCGAACCGAACCGAAATAATTCCACTTGGTACTAACCGAAATGTACCGAACCGAACCGAAAGAAATTCCACGTGGCACAAACCGAAAAATATACCGAACCGAACCAAAAAAAAAATTTCCACGTGGCACAAACCAAAAACATACCGAACCGAACCGAGAGAAATTCCACGTGGTACTACCGAAATATACCGAACCGAACCGAAATAATTCCACGTGGTACTACCGAAAAATACCGAACCGAACCGAAATAATTCCATGTGGTACTACCGAAAAATACCGAACCGAACCGAAATAATTCCACGTGGTACTAACCGAAATATACCGAACCGAACCGAAAGAAATTCCACGTGGCACAAACCGAAAAATATACCGAACCGAACCAAAAAAAAAATTTCCACGTGGCACAAACCAAAAACATACCGAACCGAACCGAAAGAAATTCCACGTGGTACTACCGAGATATACCGAACCGAACTGCACCGAAATAATTCCACGTGGTACTACCGAAAAATACCGAACCGAAATAAGTCCACGTGGCACTAACCGAAATATACCGCACCGATCCGAAATAAAAACCCACCGAAATATACCGAGCCAAAATAAAAAAAAGGCATACACCCGCTGAAGTAAAACAAAGGTTTTTCATGATGTCAGACAACGAAGAAGAATTCAACATTTTTGCCAGCATAGGATCAATTTATTTGCTTAACAAAACGGAGTTGACTGAGCGAATGACGCGCTCAGGGCTGAATACGGAAGGTACGATGGCCGTACTGCGAGCTCGTTTCAGCGCCCACATAAAGGAAGCACGCACTCGAAAATCCACCCAGAACCTATGTGAGGAAGTGGAAAAACTCGTCATAGAACGTGAGTACAAAACTGGAACGGAAAATTTACCATCCGAAAACCTAGTGGACCCGCCAGCCACAATTGAGAGTAGAAAATTACCCGAACGTCAGACATACTCTAATTATTACTACCCCGTTCCAAACCTACCGATCCAGAACGTGCACACTTCCACGACTACCGCTCCTACCACTTCGGCGATGGCCGCGAACCCCGCAACGCCATACCCAGCCTTGTCCGAATATGATCGACTGACAAGATTACCTGAATATAAAGAATGGTACTATCCCCACAGTACAAACCAAAATCAAGGCCCATACGTAGTTACCACCGCGACTGCACCCCAACTACCAGAAACAAACCGTACCTGGCATGATTTGAGACCCTCAAACCATTCTAATGATAGGTTTTCGATTAACCGTGAGGCTGAGGTGATGAATATTGTAAGGAAATGGGGCCTGAAATTCGATTCTTCTGGGAATGCACTGGAGTTTATCAAACGCCTTGAAGAACTTACGGAGTGCTACAAAATACATCCCAACGAAATGCTTAGAACCCTTCCGGAAATATTTAGAGGGAACGCTCTGGAATGGTTTCGCATAAACAGGGATAATTTTAGAACCTGGCTAGATTTCCACAAGGTTTTCTTAGAGCATTTCCTACCAGTCCGATTCATAAACAAATTGGAGGACGAAATCACCAAAAAGAGGCAAGGCCCTCGTGAAAAGGCTAAAGATTACATCCAGGCAACACAATACCTGATACATCAACACCCTACAATGAGAATAAACGAAAGTATTGACAGGATATATGACCGACTTAGGCCTGAATACCACCTTTATATTCGACGCAAGGATTTTCGAACCCTGGAAGAGCTGATAGGGTTAGCAGAAGAGTACGAATATATTCAGAAGGAAAGCCAAAGTCAGGCACATACAAATGTGGACAGATCAACCCATAGAACCCCGCAAACACTGCCCCGACCATCCGCAAACGCTTTTTCAGCATCACCGTCGGAACCATACGACCGTACGACCCACTGCTGGAACTGTAAACAGCGTGGGCACTCAAAAACAAACTGCCGCCGCCCCTTCCGCATGTTCTGCTCCTTTTGTGGAGAAGACGGGCGAATGACACGGGATTGTCCTTGTCATTCCCATAGAGCTTCTATGTTAAGCGACATGCCAAACACAGGTTCCGACCCAAACCCATTGCCGCAAGAGACAAAAAGCCAAAACTTGGCTGGAAGTGATCCATACCCCCCTGAAAACTCTTTGAAGGAAAATGTGGTAGAAATCAGGAATGCAAGTGTTACTGAAACCACTGAAACTGCAACAGCAGAAAGCGCCGATACAAAAGCTATACCAGCACAAACTGACACAATACTGCTATCAACCGACAGCTCTCTAAAAGAAACACCGACCGTTACACAACCGAACCCGCCCCCACAAAAACCAAGCCTAGAATTATGGACAGACCCACGATGTTTTCTGCCTATTACCTTGTATGGGCATACCTTTACTGCTCTAGTAGACACCGGAGCTACCAAGTCTTTCATTAGCACCAAAGTGCGTGAGACCCTTAAACGGCTCAAGATAGCAGTACGCTACCAAAGGCATGCGATACACATGGCAAATGGTGCCCCAGTGATCAGTAGAGAGCATTACCTAGTCACCATAACCGTGGGTGATAAACACATCACAGGAGAAGTAACTTACCTAAAACAGCTCACCGATGCAGTAGTTCTTGGCATGGATATCCTGGAGAAATTGGACTTTGAAATGTCTATAGGGGACAGGGGGCTGATGATGACACAAAATCCGAATACTAATGATAAGGTCCAAATCACTAGTTTGCAATCAGTCGTCGAACGAACAACATCGCAGAAAATGACTCCTGCAAATCCGTGGGACAGGCAGAGAACCCAACCACGCCGAATAGGTGCTCCTCCACTACCGACGCTGCCAGAGACCGCGCACCTACCCGAAAAACCGGTAATTAGGTCAGTCATCGCTATACCGACTCCGCTCCGAAATCCAGAACTAAAGAGTTCCCGAATTGTGCGCGTCGCGGCCAAGGGGGACAAGGCGATGAAGGCAAAGAGACCACCAGCCGATCAAAAAAGGAAACCAGTAGCCCAAAGTAGAACTCATTTTTTTTTGTTACAAAAAAAAACAAAAAAAAAAAGAAACAAATTTAAAAACCAAACCAAACAAAAAAAATCCAAACCTGAACTCAAGACGAGAAGGTTCTCGTCTCCAAAGAAGGAGGGGTCTGTAATGAAGCATTACAATTTCGCCCCCCCCCCATCTACGCACCTGTCCTTTCCCTAAACACCAATCCTTATACCACCTACTCCCATACCAAACCAAACTACCTAGCCCGTATACTTACCTACTTTCATGTCCCCATTTGACTACGCGCCTGGAAAGTAGAAAATACTTACCCATCCGACAACAGGTCCCATATCATATATACAGCATAAGCTATAACCAACAACTGATTGCTAAATGATCATCAACAACACAGGAATCAAAAATCCCCCACGCTAACTGCAGAATAACAACAATAACAACTAGGTGTGGTGTAATAACATGTACGAAGAAGGAAAAACTCCACTGAAAGCAGCAACTAGGTGACGATCAAGAACATCAATGGTGAGTTTAGCCATCGCCCTCTTGCCGCCCCCATGTCGCTATAGCAATGATTGTCTAGAACGTGCGTGGTGAAGTAAACAAGTTGATGATAGACAACCCGTCCTCCGTCGTCTCACCTCGTGCAATACGCATAATACAACATATATAAATATATGTTGCCCGCGCTACGCCCGCACCTTTCCCTGGTCTACGTGGTCGACAGTGATGTGCTACTGCTTGGAAATGTTCACTTTGTAGTTTTACAGCTCACGTATGGTCTGACCAAAAAGGGATATAAGAGACCGTCACACAAACAGCAAAATCAGTATCGAGACCGCCGCCGCCGAGTGCAGATCTGATACCGACTAAAGACTTCCCCCCACCAGTGGTAAGGGGTCTTTAGAGTAAAGGGTCAACCAGAGAAGAAATTACCAGATTCGTCTGTTGATTGCCGGATTCGTCCGTTGATATGCCTGGTCCGCCAGTTGATTGCCAGATTCGTCTGTTGATAGCCAGATTCGTCTGTTGATTGCCGGATTCATCCGTTGATTTGCCTGGTCCGCTAGTTGATTGTCAGATTCGTCTGTTGATAGCCAGATTCGTCTGTTGATTGCCAGATTCGTCTGTTGATAGCCAGATCCGTCTGTTGATTGCCGGATTCGTCCGTTGATTTGCCTGGTCCGCCAGTTGACTGCCAGATTCGTCTGTTGATAGCCAGATTCGTCTATTGGTTGCCGGATTCATCCGTTGATTTGCCTGGTCCGCCAGTTGATCGCCAGATTCGTCTGTTGATAGCCAGATTCGTCTGTTGATTGCCGGATTCGTCCGTTGATTTGCCTGGTCCGCCAGTTGATTGACAGATTCATCTGTTGATTGCCGGATTCGTCCGTTGATTTGCCTGGTCCGCCAGTTGACTGCCAGATTCGTCTGTTGATAGCCAGATTCGTCTGTTGATTGCCGGATTCGTCCGTTGATTTGCCTGGTCCGCCAGTTGACTGCCAGATTCGTCTGTTGATAGCCAGATTCGTCTGTTGATTGCCGGATTCGTCCGTTGATTTGCCTGGTCCGCCAGTTGATAGCCAGATTCGTCTGTTGATTGCCAGATTCGTCTGTTGATTGCCGGATTCGTCCGTTGAGTTTCCTGCTACCAGACACTTCACGCAGTGCCGAAACAATCCTGCAACCTGACCTGTATCCGCTGTTGATTTCCGTGCTCATCATTGAGACTGAGATACTCCAAACCCCGTAATGAAGAAGAAGTACCAATAAAACACTCTGACGGACCGCTTACGAAGATCACAACGAAATACTCAAACATTTTATGAAATTTATGTAATTATGTTAAGATTTGGATTATATTAATAAAGATAGACTTAAAATCTAAAGTTCGTACTCTTTGGATTAAACCTTGGTAAACCGACGAGCTAAACCTCAGCCTTTGACAAAAGTACCTCACAACATAAAACAAACAAAAATACGTTCACCCCAACCCATTAATTAACCAATAGTCAGTTTCATAACAAATATATAAACACCATTCGCGCTGCGCAAATCAAAAAAAAACAAATCAAATCAAATTCAAATCATATACAAAACTAGTGCAGTGCCACCGCCTAAAAATACAACAAAAAAATTCCTATAACAAAAAAAAAAAAATCACAAATATAAAAACATAATATAGCGAGCAGTTATATCCTAACCTTCCTTTCCCCTTCACTACTCACAGTTGTGTATAGTTGACCATTGCATGCACTGTGTGGGAATTCTCGCACACTGCATGTAATGTTCAAGCTATGATAACGGCGGATGGATGATTAAATATTGTTCTGAATATCCAGGGGCGGATCGTTCATGTTGTCACTAAGGCATAACACTAGTGGTAATATGTGTCGAAAAGTTTTTTGGTGTTTAGATCAATAATTAATTTAGATTAACCGTCTGCTTTGGTTTTTGAAATTTTGTTTTTACAATGGTGGGTAATTTTAGAGTTGATTATTCTAACATTCGGGGGCTGAGAGCGAATTTCTGTGCCGTGTACGTCTATACTGTAGTTAACAGGCCAGCTGTTTTGGCGCTGAGTGAAACTCAGGTAGGCGAAAACACCGATAACTCGGAATTTAACCTGCATGGGTATAACTTCGTGCCATTATTCTTCTCCCATCACAGTCTCGCGATTTATATTAGGAATGATGTTGCGTACCAACTTCAACCACAATACGGTCCCTGTGTGAACACAAATTTCAACTTTATGTGGTTTAAATTTTCGGTTAATAAGCGCATCATACATACCTGCTTCATTTATCGAAGTCCAAATCTGGACAGAAATTCAACTTCTAACGAATTAGATGCTCTGTCTGACTCCATCCAAAGAATTGTTTCCCATTACCCTCACACTGAAATCGTCATTACGGGCGATTTCAATGTACACAATTCTAGTTGGCTTCGCTGTTCAGGCCAGACAACACCCGAAGGAAGGTACGTCGAGGTCTTTGCTGAGTTAAACCAACTGACTCAGCTTGTTGACGAGCCAACTCGAATACCTGACGTTGCAGGCCAAACCACCAACACTCTAGACTTGTTTCTTACCTCTGACCCTGGTAAATATACTATCAGTGTATTATCGCCTCTAGGCACGTCAGACCATTGTGTCATATCTGCAAATTTCTCGTGCCAAATAAATCCAGTTAAAGAAAAATCTTCCAAGGGAACCGTTTGGCAATTCGAGAAAGCCAACTGGGACGGCTTCAACGATTTCTTCAAAAACTTTAACTGGTCACTATGCTTCCTCGGTAGTGACGTAGACTCCAGTGCAGATATGATAACAAATTTAATTCTTTTTGGAATGAGAAATTTTATCCTGAATAGGGAAAAATCTATCAAACCAAAAGAAAACTCATGGTTTGATTCGAGCTGTAAAGAGGTTATCCGGGTTAGAGAAGTAAGTTTCCGAAGTTATAAGGCCAACAACACTGAGGAAAATCGGAATAAGTTCAAACAAGCTAGAAAGACCTGTAACGTCCGTATTCGACGAACCAAATTTTTGCACGACCAAAAATTAAGGCAACAAATACTACAATGTCCCAAAGGTAGTAAACATTTTTGGTCATTTGCAAAAAAAATACGAAATACTACCTCGTCTTCGGTTCCAACGCTCGTTTTCAATGACAACCCTGCTGTTAGCTCGTTAGAGAAAACCAATTAGCTTGCAGCACAGTTTGCTGTTAATTCGACGTTGCCAGTAAGTGTTATGACTCCTTTTGTACTTGAGAGCGCTAACGATTTCATGGGACGAATCTTCTTTCGCACTCGTGCAGTTGCAAGAGTTCTCAAGGACCTTGATGTGAACAAATCCGCTGGCCTGGATCGTATCCCTCTTATTGTTCTGAAGAGGTGTTCTTCAACGCTGGCAAAACGACTGCGTAAGCTTTTCCATCTGTCCTACTCTACTGGTCTCGTTCCGAGTGGATGGAAAACAGCATTTGTCCAGCCTGTCCCTAAAAAAGGCGAATCTTCTTCACCCTCTAACTATCGTCCAATTGCACTTACGTCCCTTCTTTTCAAGGTTATGGAAACGCTGATTAATCATCAGCTTAAGAAATATCTTGAAGAACGAAAGCTTATTAATGACCGGCAGTATGGCTTTCGTAGCAATAGGTCCACTGGTGATCTGATAGTTTATCTCACCGAACAGTGGAACAAATCTTTACATCGTTTTGGCGAAAGTAAGATTATTGCACTTGATATTTCAAAAGCGTTTGATAGAGTTTGGCATCAAGCTCTCTTATCGAAAATGCGTGCATTTGGTATCGATGAATCTCTTCTTTGTTGGATTAGAAATTACCTTTCTAACCGCTCAATACAAGTCGTATTGGATGGTTTTAAGTCTGATATTCATAAAATAAAAGCTGGTGTCCCCCCGGCTCCGTTTTGTCTCCGACTCTCTTTCTCATTTTCATCAATGATCTTCTGTCTGAAACTTCTAATCCATTAAATTGTTTTGCTGACGACAGTACCCTCAACTTTTCATATTCGTTTCTAGATTCACATCCTTGTCCTTTGGATGTGGAACTAGAGCGGCAGCGTATGATAAGCTCATTAAATTCTAATCTTGATAGCATTGTCCAATGGGGAATCAAAAACCGCGTAGAATTTAATGCTTCAAAAACTCAATGCTGCCTCCTGTCGTTGAAGCGAAACCCACCCTACATGCCGCTATCCATGAGCGGTACTTGTATTGAAGAAACTAACCAGCTTTCAGTTCTGGGAATGTACATCACAGACCACCTCTTGTCGAATGACCACATATTTAACGTTGCCAAAAACGCTGCGAAGTGTTTAGGCTTTCTTCGGCGATGCAAGAAATTTTTCTCTTCTTCTGATCTGGCTATAATCTACAAAGCCTTTATCCGTCCTAAGCTTGAGTATAACTCCCACATCTGGGCAGGTGCTCCTATAACTCACTTGAATCTCTTGGACAGAATTCAAATTAGAGCTTTGAAAATGAAAGGTGATAGAAATATAACAGATACAATTACAACTCTAGAACACCGCCGCAGTGTTTCATGTCTATCTTTGTTCTATCGCTATTTTTACAAACAGTGTTCTAGCGAAATAGCCAGTTGCATTCCTCCCCTAAAACAATTCCACCGTAATACTCGCGCTTCTAGGAATGCACATAAGCTTACCCTTGAGCCCAATTTCGGACGTACAGTCAAGTACAGAGATATTCTTTCTTTAGCCGCACAACTCGAATGTGGAATGCTTTGCCTAGCTCTATTTTTTCCTTCCATTGTAATATCCAGAAATTCAAAACCGATGTGCATCGGTATCTCCTATTAAACCCTACCCTATTTTCCTAAACGCTCGCACTATGTTTATCATTATAAGGGTAGTCATAACCCCTGGAGTGCGCGCAAATAAAAAAAAAAAAAAAAAATCACGACCTTTCATTCAAAAAGCACTTTAGAATGAAACTTGCAGATTCGAAAAAAGCTATTAACTCACCCTGGAAAAATCTTATGTCTAATTCCAGGGTTGGACTTCAATCCAAAATTAAGGTCTTCGAAGCGGTTATGCGTTCTATAATGTGTTACGGGGCGCAAGTTTGGGGAGGAAAATACTACGAAGATGTGGAAAAACTTTTACGTTTCTTTTTGAAAAAACTGTTGCGGCTGCCTGCAACCACTCCTAATTATATGCTTACTATCGAAAGAAGCATTTCACCTCTCTTTGTTTATACACTCAAACTCAGCATGAACTATGTGACCAAAGTCCTAAATGAGGAAGATGACTCACGGCTGACCAAAGTTCTAGTCATTAAGGCACTAAGAACGAAAAATTGTTTTATAAAGACTGGGAAAATATTGCAATAAAGTATAACATACAGCTAGATCTAAGGGAAAATAATATCGCGAACTGAAGAAACATTACGCAAAAATTCGTCTTGGATGTGGAAAGGGCAATGAAAATGGAATGCGTAACCCAAGCTGAAAACTCAACATCTCGATTCTTTTATCGGCAACTAGACCACCAACAGATAAACTACCGGAACCGGCGTAGCCATGCTTAAATGTACTTAATTATTTAATAATATATCTTATAAAATATTTAGCATGATTTAATAAAGTACTACTAAATAAAAATTAACAAATATAATACGTCAATTAACTTGTGAGACAAATACTCGCATCAAAAAACACATTATTTTTTGACATGAGAGAATCACAAACACACATAAAAACTATTCGCCTACCTTCTTCAAAAAAAGAAATTAAAAATGCGAAAGATATATGTTTTTTTTAAGTTTACACACACTCGTTCTCTTTTTAACAACTTTTGTAGGAAGAGACGCACTCCCATAAAAAGAGTTAAGAGAGCCTTACTAGATTTACAAAGCGGCGTCTATAATCGCATAAGAAGAATAAAACTCTTCCTATAGGATCAAGAGGCTCCCATAACTAGGCCATTTAAGGCTTTTAACAATCTTATAAGAATCTAGAAGAACTCCTCAAGAGTGCATTTAGCTCCCTAAAATAAGTCTTGTAGCGCTCTCGGAGCGTCTTATGAGCGGAAAAATGTTACTTGGGAAGGATGAAATGGTCACTGCAAATCAGGAAAATTTTATCCTCCGTAGAACTTAGTGAGTACCAAGAAGCAAGCTGCTGGGTGTTTAGTACACGAGTGAGAAGTTTCAATTAATTTTTGGCTTTAAGCCGCAAAAAACCCCTTCCCCTCCTTATTTTTGCCACAACTTCTTGTTGCGGCTAGGGATTAATCCCAAACCCATTAAATCCGCCTCCAATTCGATAAGGCTAGGGAGCTAATCCCAAATAACATTTTTGCCTTAAGAATCGCTTGGAGGCTAGGGAATTTATCCCACCGTCCGCCTTCGTACCGTGCCTTCACTTTGGTGTTGGCTAGGGAGTTTATCCCACCGCCTGTCGTCATACCGTGCCTTCACTTCGGTGTTGGCTAGGGAGTTTATCCCACCGCCTGTCGTCGTACCGTGCCTTCACTTCGGTGTTGGCTAGGGAGTTTATCCCACCGCCTGTCGTCGTACCGTGCCTTCACTTCGGTGTTGGCTAGGGAGTTTATCCCACTGTCTGTCGTCATACCGTGCCTTCACTTCGGTGTTGGCTAGGGAGTTTATCCCACCGCCTATCGTCTTACCGTGCCTTCACTTCGGTGTTGGCTAGGGAGTTTATCCCACTGCCTGTCGTCGTACCGTGCCTTCACTTCGGTGTTGGCTAGGGAGTCTATCCCACCGCCTGTCGTCGTACCGTGCCTTCACTTCGGTGTTGGCTAGGGAGTTTATCCCACCGCCTGCCATCGTACCGTGCCTTCACTTCGGTGTCGGATAGGGAGTTTATCCCACCGCCTGTCGTCGTACCGTGCCTTCACTTCGGTGTTGGCTAGGGAGTTTATCCCACCGCCTGTCGTCTTACCGTGCCTTCACTTCGGTGTTGGCTAGGGAGTCTACAATTGTAAGATTTATACGAAAATAATCTGTTAATATAGTTTTAAGTACAACTGGAATAAAAAGTGTCTAAAGAACTGGAGTTCTGAACTTTCTAAACCCGAGTTTTATTGCTTTCTTCGGTAAGAACCCTGGACCCGCTTACCTACCTCAGCTGGAAACTAAAAAAGCATCACAATCTTAAGTTTTTCAATTTCAGTTTTTATTTCAACAAGTTGTTAAGTCTCTCATTTGACTTTTCAACTTCGCTCTATGAGATTCTTCTGTGAATCTCAATGTTTTTAAAACTTCATTTTTTTCCATTTTTAACAAGTTTTCGAGTCTCGCATTTTGACTTTGCCGAGTTTGCTTCCCATCCGATCACTCGATCTATTGCCTAGTTATGTCAATACTAGATGATTTAATCTTTTCCTCTGACCTGTTAGTCAAACTACATGCATCTGTCAAAGAAATCCCTGACGCGAGCCACACACTTGCTACTTTAGAAGCAAAGAAAATTGAATTGAAAGATCTATGGCACGATGTAAAATATAAATTTGGGCAGTGTGCTCGCTTTCTCCCCTCAGCTAAGGAGGAACCCCTAGACATGGACGTAATTGAGTCTTAGTTCCGAAATAGCAACGAAACATATGTTGGCTGTTTGGCTCATTTTTTGGAACTGCAAACCAAACTTAAAACTTATTCCGATAGTAAAGAGAATTCTCTTGATAATGGTCCACCGCAAAAATCAGTCTCGTTAAAGAGATGTATTCCATGGTGATTGCCTCTCTTGGCCGGCATTCCGTGACATGTTCGATGCAGACATCCTAAACTACGTGAAGTTGAGAAATTATTTCATCTCCGAAGCAAAACCAGAGGTGAGGCGAATAGGACAGTCAATCAATTCCCATTGACTTACGCTAGTTTTCCCCTCGCTTGGGAAGCATTAAAAATTGTTGGTATATAATAATCTGATGGATTAAAATATACATTCTCCACCCGTTGAACTATGTTCGAAACTATACGACCATCTCGAAGGTAATGCTGTTAGGATTCTTGTCGTTGGGGTCTTCTTTTTTGCAGTTGAGGTTGCCCCGGATGTCCGCCGAAGTTCTGCTGGAATTCCTTTTTTGGTACTGGTCCTGGTTCATCAGCTGAATTTTTGTGCGAACGAGTCAAGGTTGATGAGCACGGATCTGTAGCAATGTTTGTACTTTCCTTTTGCTTGAATTCATCATCGTTAGTTGCAATTGGAAGTGGAGCCAATCTGTGTATGGCACGACGGAATACACCAGTCGCTGTCCGAACATCGGCTACTCGAACCAGTCCATCTTCTCCGGTTATTACGTTAGTGATGCGGCCAAGCGGCCATCGTAAACTTGGTGTGTTGTCTTCCTTGATTATCACCATCATTCCGGGCTCTGAATTTTGACATCTCTCCTTCCATTTATACCTGTGCTGTAGCTGATTCAGGTAATCACGCGACCATCGGCGCCAGAACTCATTTATGAGATGGCTCACAAGATTCCAGCGAGTAAGCATCCTTGAATCAGCTGGTGTGGCTGCGGGGTCAACATTGCTAATGAGAGGCTCTCCAATGAGGAAGTGGCCAGGAGTTAGAGCGGTAAGATCATTCGGTGAAGTGGACATTGGAGTTATGGGCCTTGAGTTCAATATCGCTTCAACTTGAGTGATGGCTGTTTCAAGTTCTTCATACGTTAATGATGCTCCTGCAGGAGTGTGCTGTAGCAAATGTTTTGATGATTTAACCGCAGCTTCCCATAGACCACCAAAATGCGGTGAACGTGGTGGAATGAAATGAAAGTCGCATCCTTTTGTAACGCATAAAGATGTTATCTTTTCTTTTTCTGTATTGGATTCCATAAAGGCTATTACTTCTGACAGATGGTTTTTTGCCCCAACAAAGTTTGTTGCATTATCGCAACATATGCTTCTGCAATGACCCCGCCTAGCCATGAATCGCTTAAGTGCCCCTATGAAACCTTGTGTCGTTAAATCGGTTACTAATTCTAAATGGCACACTTTGGTAGAAAAGCAGCAGAAAATTGCGATATAGGATTTTTGAGGCCGTTTGCCTCTTATCTTATAGTGTGTTGAAATTGGACCGCAAAAGTCGACGCCGGTATTGATGAATGGTCGGGCTGGTTGAATTCTATCAGCAGGCAAATTTCCCATTTGTTGAGATAGAAGTTTTGGTGTGTCGCGGACACATTTAACACACTTGTGCAAAACTGACCGTGCCAAAGTCTTTCCTTTCACTGGCCAAATCATCTGCCTGGATATTGAAAGCATCGTTTGCGGCCCGACATGATTGTTGTCCTCGTGAATTTCAGTAAATATCATTTTGGTAAAAGGATGATTGTATGGTATAAGTATGGGATGCTTAGCGTCGTAAGGCAAAGACGATGCTTCTATGCGTCCGCCTACACGAATCAGCCCTTCTTCATCTAAAAAGGGCGTGGACTCTTGAATGGATTTTTATTTGGAACGTCACCCTCGTCCTTCAGATGTTTGATTTCATCATGGAATTTATCTTGTTGCATTAATTTGAAAAATTTCTTTTTTGACTGATTAAGTTCTATAGTTGACAGATGACCATTTATCACTCTGATTTCTTCCAGTTTTAATTCCAGTTCTTCCGGTGACAATTCTTCTTCGTTTTTCTTGATTTTAGTTTTTATCGCCAATTGCCTTATGTTGTGGATATATCTCAGTATGTAGGCGAGTATTCTTTGTGCGTTTTTAAAGGAATTTTTGTGGTTCATGTTAATTAAAATTCCTTCTTGATGTGGGGGTGGATCGTGAATCGCCGTTACTACTGACAAATGATTCTCGTCAATTGGCTTGTATTTAGGTGGCCAAATTGATGTAGCTCCATGTAAGAACTTTGGCCCATAGAACCAAATATTACAAGTTTGAAGCCGTTCGGGTGCTATCCCACGTGAAAGAACATCCGCCGGATTTTCCTTTGAAGGGACGTGGTGCCATTGCTGGAGTATTGTACTTTGTTGAATACGTGATACTCGATTTGCAATAAAAACAGGTAGTGAGGCTGATGATGAAGAATTTATCCAAGCAAAAACGATTTCCGAGTCGGTCCATAAAAATGTTGCATCATTATTGATATTCAGATCTTTTTGTAAACGAAGTAAGAGATCAGTGGCAAGACAGGCAGCACAAAGTTCTGAGCGGGGAATAGTGGCTTGCTGCGCTAGTTTTGTCTGCTTTGATGGCACTACTCTCGATTTAGCGCATAATAAACGCACCGTTATGATGTTGTCACTGCTGACGGATCGAACGTATGCTGCTGCCCCATAGGCTTTTTCCGATGCATCAGCAAATATGTGGTATTGTATGCTTTTCGGAGTTCTATGCGAAAAGATGTGCCTATCATTCTTTATGCTATTTAGCGACTGTAGTCCTTCTCGATACCTGATCCACGCTGTCTGCATTTCTTGAGGCAAAGCAGCATCCCAATCAAGCTTCAATTCCCACAGTTTTTGGAGAAATATTTTTGCGACTACAACTACCGGAGCCATGATTCCTAATGGATCAAATAAGTGAGCTATGTCAGAATATGTTGTTTGCTTAGTCACTCGAACCTTCTCAACCCAGGATGTTTTGACGCAAAGTTGATCTGATTTCGGCATCCATGTAAGTCCTACAGTCTTGATATGTTCATCGATATTGTTGGTAAAGTCAAGCTCGGTTTCTCTATCGTCAAGAGGAATACCCTTCAAAAGAGATGCATGATTAGCACACCATTTTCTCAACTTAAAACCACTACTTTGAAGAATTGTCTGCAGCTCTTCTTGAGTTGCCAATAGCTCGGCAATTTTATCTGAACCAGTTAAAACATCATCCACATAAAAATCACGGGCAAGAACCATTGAGCCCACAGGATATTTTTCTTTATTTTCTTGTTCTAACACTTGCAGGCACTTGGTGGCTAAGTATGATGCAGAAGTTGTACCGTAGGTAACAGTGTTAAGCTTAAAACACTTCAATGAGCTACTTGAGCTGCTTCGCCACCATATCAATTGAAATTTTTGATCTTCTTTATGTAGGAGTATTTGCCGGTACATCTTCTCAATATCGGCAGTGAAAACGTACCTTGGAAAACGGAATCGAAGTAACATTGTAAAAACGTCGTCTTGAATTGTTGGTCCCGTGGCGAGAATGTTGTTTAACGAAATATTTGAAGGGGTTTTTGTAGAACCATCAAATACCACTCTAAGTTTGGTAGTGCTGCTGGCAGGCTTTTGAATGCAATGGGGAGGCAAGAAATAATAAGGCTTGGCGATTTGATGAAGAGTCACTTCCTGCATATGGCCCAATTGTTGATATTCTTCCATGAATTGTATATAAAGTTTTTTAAGCTCGGGGGAATTTGCAAGCCTTCGTTCAAGGGCAATGAATCTTCGAAACGCAATATCTTTAGATTCGCCCAAGCTAGTAGGTAAGCGAACCACAAAGCGACCGCAGGAGTCTCTGGTTGTAGTTTGGACAAAGTGAGTTTCACAGCGTCTTTCAGCTTGAGTGAAATTGTCTTCAGCTGCAGTGGCTTCTTCCAAACCCCAAAATCTTTCAATTTGTTGATCAAGAGCCTCGTCTGCTGTGCCACATGATGCTACCATAGGATTGCACGTGGAAGTTGGTACCTTGCCTGCTGCTGTCCACCCAAATACGGTGTTCTGCAAAGTAGGAAGATCGTCTCCTAAACTTATTTGACCAACAACTAAGGTTGAATAAAATAACTCTGCCCCAATGAGCAAATCTATTGGCCCTGGCTGATGAAATTGAGGATCAGCCAAGACGATGTTGCTTGGAATATTCCAGTTTGATGTCGTAATTGCTCTTGATGGTTGTGGTGAAATTATTTTTGGCAAAATATGCGCCTCAAGTCTGGTGGAGAATCCGTTGATTCTGGAACTTATTTCCAAACTGATTCTCCGGTGGGATGCCAGTTTATTTTGACCGATTCCCTCCACAGAAAGTGTGTCCAGCGTCTGCCTGGTGCCCAATGATTTTGCTAGCTTTTCTGTTATCAAGTTGATTTGTGATCCAGAATCCAATAAAGCTCGGCATGGTATATCTTTTCCTTGACTCTTTATGTGAACTATAGCTGTACTTAGTAAAACCCTTGTAGCTCTGAGTTTGGAATTTTCGGTAGGAGTCAGAATATGTTGTGTTGCAGACGTGCAAAGACTTGTTGAATCAACTGAAGTATTCTGTGTTGCAGATGTGCAATGATTTGTTGAATCAACCGAAGAATACCTTGTTGCAGATGTGCAAGGATTTGACTTATTATTTCTTCGGGACCTTCCCCAATGAAGCAGCGTGTTATGCTTACGCTGACATTTGGAGCAGCATCTCGATGAACAATCTTCAACGTTGTGTCCCATCTTGAAGCAGTTAATGCATAATCCTGAGCTTTGCACTAATTTATAGCGGTTTTGTGGACTTATTTTTAAGAATTTATGGCATATATAAAGGTGATGGTTACCTTTGCAACAAGTAATGGGTGATTTTTTAAGAGGTTTAAAACTTAAAAAAAAAAAAAACACAAAAAATTCGAAAAAATGAATGAAATATTTATTTGAATCGATAGTTTGAACCTTGCAAATTAATGTTTAAAGATAATTTCATGCAAATGTTGACCGCGGCTGCGTCTCAGGTAGCCCATCCGCTGAGTCCAATTTTGGCATACTCTTTCACACATATCGGCCGGTATCTCACGAATGAATGCATGGATGTTGGCTTCCAGTGCGTCAATCGAAGCGGGCTTGTCCCTATAGACATTAGCCTTGACATACCCCCACAAAAAATAATCTAATGGTGTCAAATCGCACGATCTAGGCGGCCAATTGACCGGCCCGAAACGTGAAATTAACTGTTCACCAAACTCGCCTCACAATTGCGCCATTGTTTCGCGTGCTGTGTGGCATGTGGCACCGTCTTGTTGAAACCACATATCATGCAAGTCAAGAACTTCCTTTTCGGGCAAAAAAAAGTTTGTTATCATCGCACGGTAGCGTTCACCATTGACAGTAACGCTGCGATTCGCATCATCTTTGAAGAAATATGGCCCAATAATGCCGCCGGCCCATAAACCGCACCAAACAGTGGCTTTTTCGGGATGCATTGGTAGCTGTTGCAATGCTTCTGGCTGATCTTCACTCCAAATGCGGCAATTTTGCTTATTAACGTACCCATTCAACCAAAAATGAGCCTCATCGCTGAACACAATTTTTCGATAAAAAAGCGGATCCTCGGCCAGCTTTCCAAGAGCCCATTCACCAAAAATTCGGCGTTGTGGCAGGTCGGCTGGCTTTAGTTCTTGCACCAGCTGTATCTTAAAAGGCTTTACGCCCAAATCCTTCCGCAAAATTTTCCACGTAGTGCTGTAACAAAGGCCTAACTGCTGGGAACGGCGCCGAATCGACATTTCGCGGTCTTCTGTCACACTAGCTGATACGGCCGCAATATTTTCTTCACTACGCACAGTACGTAAACGTGTTGGTGGTTTAATGTCCAACAAAGTAAATTTGGTGCGAAATTTGGTCACAATCTTCCGAATAGACTGCTCAGACGGTCGAGAATGCCGATCATAAAATGGAAGCAGCGCGCGATGAACATTTCGAACCGAGCACGAATTTTGATAATAAAATTCAATAATTTGCAAGCGTTGTTCATCTGTAAGACGATCCATGGTTAAATTGCAAACCAAACTGAAGGTGTTTGACAGTGACACAAGGTACTAAACACACGTCAGCTGTCAAAACCAGTGTTGCCAAAACCAAACCAGCTTAAAAAAATCACAAGCTGTATCTGCAGTGGCTACTGTGGTAAATGCCCTGCTGGATTCAAATCGCTTACGCTGGTCTTCTGAGCCTTTTCTTGCTGGGGTTGTTCCTAAAGCCTCCAAAGATTGAAAACGATTTTCCAAAAATGTCAGAAAATCGTTTAATGAAGGCAGTAGTCTAGGTTGTTTAAGCGATTGCTCCCATAGTGTGTGCGAATTTCTATCCAATTGCTTAATTAAGATATGCAAGAGGAGGGGATCCCAGTTTTTGGTTTCGATACCCAGATTTTGAAGGCTCAAGAGACATTCTTTCGTGGTGTCGTGCAAGGCCTTAATCGCTGAGGAGCTTTCCATTTGATTCTTTGGTTGGGCGAGTAATTTATTTAACAAAGCGGTTACCAAAAGTCGAGTATTCTCATAGCGATTTTTAATTGTGTCCCAGGCAGCATTGTAGTTGGCATCTGAAGTCGAAAAATGACGAATTAATCTTTCTGCTTCGCCAGTTACGGTGGTCTTTAAGTACCACATCTTTTGGCATAGTGGAATTGGCTGGTTATGCACAAGTTCAGTGAATAAATCACGAAACTGTATCCACTTTGAATATTCGCCATCAAACTTTGGTAGTACAACCTTCGGTAGTTTAGGTTGGTGGTTGCCTTGAGTTGGTGCTGCAGCTACGGGACTCGAACATACTTCCAACCTGGCAGTCAAAGAAATTTGGAATTGCTGGACTTCATCTTCCAACTTGCAGAATTCTTCCAAGTTGTAGCCATCTTGGCCTGGATTTTCGGAAATTTCATGTATTAACCTATGAGTTTCTTCCATTTCCATCCAGTATTTTTGTAATGGGCCCAATTTTATGCCACAAAATGTTGAAGTCCGTAATGGCCTTCTGCCTGGCCACGATGGTGAATACCTGCATTTCATCCATTTTGATCACGCTGAAAACCTACTTGAACTCTGGGACAAGGGAACTCCGGATGCTTAGATCGCTGGAGTCAGGAACAACGAAGCAAGGGAGCTATGGATACTTTGATCTCTACTCTGCTGTCGAAGTCAGGAACACCGGAACACGGGAACTCTGGATACCTGGATCTCTGGAACTCGCCTCTGCTGGTGAACTCGGGGACAAGGGAACTCCGGATGCTTGGATCTCTGAAGTCAGGAACAACGAAGCAAGGGATATGGATACTTTGATCTCAACTCTGCTGTCGAAGTCAGGAACACGGGAACTCTGGATACCTGGATCTCTGGAACTTTCCTCTGCTGGTGAACTCGGGAACAAGGGAACTCCGGAGCTCGTCTCTGGAACTCAGCAGCCCAGTGTCGAAAGCCCTGGGTACGCTTAATATGGTAGACGTAGATTCGGCAGCCCAGTGTCAAAGGCCTGGGAACGCTTAATGTAAGAACGTGAATCTCACTTAAGATCAGAAGGCTGTGTGTGCTCAAATCACGTCGTGGTCACCAAAGTTTAAGTCGGAACTATTTTGCTCCGACTGGCTGAACAGGGTGCATAACCTTGATCAGAGCGTAGATAAATACAAAAGGTTCTTTGTACCTTTGTATTTTGGAGTATGTTGTATTGTTGTGAAATATTCATGCCCCTTACCACTGGTGGGGGGAAGCAATAATAATTAAGTACACTCGACAACCTTTTGATCACAAATGATAAATTCTATTATCTTAAAATTCTATTTATGTACAATTTTTGCTTACTTTACTAAAATTACATTCACACAATTTTTGATTACTTTACGAAATTACGTTCATACAGAAAGAAAGAAATACAAAAAATAAAAGGAATATGATACGTTTCTGCCAGGTATGTTCTGAGCCTGAATGCAGAATGCTGACTATCGTGAGAAATTTATTTAAGTATGATTAGAAAATAAAGCATACAGAGAAGCTGTTGCTGTTGTTATAGATTTTAAATACAGCATACAGAGAAGCTGTTGCTGGTAAATACTAAAAATTGTTGGTATATAATAATCTGATGGATTAAAATATACATTCTCCACCCGTTGAACTATGTTCGAAACTATACGACCATCTCGAAGGTAATGCTGTTAGGATTCTTGTCGTTGGGGTCTTCTTTTTTGCAGTTGAGGTTGCCCCGGATGTCCGCCGAAGTTCTGCTGGAATTCCTTTTTTGGTACTGGTCCTGGTTCATCAGCTGAATTTTTGTGCGAACGAGTCAAGGTTGATGAGCACGGATCTGTAGCAATGTTTGTACTTTCCCTTTGCTTGAATTCATCATCGTTAGTTGCAATTGGATGTGGAGCCAATCTGTGTATGGCACGACGGAATACACCAGTCGCTGTCCGAACATCGGCTACTCGAACCAGTCCATCTTCTCCGGTTATTACGTTAGTGATGCGGCCAAGCGGCCATCGTAAACTTGGTGTGTTGTCTTCCTTGATTATCACCATCATTCCGGGCTCTGAATTTTGACATCTCTCCTTCCATTTATACCTGTGCTGTAGCTGATTCAGGTAATCACGCGACCATCGGCGCCAGAACTCATTTATGAGATGGCTCACAAGATTCCAGCGAGTAAGCATCCTTGAATCAGCTGGTGTGGCTGCGGGGTCAACATTGCTAATGAGAGGCTCTCCAATGAGGAAGTGGCCAGGAGTTAGAGCGGTAAGATCATTCGGTGAAGTGGACATTGGAGTTATGGGCCTTGAGTTCAATATCGCTTCAACTTGAGTGATGGCTGTTTCAAGTTCTTCATACGTTAATGATGCTCCTGCAAGAGTGTGCTGTAGCAAATGTTTTGATGATTTAACCGCAGCTTCCCATAGACCACCAAAATGCGGTGAACGTGGTGGAATGAAATGAAAGTCGCATCCTTTTGTAACGCATAAAGATGTTATCTTTTCTTTTTCTGTATTGGATTCCATAAAGGCTATTACTTCTGACAGATGGTTTTTTGCCCCAACAAAGTTTGTTGCATTATCGCAACATATGCTTCTGCAATGACCCCGCCTAGCCATGAATCGCTTAAGTGCCCCTATGAAACCTTGTGTCGTTAAATCGGTTACTAATTCTAAATGGCACACTTTGGTAGAAAAGCAGCAGAAAATTGCGATATAGGATTTTTGAGGCCGTTTGCCTCTTATCTTATAGTGTGTTGAAATTGGACCGCAAAAGTCGACGCCGGTATTGATGAATGGTCGGGCTGGTTGAATTCTATCAGCAGGCAAATTTCCCATTTGTTGAGATAGAAGTTTTGGTGTGTCGCGGACACATTTAACACACTTGTGCAAAACTGACCGTGCCAAAGTCTTTCCTTTCACTGGCCAAATCATCTGCCTGGATATTGAAAGCATCGTTTGCGGCCCGACATGATTGTTGTCCTCGTGAATTTCAGTAAATATCATTTTGGTGAAAGGATGATTGTATGGTATAAGTATGGGATGCTTAGCGTCGTAAGGCAAAGACGATGCTTCTATGCGTCCGCCTACACGAATCAGCCCTTCTTCATCTAAAAAGGGCGTGGACTCTTGAATGGATTTTTATTTGGAACGTCACCCTCGTCCTTCAGATGTTTGATTTCATCATGGAATTTATCTTGTTGCATTAATTTGAAAAATTTCTTTTTTGACTGATTAAGTTCTATAGTTGACAGATGACCATTTATCACTCTGATTTCTTCCAGTTTTAATTCCAGTTCTTCCGGTGACAATTCTTCTTCGTTTTTCTTGATTTTAGTTTTTATCGCCAATTGCCTTATGTTGTGGATATATCTCAGTATGTAGGCGAGTATTCTTTGTGCGTTTTTAAAGGAATTTTTGTGGTTCATGTTAATTAAAATTCCTTCTTGATGTGGGGGTGGATCGTGAATCGCCGTTCCTACTGACAAATGATTCTCGTCAATTGGCTTGTATTTAGGTGGCCAAATTGATGTAGCTCCATGTAAGAACTTTGGCCCATAGAACCAAATATTACAAGTTTGAAGCCGTTCGGGTGCTATCCCACGTGAAAGAACATCCGCCGGATTTTCCTTTGAAGGGACGTGGTGCCATTGCTGGAGTATTGTACTTTGTTGAATACGTGATACTCGATTTGCAATAAAAACAGGTAGTGAGGCTGATGATGAAGAATTTATCCAAGCAAGAACGATTTCCGAGTCGGTCCATAAAAATGTTGCATCATTATTGATATTCAGGTCTTTTTATAAACGAAGTAAGAGATCAGTGGCAAGACAGGCAGCACAAAGTTCTAAGCGGGGAATAGTGGCTTGCTGCGCTAGTTTTGTCTGCTTTGATGGCGCTACTCTCGATTTAGCGCATAATAAACGCACCGTTATGATGTTGTCACTGCTGACGGATCGAACGTATGCTGCTGCCCCATAGGCTTTTTCCGATGCATCAGCAAATATGTGGTATTGTATGCTTTTCGGAGTTCTATGCGAAAAGATGTGCCTATCATTCTTTATGCTATTTAGCGACTGTAGTCCTTCTCGATACCTGATCCACGCTGTCTGCATTTCTTGAGGCAAAGCAGCATCCCAATCAAGCTTCAATTCCCACAGTTTTTGGAGAAATATTTTTGCGACTACGACTACCGGAGCCATGATTCCTAATGGATCAAATAAGTGAGCTATGTCAGAATATGCTGTTCGCTTAGTCACTCGAACCTTCTCAACCCAGGATGTTTTGACGCAAAGTTGATCTGATTTCGGCATCCATGTAAGTCCTACAGTCTTGGTATGTTCATCGATATTGTTGGTAAAGTCAAGCTCGGTTTCTCTATCGTCAAGAGGAATACCCTTCAAAAGAGATGCATGATTAGCACACCATTTTCTCAACTTAAAACCACTACTTTGAAGAATTGTCTGCAGCTCTTCTTGAGTTGCCAATAGCTCGGCAATTTTATCTGAACCAGTTAAAACATCATCCACATAAAAATCACGGGCAAGAACCATTGAGCCCACAGGATATTTTTCTTTATTTTCTTGTTCTAACACTTGCAGGCACTTGGTGGCTAAGTATGATGCAGAAGTTGTACCGTAGGTAACAGTGTTAAGCTTAAAACACTTCAATGAGCTACTTGAGCTGCTTCGCCACCATATCAATTGAAATTTTTGATCTTCTTTATGTAGGAGTATTTGCCGGTACATCTTCTCAATATCGGCAGTGAAAACGTACCTTGGAAAACGGAATCGAAGTAACATTGTAAAAACGTCGTCTTGAATTGTTGGTCCCGTGGCGAGAATGTTGTTTAACGAAATATTTGAAGAGGTTTTCGCAGAACCATCAAATACCACCCTAAGTTTGGTAGTGCTGCTGGCAGGCTTTTGAATGCAATGGTGAGGCAAGAAATAATAAGGCTTGGCGATTTGATGAAGAGTCACTTCCTGCATATGGCCCAATTGTTGATATTCTTCCATGAATTGTATATAAAGTTTTTTAAGCTCTGGTGAATTGGCAAGCCTTCGTTCAAGGGCAATGAATCTTCGAAACGCAATATCTTTAGATTCGCCCAAGCTAGTAGGTGCCTCCTTGAAAGGTAAGCGAACCACAAAGCGACCGCAGGAGTCTCTGGTTGTAGTTTGGACGAAGTGAGTTTCACAGCGTCTTTCAGCTTGAGTGAAATTGTCTTCAGCTGCAGTGGCTTCTTCCAAACCCCAAAATCTTTCAATTTGTTGATCAAGAGCCTCGTCTGCTGTGCCACATGATGCTACCATAGGATTGCACGTGGAAGTTGGTACCTTGCCTGCTGCTGTCCACCCAAATACGGTGTTCTGCAAAGTAGGAAGATCGCCTCCTAAACTTATTTGACCAACAACTAAGGTTGAATAAAATAACTCTGCCCCAATGAGCAAATCTATTGGCCCTGGCTGATGAAATTGAGGATCAGCCAAGACGATGTTGCTTGGAATATTCCAGTTTGATGTCGTAATTGCTCTTGATGGTTGTGGTGAAATTATTTTTGGCAAAATATGCGCCTCAAGTCTGGTGGAGAATCCGTTGATTCTGGAACTTATTTCCAAACTGATTCTCCGGTGGGATGCCAGTTTATTTTGACCGATTCCCTCCACAGAAAGTGTGTCCAGCGTCTGCCTGGTGCCCAATGATTTTGCTAGCTTTTCTGTTATCAAGTTGATTTGTGATCCAGAATCCAATAAAGCTCGGCATGGTACATCTTTTCCTTGACTCTTTATGTGAACTATAGCTGTACTTAGTATAACCCTTGTAGCTCTGAGTTTGGAATTTTCGGTAGGAGTCAGAATATGTTGTGTTGCAGACGTGCAAAGACTTGTTGAATCAACTGAAGTATTCTGTGTTGCAGATGTGCAAAGATTTGTTGAATAAACCGAAGAATTCCTTGTTGCAGATGTGCAAGGATTTGACTTTTTATTTCTTCGGGACCTTCCCCAATGAAGCAGCGTGTTATGCTTACCCTGACATTTGGAGCAGCATCTTGATGAACAATCTTCAACGTTGTGTCCCATCTTGAAGCAGTTAATGCATAATCCTGAGCTTTGAACTAATTTATAGCGGTTTTGTGGACTTAATTTTAAGAATTTATGGCATATATAAAGGTGATGGTTGCCTTTGCAACAAGTACAAGCTGTATCTGCAGTGGCTACTGTGGTAAATGCCCTGCTGGATTCAAATCGCTTACGCTGGTCTTCTGAGCCTTTTCTTGCTGGGGTTGTTCCTAAAGCCTCCAAAGATTGAAAACGATTTTCCAAAAATGTCAGAAAATCGTTTAATGAAGGCAGTAGTCTAGGTTGTTTAAGCGATTGCTCCCATAGTGTGTGCGAATTTCTATCCAATTGCTTAATTAAGATATGCAAGAGGAGGGGATCCCAGTTTTTGGTTTCGATACCCAGATTTTGAAGGCTCAAGAGACATTCTTTCGTGGTGTCGTGCAAGGCCTCAATCGCTGAGGAGCTTTCCATTTGATTCTTTGGTTGGGCGAGTAATTTATTTAACAAAGCGGTTACCAAAAGTCGAGTATTCTCATAGCGATTTTTAATTGTGTCCCAGGCAGCATTGAAGTTGGCATCTGAAGTCGAAAAATGACGAATTAATCTTTCTGCTTCGCCAGTTACGGTGGTCTTTAAGTACCACATCTTTTGGCATAGTGGAATTGGCTGGTTATGCACAAGTTCAGTGAATAAATCACGAAACTGTATCCACTTTGAATATTCGCCATCAAACTTTGGTAGTACAACCTTCGGTAGTTTAGGTTGGTGGTTGCCTTGAGTTGGTGCTGCAGCTACGGGACTCGAACATACTTCCAACCTGGCAGTCAAAGAAATTTGGAATTGCTGGACTTCATCTTCCAACTTGCAGAATTCTTCCAAGTTGTAGCCATCTTGGCCTGGATTTTCGGAAATTTCATGTATTAACCGATGAGTTTCTTCCATTTTCATCCAGTATTTTTGTAATGCGCCCAATTTTATGCCACAAAATGTTGAAGTCCAAGCCTCTTGTGCTGTGGCCCTTAGACTAGTAAGCAACCGCTGTAGAGACTGAGCGGTTGCGCTCTGCCTTCTAATGATTCTTGAGCAGTCAGATGTTGGGGCTATTATGCTTTCAGCCCCACATGATTTATTTGTTTGAGGCTCGACGTCTATAGGTACAATTGACTCTAATATTTGCTTGATGTCAATATATATCTTTTTAACCTTTTCGTATGTATTCGCCTGAACATACGAAGTGTCCGCCTTCACATATGCCTTTATTTGTTCATGATTATTATAGAACTCTACCCAGAGAGCCTCTAATGACCGCAACTTTTTGGCCTTATATTCGGCTGTTTTACGGTCAGGACCGTCTTTGCCAATGTTTGTCTTAAGACGCTGCAGTTCCTCCGTGATGGCCTTCTGCCTGGCCACGATGGTGAATACCTGCATTTCATCCATTTTGATCACGCTGAATACCTACGTGAACTCTGGGACAAGGGAACTTCGGATGCTTGGTCGCTGGAGTCAGGAACAACGAAGCAAGGGAGCTATGGATACTTTGATCTCTACACTGCTGTCGAAGTCAGGAACACCGGAACACGGGAACTCTGGATACCTGGATCTCTGGAACTCGCCTCTGCTGGTGAACTCGGGGACAAGGGAACTCCGGATGCTTGGATCTCTGGAGTCAGGAACAACGAAGCAAGGGATATGGATACTTTGATCTCAACTCTGCTGTCGAAGTCAGGAACACGGGAACTCTGGATACCTGGATCTCTGGAACTCGCCTCTGCTGGTGAACTCGGGAACAAGGGAACTCCGGATGCTTGGATCTCTGGAGCTCGTCTCTGGAGCTCAGCAGCCCAGTGTCGAAAGCCCTGGGTACGCTTAATATGGTAGACGTAGATTCGGCAGCCCAGTGTCAAAGCCCCACTTGCTGGAGTAAATACTCATGTAGTTATAGCAAGAAACGTCAGCACACTCTTCTTCATTTAGCATCCAACTCGTCTTCTGCCCTACAAAACAATTTACAGTCCACTCCTCCACCGTCCGTCCACTCCTCCACCGCTTCTTCGCAACCATTTGTTCCTCAGGATTCTATAATCAAACCTTTACGGTCACTTCACAAAGAAGAATTCTTTTGGCTAATGCTCTCGTCGGTATAGTAGGATCCGAAATAGAACATGTCGTAAGAGCACTCCATTGACCCTGGATCCGAAATATCCTTCATTTCAAAATCTGTGCAAAAAAGGCTAAATCTTCCTTTCGTTATGAAAAATACTAACGTTTATGGTATTAGCGGAAATCTCTCAGTCACGTCTAAATAAATCAGCTGCTTCTCACTCACGTCTTTTGAAACTCCTCAAATAACGTTATCGGCCCAAGCCACAATGGCTCAAAACTCTCCTGAACAATTTACCTAGCTCACACTTTTCTATAGTAAATCCCAACCTTTTTTTTTGGCCTCAAATTAGCTGATCCCTCAATTAACAAATCGTCTCAGGTTGATCTTTTGATAGGTGCTGACCTCTATCCGTATATTATTCGTAACGGTTTAAATATGTTTTCAAATTCACTAGTAGCCCAAAACACTATTTTTGGATGGATATTGTCGGGACCTATCACCGATTCTTTTCAGTCTTTTAACGCTACCATCACATCTGATAGAGCTTCTAGTAGTTTGGATACTCAAATACAAACATTTTGGGAGTTAGAGGAGCTGGCATCTACGGCCATCCGATCAAAGTATCATTGCTAATGTGAAGAGTTTTACAAAAAAAAACACTTTCAGACGTGCTGTCCGTAGGTTCGTGGTTCGGCTTCCATTCAAACCACACACCTCAAAGAACCGTCTTGGATACTCTAGATTTATCGCTTTAACACAATTCTCAAGAACCGAAAGATCTTTAGCGTCAAAAGTGGAATTGATGTCTCAATATTCCAAAGCCATTTCTGAGTACCTTTCTCTGAATCAAATGCGAAAGGTTACTCCATTGGAAAACATTAAAATTGGCCAAGTAAAATCATTTTGTCTTCTGTATCTTGCGGTCATAAAACCTGAAAGTACTTCAACCAAAGTACGCGTCGTTTTCAACGCTTCCAATGCCTCTTCCACTGGAGTCAGCTTAAATGATTTACTTTTCCCTGGGCCGACTTTACATCAAGATTTATCTTCCTTAATTATTCGCTGGAGATTTTACAAATTTGTGTTTAATGCGGACATAGAAAAAATGTACATTCAAATTTTGGTCGATCCACGAGACACTCCCTTTCAAAGAATTCTTTTTAGTACATCTCCACACTTAGAAGTTGAAGATTTTGAACTCCTCACCATCACGTTTGGCGTTAATTGTTCTTCTTCCATGAGTTAGCAAATGTTGGAAAAGATGAATTCCCATTTGCTTCAAAAATTCTCCAAGCAGAATTTTACGTCGATGATGTTTTGTCTGGTGCTCACAGTATTCATTCTGCATTACGAGCGCAATCCGAACTGATCCAGCTGCTGGGTTCAGCGGGGTTTCCACTTCGGAAGTGCACCTCAAACTCTCATCGATTACTCGACCATTTGCCCCGTGAACACATTCTAAACGAGAATGTCTTGAAACTCGAAGCTGATAGCACTACGAAAACTTTAGGGATACGATGGAATGTCAAAAATGATAAGTTTTAATGCTCTACTCAGCGAATTATTTTATTCAACAGTCCCACTAAGCGGTAAGTTTTTTCGCCAATTGTAAGGATATTTGATCCCGCAGGTTGGCTGGCCCCCGTCGTAATAGTTGCAAAAATGCTCATGCAGACCGCTGGGGCAGAACAAACTGGCTGGGACGAATATTTAAAATCTGATACTCTGAAAACGGCGAAAAACTTTGTGGATTCGTTATCTGACATAGAACACATTGAAATACCACGCTGGGTAGAATATCCCCCCTCGTCAGAAGTCCAATTCCATGGATTCTGCGATTCCTCTGAAAAGGCATATGCCGCCACGTTACGCCAGTCTAAGGAACTTATCACCTCTCACTTGCTCTGCGCAAAATTCAAAGTTGCACCCATAAAACCTGTGTATTTACCACGCCTTGAGTTTTGTGGGGCACTTTTTCTCTCAAAATTGATAACATTGTTTATTTAAAATTTTCCGGTAAATTCGTATCAAACCTTTTTATGGACCGACTCTTCAAACGTGATGGCTTGGCTTAAAAAACCGCCATGTGTATAGAAAACTTTTGTCGCCAATCGCTAAAGCGGAATTTTAGATAACGTCGGGAACGTTCCTTGGAGGCATGTCAAGTCGGCTGATAATCCAGCAGATTTGGCCACTCGCCCCAAGTAACATCGTTGGAGCTATTAGAATCAAAACCATTCTTCTACAGCTCCTAGATAGTGAAATCCAAAGCTACAGCTCTATTGAAAATTATTTCACAGCTCCCTACATTAAATTTTAAAATAATGGTCTATATTCGAAGTTTTAGAACACTTTTAGCTATATTAACTTTACAACGCTGACAGATTTAAAAATATGCTCCCTAATACAGTTCATGATATCTTGCAACGATCAAGCTCTAAATATCAGCATACATGGAGGCATTGTAGAGCTGCTAACAACACATGCGCAAAATACTAACGCATAATCTGTCAAAATGTAAAAAAATGCATCTACAGAGCTACACTGAAAGCGGCTGTAGAGTTGAATTACTAATATTCTCACGCAACATTTGGTGTCAAAATAATTCATAAATTGAGCTACAATAATGCACTTATAAAGCTGAATTAATACTAATCCTCTTTCAGGACAATTCTCCCAATCATATTATAGGCTGTTATAAACAAGAACAAAAAACAAAAAAATTTTCATCTGGAAAACTTAAAACAGTGGAAAATAAATTAATTCCTTTAACTTTATAAGTGAAATCTTAAGTTTAGAATTAGACATGGAATGGACAATTTTTATATTAAAATAAATTATCTATATGCTTATTAAACTTTATACACTTCAATGGCAAGTAGGTACCTACTCTTTGAATTCAACATTATTTCCAAAATGTATTCCCTTAACATTTTCTAGCTTTCAATTTTCAAACATCCTATTTTGAACAAAGAACTGACACATTGCTCTTAAAGCGATATTGCACCTCTATTAAAGAGACATGGCGACGAAAATGAAAATTATTTGATTTATTTGTTTCCATTCATTTAAAAACATCTAAAATCTTTACTTTAAATATAAAACACAATATGTATTGCAATGTAAAAAGCCTTTTATTTCGTGCTTCAATAAATTTATTTCACCGATTTTTACATTGTATAACTTAATTTATTTTCATATTTCATTGCATAATATACACAATTTGGAAGGCGCGTTATAATTTTGCGAAGTACCTTCAAAACATTTATGAAAAAACTAAGCGCGCACTTAAAATTCACTGGCATTAACTCCAAAAATATTAATTAGATACATTATTTTCTCTAGGAATTAATAATAACTAGCTTTTTGACATCACAATAATTGAAGTTTACGCTTCCTACCATTGCACACATGAATTACAGTGTGCTACCATTATATTCATATTTATCATTTGGATTTCACAAACTAATACAAACAAAAATTTGTCAAAAGTGCTCGTTTTAGGATATCATATATTATTATATTAAAGAGCTTCAAAGTCACTAGTCACTGATAACAAGCTGATAACGAGCAAAAATGTGCTCTAAAACTCAATGAATTAGCTGTGCGAAAGCCCTACAATTTCTGTAAGGGTGCATCTAGAGCTCTTTCTTAAATAAACGAGCTTTAAGATTTGCTGTGGCAACGCTTTAAAGCATTTATGCAGCTAAAAATGTTTCTTGGGGGGGTTTAACGCCTTCAGAATTGAGGCTAAACACGTTTTGGTGGAAGGGTCCCTCATGGCTGTGCGAACCAGTTTCTAAATGGCCGAAAACGCAACCAGTCACCCCTTGTGTGGAAGATCTGGAACAAAAAGCTGTTGTCTCCTTGGTAGTTCAGCACAATTCAGAAGCTATTCTTGATCGTTTTTCAACGTTACCTCGTGCTATAAGGTTTATAAGCTACATCTTCCATTTTTATTTTAAATTGTCAAAATGACAAAATCATAACTATTTATCTCATAACGTTACGCACTCAGAAATGGAATTCGTAAAAACTCGATTAATACTATTATCGCAGAAGTCTTATTATACTTCGGAATATTCTTGTCTCATAGCGTAAACCTATCCACTCTAAAAGTTCGATTCTCTCCTTCAACCCCTTCTTCAAGTTAAGTGATCTTCTTCGAGTCAACGGTCGGCTAAGCAAGTAAAACGCTTAATAAAGCTGAGAAGAGTTATAGCACTATAGAAAAATAGCTTATATGTCTGTAAACGAGAGCACAAACAAAACAGTCTGATTTGAAAAAGCAAGAAGAAAATATTGAAGATAATTTGACCGAAGAAATCATAATAAAAGAACTTTTAAAACCACCAGAAAAAGGATTAAAGATGGTCCCCAGGAAGGGTGGTGTAAAGGGATCACACTAGCGACCACTTAAAATTCTGTTAAAAATCCAACCATGCTTCGATACTTGACACTTGCTTCCCATACCATGCATTGCCTTAAGCAATAGATAAATCCAATGCAAAGCATTGTCTTGCCTTCTACGTCAGGGTAATAAAAGTGTCATGTTGCCCTGATGGCACGAACGGCAAGAGTTTATATAAAGTGTATAATAAAATATGAATGGGTTGATGGTGCACGATCGGTGCTCATTTGTTTAGGTTGACAAAATATGTCAACTAAGCATTAATGAACTATGCACTTGGGATAGCCGGTCGTTCACCCTTGATATCGATTATTTGTGAGGTCAAGAATCGAAGCATGGAACAATTTCGATAACATATAATTTATGTATATATAGCAATAGTATTTGAAAATAAAAGTGTCTTTTCCTCACTGAACTCCAACCAATACAGATCTTTTATTTATTCTTTTGTGAAGCTTGCGAGCTAAAAAGAACATTTAAAGGGACTATACTTGGTTATAGTCTAAGGGCGAAACCTCGAGTGCATTAGCCAGAGGTTCGAGCTGTTGCATTCATTGAGTGCTAAGCGATTTGTCTCGAAGACCATTTACCAGTAAAGGAATAGTTGGTATAAGAAAACGACCAACTTCACAATCTCAATCAGATTTGCCACATAATGAACGGCACCCCATTCTTTTGCCCTATCACGCCTGATTTTCTTATCTCCTCACGCAATTTATTCATGACATCTCGTTGCATGGTGGCAACTCTTTAATGCTTAGGCTCGTGCGTTAATCTTCTTGGATTCCGAAACTTAAAAATCTTGTCAAATCCTGCATTCAAAAGTGCAAAAACTGTACTTTTGTTAAAAAAGTATTAAGCAAGCAACCGATGGCTGCTTTACCTCCTGAAAGATGCACTTTTTCTCCCTCTTTCACCTGCACAGCAATTGATTTTGCAGGCCCATGCGTAATCAAGAGTTTAAATGCAAGAAACTGTCTCACGACCGAGGAGTATGTCTGCGTGTTTGTCTGTTTATCAGTTAAAGCTATTCACCTTAAGGCTGTTAGTGATCTATCGTTGGAAGAGTTTTTGGCCGCCTTTGCCAGATTTACAGCAAAGCGAGGTTTGCCCAAAGAAGTTTTTTTCAGATAATGGTATCAACTTTGTAGGAGCTGATGCTGTTCTGTGAAAGGATTTTAAAAAAAACTGCTCGCGTCCATTCCTCAAGAAACTAGTGCCACCTACGGCATTCAAAGACTCAAATGGAATTTTATCCCTCCGGGTGCACCTCATATGGGTGGCCTATGGGAGGCCGGTGTCAGGAGTTTTAAGAGCCATTAGTGAAAACTGGGGACCAGTACCAAATTGACATTCGAAGAATTTTCTACCGTGCTAGCATGCATTGAAACATGTTTGAATTCACGCCCAATCTCATCTATGACCAATAATCCTTCTTATCTATTGGCATTAACGCCCGGCCACTTCTTACGTGGGGCCCACTTTGATCAATCGTTGGGAAAAGGTAAGATGCCTTCAACAGCAGTTCTGTCGTCGTTGGAAAGATGAGTATCTAAAAGAACTCCATCAACGAAACAAATGGCAATCGCCACAGGAAGATATCCAAGTAAATGGCTTAGCTGCTATCCAAAATGAAAATTTGCCTTCCACTGAATGGGGTCTCGGGCGTGTGACAAGTGATTATATATGAATAGGACTGACACAGTCCTATAGCATAAGCCCGAAGATGGATTATTAATCCGAAACGCGTCGCTCTAATCAAAAATATATGTTGTGATACAATTAAATAAACAAAGTTGTAATTAAATAAAACAAACATTTTCAATTTTTATTTTATATTTTGTTTTATTTTGATTCATATATAATCATTATCCACACAACATGGAGACTAAACCACAAATAAAAGTGTGATAAATGTTCACCCGGCGCTGACGGAAGAGTTAGAGTGGTAACCCTAAGAACTCAGAATGGAGAACTGACCCGGCCGGCTATAAAACTGTGTCGCTTACCGCTCAACTAATCAAATTATTTGCTACTATTACGCCTTTCAATTAATTAAGAACTTTATATTCAACTTTTTTTTTACTTTTTTTACATTTAAATTTTCTTTTTTTTCATAATTATCACATCTAAGTTAATTTTCAGAATCAGAGTGAACTTCTTTGGCGCATCTCGCCAAGGAGGGCAGAAATTATTGCGCACATTGCCACTGTCAGCATCAAGTATCGAACCAGTGTTACGTGGACTCTATCTGGTGTGTAGATAGTCGTAGTGTGCGGAGCCATTGATCTCTCCATCTCCACACATAAACGCACCGGAAAAATCGAAGCGTTTTTTCTCATATCGCTCTTTTTCTGAGATGTTTTTGGCCCTTTTGGCAGATTATCAATTAATTTATTCTAATTGGTTCTTTTGGCCCATTCGGCACACTTAGACTTTGATGCTTAAATTTAACTTAAATTCTCTTGCAAACCCGCGTAAAGTATCTTAACTTAATTAAAATAATTGTTTTTTTTTTAAAGATATACGATATTCAATAAAATAAAAGAAAAGATACAAGCTGATTCTTATTGGTGTGTTGGATGTTACAGCTGGGTATTTTTTGTATCCCTGTTGTTACCTGCTGTGTGCTATTGCTGGGTGCTCTGCTGTTGCACCAGTGCATCAGATTTCTTTTGGCCATTTTCTGTGCCGTGGACAAGAACTTGACTGCATCTATACGGACTACTCGAAGGCTTTTGAACAAGTTTCTCATGAAATTATTTTATATAAACTAAAAGTTTAAGGGTTTCCCCTTGAAGTCATCACTTGGATTTCATACTATCTCCAAAATAGATCCTACCAAGTTAAATTCAGAAACATTTTCTCCAACCCTTTCATAGCCAAATCTGGATTTCCTCAGGGAAGTCACTTCGGACCCCTTCTCTTTATCTTAGCTATCAATGATGTGCACCTCTGGATACGTTATAATGAGATTCTAATTTTTGCGGATCATGAAAATTTTCAAAAGCATTACATCTGACAATGATCGTGTTCTTCTAATGATATTATCAGATTTGTTACATGGTATAATAAAAACGGTTTGAATCTTAACCCTTTTAAATGTCAGGCAATGACTTTCTAAAAACGAATTCCTTGGTTGATTGACTATATTATATCGCAGCACACTTTATGTCGATTCCATGGTTTCAAAGACCTTGGAGTTCATTTTACCTCTAATCTTAATTTTTCGGAGCATATAAACGTAATCGTCAAGAAGGCCAATTCAATGCTAGGCTTTATTTAGAGATGGTCCAAGGAATTTTAGGACCCGCATGTTACCTTTGCTCTTTACAACTGCTTAGTTCTCCCCCCCTCTTGAATACGCGTCCCAGGTATGGACTCCTTTTTATGAGATCCATAAAAAAAAATTAGAAGCGGTACAGCTTAACTTTATCCGTTTCGCTTTAAAAGGGTTACCGTGGTCCGATCCCTACAATCTTCCTCCTTATGAACATAGGATTAAACTTCTTCAAATTCAGCCAATGTCACAAAGGAGGATCAATAATGATATAGTTATTTCTCATCACCTTATAACTGGCGTCATTGATGCACCCGATTTATTAAGTTGTATCAATTTCAATTATCGTGGAGGAAACCACGGTATTCGTAGTTTTGATTTCATGCATCTGCCTTACCACCGTACTAATTATGGCATGCCCATTTACCCGCATGGGCAAACTTTTGAATTTCAACTTAAACATTTTTGACTTTAATGTAAGTAAGAGTAGTCTTAAAAATACATTAAAGGCCAGTGTACCACGCTTTTAATGTTTGTGTTATGTAATTTTAATTCTTATTGTTATTTCATTTCTTGTCTTCATGTTATATGTATAAGTATTTGTTTCTTAATGTTTTGTACATTTTTATTTTTCTTAATGTAATATGTCCAGTTGTCTTGTAGTGTGTTAGACTTATATAATTTATCTACCTGCTAACAACTAACACCGCGCTAAGTGATGACTGTGACAAGTTGTTTTCCCAGTATCTAAAGTCGAAAAATCCCCAAGAGAAAAGAAATAATCTTACAAAACGCTTGCATTAAGCAGTTCTGATAGCGAAAAAAAGGAGTATCTGGGCTCAAACGTCACTTCCGAGTAATAGATCGATGGGTGCAGGCTCGTTGAGATGGGGATCTGCTAAAGAGAGACCCTTGAGGTGGTCCTATTTGCCGGGTATCACTCGTTGGGTCGGGAGATGCCCAGTCAGCGACTTGAAAACTAAGGCCTGAATGGCAGTTTCAAACGTCGAGTGGCGGGAAGCAAAACGTACTTCGATGTAGTTTTGCGTAGTGCCGCTGCTGACCAACCCTAACCCAGATACCTCGGCAAATGTACGTCGCTTTTCCAACTTCAACAGTTGTGACGTTTCTGACCCTGTGTCAATCAGAGCACGTAAGAGGCGTAGCTTACCATCTGCTGCACGTGCCTTCACAACTGCCGTTGCCAGAGGCACCTGGTGTACAATTTTGCGATCACCATGCGACGTGTGGTAATTAAAAGTTTGTCCATGCGTTGACTGGAGCTGTTGTTGTTCCACCATTGCGTTCGGGTTTACGGACGCCTGAAATGCGTGTTTGTCACCTGAGCTGATGTACACGCTGCAAGTTGTTGTTGTGTGTGTGTGTTGCTTACTTGTTGGCTGTTAACATGAATCAACGAATGGTGTTTTTGCTGGCAGGAATAACAGGAATTAAAACTGAGACAAGCTTGGAGGAAGGTGCCCATAAGAAAGACAGTCTGTCTTCGTCCCATGTTTCCATGTTGAGGAAAAGTTGGCACTTTCTCAGTGTGTGCTTGCCTTGGTTGCACAATTTGCGTGCTAATTGCTCTGCGACATTATGCTTTTCTGTTGGTTTGGACGGCTGCTTGACAACTTGCTTGGTGTGCAAATTGTTTGTCCTAGCTGCTTGTAAACGTGGCCTTGTGTTGGCGGATGGCTCTTCTTTGGCCTGGAACGCTGAACCATGCTCTTGTTTACCCACATCCTCGAGAGTCCAGAAACGGATCTCTAAAAACTCGGTAAATTCTTTAAAACTTGGCAAGTCGGTGTCCCAACTAGACGCCAGTACATCCATGTTTTCGAGCGCCAGAAAACATTCTCTTGTGGATCTCGGAGACCTGAAGCAGTTTCACGAGTCAAGGAGGGCTGAACAAAAAGGCTCTGCATTTGTATGTGGACCAGAATGCGTTTGTGGTCATATCGATCCTTTAAAAGCTCCCAAGCCGACTCAGCTTTAACGGATAGATTTTGCAAAAACCTATTTGCATCACCAAGCAGCTTATCTATATCATCAAGACTTTTGTTGTAGTGAACGAGAGCCTGAAACCTGTCGTGAAAGGCACGCCAGGTTATATATACACCGTCGAATTTCGGTAGATCGATTCGCGGTAGTCGAGTCCCCGAGTGTGATGCTGGTGCAGCTATAAACTGGGAGGAGCACCATTGTTTGCTGGAAGCGCAATGATTGGCGAAGCTTTCTGAATTGCCTCAACCAACTCCGCACGATATTCGAGGTAAATTTCATAAATTTGGTCATATACCACTAATAATTGTTATTTCTTTAAATTTTCTTCCAGCAAACCACACCTTATAATAGCTTCGTGGTAGGATTCGGAAGCTACCATGTCTTTTTCCAACTTACACATGCGCCCTGAAGCATACTTTTTGCCTTTGCGTTCCTTTTGCGCTTTCTTAAAATTTGTAAGATCTTTGATGAGAATGTGGAGAAGATGTTCCGCCAGATACTGGTGGCGCCTGAACATCGTGACTTCTAGCGGATTCTATGGAGAGAGTCAACGTCAGACGAGGTCAAGGTCTTTCGGTTAACAACAGTGACATATGGTATGGCATCCAGCCAATGCATCCCGAAAAAGCCACTGTTTGGTGCGGTTTATGGGCCGGCGGCATTATTGGGCCTATTTCTTCAAAGATGATGCGAATCGCAGCGTTACTGTCAATGGTGAACGCTACCGAGCGATGATAACAAACTTTTTTTTGCCCGAAATGGAAGTTCTTGACTTGCATGATATGTGGTTTCAACAAGACGGTGCCACATGCCACACAGCACGCGAAACAATGGCGCAATTGCGAGGCGAGTTTGGTGAACAGTTAATTTCACGTTTCGGGCCGGTCAATTGGCCGCCTAGATCGTGCGATTTGACACCATTAGATTATTTTTTGTGGGGGTATGTCAAGGCTAATGTCTATAGGGACAAGCCCGCTTCGATTGACGCACTGGAAGCCAACATCCATGCATTCATTCGTGAGGTACCGGCCGATATGTGTGAAAGTGTATGCCAAAATTGGACTCAGCGGATGGGCTACCTGAGACGCAGCCGCGGTCAACATTTGCATGAAATTATCTTTAAACATTAAATTGCAAGGTTCAAACTATCGATTCAAATAAATATTTCATTCATTTTTTCGAATTTTTTGTGTTTTTTTTAAAAAAAAGTTCTAAACCTCTTAAAAAATCACCCGTTATAATGGTTCTATGTCACCTTTCAAAAAATTATTTATTGATGTATTTTTCCCAAAAACAAGTTCAAATGGAGTATATTCTTCTTCAAAACTAGAATTTGGGCTTACATTGTAACAGAAAGTAAAATATTTTAAATGGGTTTCCCATTCAGTTATATCGGTGGCATATGCTCGTAAATATTCATTAAATACACGGTGGTTGCGTTCTATTGTCCCTAGAGATTGGTGATGATAGCTTGTCGAGAATTTAAGTTCAATTTTCAATAAGTTGCACAGCTCTCTGAGAATTTTATTCTTGTATTCGGTACCCATATCGGCCCGAAGTTCTCGCATAGGACCATATATCAATATAAATTTGTCAAATATAGCTGTTGCTACTGTTAGTGCAGATTTGTCAGGAATTGGAATGGTGACAAGATATTTGGTCAGATCACAGATCAAAGTAATAGCATATTTGTTACCCTGAGCTGAAATTTGAAGTGGACCAATAGTATCAATGATAACAATGTCCATTGCTTTTTGTGGTGTAGGAGTGATAAACATTTCTTCAATTGTACCTCGTCGTACCTTTGATAATTGACAGTTCTTGCATTTTCGTACATATGACGCGACGTCTCGCGTCATATTTTTCCAATAAAATGACTTTCGCAATTTAGCGTATAATTTCTTCTGTCCACAATGTCCTCCTACAATGGGGTCGTCATGAAATTGTTGTAATAACTTTTGCTTTTCTTTTTCATTTAAAACATTTTTGGGTTGATTAATTATTACTATTTTTAAGTTCTTTAGTATTCTAGCGCCTACCGATTTGAGTTGATTAATCGTAAAGTATTTGAAAAACATATCAATTAATGGCCATTGTAATTTAAGAATCAAGCTGTTATTGGCTTCTTTTTGTAGCCTCGAAAGAATGCTCTCAATACATTTTTCGTTAACAACCATATTCGTCATCTTAAAACTAAATAATTTTCTGAAGTTACTTATAACTTCAAATTCAAAATTTCTTGCAAGTATACTTGTATTCTTTTCCTGCGCGCTATTTTTTGTTTTAATTCTTGGTATTTCTTTTAAAAACCCGTCTTTGAAATCTTCGTAGATTGGAACATCTGTATGTGTAATTTCATCTGTTATATTAGTGACAGTTTCAAGCTGTTGACTTTTAGCCTTAGATCTAGTCGTTACTAACACTTTCGATCCTCTAATTGGTATATCTTTTAATTCCTCTATTGTAATACGAGATAATGCATCAGCTGAGACATTTGATTTTCCACGAATGTAGACTATTGTGAAATTGTATTCTTCTAGATCTAGTCGTATCCTTGTGAGTTTGGATGATGGATCTTTCATGCTAAAAAGATGTACAAGGGGTCTGTGGTCAGAGAAAACGGTAAAGTGTGTGCCATAGATATAAGGACGAAAGTGTTTAATGGTATAGTAAATTCCTAATAACTCTAATTCAATAACGGGCTTGTTCTGTTCAGATTTCGTAAAGGCCCGTGAGAAAAAGTGAATTGGTAGATTGTTTTCATTGTGATTTTGGCTTAGTACTGCACCACAGCCTAGTTTTGATGCATCTGAGGTTATAATAAACTCTTTGTTGAAATCCGGATACTGTAGAATTTCAGGTTTTAATAATTTTGATTTAAGTTTTTGGAATGAAGTTTCACAAGTTTCATCCCATTTAAATTCAACTTGTTTTCTACTTAATTTATTAATTGGAGCAGCCAAAATTGCGAAATTTTGTATGAGTCGCCTATAATAATTCATAAAGGCTACAAATCGCCTGGCTGAATCTTTGTCAGTTGGTCTTGGGTATTTTTTATTACCTCGGCTTTGCATTCATCTGGTAAAATACCATTCGCTGTACATTTATGGAATGTTACTTCTGTTTTAAAAAAGTTACATTTTTGTGGGTTAAGCTTTAAATTAAATCTTAGGCAAACATCAGAAACATTTTTGAGGTTGTTGAGATGATGTGTTCCGCTAGATCCAATGACTATAAGGTCGTCTACATACAGAAATGCTTGGTCTGGGGAAAGACCGGCGCAGGCTATAGACATCATTCGCGAAAACGAATTTGGTGCTATATTCAAACCAAACAGTAGTACTTTCCAGCGAAAAGCGCCTTGTTCAGTGCTGAATGAAGTAATGTCTCTACTGTCTTTGTGTAGAGGGATTTGCCAGAATCCGGAAAATAAATCAAGGGTAGAAAAGTGTTTAGCTCGGCCGAGGCCATCTAGAATTGTATCGATGCGGGGAAGTGGAAATTTATATGCTATCAATATTTTGTTAACTAATCTGTAGTCGATGCACAATCTCCACCGTTTCGTTTTACCTTTTTTGGAAACAAGAATAATAGGTGAATTATAGTTTGATCTGCTTTCTTCAATTAGATCATTTTTTAATAATTTATCTACTTGTGAATTTATTTCCGTTTTTTGGGAATGGGGTAAGCGGTAATTGTTCACGTATACCGGAGACTTATCACATATGCGTAGCTTTTGTTCGTAGAAGTTGTTCACTGTCATTTTGTCAGTTTCTAGAGCGAAAACTGATGCATATTGACTGCATAGATTGAGTAATTCTGGTTGTATATGATCTGGCATTTGATTTTTTAAATATCAAGTACTTTTTGGGTTCTTTAATTGGAATCATTTGTTTGGTTTATATTGTATGTAACGGGTGATTTTTAAGCTGGTTTGGTTTTGGCAACACTGGTTTTGACAGCTGACGTGTGTTTAGTTCCTTGTGTCACTGTCAAACAGCTTCAGTTTGGTTTGCAATTTAACCATGGATCGTCTTACAAATGAACAACGCTTGCAAATTATTGAATTTTACTATCAAAATTCGTGCTCGGTTCGAAATGTTCATCGCGCGCTGCTTGTGTTCAGCGATGAGGCTCATTTTTGGTTGAATGGGTACGCAAATAAGCAAAATTGCCGCATTTGGAGTGAAGATCAGCCAGAAGCATTGCAACAGCTACCAATTCATCCCGAAAAAGCCACTGTTTGGTGCGGTTTATGGGCCGGCGGCATTATTGGGCCTATTTCTTCAAAGATGATGCGAATCGCAGCGTTACTGTCAATGGTGAACGCTACCGAGCGATGATAACAAACTTTTTTTTGCCCGAAATGGAAGTTCTTGACTTGCATGATATGTGGTTTCAACAAGACGGTGCCACATGCCACACAGCACGCGAAACAATGGCGCAATTGCGAGGCGAGTTTGGTGAACAGTTAATTTCACGTTTCAGGCCGGTCAATTGGCCGCCTAGATCGTGCGATTTGACACCATTAGATTATTTTTTGTGGGGGTATGTCAAGGCTAATGTCTATAGGGACAAGCCCGCTTCGATTGACGCACTGGAAGCCAACATCCATGCATTCATTCGTGAGATACCGGCCGATATGTGTGAAAGAGTATTTCAAAATTGGACTCAGCGGATGGGCTACCTGAGACGCAGCCGCGGTCAACATTTGCATGAAATTATCTTTAAACATTAAATTGCAAGGTTCAAACTATCGATTCAAATAAATATTTCATTCATTTTTTCGAATTTTTTGTGTTTTTTTTTTTTTTAAAGTTCTGAACCTCTTAAAAAATCACCCATTATAATAGTTATCTAGCTCTTCAGGAAAAGCTGTTTTATGTTAAAATTATATCCTATGAGGGCGCTTTTTATAGTACCAAGGGTAGAGGTAGTATGTTCAGTAACTCCTTTTATATTGATCTTACTATTACAGTCGATTTTGCATTTGCTTTGTAAGGATGTAAATTTGATCAATGAAATATCGGCTTGGGTATCTTTCAAAAATGTACACGTTTTTTTTGCGTTAGAACACCTTAACTCGACGAAGTCAGAATAATTTGGGTTAAAGGTGTAAAGGTAGCTATGGGTATCTGTATTTAATTGTTTGCATCCCCCAGTTGACGCTCCTGAGGTGCATTTGCGTTTTCCGTGTAACGCACATTATGTTGATTCGAGAAATTTTTGTTTCTGTAATTATTATTACCTCTATAGTTATGGGGATGATCCCTATTCGGAAATTATTATTTCTATTATTTCCTCGGTAATTGTTATTGTTACGGTAGTTATAGGTATTGTTGCCTTGTTGATTATTTATATCTATTGAAGCTACGTGGTGGTGGGTTATTAGCGAAGTAATTTCGGCGTTTGTTGTTCCGCAAGTTGCCATAGTTATTTGCACGAAAAGATAAGACTTGATAATCTTGAACTTCTGTAGCTGTTTCAACAACTAGTTTTGCAATGGCCTCTTTCGGGGATGTAAATGATGAAGAGGCTAATGTCGTTTTCGTTTGGATGTACGGAGTACTCCTTTTACACTCCTTTTTCACTCCTACTACTCCAAAAGCCTTCGATTGGCTGTTCCGAGTAATGTTTTCGGAGTGTTCTTCTGTCCCCAATTTTATTTTGGAGTAGATGAGGAACACACACATACATATAAAGTTTTTCGTTGGATTACTTGTCAAAAGTGATAAATACTTGAAGAAGCCATTTTGTTAAATGGCAGCTTTGGTAGTGTGTGTGTAAATTTAGGAAAGTCAGTGTTTTCATATTCGATTGGAATTGAAAAGGAGTACAATTTACCGAAAATCCAATCGAAAACGACATAAAATAGATTTGACTAAATTTGATGTTGTGTTAGCCCTACACATCTCGATTGTTCTTTCCACGGCCATTTCCTGTGCCTTTTCTAAAGGCAACCCTTCAAAGACCAGAGCTCTCTGAAAAGCATCAGCTAACTCTTCAGCTTGGTGTGAAAAATTTTGCATGTTATTTTTATTAGCTTTCAAAGCTAATATCCTACCAACAACTACTTTCGAAAAATCAGGTTTAAGTGTCTTCTTCAAAGCATCTTTTATTGTTATTATATTTATTGGATCAGATGGAATGCTTTCCAAGGCCTTTCCTTCCATTAGCTCTCGGAAGCAACGCTTTCCAAAAGTTCTATGGCATTATGGAAAGCGGCCAAAGCTAATGCATCGCCTGCATAATTTTTATTTATAGTTTGTGCTGCTAGGCGTAATAATTCAATGTTAGAAATTTCTGTGGTCATTTTGGTTGATTTATTATAAGTCAAAAGAGGGATAGGTTTATGTTTTTGTTGTTGCTCTTCTTCTTCTGAAGATTCGGATTCGTTCTCAGAAAGGATATCTGTTTGGATTAGGATCAAAAGGTTTGATTTGTCCTTGGGAATACGGACTTTACATCCAATTCTTCCGAAACAACGGGCTAGTTTTTCCCTAACCTCGAGTAATTTAGTGCGTACATAAGCAATATCAACCGTAGACCAAATATTGATATTAACTGAGCAATGATCTATTAGTGTATTTTATGAATCTATAAGCTTTTTTTCATATTCTCTAATCTTTTCTGGATTCTTAGATACTTCGCGATGAAATAATGTAAGCTCTGCTCAAAATCCAGCCGATTACGCGAGTCGAAATCTTGAGGCCTCTGAACTCGTCCATCACAACCTCTGGTGGCAAGGCCCATATTGGCAGCCAGATGATGCCAACATGGTCAAGATTGCGGCCGAACTCAAGCCGTCAATTACCTCCGGCATAACCGCCATTCAACCACAGCTAACTACTCGGTTGCCGTGATGGAAGAATCGATTCCCTGGTAGAACGATTTAGCAAGATGTCTTAATCCATACGTTACGTTGCCTACATAATGAAGTGGTTGAAGCCTCATCGGCATAATATTGGTATGCCCGTCGTCAGAGCGGATGAGCTCGATCACGCACATCAGCGTCTGATATGAAACGAACAAACGATGTGCTTTCATCAAGAGGTTCACCAATTGTGGACCAAGCCCCCATTGGCGAGTTGCAGCCAGCTGCTCTCTCTTAATTTATACTTAGACGACCAGGGTCTCCTTAGAGTTGGAGGCCGACTCACCCATTCGTCTCTCTCACATGGGCAGACCCTCCCGATTATCTTGCCCAAGACTGGGCATCTCGTGAAGCTGCTGATTGACCATACCCATGAGATTACCATGCAAACAGAGAAGTGCAAGTCATGGTTCAGACCTTACGTCATAAATATTGGATCCTTCAGGGAAGACAAGCAGTTTGGACATTCATCCATAAATGTTTCATCTGCCAACGACAACACGGACACTAATCAGACAACAGATGGCGTCATTACCCGGTCCTAGGGTGAATGCGGCAAGACCCTTCCTATCGTCTGAAGTAGACTACTGCGGACCATTCACTCTTCGCATCGGAGCCAAGCCATCCCGCACCACTGTCAAAGGCTACTTGGCAGTCTTTATCTGCATGGCTACCAAGGTGGTCCTTGGTTCATGGATGCCTTCACCAGATTTACGAGCAGACGTGGAACGTGCTCTGATCTCTACAGCGACAATAGAACAGCTTTCGTGGGAGCCAACCTGCTAATGAAAGAAGACCTGGTACAGTTCCAGTCGCAATTCAATCAATATGCCTTGGCGAATGGTGGCATTATATGGCATTTCATCACCACTGGCGCACCCCATCAAGGAGGTCTATGAGAAGCCGCCGTTAAATCTGCCAAGCATCATCTAACTCGACTAGTGGGGTCACATTCATTGTGGTATCACCAGTTGCACACATTCGCAACACGCATCTAAGCTTGTCTCAATTTGCTTCCAATGGTTCCTCTACACGATGACCCTGACGACAAGCTAGCCCTCACTCCTGGAGATTTTCAAACAGTACCAGTGGTTACGAAAGGTACATCAAGACTTCTGGCAGAGATGTAGCGAGATTGAGCACACTACATACGCGTAACAAATTGGAAAAACGAGAACCAAACCTCCAAGTTGATGAAATCGTTCTTCACTTCATACTGCGACCGGCGAGCGTCACTGTCCAGTACAGAAACTCTGTTGCCTGATAGAGTCTTAATTCCTCTTCTTCCTCCTTGTCTTCTTCATCTTACTACTTCTCTATAGTCAAGCGTTTGATCTCTAGGCCCAGTCCCAGATCAATTGAAGTACATATGGGTCATTTTGTACGAGAGGGTGGCTTCTTCACTCTCCCACACTGACCTAACTCAACATGGCCAGCTGGCCTCAGATGATATCGCATTTCGAACATACAGTTCGACCAAGCAGGATGGTCAGTCATCAACCGAAGACATGGTAAATAAGGGCCCTTCAACATCAGCGTTGACATCGCACTTTTTGCGCTACAGTCAATTATCACCACATCCCACATTCCATACTGCCCTAATACTATGCGCAGTCGATGGGCATTGAATTCCGACACATTTTGATGCGACTGGCAGCTACATATACCTATGGCTATAGGTATCGTCATGCCAACCAAAGACAACGAATACTTTTCTGTGCACAGGCAATCAGAGATACATTCCTGTGCACAGGCCAGCTACATAGTGACAAACCAAATCGTCACCCACTGACCGGTGATGATACGAGATACTTTTCTGTGCAGAGGGTACACAGGCACACATACTTCATATAGTCATATTAGGTATCGTCAACATTAGACATTACATATTTGCTGTCGTCAACCACAGCGAGCAGTTATCCTAACCTTCCTTTCCTCTTCACAACTCACAGTAGAGCATTGCATGTACTGTGTGGGGATTCTCGCACACTGCATGTAATGTTCAAGGTATGACAACGGCGGATGGATGATTAATTATTGTTCTGAATATTCAGGGGCGGATAGTTCATGTTGTCACTAAGGCATAACACTAGTGGTAATATGTGTCGAAAAGTTTTTTGGTGTTAAGATCAATAAATTATTCTGTTTAGATTATAATCGTCTGCTTGGTTTTTTAATTTTTGTTTTTCCAATGGTAGGTAATTTAAAGTTGATTATTCTTACATTCGGGGGCTAAGAGCGATTTTCTGTGCCATGTACGTCAATACTGTAGTTAACAGGCCAGCTGTTTTGACGCTGAGTATAATCCAGTTAGGCGAAAATATCGATCTCTCGGAATTTAATCTGCATGGGTATAACTAAGTACCATTATTCTTTTCCCATCACGGTACACTTATTTCAACTTTATGTGGTTTAAATTTTCAGTTAATAAGCGCATCATACATACCTGATTCATTTCTCGAAGTCCGAAACTGGACAGTAATTCAACTTCTAACGAATTTGATGCTCTATCTGACTCCATCCAAAGAACTGTTTCCCATTACCCTCACACTGAAATCGTCATTGAGGGCGATTTCAATGTACACAATTCTAGTTGGCTTCGCTTTTCAGGCCAGACAACACCCGAATAAAGGTATGTTGAGGTCTTTACTGATACCGAAAGTTCCAGGTCAAACCGCCAACACTCTAGACCTGTTTCTTACCCCTGACCCAGATAAATACACTATCAATTTATTATCGCCCCTAGGCACGTCAGACCATTGTGTCATATCTGCGAATTTCTTGTGCTCAATAAACCCAGTTAAAGAAAAACCCCCCAAGAGAACCGTTTGGCTATTCGAGACAGCCAACTGGGATGATCTCAACAATTTCGTCAGTAACTTAAACTGGTCACTATGCTTCCTCGGTAGTGACGAAGACACCAGTGCAAGTATGATTACAAATTAAATTCTTTTTGGAATGAGAAAATTTATAGCGAATACCGCTATTTTTACAAACAGTGTTCTAGCGAAATAGCCAGTTGCATTCCTCCCCTAAAACAATTCCACCGTAATACTCGTGCTTCTAGGAATGCACATCAGCTTACCCTTGAGCCCAATTTCAGACGTACAGTCAAGTGCGGAGATTCTTTTTTTAACCGCTCAACTCGAATGTTGAATGCTTTGCCTAGCTCTATTTTTCCCTACCATTTTAATATTCAGAAATTCAAAACCAATGTGCATCGGTATCTCCTATTAAACGCCACCCTATTTTCGTAACGCTCGGCTTATGCTTATCATTATAAGGGTTGTCATAACCTCTTTAGTGCACGCATATAAAAAAAATCAATCGTCGCTGCCCTATACAAATAAACAACCTCACGTTGATGGCTTGCCCTCCGATGACGATCCCACTGATCTTGACAATTGCTGCTGGTGTCGGTAAATTTTTCCTTGTGTGCCGTTGGATATCTAAGGCGTGGGCATGGTATCAACTACTGGACGCCCTACACTTGTGCGAGTTTTGGTGAAGCTGCGTTTTTGGACATCGGACTGGTGGTAATTTCTTGATAGACTTGGTCTGGCATGAGCAGTCTTCTTTGAGAAACTTTTGGGTGACGACGTGGTCTCAACTTTATCCTTATTCATTTGTATTGTTGAATTAATAAATCAATTTATATATGCATGTTGTTTTTGTCTCCAAGTTATGTGGTTTAAATATAATGATTAAAGCAAAAGAAAAACACGAATTTTTTTATTTTGTTAAAATATTTTAATATCGAATAAATTTCATAACTTTTATAAATATTAAGGTTTAGCGACGCGTTTCGGAGTGTACCTCCATCTTCGGGCGAATAACTCAATTTGACGTGGGTGTTGAGTGTCACTCCGAAACGCGTCGCTAAACCTTAATAGCCTCTTCATCCTCAACGCGTGACTGTTTGGTGCGGTTTATGGTCCGGCGGGGTCATTGGACCTTACTTTTTCGAAAATGAGGCTGGAGCAACAGTTACGGTCAATGGATTGCGCTATCGAGAGATGATTAATGATTTTTTATGGCCGGAATTGGATGGTATTGATCTGGACAACGTTTACTTTCAACAAGACGGCGCTACGTGCCACACAAGCAATTAAACCATCGATCTTTTACGGGAAAAGTGTCCGGACCGTGTTATCTCTCGAAGAGGTGATCACAATTGGCCACCGAGATCTTGTGATTTAACACCTTGCGACTTCTTCCTTTGGGGCCACGTGAAAGATAAGGTCTACGCCAACAGCCCAGCGTCGATTCAAGACCTCAAAGATGGAATTCGTGAGGCTTTCGAGGACATAGGGCAGCCACTTTGCGATTTGGTTATGGAAAATTTCATGAAAAGGATATGGTCCTGTAAGCGTGGTCGTGGCGGCCATTTGGCTGATGTTGTGTTCCATTATTAACGGCATACCTTCCTCTTTGTAATGAAATAAACATTCGATCATTTATCTCAAAAAATGCCATTTTTCTTTGAATATCAAAATAACACCTCTTATTGGAAAACCCTTTATTATTGAATCGTTGCATTTTGTTATTGAACCAAACAGCTCCATTGTGCCTACATGACTATTTGAGGACACAGTTTAACTTCTATGAATTATTATATTCCACCAGGAACTTTTGATTTTAAAGTTGAGGGCTGTGAAATAGCAGGGAGTGGGAGGAAAGCACAAGGTTTGGACGCAAAACATATGAGAGACTATTTTGCAAAATATTTTACAACAGTCTGCGCAGTTCCGTGGCAATCTGTATTATGGAATCACCGGTAATCGGAGGTTCTTCCTCGTCACCATCCGAACCAGAGTCAGGAAAGTCTTCACACAACCAGTAGTGGTTAAGAATATATTATTTTAAGAAAAAAAAAACAAAATACACTCTCTTTAAATTTCTTTTTGCTAAACACAAATCAAATGGAAATATTTTTTTTGTGTGACTCTGATGTCAAATTATGTAGCCGACCACCTTCAATTGGAGTATTCATGGGAGAATACTCGAGTGAATTTTTTTACTTTGGATGAAATTGAATTCTCATCGGACTGCCGCATGAAGGCCCAAACCAGATTCACGCTTTATGAAATTGAACCCCTAGGCATACAAATAAGGAAGAACAAATTTCTTTTTCTTTTTTTTTTAATTTTTTTGCATGTTGATTGTTAATTGCCTTCACTTCGGTGCGCAATAGTGAGGAGACCAGCCTGCTCGGAACATTTATCGTATTTTGAGTTTTTTTTTTCTGATTTTTGTAACAATGTTTTTTTTAGAATAATAGGCTACGCATGGAAAAATTGAGTTTACTAGGGTGTGTGAAGAACACCTGTGCACCTTCGAATAAACGTCACTGCAAATGTAAGGTGTCGAGATGTTGAAAGATTAGATGGAGATAATATTTCTCGAACATAATCAATATCTGAAAGCATTTCCATTTCAGTTTCAAACACTAACGTGTTGATTTATTGTATTTTCTTTTTGGCTATTGAAAGAGGTTTTTTCCATTCTCTTTCTTTCAGGTGTAGAAGCCTAGTACGCAGATCGGGAAAAGACTTAATTTATCTCTACAATTCTAATCTCTGCAAAAACTTTTCTAAATGCAGCGCAAAAGGTTGAAGTTGGAGAAATAAAAAAACCTGTTAAGTATCTGTCATATAATAAATATTCGTAAAAATATAAACAATTCATTTATTTTTGAAATGTTCGTCCGCCAGCAGTAGGTTGATAATAATTCGAGATAGAGTGCAAGGATTGATGTTACGCAGCAGTACGATGGCCCCAGCGACAAAAGGTCTCCACCGCCAAACGCGAAAGAAAATGCCAAGAAAAATGCCTCCAAAATGCATAACATCAACAACAAAAAATCAGGTGAGAATACAACAGGTTCTCACAACGCCAACCACAGCACAAAACACAAAAACATTCCGCAAAAGGACACCCACTCGCAACAACTTCAGAGGATGCCAAGTTGTTCACCAAATGTGCTTTGGATTCGGATTTCGATTCTGTTTCAAAACGAGTTCAGACTCGTTTTGAAACAGACGGTTTTGAAACAGGAAAAGAGCTACATAACAAAAACCGCGCAAAAAAGAAGCGCAGTAAAACACAAAAGCAAGTACTCGTCGGATTACGAATAATCTCCATCGAAAGATCATGAGAGGAAACGTAAAAAGAAGAACCACGATGTCGAGAATCCCAATGATAATGAGCCGGCTATATTCCTAAAATTAAAATTAAAGTAAGTTACTTAAAGATGAATTTATTGTTTTTGAATATTGAATTTAATGACATTTTTTTTTTTAATTTGTAAATTTTCAGTTCAAAACATTGCCGCTACAAAGAGAGGAAGCACCCGAAGCACATTTTTTCTATGTTTCTGCCGATATGGTGCGTTCACGCCCAACATCCTTTTGAAACCGTGAAAGACGTAACACTAAATGCGGTAAAAATCTTCATTTTCAATTCTCCTAAGCCCTTATGATTTCAGAACATATTTAAATAACTATCTTTGCAGGACGATGTTTCGCAAAATGAAATTTCGGCATCACCGGAAGTTGTGACATCACCACCTGGTAACACTAAAGTGATCACTTTATAAAGTGATTGTCGTTTTTACGATTGCTAACTCTATCCTTCCCTATAGATAGGATAGATACAGCTATCGTGAAAGCGACAATCAAGAATTTGATAATCAACTATCACCTTAGCCGATTCCACCCCTGAAGTTTTAAAATCACAATCACCATTAAAAACGCCCAGTAAAACAGGACAACCCTTAACACCGAGCACAAAAGCAGTTCCTCCTACTGCCATCCGGTATGTGTCACCGAGAAAGGCAAACAAAAGAAGTTCAATGAGCTTGCCGTCGTTATCTAGTTTGCAGCATCCGCCGAAAGATGTTATCAGTGATGTTTGTAAAGAACCGGGAACAGCACAAAACCTTGTCCTGTAAGTACATTTGTTATTATTTTCATAGAGTACCTACAGTAATTTAATAAATAATGGTGGATTTACATTGATCGTCATGCGAGTTCTGCAAAAAAACACGGATGTAAGATATAAAAGTTACATCTGTTGAATAGAGAGAGAAGACCAAAATGCAGAGATATTCATAGATAAAGATTAAAGGAAGTGCATTAAGGCATATATGAATAAAGAAAATTATAGTTGTGACGAATGCCGCAAAAACTATTATTTTACATGCCTTGATCCACCACTTAAGAAAACACCGAAGCGCAGAGGTTATTCTTGGCACTGTGCAGATTGTGATCCAACTGTAAGTGCAGTTTTTATATCTTAAAATATAATTTAATCATTTTCATTTTCTGTATTTACAGGATATTGAAACATAGTTATCATGTACAAAAAGACATTAATAGGAACAAAACTATAAGATAGAATATAAAACTCATCTCTCCTACAAAAACCAGAAACAAAAACCAAACAAGTCATAAAGCAAGGGCAGATCAGAGATGCGAAATAATGATAGCCCTAATTTAATAATTTTTTTTATTTTCCTAAATAATTTTTACATTGCAAACATTAATTTTCTTTTTTCAAAACTACGCTTTTCACCATTTGTTCTTTTCGTGTAAGGGTTTTTGCACAATACTGGCAGCGAAACGGCGGCGTCTCAGCCATATGACTGCGAAAGTGGTTGTCTAGGTGCTCTTTTCGGGAAAATGTCTTCTGGCAAATCGTACAAGCAAAAGGTTTGTCCGTCGAATTGCGTTTCATGTGCCGCTCCAAGTTGTCAAACATATTGAAGCAACTCACACACGTGAACATTGGTCCGACAATGTGAATCTTACCAAGTCGTGTGGTCAATCCCTGTCCACAAACTTGATAGTAAAATGGCTTGGGGTCCCTGCGATATGACGATGCACAATTAAGTTATAACGAAATTGGAACATTTTGCCGCAGATGTCACAGATATGCTTGCCGCCCATGATGGGTGTTCCGTCCGGTGCAGGCAGTGGGCTGTCCTGATCAATACCCATCCCTTGATTTTCCATCTTAGGAAGAATTAGTTTACTCGTCAAAATTAGTCAGCACCGATGTGATAAACTTGCTCACGAGAAATGTTCAATGGCAAATCCTCTCAGTGGACATGAAGTTAGTAGGATGGAATGAGATCCTCACAGTTGTCCTTGTCCTTGATGAACACACGGCGGAGAAAAAGCTTTAATTATTTACAACTGAAAGAGAATAATTTGTTGACTATGTATGATATAAATATAAATATTCTAGAAACATTTTTGAAGTACATATGTGCTTATGGCATAGTCAGCTAGTTGTAAATAGCTTTTTTTCTTGGTTTTTAGTCTTGAACAAAATCCATTTTTTAATTTTATGATGCCGATGTCAAAATTTGTCCGGCAAAATAATGATTGGAACAATATTTTTCTGGAAAAAATAATTGGAGACTTTTTTATGCCTGTTTAGTAACTTGAAATCTTCACTAAGTGTCGTTAAACTTGGGTTTTTTTCGTATGGATTTTGACAGCAAATTGTGAAAATTCCACTTTACCAAACAAACCTTTTATGTCAAACGTTAAATTTTGCGCGTGAGCACCGTACTGCCCGGAAAAAATTTGAAGAAAAAATTTGCGCGGGGAAATATATTGTATGGGAGAAAAAATTTTTCCGGATCTGCGTACTAGGCTAGAGGGTTTAATGAATTTTTTAGTTCTGTATTTTGAGTGTTGTCATCGGAATGCATTGTTGGTGCTTCAGAGTTGTCTTTGCCTTCACCTTGTGTTTGATGACTGTTGTGTTCCTATAAACAAACACAATACTTATGAAGCAATAAATATGTTAAGAATTAGATCAATAGATTTATAATGATAGTTTTGACATAATTAAGAATTATGTTTCAGATGCCTGCAACGCCTGAAGATTGGTTGAAAGTTTCTTAAGATTTTGATACCTTATGGAATTTTCCAAATTGATTCGGTTCTATGAATGGTAAGCACGTGGCACTTAAGGCACCGGTAGTGGCAGTGAATTACAAAGTGTTTTTCAGCGTTGTTCTTTTCGAACTTTTGACATCGGATGCCAGGGTCGAATCTCCACTGCTTTGCCAAACACAAAACCTCTTCACCAACAGGAGCAAGATACTCTTTTTCATAGCTGATGAAGCATTTCGTTTGACAAAAATATTTATGAAAACTTACGCAGAGGACCATCCTAAAGGCTCAAAAGAACGAATATTTAAGTACAGATTAAGTCGTGCGAGTTATATTTATTTAGCTTTAAGCCTAGTACGCAGATCGGTAAAAGACAAAGTATATCTCTACAATTCTAATCTCTACAAAAACTTTTCGAAATGAAGCGCAAAAGTTTGAACTTGGAGAAATAAAAAAACCTGTCAAGTATCTATCATATAATAAATATTCGTAAAAATATAAACAATTTGTTTGGAATTCATTTATTTTTGAAATGTTCGTCCGCCAGCAGTAGGCTGATAATAATTCGAGATAGAGTCCAAAGATTGAGGTTACGCAGCAGTACGATGGCCCCAGCGAGAAAAGGTCTCCACCGCCAAACTCGAAAGAAAATTCCAAGAAAAATGCCTCCAAAATGCATAACATCAACAACTAGAAAACCCTAGAGATTCAAGACTTCCACGAGTCCTGGCTGAGAGACATCGAGAGCTACAAAAAATCAGGTGAGATTACAACAGATGCTCACAACTCCAACTACAGAACAAAGCACAAAAACATTCCGCAAAAGAAGACCTACTCGCAACAACTTCAGAGGATGCCAAGTTGCCATCGAAAGATCATGAGAGGAAACGTAAAAAGAAGAACCACGATGTCAAGAATCCCAATGATAATGAGTCGGCTATATTCCTTAAATTAAAATTAAAGTAAGTTACTTAAAGATGAATTTATTGTGTTTGAATATTGAATTAAATGAAAATTTTTTTTTAATTTGTAAATTTTCAGTTCAAAACATTGCCACTACCAGGAGAGGAAACACCCGAAGCACATTTTTTCTATGTTTCTGCAGATATGGTGCGTTCACGTCCAACATCCTTTTGAAACCGTAAAAGACTTAACACTAAATGCGGTAATAATTTTCATTTTCAATTCTCCTTAACCCTTATAATTTCAAAACATTTCCAAATTTCCAATAACTATCTTTGCAGGACGATGTTTCGCAAAATGAAATTTCGGCATCACCGGATGTTGTGAAATCACCCCCTGAAGTTTTAAAACTACAATCACCATTAAAAACGCCCAGTAAAACAGCACAACCCTTAACGCCGAGCACAAGCAGTTCCTCCTACTGCCATCCGGTATGTGTCACCGAGAAAGACCAACAAAAGAACTTTACTGAGCTTGTTGTCGTTATCTAGTTTGCAGCATCCGCCGAAAGATGTTATCAGTGATGTTTGTAAAGAACCGGGAACAGCACAAAACCTTGTCCTGTAAGTACATTTGTTATTATTTTCATAGAGTACCTACAGTAATTTAATAAATAATGGTGGATTTACATTGATCGTCATGCGAGCTCTGCAAAAAAACAGGGATGTAAGATATAAAAGTTACATCTGTTTAATAGAGAGAGAAGACCAAAATGCAGAGGTCTTCATAGATGAAGATTCTTTGTAAAGTTTTCCAATAAGAGGTGTTATTTTGATATTCAAAGAAAATTCATTTTTTGAGATAAATGATCGGATGTTTATTTCATTATAAAGAGGAAGGTATGCCGTTAATAATGAAACACAACATCAGCCAAATGGCCGCCACGACCACGCTTACAGGACCATATCCTTTTCATGAAATTTTCCATAACCAAATCGCAAAGTGGCTGCCCTATGTCCTCAAAAGCCTCACGAATTCCATCTTTGAGGTCTTGAATCGACGCTGGGCTGTAGACCTTATCTTTCACGTGGCCCCAAAGGAAGAAGTCGCAAGGTGTTAAATCACAAGATCTCGGTGGCTCGAGAGATAACACGGTCCGGACACTTTTCCCGTAAAAGATCGATGGTTTAATTGCTTGTGTGGCACGTAGCGCCGTCTTGTTGAAAGTAAACGTTGTCCAGATCAATACCATCCAATTCCGGCCATAAAAAATCATTAATCATCTCTCGATAGCGCAATCCATTGACCGTAACTGTTGCTCCAGCCTCATTTTCGAAAAAGTAAGGTCCAATGACCCCGCCGGACCATAAACCGCACCAAACAGTCACGCGTTGAGGATGGAGAGGCTTTTCAACAATAACTCTTGGGTTTTCCGAGCCCCAGATGCGACAGTTTTGCTTGTTGACGAGGCTACGTGGAAATGGGCCTCATCAGTCAAGATGATTTTTCGATGAAATTCCGGATCATTTTCATGCATTTCAAGGACCCAATCAGCAAAGACACGACGTTGTTGATGATCAGCCGGCTTGAGTTCTTGTGTTAACTGAACTTTATACGCCTTAAGACCCAAGCCTTTATGCAAAATACGGTGTAATGACGTTTGTGGAATGCCTAATTCCAAAGAACGACGAGGAATGGACAAACCTGGGTTTTCTTGAATACTTTGGGCTACAACAGCAATATTCTCAGTTGTTCTTGAGCGACGTGCACGGGTTTTATTCTTCACATCACTAACTTGTCCCAACAGCTCGAATTTGTCCACCAATTTCTGTATTGCGGTCCGACAAGGTGCTTCACGACGACCCAAAAATGTTTTAGTCTTACGAACCGTCTCTGCCAAATTTTCACCATTTTTATAGTGAATTTTAATAATTTCAATGCGTTGTTGAAGCGTGTATCGTTCCATTTTTATTAATGGCGTAGTTTCTACTTGTCAAATGTTGCTTCAAAAGTGACAGCTACCGAAATAGCGGGCTATTCAAAATAACACCTCTTATTGGAAAACCCTTTATATAGATTTATAGTACTATCATGGAGTCGTTTTTTTTTTACGTTCGGGATGTGCACTACGTGGCGCTGCAGCACTAAACATTTTACAGTGGAGAGATTGAAGAAGGAATCGAGAACAGGTAGTAGGAGCGAGAGGATTGTATTATATTGACTCTGACAACAACAAAGCGAGTAAAGGAGAGATCAGAAACTTTGTTTTGCGTCATGGCAACGACAAGAATATGGGCGAGAAAATAGAAAAAAAAATTCTTGTGTGTATGTGTAAGCTTATGCAAAAATTTTCATTTCAGCATTGCTTTTATGAATTAACGAATACATTTTTTTGCTTCAAGGCATACCTATATTTTTATATATGTATATTTTCATGCAAAATTTGAGTATTTGCTTTTGATTTTGAATTTTGTTGCAAAACCAATTATGTATCAAAGCTGCGTTCCAGGTATTCAATATCTATATAATATATGATAGAATATTGTCTAGCAAGGATGCCATATTTTTGGTTGTAGGCTTGTAGGTACTGTCCATGTATAATTAAATTCATATGCAAAGGTATTTTTTTTTTCATTCTCCTTGGATAGGCAAACCTACAAGGTGATTCGCATAAGGTGTGATAAAAAGCTAGGGCGTGTAGGTTAGGGTGGGACAAAACAAAATGGGAAGGGGGTCTATTCTATATGACTTAAAACCAGAACATACATTATTACAGAAACAACGTTAACATTTTAAATGCCATGTTATACTTCAATATAGGTAACGTAAATTTTGAATAAAATTAGTTTAGACAAAACTTTTTTCATTTTTATTTGCGAATATAGATACTACATATATGGCAAGTTATGAATTCGTACAAAAAGTCGAACTCGAGATTTTGATCAAACATGACATTACGATGATAACGAAGACGAAAAAAGTGGGTCTCGCAAAAACGTCGGTCTGTCTGTCTGTTCGACTACGTGGCCTAAGCGGATGGGTCGATTTTCTTTAAACTTGGTACCTAGTGTTCCCCCCACCCTTTTTTTTTCTCTTTTTTTTAGGACCAAAACTAACAGTAGCTGTCATAAAAAATTTCTTGGCCAAAAAGGAAAAACTTATTTTTCTCCAAATCGGCTCCACAGATTTTTTTTAAGAACTCAATAAATGTATATAGTTATAAGTTGCCGTTTATTAAAAAAAAATGGTTCCGAAAAATGGTTATTAATGGTACCTCCCAAAAAATCATTTTTTTGATTTTCGCTTTTCTCAAAAACGGTTCAACTGATTCTGATCAATTTTTTTATGAAGAATTATTGACACATTCTAAATAATATTTTGTGACAAAATTTTTAAAAAGATTTTTATTGGATTTTTAAAAAAGTTTGAAATTTTCTTTTTGAAAACTCAATATTTCAAAAACGACTTAGTCAATTTTACTTAAATTTGGTAAAAAGCAGTTTTTAACTTCTTCTAGAAGATTTTTGACAAAAATTATTCTAATACCTAAAAACAACGGTGCCTCCCATACAAATGTTTAAAAACAGTTAGGAAAAATATTTTTTTCTCAAAAACGACTCCTACGGTTTTTATAAAATTTTTTTTTTGTTTTGTACGATCTACCGTTTAAAATTTTTAAATTTTATATTTTACTTATATTAAAAGTACCTCTCATAGAACGGTTTCTTTGATTTTCGACTATCTTAATATCTAATCAACCGAATAAAATAAGATTTTTTATACAGAACCTTCTAACAAATATAAATAAAAGTGCATAGAAATATTTCGAAAGCGGGTATCAGATTTTTTTGTAAAGTTCAATTTTTAACTTAACATTTATTTATTTATTTAGCAACAGACTCACGGGGAGAGAGGGGGCATGACCCCCTCCCGTCCCAAGAATTTGTTTACCTTTATTAGCTTAATACAAGCAAACTTACGGCTAAATCTTAAAATAACTTACGACTAACTACAAAAAAGCTTAATAACTACTAAGCTAAAAGGGGTTTGGGGCTAAGAATTTTGGTATAGAGAGATTTTTAGGGAATTTTTGGAGGAGTGGAGATGAAAGGAGTTTTGTATACTATTAGCAGCACGTAGCATGCGATTCATAGGTTCGTTACATCCATAGTTGGTGCGGTGAAAGCTGAGATCAAAGAGTGACGCCGATCTGAGACTTCTAGGGTTGGTGTAGAGTGAAATTCTTTGAAGAAGTGCAGGGCAATCGATATTGCCAGCTAAAAGTTGATGGACAAAAACAATGTCTGCCACTTTCCTGCGTATATCAAGGGGTTGCAAGTCTAAAAGCTTTAGGCGATCAACATAGGGTGGGAGGTTAAACATATCAGGCCATGGTAACCCACGAAGAGCAAAACGAAGGAATCTACGTTGGACGGCTTCAATTCGAAGTGAATGAGAAGTATAAAAAGGAGACCAAACCTGACTAGCATATTCAAGAAGGGGCCTAACGAATGAGAGGTAAAGGGATTTAGTGACATAGGGATCTGAAAATTCTTTGGACCATCGTTTAACGAAACCGAGTGCGGAGTTGGCTCTATAAATAGAACTAGTGATATGGGATCGGAAGTTCAGTTCCTTATCGCATAAAACTCCAAGATCACGCAACGAATTAACTTGTATAACCGGCTCATTATTAATAAAATAGGTACGAGGAGGGAGTGGGGAGCGTTTCCGGGAGTACGTTATCGCTTGACATTTGGTAACGTTTAGCTCGAGAAAGTTTTTACGGCACCAGATAGAAAATCTGTCTAGGTCGAGCTGAACGAGGTCGGAATCAACAGGGGAGGATATACATCTGTATATTTTCTTGTCGTCGGCATATACAGGAGTGTTTCCAATGGGAAGCAAAAATCCCTTGAGAACTTGAGAGTTGGAAGAGAGCAGTCAAGGGCTTCAGTAGGGAAGAAGAGCATTTTTTTAAAATTATTGAAGGTACACCATCAGGGCCACCAGTGTATTTATCTTTAAGTTTATTGATCTTTTCATCAACAATAGACGAGGGAATGACAATGGAAGATAAAGAATTTGGGTGCAAGTTTCTAAGTAAGAAAAATAATCTGAGTCCGGTTGAGAGGTATTAACAGAGAAAGATTTGCTGAAAAATTCGGCAAATAAATTAGTTAAACATTCAAAATAGCTTTTAACGGCCTTTAGTCCATAAAAATTGGCGTTTCGTCCCGGCGATCTCACTTGGACTCATCAGTTGACTAGTGAGTGCCTTGTCAATACGCAATTTTTATTAAGTTCAGTTCAACTTACATGAACTTTTTGACAAATATCCAATGTGAACTATATCCAACAAGATTAAAATTCTTTATCATTAAGCTGGAAATTTTGCCCAGGGCCAGGCTTTGTTTTCATATGAAGGTTTTTATAATACAAATTCTATATACTACTGAAATACATCAGCCAAGTAGAAGACTTAGCACTATTTAATTGGACTTGTTGAATTATTGATTCAAAATAGCATTTAACGGCCTTTAGTCCAAAAAAATTGGCGTTTCGTCCCGGCGATCTCACTTGGACTCATCAGTTGACTAGTGAGTGCCTTGTCAATACGCAATTTTTATTAAGTTCAGTTCAACTTACATGAACTTTTTGACAAAAATCCAATGTGAACTGTATCCAAGAAGATTAAAATTCTTAATCATTGAGCTGGAAATTTTGCCCAGGGCCAGGCTTTGTTTTTATATGAAGGTTCTTATAATACAAATTCTATATACTACTGAAATACATCAGCCAAGTAGAAGACTTAGCACTATTTAATTGGACTTGTTGAATTATTGATTCAAAATAGCTTTTAACGGCCTTTAGTCCATAAAAATTGGCGTTTCGTCCCGGCGATCTCACTTGGACTCATCAGTTGACTAGTGAGTACCTTGTCAATACGAAATTTTTATTAAGTTCAGTTCAACTTACATGAACTTTTTGACAAAAATCCAATGTGAACTATATCCAACAAGATTAAAATTCTTAATCATTAAGCTGGAAATTTTGCCCAGGGCCAGGCTTTGTTTTTATATGAAGATTTTTATAATACAAATTCTATATACTACTGAAATACATCAGCCAAGTAGAAGACTTAGTACTATTTAATTGGACTTGTTGAATTATTGATTCAAAATAGCTTTTAACGGCCTTTAGTCCATAAAAATTGGCGTTTCGTCAGTAGTATATAGAATTTGTATTATAAAAACCTTCATATAAAAACAAAGCCTGGCCCTGGGCAAAATTTCCAGCTTAATGATTAAGAATTTTAATCTTGTTGGATATCGTTCACATTGGATTTTTGTCAAAAAGTTCATGTAAGTTGAACTGAACTTAATAAAAATTGCGTATTGACAAGGCACTCACTAGTCAACTGATGAGTCCAAGTGAGATCGCCGGGACGAAACGCCAATTTTTATAGACTAAAGGCCGTTAAAAGCTATTTTGAATCAATAATTCAACAAGTCCAATTAAATAGTGCTAAGTCTTTTACTTGGCTGATGTATTTCAGTAGTATATAGAATTTGTATTATAAAAACCTTCATATAAAAACAAAGCCTGGCCCTGGGCAAAATTTCCAGCTTAATGATTAAGAATTTTAATCTTGTTGGATATAGTTCACATTGGATTTTTGTCAAAAAGTTCATGTAAGTTGAACTGAACTTAATAAAAATTGCGTATTGACAAGGTACTCACTAGTCAACTGATGAGTCCAAGTGAGATCGCCGGGACGAAACGCCAATTTTTATGGACTAAAGGCCGTTAAAAGCTATTTTGAATCAATAATTCAACAAGTCCAATTAAATAGTGCTAAGTCTTCTACTTAGCTGATGTATTTCAGTAGTATATAGAATTTGTATTATAAAAACCTTCATATAAAAACAAAGCCTGGCCCTGGGCAAAATTTCCAGCTTAATGATTAAGAATTTTAATCTTGTTGGATATAGTTCACATTGGATTTTTGTCAAAAAGTTCATGTAAGTTGAACTGAACTTAATCAAAATTTCGTATTGACAAGGCACTCACTAGTCAACTGATGAGCCCAAGTGAGATCGCCGGGACGAAACGCCAATTTTTATGGACTAAAGGCCGTTAAAAGCTATTTTGAATCAATAATTCAACAAGTCCAATTAAATAGTGCTAAGTCTTCTACTTGGCTGATGTATTCCAGTAGTATATAGAATTTGTATTATAAAAACCTTCATATAAATTAGCACTTCATATAAATTAACACTATATAATAGAAATGAAAGAGAGAAGAATTTATATCGCGACTTTCAAGGATACTACTGAAATCGGCAGTGCGTAACAAGTTATTGAGTTTGTGAAAGTTCGCTTTACGAAAATTAAAAACAGTAACGAATTCCCATGGGGTGATGGTATGGGAGGAGTTATAGGAAAAGGTAAGAAATAGAGGGGGGTGGTAAGAGTCTAGAGTCGAAAGAAGGTGGTCGTTTGCTGAGACAATGCAATTATCGAAATCAGAAGAGAAGACAAGGTCAAGTTGACGGCCTAAATTATTTTTGATTCCGCTCACTTGGAAAAGATTTAAGTCGGAGAGGCAATCTGTGAACAGGATTTCTTTATCGGTAGTGGCATTTTCAGTCATATAGTGAGATTCGTCATCAGAGAGGTTCCATTGGAGATTCGGAAGATTAAAACCACCAAGAACTAACACTACATCCAAATGAGTCAGCTGATTCGAAGATTGAATCAAGAGCATCAACTGCGACCTGGTAAGATTGAATAGGCTGACAAGGCCTGAATTGGCACACCAATTTATTTTCTCAAAAATGTTAACGAAATTTTATATATGTATACAAAATTAATTATTTTTAAGACCGCTTCTACGATTTTCCAAATTTTTTTCTCATAAATTAAGATTTTATATAAGAAATCAGATGGTGTACATCGCGTTGGGTTAAAACAGATTCAAAGTATTTTAATCAATTTATTTCTAATTTTGTTGATTTAAGACAATTTACCAGTTTAATTAATATAATTTCCTTCCATGCATATCGCATATGTGCAACACTGGGCTATATTGTTAATTTTTTTATACTCACATAATACCAACTGCAACTAAACTAAGTTTTGGCAAATGAATAAAATATAGAGTCCCATAGCTAATTTAATTCAGCTATAGAACCCCAATGTGATCGCACATAAGAGCAAGTCCGTGCGACCCAGTCGTGCATATTTTTTTTATAATTTTGAGAGAAAATTAATTTTTCAAAATTAAATAACTTCATTTAGAAACAAAATTAAAAAATGCATTTCTAACTTTAAAAAAAGATATACATAGGTACCTAACATGGTATTGTAAGTGTTATTGAATTTGAGTCCGTCTGTTTGTCTATCTGTACACTACAGCCTAAACGGATGGGTCAATTATCTTTAAACTTAGCACCTAGCTTTTTTTGACACTCCACTCGAAAAATTTCATCATTATTTTTGAGGACCAAAAAAAATAATAAGTACGTATCATTTCTTTTTTTTTTTATTTTCGCTTTTCTCGAAAACGATTCAATTTATTTGTACCTATCAATAATATTAAGTAGCGACATTTTCAAAAAAAGGAATTTTTGGATTTAAAAAAAAGTTTGAAAATAAGTAGGGGAGAGTGGGTACGAAAGTAACATTTTTGACATTTCGTGCCATAATTTGATAACCAATAAACATATCAAAATGAAATATAGTGCATATTAATGAATGAACATTTAGCTACCGTTAAATACTAATTTGGTTTCCAGCATTGTCTTTGCTTTAAATGTATGACTTGAAAATGAAGACAAGGTCAAATGTTACAATCGTCCTTTTCGGTGTGTCGATTGTAACACGTTGAAAGGACGATTGTAACACCATATAAATATATGACGAAAAAATCTAAAATGGTGGTTAGACTTTAGAATTTAATTCTAAGCCAATACTATAAATTAATTATGTATTATTATAAAATAAATGAATGCCAATAAAAAGGCAATTTTATTCAGTGCTGATAATAAATGGATTTATGTAGTATACCATTATTTCGAATTTATTTAAAAATAAAAACTATTTTGATCTCTATCTCCAGCTATTGAATAAACAAAGTCACCAAAAACTGTGTGTGGACGGTTGTAACACAAATAATTATACAGTTATTTGTGCTTGTATTATGTTACAAACGTCCACACAAAAATTTGTTACAACAGTCCACCCCACGCTTTTTTATATTAAAAATAAAAGTAAGAAGAAACCAGTATGCCTATCGTAAAAATATTGAGTCTATTCGATTTAAAAAGTATTGGATCACGGTAGCGTCGCATCCATTCAATGAATTGTTTATTTTTTCAAGAAAAATTATGAAAAAACTAAATACCAAAAAAAATTACGTTTTCACTAAAATTACACATTTTTGGCTTTTGTTGGTACATTCGACTGTACTGACTTTTGGATTTTTGTGGGTGCATTCAGGACCTAATTGCAAAGAATTGTGCATTATAAAATGTACGCTCACAGCTCTAGTTCTTCGTAAAAATTGAATGTTGCAACCGACCCACCGTTACGTTCGTAACCACTCTCCCCTACCTACCTTTTTCAAAAACGACTTGACCGATTTTTAATAAACTTGGAAAAAACCTTTGTTTTCCATTATCTAGAAGGTTTAAAAAAAATATTCTTGACCAAAAATAACGGTATGCATCTGAGTATAGGAGGGGGTATATTCCCCTCTCGTTTAAGGAGGGGAAATTTTCTAAAAAAATGACTTAAAACAGAAAAAATATTTAAAAACAACGGTTTCACTCACAACGCACAGTGGAAAATGGTAGAACAATAGCATAAATTATAAATGTTTTTACTAAAGTCACTACTGACATTTTATTTTAAAGCTAAGTAGTCAATCTTTACGATAATGCAAGAATTTTACATAATATTTGTAAGAAACAAAAAATTGAAGCATGATTGTGTATTATTTTTGTGGATTTTCCTTTCAAGTCCGTTTGGTTCATCACTTTGAAAGTTAGTTTTCTATAAGACTTTGTAGGAATAGGTATATAAAGGGTGGTTTTTTAAGAGGTTTCGAACTTTTTTTAAAAAAAAAACACAAACAATTCGAAAAAATGAATGAAATATTTACTTGAATCGATAGTTTGAACCTTGCAATTTAATGTTTAAAGATAATTTCATGCAAATGTTGACCGCGGCTGCGTCTCAGGTAGCCCATCCGCTGAGTCCAATTTTGGCATACTCTTTCACACATATCGGCCGGTATCTCACGAATGAATGCATGGATGTTGGCTTCCAGTGCGTCAATCGAAGCGGGCTTGTCCCTATAGACATTAGCCTTGACATACCCCCACAAAAAATAATCTAATGGTGTCAAATCGCACGATCTAGGCGGCCAATTGACCGGCCCGAAACGTGAAATTAACTGTTCACCAAACTCGCCTCGCAATTGCGCCATTTTTTCGCGTGCTGTGTGGCATGTGGCACCGTCTTGTTGAAACCACATATCATGCAAGTCAAGAACTTCCATTTCGGGCAAAAAAAAGTTTGTTATCATCGCTCGGTAGCGTTCACCATTGACAGTAACGCTGCGATTCGCATCATCTTTGAAGAAATAAGCCCAATAATGCCGCCGGCCCATAAACCGCACCAAACAGTGGCTTTTTCGGGATGCATTGGTAGCTGTTGCAATGCTTCTGGCTGATCTTCACTCCAAATGCGGCAATTTTGCTTATTTACGTACCCATTCAACCAAAAATGAGCCTCATAGCTGAACACAAGCAGCGCGCGATGAACATTTCGAACCGAGCACGAATTTTGATAGTAAAATTCAATAATTTGCAAGCGTTGTTCATTTGTAAGACGATCCATGGTTAAATAACAAACCAAACTGAAGCTGTTTGACAGTGACACAAGGTACTAAACACACGTCAGCTGTCAAAACCAGTGTTGCCAAAACCAAACCAGCTTAAAAATCACCCGTTAGTATTATAGATTTCTGAAAAGCTTATTTTATGGAGATTTTAAAACAACTTCAGGATTTTAATTTTATGATTTAGTTCACAAGTAATTAACTAAAATTTAAAATAAAATGAAAAAAAAAATTTTTAAGTTCACTGAGACTTTTGACTTTGTTGTTGGCCACGCTTTACATTTAATTTTGATTTGTAGCTTAGGATTTTATAAAAAAAAACATTTACAAGAATCAGCTGCGGGAACGTGCGGTTTCGGAAGTTATAAGCAAAATAGTGATAAAAGCGAGAAAATTAAACATCGCTATTTTAGCTATAATAAAAAATATTAAAAAACAATAGCAAGACTCACAATGTCATCTTTTGCCCTTTTTAAAGCTAAAATTCCATTATTTAATTTGCTATTTGAATCAAGTTACTGCAGCAAATAGCTTTTGAAAAATTAATTTTCAAACTAATAATTTTGAAAAAAAAACTTAATTTTTTTGTTCAAACTGATTTTTTTAAAAAATTTACGTTATTAAGTACTGTTTTTAATTTAAATATTCAATGTTCTTATCAATTTGAAGTCAAACACTTAAAACCAGAAGGTTCTAGGACTTACAATTTAAAATATATAAGCAAATATCAAAATTAACCTCGTTAAAAAAAGAAGAAAAATCCAATTCATATGAATATTTCAGCTACCCTATTGGTATGAATGAGGTCAGTTTTTGTTGTTTTAGATATTTGCTTATTTCTTTTAAAGTATAAGTCTTAGAACCTTCGGGTTTTCAGTGTTTGACTTCAAATAGATAAGAACATTGAATATTTAAATTAAAAACAGTACAGTATAACGTAACATTTAAAAAAAATTCAGTTTGAACAAAAAAATGAAGATTTTTTTTTTCAAAATTTTGAGTTTGAACATTATTTTCTCAAAAACCATTTGCTCAAACGACTTGATTTAAAAAGAAAATTAAAGAATGGATTTATGGATTTCAAAAAAAGTATAGCATGACATTGTAAGTGTTGCCATTTGTTTTTAATAATTTTTCGTCTGTTTAAAGTAATTTTTTTATAAAATTGCCCCTGCCACCTAAACGGGGGGAAAAAGACCCCCCCCCCCTCCTATTCGATTTTCTTCCGACCTCAACCCAACCTATACGTTTTTCGTCTTTTGTCACACCTTAGGCAGATCGCCCTGTATATTATTCTATGGATTTTTTTTAGTTTTTTTTTTTAATATGTATTATTGGTATTATTCTTATCAAAATCATTTCATTAGAAACGTTATACACTCCTATTTATTTGTGCAAAATTTCAACGCTCTATCTTTAAAAAAAAAAGTTATGGATTTTTGATCTGAAACACACCATTATTTTCCACTGTGCAACGCCATGGTATACCTTTTTTGTAAATCCAAAAATCTTTTATTTTATTTTGAACTAAAATACTATAGATTTGTACTTATAACGCAACAGGATACAATAAAAATAAATTAAAATGTTTGCATGATTTATCTGGCATTATATGCTTGCAAAAAATACTTCAGACTTGTACATCACGACAAGTCTGAAGTATTTTTGTTAGAACCGTCAAGGAGTCTTTTGCCTTCCGTTTAACCAGGAGGGAAATTTCCAAAAAATTTACTTGAAATAGAAAAAAAATTATTATTATTAAATTATTACACTAACAATACCATGATACACCTTTTGTGAGTCCAGAAATCTCTTATTTATTGTGTTTTTAAATAAAGTTGTTTTAGAGAATAATTTTTGAAAAAATAAATTTTAAAACTCAGTTTTGAAAAAAAAAATTGAAAAAAATTTGTTTAAACTAATTTTGTTCAAAATCTTATATAATTAAGTAGTATTTTTGATTTTAATATTTAATGCTCTTATAAAGTTTTAGTCAAACACCAAAAACCGGATGCTAAAATCTTCTCTAGTTCTTTAGAAAATTGAAAATAACAGAAATAAAATTCCCTTATTTGACTCCAATCCGTTGCTTAAGTTGCTTTTAAGATCCTATTTCCACTACGTAGGTAGTAAAGCAAATTAAGTTATTTTCAATTTTCTCAAAAAGACATTTGAGCATCCGGTTTTCTATTTGTGACTAAGAACTAATAAGACCATTTAATTTTGAAAACAAAATTAGTACTTAATACGTAAAATTTTGGAAAAAATAATAGTTTGAAATTTAGTTTAAATTTTTTTCTTCAAAATTTTGAGTTTGAAAACAAATTTTTCAAAAACTGTTCCCTAAAACAGCTTTTTTTGAAAACGAAATAAAAGAAGAGATTTCTGGCTTTACAAAAAAGTATAGCATGGCATTGTGAGAGTAACTGTTGTTTTTTAATATTTTTATTTCTGTTTTTAGTCAACTTTTTTGAAAATAGCCCTCCTGGCTAAACGGATGGGATAGGCCCCCCTTTCCTATACGATCGATTTTTTTCTTGTCTTGACCCAACCTACACGCTCTTCGATTTTTCAAAAACGGGTTTATATATATACGATTTTAATAAAAACCTACCTACCAAATTATTTTGCTTAAAAAATTCTATAAAAATATTTTTTACAAAATATAGGTACATTTTGTAAATCCAAAAAAATATCAGATTCATTCATACTTCCATTCCAATTTTTTCTATCCCTCAAATTGTAACGTAAGCAAAAAAATACAAACAATACACAGTTCATACACATATTATACATACATACAAAAGCAAAAAATATCAGTACCTACTATAAGAATATATATGCAATGATAATTCGATATTTCAAAAACCTCCAAAAAAATACCACATTCATTCATACATCCATTCATATTTTTTCTATCCCACAAATTTCAACGTTAGCAAAAAAAAAAAACCAATACACAGTTCACATACATACATAAGAAAGCACAAAAATCTAGTATCCCTTGAGCTCTCGTTTTAAAAAAAGTATGCGGGGTATGCGACAGATACCACCACAGTCGCTCGGCTTCATGATAGTACTATAGGAATATATATACAAAGGCAGATTATAGGAAGTGCCATAATGCAGATATGAAGACGTGCATGTTCATCTTCATGGTATACTCTTTCACTCATTCGTTTTTTGGCATAAATCCATCCCACTCTACTTTTCTTCAAATTTGCACATGTAAATCCACATTAAGCGATTTTTGTGAATTTATTTTACTATAATTTTTGTTCTTCTATAAAATTATAGTTGTGACGAATGCCGCAAAACCTATTATTTTACATGCCTTGATCCACCACTTAAGAAAACACCGAAGCGCAGAGGTTATTCTTGGCACTGTAATCATGTACAAAGAGACATTAATAGGAACAAAACTATAAGATAAAATATAAAATTCATCTCTCCTACAAAAACCAGAAACAAAAACCAAACAAGTCATAAAGCAAGGGCAGATGAGAGATGCGAAATAATGACGGCCCTAATTTAATCATTTTGTTTTTTTTTTCCTAAATAATTTTTACATTGCATACATTAATTTTTAATCTACATTATCTTAACCTATTTTTTTAATAGATTAGATTAGATTTTCTTCTTTATTACAATAGGATAATTACATTATTTGTTTTAGTAGAAATACGGACTTGGCAATTACTATGCCGTCTGCCGGATATGACATTTCAGTTAAATAAAAATGGATAAAGAAGATATAAAGAGAAGATATTTTTTTTTTTTTACAATAATTCTTAAGATTAAAAATAAGAAATTGAACTATCAAAAGGGACTCAAATATTTATATTAGAAATGCAATAAATGCAATAAAAGAATGAGCTAGCGAGAGGTCATGAGCAATTTTAATGATTTGTAACATAAAAACTTGTAATTTTGGTTGATTTAAAACAGAAAAAGGATCAATTTTAAATAATTTGAAACATAAAGATTTAAATAAGAAAGAAGTAGCTGGAAGAGCGCTTAATGAAGATAGGCTGTCAAAAGCTATTCCGATAAGTAAGGGCTTGGTTACAGTATTTATACAAAGCGAGCCAGCCCCGTGCTCCATTTAATACTTCGTAAAAACTATCTAAGGGCAGAAAGCTTTCTTGGAAATATAGCCGTCGGATTTCTTGTAGAATAGGGCAAATCGCAATGAAGTGGTAGGTATTTTCACTCTCTCCTGTTGCATAGATTACAAGTTTGTAGAAGATCAGCTCTATGTGGGATGAAATTTAACTTTAGTAATTCAACTCTGGCTCTAAAAACGGTGCTTATAATTTCCGACGAGAATTCGGTGTTAAAATAGCTTTCTTGGGAGAGCATTTGATGATTTAAGTTTCTGTAAAATATTCTGGACGCTGAAGAAGATGATCTAGTCAAATGTTGATCAAATATTTTGTCATCAACTTTAGAGATGATCATTGCAAAGATATTCGGCCATTCAGTAACGTTACTCTCTGAGAAAGATATACTGAGATCGTGCGATAACGCCAGCTGGTTCCAATCACTGAAAGGTGAAGCATTGCTTTGTAATAGTCTTATTAAGATTGATCTGTGAAGACTGCTTACGCTCCTTTTCATCACTCTTGTTAGATAATCTGAATGAGCTTTCAGGTTTTGCAAGTAAATGGGTGGTAGGCCCGATTCCACATGAATAGCGTAGGTTGGTGTCACGGTCGGTAGTCGAAAAAGACGCTTGAAGAAAAATCTTTGAACAGCTTCGAATTCCTCAAAAGGGATTACGCCAAAAAACTGCACATCGTAGCACATGCAGGTATTAACTGTAGCATTGAAAAGTTGATATTTAGAAGCAAGATCAATGTTTTGGTTTGCAAAGAATTTCGGCCACATGATCTTGAGTGCCAGTTTTGCCTCTCTGCTTTTTTCTTTCGCGTGAGTGTGGAAGTTTAAGTTATAGGATATAAGCACACCAAGGTACTTAAATTCATGAACCACATCAATCCGCTCGCTATTGAGTCGCCAGTTTTCTTCACGGAGTCTGGCTCTCTTTGTGTTCTCAAAGATAATGACCTTCGTTTCCATGACGTTAATTTTCAGATCCCAAGTTTCACAGAACGACTGTAGTCTATTTATTTGCAGTTGGAGTGCAGCAGTGATTTTCCGCCAGCAACACCAGGTCATCCGCGTAGAGAAGTACTTTTATGTGGTTTTCCGCGAAGCTAACGCCACCAGGAAGCAAATCAGATATGGCATCAATGTACAAGCCGAACAGAATTGGGCTTAAAATGCAACTCTGTGGGACACCTGCAGACGTATAGAACCATTCAGACAACGTGGATCCATTCCACACAGCTGCACTTGACGTCGACAGAAATTTAACATATAATAGTAAGAACTTCCTTGATACTCCAAGCGTTGCCAGTTTGTAAACTAAAGCTTGTCTGTTAACTGTATCAAACGCTGCTTTAAAGTCTACATAGCATACATATAGCTTCTTGTTCATTTCTAAATATTTCCTAGCAATACTAGTTAATGCGAAAATATGATCAGTAGTTGAGAAGCCTGAACGAAAACCAGCTTGATATATGCTCAGACGATTGTTGTTTTCTATCCACGAGGAGAGTCTTGAATACAGGATTGTAGCGAGAATCTTCCTTAGAGAATTAAGAATTGAGATTCCTCTGTAATTCTCTGCCTGACTCGCATCACCTTTTTTAAATACAGGAAACACAAGCGCTTTGGTAAAACAAAAAGGCACACAAGCATTATTATAGATCAGGTTGTAGAATTCCACGATATAGTTTTTTAATTGATCTGTTCCATTTTTGAATAATTCTATAGGAATACCGTCACTTCCCGGAGCTTTGTTATACTTCATGGTCACCAAAGAAGTTGCAAGTTCTCTTAAAAATATCGGACCGTCAAGTAGAGGTACTATTTCGTTCTGTATCGCATAGCTATAAGTATGAAGATTCTCCTCCACTGACAGTAGTGTTTTAAAATGAGCAGCTAAAGTTTCCGCTTCGAGAGCTATCTTCATACTTCGGTTGCGTCCGCCCAGCTCACGAACATTAGACCAGAATTCCTTAAGGTTTTTGGAGAGTTGTAATTTTTTTGTGAGGCTTTTAAGGTAGAGCATTTTTTTCTGGTTGCATAGTTGCTTAAACTCTTTGTTGGCACATATATACATAGTTTTGAATGCGTCAGAGTTTGACGATCTGAATAATTTCAAGAACTTGAAAGAGCGCTTTCGAAGGTTGTAACAATCTCTATCGAACCATTTGCTTTTTAATGTGAATGTATTATTATTATTAGTAGGTGAAGCAGAGGCGTAAATGACTCTAGTAATGCTGTCCACAATTTGTTCAAAAGTGCTCACAGATTGAAGTGGAAGTAGATTACAGTGTTGGATTAATAGTGTTTGGTATCGAGGAGCTTTGTTTTCCACCCATCTCAGTTTACGAAGACCTTCTAGGGCATTTCATTAAAATTAGCTTTAATTTTTAATGGCATATGAGCTGAGAAACTAGCCATAAGAACTTGAAAATCTTCTACAACGTTAAACCATTCTCCAGAAATTACACAATAGTCGATGACCGATTGTCCTTGGCCACTTATAAAGGTCAATTCGCTACTCGGGTCACCATTTGTTACTCCATTCAGCAAGAATAAACCAAAGTCTTCAAACAAATCCATTAAAAGCCTACCATTAGTGTTCAGCGTTCGATCTTTCGAATTTCGATTTGCTTCAAAAAAAGTTTGGCCTTGTAACATATGAGCAGGAGAGTTCTGATAATCTCAAATACGGGCATTGAAATCACCGATAATCATTATATTTTCCAAGAAAGAATTGTTTAGAAAAAATTAGCCAGTTATTACAATTCAGGTACACCGGCAAAATGAATAATTTAAATTGGTTGTTAAAAATTTGAATAACAAGCCTATTTTCAATAAATTTAGATTCAACAAAATGATGAAATTTTTTTTTAATTCCACATAAAATACCTCCACTCGCTCTCCCATGTACATTTGATCTTATTGCTGGAACAAAAGTTATTTTATAATCGTTAAAATATTTAATAAAATCATGTTCATTCTTTTCTTCTAAAAAAGTTTCTATTAGTATTAAAATATCGAATTTAAGAATATAGTTAAAGAAATCGGTTTGCAAAAGTTTGCTTTTAAGGCCAGTAATATTATAGGCAACAATCGATAAATTAATAGAATTAGTAATTATATTTTGGCAGACGGCGGAAATTTCCTATTGTTTATGGAAGTTAATAGCGTTCGATGGTTTTCGCACAGATGGCGCAGTCAACGGTCGAGAGCACGAAGGTGCTTGTTGATTACCAACCACAGCCAGCTTCACTCCTTCGCTGGAGTCAACATAGTCATTCAAACTACTGTCACCAAACAAGTTGCTTATAAATGTCAACTCAGCCGAGGATTTGACAACCAAACCACGCGCAAATTTGTAAACAAAAGTGCGATTGTTAATTTGCATTGTGTCACCTTTAATTATTATTTTAGCTTCTGGGTTGATTTCTGCAAGTTTACTTTTAATTTGGAAAAGAGTTTGCCTTCTCTGACGATACATCAGTGTCTGTTCGCGAGTGATACTAATGCCAGTGCCCTTGAGTTGACCAGCTGCCGACATTATTTGATCTACCTCATCTGACGATTGCAGCTCTAAGAAGACAGTTCCCCGTTGCGAATGTGTGTTTTGCATTGCCCGAGTTTTTTTGCAGAAAATATCTTCACCTTCTTTTAATTTGAGAAGTCCACGACAAGTTTGTTTTGCTAATTGGACTGCGTCAGTTTCTCCGTCTAAGGAAAGGTGTACAACCATACAGTTTTCGTTTGCTTTACGCGAGATAATTTCAATTTGAGACTCCAAAAGCTCACATTGCTCCGTCATTACTGTTAGCTTCTGGCACAACTCTGAATTCGCTGTTCGTAATGCATCCAATTCGAGACATAATGATGCAAGATCGTGTTTTGTGGCCTTATCTTTTATTTGTTCAGCAATTGTTTGACTTAAAAGATTTTTTAGTTGCTCAGTAGACATTTCTCCAACTGACATCTTGCTAATTGAATATGAGCTATGTTTCTTGTTCGTGTAATTGGGCTCAGGTGAAGTATCAGTAATTGTTCTTTTATTGCCATTCATATAGGAAATCGGTTGTTGGTTTTTGCACTTTTCAAAACTTAAAATACTTCCTACCTTGATTAAATGCGTGATATATTTTTAGCTTAGAATGTTCAGAAGATACAAAACTTCAGGTTGTGTAAAAAATTTTAAATTTTAACTCAAGATTTTAGTTAAAAAAATGAAAACTGATTTGGAGCTAACAACTCTATTACACCTCACTACTGACAGTTGAAATGTCAATTGTTTTTTTTAATAAATCGTATAATATATCATAAAACATTTTTATTTATGTCAAATCTCGAATGCATTTCCTTAAAACCATAATTTAAAAACATAAGAAAGCAACTGTATCTGTAAATCTGTATAAAAAATGAATTTATTTTTCAAATTCTTCTTTTTTCAAAACTACGCTGTTTAGTGCATTTTTAAAAAAACACTTGGCAAAACTATAATAACAGCATATTAAATGCCTCGCAAACCTGTGTGCCACATGTAATGATTAACATAGTATTCTTTCCTTGTAAAAGATTTCTTACAGATATTGCAACGATGTGGCGTCTCTCCGGTATGCTTGCGCACATGATTCACCATTTGTTCTTTTCGTGTAAAAGTTTTTGCACAATACTGGCAGCGAAACAGCGGCGGCGTCTCACCCGTATGACTGCGAAAGTGGTTGTCTAGGTGCTCTTTTCGGGAAAATGTCTTCCGGCAAATGATACATGCAAAAGGTTTGTCCGTCGAATTGCGTTTCATGTGCCGCTCCAAGTTGGCAAACACATTGAAGCAACTCACACACGTGAACATTTGTCCGACAATGTGAATCTTACCAAGCCGTGTGGTGAATCCTTGTCCACAAACTTGGTAGTAAAATGGCTTCGGCTCCCTGCGATAACAACGATGCACAATTAAGTGAAAACGAAATTGGAACATTTTGCCGCAGATGTCACAGATATGCGTGCCGCCCATGATGGGTGTTCCGTCCGGTGCAAGCAGTGGGGTGTTCTGATCTTGATTTTCCATCTTGGGAAGAATTAGTTCACTCGTCGAAATTAGTCACCACCGATGTGATAAACTTGCTCACGAGAAATGTTCAATGGCAATTCCTTTGAGTGGACATGAAGTTAGTAGGATGGAATGAGATCCTCACAGTTGTCCTTGTCCTTGATGAACACACGGCGCAGAAAAAGCTTTAATTATTTACAACTAAAAGAGGATAGGGGCGTTCACACTCTCAAATATGTTTGAAAAACACGGTTTGATTGACTCGAATTTGAAAATGTGAACGCTCCATCAAACGGATTGTCAAACATGCTTGATGAATATCAAAATATTTTGATATTTTGAATGCTTGACAAACATATTTGAGAATATGAACGCATTCTCGTCAAACCAGGAGGAAATTTCATTTAAAAAAAGTTTTCATGGTATGCGCATCAAAAGAAAAAAGAAAAAAGATGGCTGTAACAGGAAATTGCAATTATTGGAGTGAATTTTTTGAAATAAATAGAAGTTTACCAGATATATGGCAGATTAAAAGCGACTAATATAAAAATAAAACACAAAAAGCCCTATTTTAGCCATTCCGAAGTCCGAATTTGCTTCCTCTTATTTTGTTTCCTTTTTTTTTCTTCTTGTTTTTCATTTTCTTAAATTTAATTTATTACGAGAGCCGCAAATCAAAACGTTCGCCATGGTTAAAATTCTAAAGAGAACTGATGTTTGACAGAATATTTGACAAATGTGAACGCAAATGGCTTCGATCCATCAAACATTCATCAAGCCATATTTGTCAAACATATTTGAGAATATGAACCCCATAATAATTTGTTGACTATGTATGATATAAATATAAATATTCTAGAAAAATTATTGACGGTACATATGTACTTACGGCATAGTCAGCTAGTTGTAAATAGCTTTTTTTCTTAGATCAATATTGTGTTTCAGATGCCTGCAACGCCTAAAGATTGGTTGAAAGTTTTCCAAGATTTTGATACCTTATGGAATTTTCCAAATTGCTTCGGTTCTATGAATGGTAAGCACGTGGCACTTAAGGCACCGGTAGTGGCAGTGAATACCATAATTACAAAGTGTTTTTCAGCGTTGTTCTTTTCGAACTTGTTTATGCAAACTACAATTTTATGTATTTCGACATCGGATGCCAGGGTCAAATCTTGGATGAGAGAATTTTCCAGAACAGCAAACTCCACTGCTTTCCCAAACACAAAACCTCTTCCACAACAGGAGCAAGATACTCCTTTTCATAGCTGATGAAGCAGGCTAAAAATCCATTATTTATTTTGCTATTTAAATCAAGTTACTGCAGCAAATAGCTTTTGAAAAATTTTACGTTATTAAGTACTGTTTTTAATTTAAATATTCAATGTTCTTATCAATTTGAAGTCAAACACTTAAAACCAGAAGGTTCTAGGACTTACAATTTAAAATATATAAGCAAATATCAAAATTAACCTCGTTAAAAAAAGAAGAAAAATCCAATTCATATGAATATTTCAGCTACCCTATTGGTATGAATGAGGTCAGTTTTTGTTGTTTTAGATATTTGATTATTTCTTTTAAAGTATAAGTCCTAGAACCTTAGGGTTTTCAGTGCTTGACTTCAAATTGATAAGAACATTGAATATTTAAATTAAAAACAGTACAGTATAACGTAACATTTAAAAAAAATTCAGTTTGAACAAAAAAATGAAGATTTTTTTTTCAAAATTTTGAGTTTGAACATTATTTTCTCAAAAACTATTTGCTCAAACTACTTGATTTAAAAAGAAAATTAAAGAATGAATTTATGGATTTCAAAAAAAGTATAGCATGACATTGTAAGTGTTGCCATTTGTTTTTAATAATTTTTCGTCTGTTTAAAATAATTTTTTTTAAAAATTGCCCCTGCGACCTAAACGGGGGGAAAAAGACCCCCCCCCCCTCCTATTCGATTTTCTTCTGACCTCAACCCAACCTATACGTTTTTCGTCTTTTGTCACACCTTAGGCAGATCGCCCTGTATATTATTCCATGGATTTTTTTTGCTTTTTTTTTAATATGTATTATTACTATTATTCTTATTAAAATCATTTCATTAGAAACGTTATACACTCCTATTTATTTGTGCAAAATTTCAACGCTATATCTTTAAAAACAAAAAAGTTATGGATTTTTGATCCGAAACACACCATTATTTTCCATTGTGCAACGCCATGGTATACCTTTTTTGTAAAGCCAGAAATCCTTTATTTTATTTTGAACTAAAATACTATAGATTCGTACTTATAACACAACAGGATACAATAAAAATAAATTAAAATGTTTGCATGATTTATTTGGCATTATATGCTTGTGGCGTGGTGTACAAGTCTGAAGTATTTTTGTTAGAACCGTCAAGGAGTCTTTTGCCTTCCGTTTAACCAGGAGGGAAATTTCCAAAAAATTTACTTGAAATAGAAAAAAAATTATTATTATTAAATTGTTACACTAACAATACCATGATACACCTTTTGTAAATCCAGAAATCTCTTATTTATTGTGTTTTTAAATAAAGTTGTTTTAGAGAATAGTTTTTAAAAAAATAAATTTTCAAACTCAGTTTTGAAAAAAAAAAATTGAAAAAAATTTGTTCAAACTAATTTTGTTCAAAATCTTACTTTATTAAGTAGTATTTCTGATTTTAATATTTAATGCTCTTATTAATTTTTAGTCAAACACCAAAAACCGGATGCTAAAATCTTTTCTAGTTCTTTAGAAAATTGAAAATAACAGAAATAAAATTCCCTTATTTGACTCCAATCCGTTGCTTAAGTTGCTTTTAAGATATTATTTCCACTACGTAGCTAGTAAAGCAAATTAAGTTATTTTCAATTTTCTCAAAAAGTACAAGACATTTGAGCATCCGGTTTTCTATTTGTGACTAAAAACTAATAAGACCATTTAATTTTGAAAACAAAATAAGTACTTAATACGTAAAATTTTGGAAAAAATAATAGTTTGAAATTTAGTTTAAATTTTTTTTCTTCAAAATTTTGAGTTTGCAAACAAATTTTTCAAAAACTATTCCCTAAAACAGCTTTTTTTGAAAACGAAATAAAAGAAGAGATTTCTGGCTTTACAAAAAAGTATAGCATGGCATTGTGAGTGTAACTGTTGTTTTTAATATTTTTATTTCTGTTTTTAGTCAACTTTTTTGAAAATAGCCCCTCCTGGCTAAACGGAGGGGATAGGCCCCTTTTTCCTATACGATCGATTTTTTCTTGTCTTGACCCAACCTACACGCTCTTCGATTTTTCAAAAACGGATTTATATATATACGATTTTAATAAAAACCTACCTACCAAATTATTTTGCTTAAAAAATTCTATAAAAATATTATTTACAAAATATATGTAGGTACATTATGTAAATCCAAAAAAATATCAGATTCATTCATACTTCCATTCAAATTTTTTCTATCCCTCAAATTGTAACGTTAGCAAAAAAAATACAAACAATACACAGTTCATACACATATTATACATACATACAAAAGCAAAAAATATCAGTACCTACTATAGGAATATATATGCAATGATAATTCGATATTTCAAAAACCTCCAAAAAAATACCACATTCATTCATACATCCATTCATATTTTTTTCTATCCCACAAATTTCAACGTTAGCAAAAAAAAAAACCAATACACAGTTCACATCCATACATAAGAAAGCACACAAATCTAGTATCCCTTGAGCTCTCGTTTTAAAAAAAGTATGCGGGGTATGCGACAGATACCACCACAGTCGCTCGGCTTCATGATAGTACTATAGGAATATATATACAAAGGCAGATTATAGGAAGTGCCATAATGCAGATATGAAGACGTGCATGTTCATCTTCATGGTATACTCTTTCACTCATTCGTTTTTTGGCATAAATCCATACCACTCTACTTTTCTTCAAATTTGCACATGTAAATCCACATTAAGCGATTTTTGTGAATTTATTTTACTATAATTTTTGTTCTTCTATAAAATTATAGTTGTTACGAATGCCGCAAAACCTGTTATTTTACATGCCTTGATCCACCACTTAAGAAAACACCGAAGCGCAGAGGTTATTCTTGGCACTGTACAGATTGTGATCCAACTGCAAGTGCAGTTTTTATATCTTAAAATATAATTTAATCATTTTCATTTTTTGTATTTGCAGCATATTGAAACATAGTAATCATGTACAAAGAGACATTAATAGGAACAAAACTATAAGATAAAATATAAAATTCATCTCTCCTACAAAAACCAGAAACAAAAACCAAACAAGTCATAAAGCAAGGGCAGATCAGAGATGCGAAATAATGACGGCCCTAATTTAATCATTTTTTTTTTATTTTCCTAAATAATTTTTACATTGCAAACATTAATTTTTAATCTACATTATCTTAACCTATTTTTTTTAATAGATTAGATTAGATTTTCTTCTTTATTTCAATAGGATAATTACATTATTTGTTTTATTAGAAATACGGACTTGGCAATTACTATGCCGTCTGCCGGAAATGACATTTCAGTTAAATAAAAATGGATAAAGAAGATATAAAGAGAAGATTTTTTTTTTTTTTAATTTTTTTTCTTACAATAATTCTTAAGATTAAAAATAAGAAATTGAACTATCAAAAGGTACTCAAATAAAGGGTTTTCCAATAAGAGGTGTTATTTTGAATAGCCCGCTATTTCGGTAGCTGTCACTTTTGAAGCTGTCATTTTTTGACATTTGACAAGTAGAAATTACGCCATTAATAAAAATGGAACGATACAAGCTTCAACAACGCATTGAAATTATTAAAATTCACTATAAAAATGGTGAAAATTTGGCAGAGACGGTTCGTAAAACTAAAACATTTTTGGGTCGTCGTGAAGCACCTTGTCGGACCGCAATACAGAAATTGGTGGACGAATTCGAGCTGTTGGGACAAGTTAGTGATGTGAAGAATAAAACCCGTGCACGTCGCTCAAGAACAACTGAGAATATTGCTGTTGTAGCCCAAAGTGTTGAAGAAAACCCAGGTTTGTCCATTCCTCGTCGTTCTTTGGAATTAGGCATTCCACAAACGTCATTACACCGTATTTTGCATAAAGACTTGGGTCTTAAGACTTATAAAGTTCAGTTAACACAAGAAATCAAGCCGGCTGATCATCAACAACGTCGTGTGTTTGCTGATTGGGTCCTTGAAATGCATGAAAATGATCCGGAATTTCATCGAAAAATCATCTTGACTGATGAGGCCCATTTCCACCTCGGAGGCTACGTCAACAAGCAAAACTGTCGCATCTGGGGCTCGGAAAACCCAAGAGTTATTGTTGAAAAGCCTCTCCATCCTCAACGCGTGACTGTTTGGTGCGGTTTATGGTCCGGCGGGGTCATTGGGCCTTACTTTTTCGAAAATGAGGCTGGAGCAACAGTTACGGTCAATGGATTGCGCTATCGAGAGATGATTAATGATTTTTTATGGCCGGAATTGGATGGTATTGATCTGGACAACATTTACTTTCAACAAGACGGCGCTACGTGCCACACAAGCAATGAAACCATCGATCTTTTACGGGAAAAGTTTCCGGACCGTGTTATCTCTCGAAGAGGTGATCACAATTGGCCGCCGAGATCTTGTGATTTAACACCTTGCGACTTCTTTCTTTGGGGCCACGTGAAAGATAAGGTCTACGCCAACAGCCCAGCGTCGATTCAAGACTTCAAAGATGGAATTCGTGAGGCTATCGAGGACATAGGGCAGCCACTTTGCGATTTGGTTATGGAAAATTTCATGAAAAGGATATGGTCCTGTAAGCGTGGTCGTGGCGGCCATTTGGCTGATGTTGTGTTCCATTATTAACGGCATACCTTCCTCTTTATAATGAAATGAACATCCGATAATTTATCTCAAAAAATGCCATTTTTCTTTGAATATCAAAATAACACCTCTTATTGGAAAACCCTTTATTTATATTAGAAATGCAATAAATGCAATAAAAGAATGAGCTAGCGAGAGGTCATGAGCAATTTTAATGATTTGTAATATAAAAAACTTGTAATTTTGGTTGATTTAAAACAGAAAAAGGGTCAATTTTAAATGATTTGAAACATAAAGATTTAAATAAGAAAGAAGTAGCTGGAAGAGCGCTTAATGAAGATAGGCTGTCAAAAGCTATTCCGATAAGTAAGGGCTTGGTTACAGTATTTATACAAAGCGAGCCAGCCCCGTGCTCCATTTAATACTTCGTAAAAACTATCTAAGGGCAGAAAGCTTTCTTGGAAATATAGCCGTCGGATTTCTTGTAGAATAGGGCAAATCGCAATGAAGTGGTAGGTATTTTCACTCTCTCCTGTTGCATAGATTACAAGTTTGTAGAAGATCAGCTCTATGTGGGATGAAATTTAACTTTAGTAATTCAACTCTGGCTCTAAAAACGGTGCTTATAATTTCCGACGAGAATTCGGTGTTAAAATAGCTTTCTTGGGAGAGCATTTGATGATTTAAGTTTCTGTAAAATATTCTGGACGCTGAAGAAGATGATCTAGTCAAATGTTGATCAAATATTTTGTCATTAACTTTAGCGATGATCATTGCAAAGATATTCGGCCATTCAGTAACGTTACTCTCTGAGAAAGATATACTGAGATCGTGCGATAACGCCAGCTGGTTCCAATCTCTGAAAGGTGAAGCATTGCTTTGTAATAGTCTTATTAAGATTGATCTGTGAAGACTGCTTACGCTCCTTTTCATCACTCTTGTTAGATAATCTGAATGAGCTTTCAGGTTTTGCAAGTAAATGGGTGGTAGGCCCGATTCCACATGAATAGCGTAGGATGGTGTCACGGTCGGTAGTCGAAAAAGACGCTTGAAGAAAAATCTTTGAACAGCTTCGAATTCCTCAAAAGGGATTACGCCAAAAGCCTGCACACCGTAGCACATGCAGGTTTTAACTGTAGCATTGAAAAGTCGATATTTAGAAGCAAGATCAATGTTTTGGTTTGCAAAGAATTTCGGCCACATGATGTTGAGTGCCAGTTTTGCCTCTCTGCTTTTTTCTTTTATAGGATATAAGCACACCAAGGTACTTAAATTCATGAACCACATCAATCCGCTCGCTATTGAGTCGCCAGTTTTCTTCACGGAGTCTGGCTCTCTTTGTGTTCTCAAAGATCATGACCTTCGTTTTCATGACGTTAATTTTCAGACCCCAAGTTTCACAGAACGACTGTAGTCTATTTATTTGCAGTTGGAGTGCAAAAGGATTTTCCGCCAGCAACACCAATTCATCCGTGTAGAGAAGTACTTTTATGTGGTTTTCCGCGAAGCTAACGCCACCAGGAAGCATATCAGATATGGCATCAATGTACAAGGCGAACAGAATTGGGCTTAAAATGCAACTCTGTGGGACACCTGCAGACGTATAGAACCATTCAGACAACGTGGATCCATTCCACACAGCTGCACTTGACGTCGACAGAAATTTAACATATAATAGTAAGAACTTCCTTGATACTCCAAGCGTTGCCAGTTTGTTAACTAAAGCTTGTCTGTTAACTGTATCAAACGCTGCTTTAAAGTCTACATAGCATACATATAGCTTCTTGTTCATTTCTAAATATTTCCTAGCAATACTAGTTAATGCGAAAATATGATCAATAGTTGAGAAGCCTGAACGAAAACCAGCTTGATATATGCTCAGACGATTGTTGTTTTCTATCCACGAGGAGAGTCTTGAATACAGGATTGTAGCGAGAATCTTCCTTAGAGAATTAAGAATTGAGATTCCTCTGTAATTCTCTGCCTGACTCGCATCACCTTTTTTAAATACAGGAAACACAAGCGCTTTGGTAAAACAAAAAGGCACACAAGCATTATTATAGATCAGGTTGTAGAATTCCACGATATAGTTTTTTAATTGATCTGTTCCATTTTTGAATAATTCTATAGGAATACCGTCACTTCCCGGAGCTTTGTTATACTTCATGGTCACCAAAGAAGTTGCAAGTTCTCTTAAAAATATCGGACCGTCAAGTAGAGGTACTATTTCGTTCTGTATCGCATAGCTATAAGTATGAAGATTCTCCTCCACTGACAGTAGTGTTTTAAAATGAGCAGCTAAAGTTTCCGCTTCGAGAGCTATCTTCATACTTCGGTTGCGTCCGCCCACCTCACGAACATTAGACCAGAATTCCTTAGGGTTTTTGGAGAGTTGTAATTTTGTTGCGAGGCTTTTAAGGTAGAGCATTTTTTTCTGGTTGCATAGTTGCTTAAACTCTTTGTTGGCACGTATATACATAGTTTTGAATGCGTCAGAGTTTGACGATCTGAATAATTTCAAGAACTTGAAAGAGCGCTTTCGAAGGTTGTAACAATCTCTATCGAACCATTTGCTTTTTGATGTGAATGTATTATTATTATTAGTAGGTGAAGCAGAGGCGTAAATGACTCTAGTAATGCTGTCCACAATTTGTTCAAAAGTGCTCACAGATTGAAGTGGAAGTAGATTACAGTGTTGGATTAATAGTGTTTGGTATCGAGGAGCTTTGTTTTCCACCCATCTCAGTTTACGAAGACCTTCTAGGGCATTTCATTAAAATTAGCTTTAATTTTTAATGGCATATGAGCTGAGAAACTAGCCATAAGAACTTGAAAATCTTCTACAACGTTAAACCATTCTCCAGAAATTACACAATAGTCGATGACCGATTGTCCTTGGCACTTATAAAGGTCAATTCGCCACTCGCGTCACCATTTGTTACTCCATTCAGCAAGAATAAACCAAAGTCTTCAAACAAATCCATTAAAAGCCTACCATTAGTGTTCAGCGTTCGATCTTTCGAATTTCGATTTGCTTCAAAAAAAGTTTGGCCTTGTAACATATGAGCAGGAGAGTTCTGATAATCTCCAATACGGGCATTGAAATCACCGATAATCATTATATTTTCCAAGAAAGAATTGTTTAGAAAAAATTAGCCAGTTATTACAATTCAGGTACGTCGGCAAAATGAATAATTTAAATTGGTTGTTAAAAATTTGAATAACAAGCCTATTTTCAATAAATTGAGATTCAACAAAATGATGAAATTTTTGTTTAATTCCACATAAAATACCTCCACTCGCTCTCCCATGTACATTTGATCTTATTGCTCGAACAAAAGTTATTTTATAATCGTTAAAATATTTAATAAAATCATGTTCATTCTTTTCTTCTAAAAAAGTTTCTATTAGTATTAAAATATCGAATTTAAGAATATAGTTAAAGAAATCGGTTTGCAAAAGTTTGCTTTTAAGGCCAGTAATATTATAGGCAACAATCGATAAATTAATAGAATTAATAATTATATTTTGGCAGACGGCGGAAATTTCCTATTGTTTATGGAAGTTAATAGCGTTCGATGATTTTCGCACAGATGGCGCAGTCAACGGTCGAGAGCACGAAGGTGCTTGTTGATTACCAACCACAGCCAGCTTCACTCCCTCGCTGGAGTCAAAATAGTCATGCAAACTACTGTCACCAAACAAGTTGTTTATAAATGTCAACTCAGCCGAAGATTTGACAACCAAACCACGCGCAAATTTGTAAACAAAAGTGTGATTGTTAATTTGCATTTTGTCACCCTAAATTATAATTTTAGCTTTTGGGTTGATTTCTGCAAGTTTACTTTTAATTTGGAAAAGAGTTTGCCTTCTCTGACGATACATCAGTGTCTGTTCGCGAGTGATACTAATGCCAGTGCCCTTGATTTGACCAGCAGCCGACATTATTTGATCTACCTCATCTGACGATTGCAGCTCTAAGAAGACAGTTCCCCGTTGCGAATGTGTGTTTTGAATTGCCCGAGTTTTTTTTGCAGAAAACATCTGCACCTTCTTTTAATTTGAGAAGTCCACGACAAGTTTGTTTTGCTAATTGGACTGCGTCAGTTTCTCCGTCTAAGGAAAGGTGTACAACCATACAGCTTTCGTTTGCTTTACGCGAGATAATTTCAATTTGAGACTCCAAAAGCTCACATCGCTCCGTCATTACTGTTAGCTTCTGGCACAACTCTGAATTCGCTGTTCGTAATGCATCCAATTCGAGACATAATGATGCAAGATCGTGTTTTGTGGCCTTATCTTTTATTTGTTCAGCAATTGTTTGACTTAAAAGATTTTTTAGTTGCTCAGTAGACATTTCTCCAACTGACATCTTGCTAATTGAATATGAGCTATGTTTCTTGTTCGTGTAATTGGGCTCAGGTGAAGTATCAGTAATTGTTCTTTTATTGCCATTCATATAGGAAATCGGTTATGCAAAAGTTGGTTTTTGCACTTTTCAAAACATAAAATACTCCCTACCTTGATTAAATGCGTGATATATTTTTAGCTTAGAGTGTTCAGAAGATACAAATCTTCAGGTTGTGTAAAAAATTTTAAATTTTAACTCAAGATTTTAGTTAAAAAAATGAAAACTGATTTGGAGCTAACAACTCTATTACACCTCACTACTGACAGTTGAAATGTCAATTGTTTTTTTTAATAAATCGTATAATATAATTATCATAAAACATTTTTATTTATGTCAAATCTCGAATGCATTTCAAATTCTTCTTTTTTCAAAACTACGCTGTTAAGTCGTTTCGTGTAAAAGTTTTTGCACAATACTGGCAGCGAAACAGCGGCGTCTCACCCGTATGACTGCGAAAGTGGCTGTCTAGGTTCTCTTTGCGGGAAAATGTCTTCCGGCAAATGGTACACGCAAAATGTTTGTCCGTCGAATTGCGTTTCATGTGCCGCTCCAAGTTGGCAAACACATTGAAGCAACTCACACACGTGAACATTTGTCCGACAATGTGAATCTTACCAAGCCGTGTGGTGAATCCCTGTCCACAAACTTGATAGTAAAATGGCTTCGGCTCCCTGCGATAACAACGATGCACAATTAAGTGAAAACGAAATTGGAACATGAATTAATAATAATTTGACCAATTATTTGAACTATGATTGTAAAGTTAAATCGGGCTTTTTTGGTCACTTCCTTTTATATGCAAATAAAACTTTATTTCATACTTTTCCCTACGGTTCGTCGTAATTTCTCGACTTCATCAGGGGTAGTTTATTAAATCTGCATATAGAAACTTACGATTAACAATTTACACTTTTGAATTTTTTATAAATTAAACTTACATGAAAAAAAAACTTTTGTTACATTTAATAATAATTATTGAACGATTACAACTTTATTTTTATTCTAACTTTTTTATTTAAAATTTAACTTATGTAATTAACATTTAAATATTTGTCTCTTATAATTTGTATTTAATTTTATATTATTTTTGGTTTTCTTTCTCGTATTCTATTTCAAAATGTTATTTAATCTTAATATCATTGTATCTCTCGTATATCTCCATTTATTTTACTTAAATTCATATCTTTTTATTTTCTTTTTCTTTCTTTTCTTTTTTTTCTTCTTCTTTTTTCTTTCTTTCTATTTTTTTAGTTACTTTGTATTGATCGGATTGATGGTTGAAAGAACTTTTTTGATGGCCTTTTTGCTGCTTAACCTTCGTGTTATGTCTTTTCCTATGTTCATATTAATAAACTTCAGCTATGCAGCCAAGTGTGAATAGAGGGAGTTCCGCGAATGGAGATAATAATGGAATCTTGCGCACAATGGTGAATGTTCTCAGTGGTCAGGGGGATGGACTAAAGGTATGTCATTTAAATACCCAAAGTTTGCCTTCAAAAATGGATGAGTTCAGGGATCTTTTCGAGGGTTCTAAGGTAGATGTTATTTGCGTAACTGAAACGTGGTTTTGTAGCAAAATTGAAGATATTTACTATAGAGTGAATGGTTATAGGCTTTTTCGTGGGGATAGAATGGGAAGAGTGGGTGGAGGAGCTGCAATTTATGTGAAAGAGGGGTTGAAATGCCGTAAGAATTGTATGTCAACTGATGGTAGTGAAGTGGATTATGTTTTTGTCGAATTAAAATCAATAAATGGCGATATTCTTATTGGATCTGTTTACAGACCTAACAAGCAAGTAAATCCAACTCCAATTTTTGAGCTTTTAGAGAGAATTTCAGTATCGTTTCCTAATATCATTATAGGTGGTGACTTAAATAGCAACCTGTTGGTGGAAAGTAGTATAATGGATCCAATGAGAACACTTAACATGTTCCCGGTTAATGTTTGTCAACCTACTCATTTTACTAAAGGATCAAGTACTCTCTTAGATGTTTTCTTTGTCAGTAACTCTAACGACGCACTGTTCTACGATCAGATTTCAGCACCCGGGTTTTCCAGACATGATCTTCTCTTCTTAATTTATAATTTTTCGATAAACTGTCCAATCTCAAAATTTGAATATAGGAATTTTAACGCAATTGATTATTGTCAATTACAACAAGACGCTTTTAATGTTGAATGGGACCGAATGTTCTATATGGCATCACCCAGTGACCAAGTAGATTTTCTAAACAATAATATATGTTCCCTTTTTAATGAACATGTCCCAATAAAAACAAAAATTGTAGCTCATGGTCAAAGTCCCTGGTTCACACGAGAAATTCGTTTGCTTATCGATCAACGCAATCAAGCCTATAATGCATGGAAGCGCTATAGATTAGACTTCCACTTACAACTTTTTCGTACCTTTCGAAATCGTGTTGTTTATAAAATAAAATTAGCTAAACGCAGATTTTATAGCAAAAAAATCAACACCTCCCTAAAAGGTAAGCAGCTCTGGAAAAATTTAAATGCAATCGGTATTGGTAAACAAAATTCAAATATCGATGAAAACTTGTACATAAATCTCCTTAATAAAACATTTACCACTTTACCTTTTCCAACTCTAAATATCGATTCGACATATTCCAGGGAATATCAAGATAATTCGGCACTTCCATCCTTTGATTTCACGTGTGTAGATAGTATCGAAATTGTTTCATGCGTTTTATCCATAAAATCAAATGCTGTCGGGTTTGATGAAGTGCATCCCAAGTTTGTAAAGGTTATTCTTCCAGTCATACTCCCATCATTATTGAATATTTTTAACAATATTATCTTAACAAGTATATACCCTCCACAATGGAAAATTGCTAAAATATTGCCATTTAATAAACCAAAGAGCAATGACTACAGACCGGTTTCGATTCTACCATTCCTGTCCAAGGTTTTTGAAAGAGTCTTGCAGAAACAGATAACCGCACATATTCGTTCAAACCATTTACTGTCCCAAATGCAATCAGGATTTCGAAAAGATCACAGCTGTATTACGGCAACGATGAAAGTAGTGGAAGACATAAGAGAATCAATGGATGAAGACAAGATAACATTTCTGGTACTTCTCGATTTCTCGAAGGCCTTTGACACAGTCAACCACAGAAATTTGTGTAATAAACTCTCGACTCTGTTTGGTTTCTCCAATTCAGCTGTAACCCTTATGTCGTCATATCTGAATCTTCGGAAACAAGCTGTTTCGGTTAGACACAGCACATCTGAGTTTCTTTGGAATAGTAGAGGGGTCCCCCAGGGATCAATCCTTGGCCCTATACTATTCTCAATGTATGTGAATGAAATTCCATCCATTATGCTATCTTCTGTACACATGTATGCTGATGACGTCCAGCTTTACAAAAGTTGTCCCCTTGGTATGATAGAAGACGGCGCAAACGCTATAAATAGTGACTTAGAGAACTTATCCATATGGTGCGAAAAGAATGGTCTCTTTCTAAACCCATCAAAAACAAAATGCCTGGTAATAAGCAAAAAGCTGTTAGATCTGTCCTACTTTCCAGAAATAAATCTAAAAGGTTCAAAAATTCAATACGTTGAAAAGGCAAAAAATCTGGGTATAGTATTTAATAGAACACTCTCATGGAATGACCATATTAATTTGATTATTGGTAAAGTTTATGGCACTTTACGTAAGCTATGGCTATCACATAATTTCACCCCCCAAAAAACGCGTATGTTGCTAGCAAAAACACTCATAATTCCCATTCTTACCTACGGGTGTGAAATATATGGTAACTGCGATTCAACTAGCATGAGAAGGCTTAACGTTGCTGTTAATAACACCGCGCGTTACGTATTTAATCTAAGGAGATATGATCGAGTTTCTATTTATTCATCTTTAATGCTAAATATGACATTTGACAATTTGCTTGCTTTTAGAACACTCGGTATACTTTCTAAGGTCATTGATACTCATTAACCTAATTACTTGTTTGAAAAACTACGCTTTGGATCTTCGGACAGGTCTCACCAACTCATTCATCCACGGTTTACTTCTTTGACATCTGAGCGACAGTTCTTCGTTAGCTCCATTCGTTTATGGAATTCCTTGCCAAGGCATATACGTGGGTCATGTGGAACTAGGCGTTTCAGGATGCAACTGAAGACATTTTATACGATCAATCGTCATTAATTTATTTATTTATTTTTTTTTTTTTTTCTTCCTTTCTCTGTAACTATTGTCTTTCTCCGACATCCTTCTTTTATTTCGCTATACTGTATCTTCTTTTTTACCTTATATACATAATAGTGGAGATGTGTGTGCAGATATATGTATATTTCAAAATTTTTTTTTTTTTTTTTAATTTTATAGAATTTGTAACATAATAATATTGATCAATTTAATGTATCTAATAATATTTTTAATTATGTAATAATACTGTTTAGCTGTAGCTTACTTTAACTAACTTGCATTTTTGAGCTTCACTAGTTATAAGATTGTAAAGTCTTAATGTGTCAGCATTTCATTGAAATAAATCTAAATCTACAATTATAAATTTTTGAATTTTCTAAAATAAAAATGAATTATTTAAAATTTTTTGAAAATAAATAAACAAAATTAAATAAAAAAACCTACAGCACAGCACTTTAGAAAAACTAAATGAAAGTAAAGCAATTTAAATCGAATTAAAAATTACACCGCTCTTAATGCAAGAGAATAACTAGCTATTGTGTTGTCTCTATCTTCCTGTGTATTCATTGTTTTGTCTATATTTTGTTGTATACGTAGACTTTCAAGTGTGTACCTATTATTTGTTCTCTTTTCCTTGTCCATTATTACTGTGTTATCAAAGTCTGCGGAGTGTCCAGTTTCTAGTATGTGTTGTGATAACCCAGTGGATTCTCTTTTGTTCCGAATATCCGATTTGTGTTCGATTAGTCTCGTCTCCAGTGATCTCTTAGTTATCCCAATGTAGATCAGATTGCACGTCTCCCCTTCCTTACCACTGCACCCAATTTTATAAATGATGTCATGTTGTTGTTCTTTTTCTATTTTGGTTTTTGTGTTGGTGAATAGTTGTCGTATTGTTGAGTTTCATTTGTGAGTGAATGTCACATTCTCTTTATTTATTATTTTATTTAAGTTTCTCTTATCAGTAAGATTTGGAATATATGCAATACCATAGTACCTCATAGTGTTACCAACTTCTGGATTTTGTTGAGAATTTTTGTTTTCGTTAGTTTTATTGATATTCTTGTTTATTAAATTATTTATTAAGTAATGTGGAAAATTGTTCATGTGTAAAATTGTTTTAATTGTTTTTATGTTTTCTTCTTTGAATTCTGTATCGCTTATATTTATTATTTTGTTGATAAAATTGTTTGCAGTGTTAATTTTTTGTTGTAAGGGTTGAGTAGAGAGGAAATTAATCATTCTGCCAGATGCTGTAATTTTAGAATACCAGTTAAATTTAATTTTGTTTCTTGTTCTGTAAATTCTGATGTCTAGGTAGGGTAAGCTTTGGTTATGTTCTATTTCAACTGTGAATTTAAGTTTTGTGTGGTAATGGTTCAGGTAATTCAAGATCTCGTCCTTATCTTTTTCTTTTATGATAGCAAACACGTTGTCTACGTACTTGGTTGTGAATTTGATGTTAATTTGTTTTTCATTTTTAAGTTCTTCTATTGTTTTTTCTATTAAATCGTCCAAAATGATGTCAGCTATTGTGGGGGAGAGGGGATTTCCCATGGGCATACCAAAAGTCTGGTTGTATATTTTATCTTGGAATTTAAAGTAGTTGTTCTCTTTCAGACAAAATTCTAGAATTCTTAAAAACTGTGTTTTTGGTATTTTTGTTAAGTTTTTTATTGTGTCCCACTTCTTCATTATTATTTTTATAGCGAGGTAAGTCGGAATGTTTGTGAAGAGTGAAACAGCGTCAAAAGAAACTAGAAAATCATCTTTCTCTGAAACAATGCCTTCTAATTGAGTTTTTAGTTGAAATGAGTTCTTAATGTTAAGATTTTCGTTTACTATGTTTTTCAAAATTTGTCCTATGTGTTTTGATAGTTGATAGCATGGAACGTTTGTCGAAGAGGAAATAGGTCTCAGTTGTAGATCTGGCTTGTGTATTTTTGGCAAGCCATATAATCTCGTTGCTGTTGATGATGAAGAGTACATTCTATGCTTTTGCCATTGGTCGATGTAATTATTTTTGAAAAGTTCATTTACTAAGCTGTTATTGGTTTTTTGAAGTTTTGGTGTTGGATCGGTTCTAACTGTTTTGTAAATATTTTTATCTTCGAATAGTATTGACATTTTGTTAAAGTAATCAGATTTGTACATAATAACAGTTTTATTGCCCTTATCAGCCTTGGTGACAACAATTTCGTTTTTGTACTGTCTGAGGAATTTTTGAGTATCTTTATGTATTTTAAGTATGAATTTTTCTATTGTTGTATTTTTTATTCTTCTATTGTGTTGTAAAATGCGGTTGGTAACTCTAGATCTGGTTATTTGCTTTTCCCTCTCATCTTCAAAAGTTCTAATCATAGATACAACATATAAAGATGACAATCTTTCGTACGTTTCACCCTCCAAAACCCATTTGTTTACATTGTCGTTTTTGTAATTTAATTTTGTGTCGATGAATATATGTGAATTGCAACAACATTTTAATGGGGTGGGTTTGTTCTGTTTTGCTAGATCGGCCATTTTTTATGTGCAAACAACGCAGCCATCTTTAAAAAAATTTCAACTCACCAGCTTTTCACCATGAAAATGGGGGATGTTAGGTGGGGTATCGGGTTGTGTTGATAAAAACACAAATTTAAAGATGCTAAGTCCGCTGTTACACTACTACTTTTTTTGAAAATTCATCTTGTAAGTCGTGCGCTATTTCGCATTAGTTTGATTGGTTATTGAAATCTTCAATGCTCTCTATATATGTATATTAACAACCATACAGGTATACATGTGGGCTCTACAAACAACGGAAATAAATGAAGCGACTTGTTCAATAAACAAGGAATACAATAGCATATATAACATAATGCTCATAAAAGCCCGGAGTGATTCGTTGAAAAAAATGACATTGGATATTAGCGACGACATCACAGAAAAAAATAGACTTTCCATAAAAACTATTGATTACAAGTATGTAATTCAAGCCAAGTATGTAATTCAAGCCAATTCAAGAGTTTTTTTTTAATTCAAGCCAATAACAGAGTTTTTGTTATTGCATTAAACATGTAATTTATTAGCCCCGACGTTGTTTTTTTTCGACAAATTTCCTCCCACCAAAAAATGTCAAATTCCATTGAGGGGTGGCTACGATGACGATGGATTAAAAAACCTTTGAAAAATTCGAAAATTTTTCCATTTTATTTTATGCTCCGGATTTTTTGTTTCTGGAATATGCAATTGTAGAACTTTCTGGTGTTTTTTGAAGCGAAAAATATTCTACAGACGTCGAAATACAGTTTGTTGCCTTTCAGTCGAGTAATAGACTGTCAAATTTCATGTCTTCAATGTCAAAAAATCCAAAAATTTGAGATTTAATTTCTTGAAAAGGGCAATTTTAGAGCTTTCGTGACTTTCGTAAGGAAATATTCGTCAAAATAAAGTTTGTCCCCTATCTGTCAAGCAATGTCAAGTTTCGTATAAAATTGAATTTTTATTTCGAAATGAAATGCCTTAACATAATATGCATGTCTGAAAAAAGTATATGCAACCGACTTTTTTTCACCCGGGATGCATTTAAGAGCACATCCACATAAGGCAAAAAATATATGGCTACCAACCTTCGGTAACGAATATTTTTCAGCAACCGATCTAAGCGCCACCTAAACATCTCAACATTTCAACAATTTATATCCACTCTTATGTTCACTCTTATTACAGACCTAAGTTATATTCATTTTTCGATTTGTATTTGTTTGCGTGAAAAATTTGCTGATATCACTATTTACTTTCTCAAAAAACACGCCTATTGTTTTTTTTTAATCATATTCACTGTTTGTTTCAGTAAATTGAGAGTAAAAAACAAAAGACAATCGAATATACTTAAAACGATTATAAATTTTCACTTTCAAAACTTGTTTCCTCAAAATTATCCATATAAGGTCGGGTTAGCACTTTATAACTCGTAGCTCAATTTACTATACTTTTCGAACATACTCGTGGCATTTTTAAAATAACCGGCATTTTGGTGGTGAATGGACGCCAAGTGCATATGTGTGCAAATAAATCATGGTGAATGGATGCCAACTGCATATGTGTGCGTGTTTCTCCTGAATTTCCCCTGAATTAGCTTGTAGGCAAACTCGGATGACAGCCGAGATTGTCATCTTTATATGATGTATCTATGGTTCTAATGCTTTGCTCGATGTCAGCAATTACATGGTTCGGTGAGAAATTCTCGCGTGTCACAGGGATTGTAAACTTTTCTCCTAAAGAGAGTAACCATGTTAGTTTTGTTTACAAACCATGTGTCATTGAAAACTACTCCTAACTTGTCTAGCTGTGTGTCTTTTAATTTCTGTATTTTTGATGAATGTGTTTGTCTGATACCTTGACTGATTTGGTCATACCTATATTTTTGTTTTAATGTAAAATTATTATATTCTATAGCATTAAGAACTGACTTTATTTCAATATCGATGTGAATGAGATTTTTCTTGACTGAGTTTATGTTGGTGTAAGTTTGCTTTATTTCTAAGTTTAATATTTGTTTATGGAATTTGTATTCTATTTTTTGCAGTTTTTGGTTTATGGAAATAGTTGTGAAATTATTTTTGATATTTGAAGTAGTATTAGTGATATGTTTTGGTAAAATTCCGTATTCTCTACAAGAGAGTACGAATTTAAGTCTCTCTTTCTGTTTCATTAGTCTTTCTGTTTGCTTACTGTAGCATTTTAATGTTATGCATGTTTCTATGTCGTATTTAATTTTAATGTGGTTGAAGAATTGTTTCATTGTATTCTGATTTAATAGAACTGTGTTTAATCGGCAGGCCCTCCGAGAAATTGGAACATTTTGCCGCAGATGTCACAGATATGCGTGCCGCCCATGATGGGTGTTCCGTCCAGTGCAAGCAGTGTTGTGTTCTGATTCTGATCAAGACCCATCCCTTGATTTTCCATCTTGGGAAGAATTAGTTCACTCGTCGAAATTAGTCACCACCGATGTGATAAACTTGCTCACGAGAAATGTTCAATGGCAATTCCTTTGAGTGGACATGAAGTTAGTAGGATTGAATGAGATCCTCACAGTTGTTTTTGTCCATGATGAACACACGGCGCAGAAAAAGCTTTAATTTTTTACAACTAAAAGAGAATAGGGGCGTTCACACTCTCAAATATGTTTGAGAAACACGGTTTGATTGACTCGAATTTGAAAATGTGAACGCTCCATCAAACGGATTGTAAAACATGCTTGATGAATATCAAAATATTTTGATATTTTGCATGCTTGACAAACATATTTGAGAATATGAACGCATTCTCGTCAAACCAGGAGGAAATTTCATTTTAAAAAAGTTTTCATGGTATGCGCATCAAAAGAAAAAAGATGGCTGTAACAGGAAATTGCAATTATTGGAGTGAATTTTTTGAAATAAATAGAAGTTTACCAGATATATGGCAGATTAAAAGCGACTAATATAAAAATTAAACACAAAACGCGCTATTTTAGCCATTCTTAAGTCCAAATTTGCTTCCTCTTATTTTGTTTCCTTTTTTTTTCTTCTTGTTTTTCATTTTCTTAAATTTAATTTATTACGAGAGCCGCAATCAAAACGTTCGCCATGGTTAAAATTCTAAAGAGAACTGATGTTTGACAGCATGCTTGACAAATGTGAACGCAAATGGCTTCAATCCATCAAACATTCATCAAACCATATTGGTCAAACATATTTGAGAATATGAACCCCCCTAATAATTTGTTGACTATGTATGATATAAATATAAATATTCTAGAAAAATTATTGACGGTACATATGTACTTACGGCATAGTCAGCTAGTTGTAAATAGCTTTTTTTCTTAGATCAATATTATGTTTCAGATGCCTGCAACGCCTAAAGATTGGTTGAAAGTTTTCCAAGATTTTGATACCTTATGGAATTTTCCAAATTGCTTCGGTTCTATGAATGGTAAGCACGTGGCACTTAAGGCACCGGTAGTGGCAGTGAATACCATAATTACAAAGTAATTTTCAGCGTTGTTCTTTTCGAACTTGCTTATGCAAACTACAATTTTATGTATTCCGACAGCGGATGCCAGGGTCAAATCTTGGATGAGAGAATTTTCCAGAACAGCAAACTCCACTGCTTTCCCAAACACAAAACCTCTTCCACAACAGGAGCAAGATACTCCTTTTCATAGCTGATGAAGCATTTCATTTGACAGAAATATTTATGAAAACTTACGCAGAGGACCATCCTTAAGGCTCAAAAGAACGAATATTTAAGTACAGATTAAGTCGTGCGAGTTATATTTATTTAGCTTTAAGCCTAGTACGCAGATCGGTAAAAGACAAAGTTTATCTCTACAATTCTAATCTCTACAAAAACTGTTTTAAATGCAGCGCAAAAGTTTGAAGGTGGAGAAATAAAAAAACCTGTCAAGTGTCTATCATATAATAAATATTCGTAAAAATATAAACAATTTGTTTGGAATTCATTTATTTTTGAAATGTTCGTCCGCCAGCAGTAGGCTGATAATAGTTCGAGATAGAGTCCAAAGATTGAGGTTACGCAGCAGTACGATGGCCCCAGCGAGAAAAGGTCCCCACCGCCAAACTCGAAAGAAAATGCCAAGAAAAATGCCTCCAAAATGCATAACATCAACAACTAGAAAACCCTAGAGATTCAAGACTTCCACGAGTCCTGGCTGAGAGACATCGAGAGCTACACAAAATCAGGTGAGAATACAACAGATGCTCACAACTCCAACCACAGCACAAAGCACAAAAACATTCCGCAAAAGAAGGCCCACTCGCAACATCTTCAGAGGATGCCAAGTTGTTCACCAAATGTGCTTCGGATTTGAGTTCAGTTCAGACTCGTTTTGAAACAGACGGTTTTGAAACAGCAAAGAACTACATAACAAAACCGCAAGAAGCGCAGTAAAATACAAAAGCAAGTACTCGTTGTACACGCAAGTACAACGAATAATCTCCATCGAAAGATCATGAGAGGAAACGTTAAAAGAAGAAACAAGATGTCGAGAATCCCAATGATAATGAGCCGGCTTTATTCCTAAAATTAAAATTAAAGTAAGTTATTTGAAGAGGAATTTATAGTGTTTGAATATTGAATTAAATGAAATTTTTTTTTTATTTCTAAATTTTTAGTTCAAAACATTGCCACCACCAGGAGAGGCAGCACGCATGTTTCTGCCGATATGGTGCGTTCAGGCCCAACATCCTTTTGAAACCGTGAAAGACCTAACACTAAATGCGGAAAAAATCTTCATTTTCAATTCTCCTAAGCCCTTATAATTTCAGAACATATTTAAATAACTATGTTTGCAGGACGATGTTTCGCAAAATGAAATTTCGGCATCACCGGAAGTTGTGAAATCACCACCTGAAGTTTTAAAACCACAATCACCATTAAAAACGCCCAGTAAAACAGCACAACCCTTAACACCGAGCACAAAAGCAGTTCCTCCTCCTGCCATCCGGTATGTGTTGCCGAGAAAGGCCAACAATAGAACTTCACTGAGCTTGCCGTCGTTATCTAGTTTTCAGCATCCGCCGAAAGATGTTATCTGTGATGTTTGTAAAGAACCGGAAACAGCATAAAACCTACAGTAATTTAATAAATAAGAGATTTTTGTGAATTTATTTTACTATAAAATTTGTTCTTCTATAAAATTATAGTTGTGACGAATGCCGCAAAAACTATTATTTTACATGCCTTGATCCACCACTTAAGAAAACACCGAGGCGCAGAGGTTATTCTTGGCACCGTGCAGATTGTGATCCAACTGTAAGTGCAGTTTTTATATCTTAAAATATAATTTAATCATTTTCATTTTTTGTATTTACAGGAGATTGAAACATAGTTATCATGTACAAAAAGACATTAATAGGAACAAAACTATAAGATAGAATATAAAACTCATCTCTCCTACAAAAACCAGAAACAAAAACCAAACAAGTCATAAAGCAAGGGCAGATCAGAGATGCGAAATAATGATAGCCCTAATCTAATCATTTTTTTTTTATTTTCTTAAATAATTTTTACATTGCAAACATTAATTTTGAATCTACATTATCTTAACCTATGTTTTTTAATAAATCGTATAATTTATCATAAGACATTTTTATTTATATCAAATCTCGAATGCATTTGCTTAAAAACATAATTTAAAAACATAAAAAAAAACAACTGTATCTGTAAATCTGTATAAAAAATGAATTTATTTTTCATGTTCTTCTTTTTTCAAAACTACGCCGTTAAGTGCATTTTTAAAAGAGAACGTGAAGCACTTGGTAATACTATAATAACAGCATATTAAATGCCTCGCAAGCCTGTGTGCCACATGTAATGATTAACATAGTGTTCTTTCCTTGTTAAAGATTTCTTACAGATATCGCAACGATGTTGCGTCTCTCCGGTATGCTGGCGCACATGATTCACCATTTGTTCTTTTCGTGTAAAGGTTTTGCACAATACTGGGGCCCTACTATGTAATTCGATTCTACAATTAAAATTATCGGATTCGCAAAATTGGAACTCTGTAACTCTATAGCAAGTTCTAATATACGAAAATCGAACAAATCTAGTAATGCCAACTATTTTTTGTTAAATTCGGAAACTTATTCGTACTATATAATTCGAAAGTTAACGTCAAAGTCATTCGAATTCGCAAATTTTCATTCTATATCAAATGTGTTTGCGAGTAGATTGATTTGATTTTCTTTGAAAATTTAAGTAAAAGGAAATTTAAAATTATTAATCTTTTATTCAATGTTTCATTAAACTATTTATATAATGTTTTCTGCACGGGGAATCGCCAAAAACCGCTGAAATGAAGGTGCGTCGTTCGATTATTTTTGTTCAATAAATTAACCTAATTTGTGGAAAGGCTATTTCAAAACAATCGAACCCCAGACATAAATCAAAACTGAAGAATATGTTTAATGATTTAAATGCTGAAGGTCCACTGTGGTAGTGATGTTTAAGGTCCATGTACGTAATCCGATAGAAAAAGTTAAACAAAAAATACACATGTGCCGCTCCAAGTTGGCATTATTGTGAATCTTACCAAGTCGTGTGATGAATCCCTGTCCACAAAATTGATAGTAAAATGGCTTGGACTCCCTGTGATAACGACGATGCGCAATTAAGTGATAACGAAATTGGAACATTGTGCCGCAGATGTCACAGATATGCGTGCCGCTCGGTATGCGTTCCGTCCGGTGCAAGCAGTGTTGTGTTCTGATTCTGATCAAGACCCATCCCTTGATTTTCCATCTTGGGAAGAATTAGTTCACTCGTCGAAATTAGTCACCACCGATGTGATAAACTTGCTCACGAGAAATGTTCAATGGCAATTCCTTTGAGTGGACATGAAGTTAGTAGGATCGAATGAGATCCTCACAGTTGTTTTTGTCCATGATGAACACACGGCGCAGAAAAAGCTTTAATTTTTTACAACTAAAAGAGAATAGGGGCGTTCACACTCTCAAATATGTTTAACAAACACGGTTTGATTGACTCGAATTTGAAAATGTGAACGCTCCATCAAACGGATTGTAAAACATGCTTGATGAATATCAAAATATTGCATGCTTGACAAACATATTTGAGAATATGAACGCATTCTCGTCAAACCAGGAGGAAATTTCATTTTAAAAAAGTTTTCATGGTATGCGCATCAAAAGAAAAAAGAAAAAAGATGGCTGTAACAGGAAATTGCAATTATTGGAGTGAATTTTTTTAAATAAATAGAAGTTTACCAGATATATGGCAGATTAAAAGCGACTAATATAAAAATTAAACACAAAAAGCGCTACTTTAGCCATTCTTAAGTCCAAATTTGCTTCCTCTTATTTTGTTTCCTTTGTTTTTTCTTCTTGTTTTTCATTTTCTTAAATTTAATTTATTACGAGAGCCGCAATCAAAACGTTCGCCATGGTTAAAATTCTAAAGAGAACTGATGTTTGACAGCATGCTTGACAAATGTGAACGCAAATGGCTTCAATCCATCAAACATTCATCAAACCATATTGGTCAAACATATTTGAGAATATGAACCCCCCTAATAATTTGTTGACTATGTATGATATAAATATAAATATTCTAGAAAAATTATTGACGGTACATATGTACTTACGGCATAGTCAGCTAGTTGTAAATAGCTTTTTTTCTTAGATCAATATTATGTTTCAGATGCCTGCAACGCCTAAAGATTGGTTGAAAGTTTTCCAAGATTTTGATACCTTATGGAATTTTCCAAATTGCTTCGGTTCTATGAATGGTAAGCACGTGGCACTTAAGGCACCGGTAGTGGCAGTGAATACCATAATTACAAAGTAATTTTCAGCGTTGTTCTTTTCGAACTTGCTTATGCAAACTACAATTTTATGTATTCCGACAGCGGATGCCAAGGTCAAATCTTGGATGAGAGAATTTTCCAGAACAGCAAACTCCACTGCTTTCCCAAACACAAAACCTCTTCCACAACAGGAGCAAGATACTCCTTTTCATAGCTGATGAAGCATTTCATTTGACAGAAATATTTATGAAAACTTACGCAGAGGACCATCCTTAAGGCTCAAAAGAACGAATATTTAAGTACAGATTAAGTCGTGCGAGTTATATTTATTTAGCTTTAAGCCTAGTACGCAGATCGGTAAAAGACAAAGTTTATCTCTACAATTCTAATCTCTACAAAAACTGTTCTAAATGCAGCGCAAAAGTTTGAAGGTGGAGAAATAAAAAAACCTGTCAAGTGTCTATCATATAATAAATATTCGTAAAAATATAAACAATTTGTTTGGAATTCATTTATTTTTGAAATGTTCGTCCGCCAGCAGTAGGCTGATAATAATTCGAGATAGAGTCCAAGGATTGAGGTTACGCAACAGTACGATGGCCCCAGCGAGAAAAGGTCCCCACCGCCAAACTCGAAAGAAAATGCCAAGAAAAATGCCTCCAAAATGCATAACATCAACAACTAGAAAACCCTAGAGATTCAAGACTTCCCCGAGTCCTGGCTGAGAGACATCGAGAGCTACACAAAATCAGGTGAGAATACAACAGATGCTCACAACTCCAACCACAGCACAAAGCACAAAAACATTCCGCAAAAGAAGGCCCACTCGCAACATCTTCAGAGGATGCCAAGTTGTTCACCAAATGTGCTTCGGATTTGAGTTCAGTTCAGACTCGTTTTGAAACAGACGGTTTTGAAACAGCAAAGAACTACATAACAAAACCGCAAGAAGCGCAGTAAAATACAAAAGCAAGTACTCGTTGTACACGCAAGTACAACGAATAATCTCCATCGAAAGATCATGAGAGGAAACGTTAAAAGAAGAAACAAGATGTCGAGAATCCCAATGATAATGAGCCGGCTTTATTCCTAAAATTAAAATTAAAGTAAGTTATTTGAAGAGGAATTTATAGTGTTTGAATATTGAATTAAATGAAATTTTTTTTTTATTTCTAAATTTTTAGTTCAAAACATTGCCACCACCAGGAGAGGCAGCACGCATGTTTCTGCCGATATGGTGCGTTCAGGCCCAACATCCTTTTGAAACCGTGAAAGACCTAACACTAAATGCGGTAAAAATCTTCATTTTCAATTCTCCTAAGCCCTTATAATTTCAGAACATATTTAAATAACTATGTTTGCAGGACGATGTTTCGCAAAATGAAATTTCGGCATCACCGGAAGTTGTGAAATCACCACCTGAAGTTTTAAAACCACAATCACCATTAAAAACGCCCAGTAAAACAGCACAACCCTTAACACCGAGCACAAAAGCAGTTCCTCCTCCTGCCATCCGGTATGTGTCACCGAGAAAGGCCAACAAAAGAACTTCACTGAGCTTGCCGTCGTTATCTAGTTTTCAGCATCCGCCGAAAGATGTTATCTGTGATGTTTGTAAAGAACCGGAAACAGCATAAAACCTACAGTAATTTAATAAATAAGAGATTTTTGTGAATTTATTTTACTATAATATTTGTTCTTCTATAAAATTATAGTTGTGACGAATGCCGCAAAAACTATTATTTTACATGCCTTGATCCACCACTTAAGAAAACACCGAGGCGCAGAGGTTATTCTTGGCACTGTGCAGATTGTGATCCAACTGTAAGTGCAGTTTTTATATCTTAAAATATAATTTAATCATTTTCATTTTTTGTATTTACAGGAGATTGAAACATAGTTATCATGTACAAAAAGACATTAATAGGAACAAAACTATAAGATAGAATATAAAACTCATCTCTCCTACAAAAACCAGAAACAAAAACAAGTCATAAAGCAAGGGCAGATCAGAGATGCGAAATAATGATAGCCCTAATCTAATAATTTTTTTTTATTTTCTTAAATAATTTTTACATTGCAAACATTAATTTTGAATCTACATTATCTTAACCTATGTTTTTTAATAAATCGTATAATTTATCATAAGACATTTTTATTTATATCAAATCTCGAATGCATTTGCTTAAAAACATAATTTAAAAACATAAAAAAAAACAACTGTATCTGTAAATCTGTATAAAAAATGAATTTATTTTTCATGTTCTTCTTTTTTCAAAACTACGCCGTTAAGTGCATTTTTAAAAGAGAACGGAAGCACTTGGTAATACTATAATAACAGCATATTAAATGCCTCGCAAGCCTGTGTGCCACATGTAATGATTAACATAGTGTTCTTTCCTTGTAAAAGATTTCTTACAGATATCGCAACGATGTTGCGTCTCTCCGGTATGCTGGCGCACATGATTCACCATTTGTTCTTTTCGTGTAAAGGTTTTGCACAATACTGGGGCCCTACTATGTAATTCGATTCTACAATTAAAATTATCGGATTCGCAAAATTGGAACTATGTAACTCTATAGCAAGTTCTAATATACAAAAATCGAACAAATCTAGTAATGCCAACTATTTTTGTTAAATTCGGAAACTTATTCGTACTATATAATTCGAAAGTTAACGTCAAAGTCATTCGAATTCGCAAATTTTCATTCTATATCAAATGTGTTTGCGAGTAGATTGATTTGATTTTCTTTGAAAATTTAAGTAAAAGGAAATTTAAAATTATTAATCTTTTATTCAATGTTTCATTAAACTATTTATATAATGTTTTCTGCACGGGGAATCGCCAAAAACCGCTGAAATGAAGGTGCGTCGTTCGATTATTTTTGTTCAATAAATTAACCTAATTTGTGGAAAGGCTATTTCAAAACAATCGAACCCCAGACATAAATCAAAACTGAAGAATATGTTTAATGATTTAAATGCTGAAGGTCCACTGTGGTAGTGATGTTTAAGGTCCATGTACGTAATCCGATAGAAAAAGTTAAACAAAAAATACACATGTGCCGCTCCAAGTTGGCATTATTATGAATCTTACCAAGTCGTGCGATGAATCCCTGTCCACAAAATTGATAGTAAAATGGCTTGGACTCCCTGTGATAACGACGATGCGCAATTAAGTGATAACAAAATTGGAACATTTTGCCGCAGATGTCACAGATATGCGTGCCGCTCGGTATGCGTTCCGTCCGGTGCAAGCAGTGTTGTGTTCTGATTCTGATCAAGGCCCATCCCTTGATTTTCCATCTTGGGAAGAATTAGTTCACTCGTCGAAATTAGTCAGCACCGTTGTGAAAAACTTGCTCACGAGAAATGTTCAATGGCAAATCCTCTGAGTGGACATGAAGTTAGTAGGATGGAATGAGATCCCCACAGTTGTCCTTGTCCATGATAAACACACGGCGCAGAAAAGGCTTTAATTATTTACAACTGAAAGAGAATAATTTGTTGACTATGTATGACATATATATAAATATTCTAGAAAAATTATTGAAGGTACATATGTACTTACGGCATAGTCAGCTAGTTGTAAATAGCTTTTTTTCTTGGTTTTTAGTCTTGAACAAAATCCATTTTTTTCATTTTCTTAATTTTATGATGCCGATGTCAAAATTTGGGTTTTTTTCGTATGGATTTTGACAGCGAATTGTTAAAAATTCCACTTTACCAAACAAACCTTTTATGTCAAACGTAAAATTTTGCGCGTGGGCACCGTACTGCCCGAAAAAAATTTGAGGATAAAATTTGTGCGGGGAAAAAAATTGTATGGGAGAAAAAATTTTTCGTAAAACTACTGCGTACTAGGCTTTAATAAGAAAAATTTGAGTTCGAAAGTCAACTAAACTCTTTATTATTATCAAAGTATAAAAAAGTAGCTACATATTTACCACTAATGCTTATTTTACACTATTATTGCTTAGAAACTAATTTATGCTAAGTAGTAGTTATTGAATTATTGCAATTTCAGCAGAACTAAGGAAATGAGGTGTTTATTTACCTTATCATGAAAGTGGTTTGAATGTATTTATATTTTCTTGATTTGTTGACTGATCACTTTCCTTGGTAGGGTCAATATACGTAACTTGCGCGAAGAGTAGTTGAAAACTTGTTTGGTATTGTCTCATCAGTGTTTGAGGAAAAGTTTTACTTCTTTGAATAATTATATTCCACCAGGAACTTTTGATTCTGAAGTTTATGGCTGTCAAATAGAAGGGAGTTGGAGGAAAGTACAAGGTTCTGATGGGCTACGCAATATTTTGAATGTTCCTCGAGAGCTTCAATAAACGCAAAAGAAATGAGAGACGATTTTGCAAAATATATTACAACAGTCGGTGCAGTTCCGTGGCAATCTAAATATGTTTAGGGCCAGTTGTGACTTTCTTAACAAAAAAAAATGTTTTATTGTTTGAGAATGTGCAGAGTTTGTTGTTTCTATTTCTCTTGATATTTCATTTTCTTCAGATTTGATTGCGTTCCTTGGGGATGGATTTGGACAAAGAAAAAATCATCCTTTTAATTGAGGAGTATGAAAGAAGGAGAGTGCTTTGGGATGCTAAGGATAAATGGCATTTCAATAAAAACAAAAATATTGATGCATGAAGAGAAATCTATTAAGAACTTTCATTGATAATGATAATTCCAAAAAGAAAATGTCGACATTTGGCATAAATTTGACGGGAAAAATCCAAAAGAACGAAATCAACAAACTAATAAAAATATTAGCGCGCACAAACTGACCAGTGACGCCGGCACACTACCCAAAAATTTATTCGAAATAAATTTTAATTTTCGGCGAAAATATTTGCGACGAATCGAAAATTCAAGGCGCACGGCCGTCACAAAAATGATTTTTTTTTATCTGGACGTGGATTAACAATGTACAAAACAAAATTTTTGGGGAAAATCTCTTAAACAAATATACCTAAACAATACAATTTAATTCTTAGGCCAGGCGCGCACATGCAACTAAACAGTTTGGTTTCGATTTTGAGCACTCGGGATTATATGAGAGTCCGCCGGTTTATGTGCGCGCACTCTTATATAATCCCATAGTGCTCAAAATCGCAACCAAACTGTTTAGTTGCATGTGCGCACCTGGCCTTACAACGCGAACTCACTATTTCAAGCGATTGTTATTCCTACAATCGAGAATTATCTGTCACTTTTGATATGTCAAAAAAACCCTCACCTTTTTGAGCCACCATTTTATTTTTAAATCCATCATTTGCAAAGAGTCACGGCATGTATTGGCGACTTGAAAAGTCAAAATGCGATACCTTGTGGCAAACAAAAACAATGGTTTACATACATACCAAACTAACCTCCATTAGGATTACGTGTGTACTTTCTGATAAAATAATTGATTTATAAATAAAAATATATTTATTTCAAACCAAATAAACTAAAATGGCTTTATTATCATTATTTCTTTTTAAACAATTGCAATCCTCCAAAGAAAACACGCGCATAGATAAATAAAATTATAAAGGATTTTATAACTAATTGACAGCCATTAGTATACATATATACCTACAGTATTTTATCGAGAAAATTGATATTTGCACATTCTAAAGTATTCTAAATAAAAAACAATGTAAACAACTTATTTTCGTTTAATATTATTCTAGTTTTTTTTTCTTATTAGAGGAGTTTAATTTGAATTGCAGTTGCAATACTGCAGCTCTGTAAAGCCACAATGTGGAAGAGTTTTAATCCTCTTGACCCAATGACGTGATGAACATAGAAGAATTAACAGTGAATTATTTAATATATGCAAATAATATACGGGTAATGTCGTTTTCGATTGGATTTTCGGTAAATTGTACTCCATTTCAATTCCAATCGAATATGAAAACACTGACTTTCCTAAATTTACACACACACTACCAAAGCTGCCATTTAACAAAATGGCTTCTTCAAGTATTTATCACTTTTGACAAGTAATCCAACGAAAAACTTTATATGTATGTGTGTGTTCCTCATCTACTCCAAAATGAAATTGGGGACAGAAGAACACTCCGAAAACATTACTCGGAACAGCCAATCGAAGGCTTTTGGAGTAGTAGGAGTGAAAAAGGAGTGTAAAAGGAGTACTCCGAACATCCAAACGAAAACGACATAAGAACACTCACACAATACTTTTACATTTTGGAAGTGACTCTAGACATGCCAGTCATAACAGTTTTAGTTTATTAAAGTACTGTTCTTGCGACCCCATAGGGCCAGGGCCCTCCGCCGGTGGGCATACTTCAGGCACCCAAAATTTGTGTTCAAGTCGCGCAAAGCGCGTTAACGCACGCTAACTTTTAATGGCGAAAAACTGTTATAACTGTTATAAATTGGCATGTGTCTAGTCGCGTCCTTGACTTTTATTATATTCAAGGAAACGCTGACTTCGATTTTAAGAAGAAAATTTGTTCTCATCCAAAGTTCCACATTTGGTATTTATAAGAAAATGAGGTTTTGATTAAGTTTAAATTATTTATTGTTTTAAATAAATAATTTCCGAAGAACACTTCCCCACTCACATACGATTTATAACAAATTATGTCATCTTATGTGCCTATCCTGTTGCTACAGTTACAGCTTACACACATCAGTTGACATATTTAGTTAAAAATTGTATGTGAGTTGAGCAGTGTTCTTCAGAAAGTATTTATTTAAAACAAAAAAAAAAACAATTTAAACAAAAACAAAAACTAGTTTTTTATAAAAACAAAAAGTGAAACTTTGAATTAAAAACAAATTTCTTTTTAAAATCGACGTAAGTGTTTTCTAAAGTAAACTTAAAGTTAAAGCGATTTTGTGAGTGTAATTGCTCGTAATTTAATCGTATTTATTTAATAACTAAAGAATAATTAAAAGTTATTCTTCATTCTAGTTGGTGTCATTGGGCCAAAGGATTAAAACCCTTCCACTATGTGCCTTCAAAATCCCTGCTCCACCAGTGGAGGAAGCATTGTTTGGTTTATCTTTTACTTTATTTCTGAAATCAAAAACTCGAATGATCTGCCTGTTTTTTTTATTCCACATAATGTCAAACTGATCAACCACCACTTCCCAGTAACTAGAAAACAAGCTCTCTCTCTATTGAATCCAAATCAAATTTATTTTTTATTGACAAAAAAAAACGTTCAAATCATTTCTAAGGTTTAACTTTTCATTAATTGAATAAATAAATAGCATCAGGTTTATTTTTATTTTTAGATTGGACCTGCTGATTGGCCATTCATTATTGCTATATGTCTGCCACTTCAAAGAACATGTCTTGGCCGAGTGCCAAAGGAAAATTCTCGACCGTGATCATCATACTAAAGTTGCCGGATATTATCTGTGACGTATCAGTGCCTCCGTCTCCGTGCGCATCCAATCAGCTGGCCCGTTTTGCATCTACATTTTTAATAATTAACAGATTTATATATATGTACATTAGGGATTATATGTGATGGTCTACATTTCGTTCTGCATTTTGCACTGCCTTAAAGCCTCATTGAATCCCTCGCAAAGAGTCAAATCGCTCTGTCCCTGGGCGCATTGTAAGTAAGAATTGCTTGATCTGCCATGGGCAAGCACTTTATGACTGATTTGGTTGACTGGCATACTATTGGGCTGGAGCTGCAGCAGATGATGCTGCAGCAGCAGCGGCTTCCTTGTCGCCGCCACCACCGAACAAGCCACTGATTCCAAATCCGACAACGTAGCCCTAGAAGAGATGCAGGAACACATCAACACAAGTTCTAGATTTTTAAAAGTCGGTAACTTACCACTGCGGAACCGGCAGCAACACCTCCAGCCGTTGCAGCTATTTGATGGAACATATATGGCTGCAGTTTGTTTTTGAGATATTCAACCTGTTTCTCCCTTAATTAATTTGGCAGACCTTAAAAAGAAAATTAATAAAAAACAAAAAAAAAGATAAAACAAATTGTTTTGTAAATACTAATATGCATATGACTTACTTGTAAATTAGCTTTATCTTCGACCAACACACATAAAAAACTATTTGAATGTAGCAATGAATTGTCAACAATCATTACCTCAATATTTGTTGCTTTAATTGGCAAAACAATTTGCTCAAATGTAGAAGTTTTTTCTTCTGATTCATTTTGTTTCTCTTCTTTCTTGGCTGACTGCGGCTTACCTTCTGCTTGTTCTTTAGGATTTGACTGCTTTTCTTGACGTTTTTTATTATTCTTTTTAATAGATCCATACAGATCTTAATTTTTTTATTGAGCCTATACACTATCAAGAATTACTTTGCACAATGGCTCTTCCCGTTCGTTGTTTATAAATTTTGCTTCGATGTCTTCAAAAGATTTTATGTAGGTATTCAATTTATTTTGGGTTGTCCCTTATGAATACGGTGACCATCTGTCCCGGGTTTCCCGGGATGGTCCCGTATAGCCTGTCCCAGGTTTTTTTTTAAGAAACCCGGGACGTACAAATGTCCGGTATTTAATAATTTGTCCCGTATTTGGACATTTTCTGATGTTTTTGTATTTTTAATTTCTATATTATTAGATAATGGACGGAAAAAAAAGAAAGTAGGTAGTTAAAAAATGGGTATACATTTTTACGCATTTCTCAGATAAAAGCATTTTTTTTTGCAAACCTTTTACAAATTGTAGAGTTCAGCTTGTGTTTGACAGGTTCTGATGCTCGCACAGAAAGGATTCTTTCAATAATGAACAACATTTAGACTAGCGAAAAATCCTAGCTAAATGTAAAAACTCCAAAAGCCATGTTAATTGTTAAATATAATTACAATTTAAGCTGGCATGAACTTAAAAATTATTTAAAAGAAAACCACAAAATTGTAAAAAAAATTCTTTCTGCCAAGAAGTATTAAAGGAAGAGAAAACAAAATTGTACGTTGTAAACTTAGCTTAGAGTGCATTTCGAAATGTAATGTTTTTTGTCATCATCATCATCATCATCGTCGGCTCGACAACCGGGGTCCGGTCCTGGCCTCCTTCAACAAGTCTCTCCACCCATCCCGGTCTCGAGCCGCCGCCATCCAGTTGCGCACCCCAAGTCTCCGGGCGTCCTGGTCTACGCCATCTCTCCAGCGCAAGCATGGTCTACCACGCTGTCGTCTACCATAGAATGTACCACAAAGAACTTTCCGAGCAGGTTCCTCTTCGCTCATGCGAGCTAGGTGACCTGCCCACCGGAGTCTACCGAGCTTAATTTTTGTCACGATATCTGCTTCAAGGTAGATTGCGTACAATTCATGATTGTACCGTCTCCGGAATCGTCCTTCCTCACATATGGGGCCAAGTCTCGGATCCATAGGTGAGTACTGGCAGGACCATAGTCCTGTACAGCAGCAGTTTTGAAGTTATGGTGAGATTTCTGGATTTGAAGAGCTTTGACAGACTATAGTAGGCTCTGTTGGATTTGAGAAGCCACCCGCGTATTTCTTCTTCTATATTGTTATCGGCTGCTACTATTGACCCAAGGTACTTAAAGGATTGCACCACTTCAAATTCGTGCTCCGCTACCTTGATTGTTTGACCAACTGTTCCTCTCGCATTCGACGCCACCATGTACTTTGTTTTACCTTCACTAATGTGCGGCCCCAGATTTTGTGCCGCCTGCTCGATCTGGATGAAGGAATCATGCACAGCTTGCTCGGTTCTTCCGATGATGTCGATGTCGTCTGCGTAAGCCAGTATCTGGCTGGACCTGTTGACGATGGTCCCTCTTGTTGACGTGCCAGAGTCACGGATTGCTTTCTCCAACGCCAGGTTGAAGAGGAGGCAGGCCAAACCATCCCCTTGTCGGAGTTCATTAAAGATGTTGATTGGTTTGGATAGCAATCTGCCTATTTTTACTTTGCTTGTTACGTTGGTCATGGTCAACCTACATAGTCGTGTCAATTTATTTGGGATGCCGAATTCTCTCATGGCTTTGTAAAGTTCTACCCTGGCTATGCTATCGTAGGCGGCCTTAAACTCTATAAACAGATGGTATGTTGGGATGTTAAATTCTAGACATTTTTCCATCGCCTGCCTAAGGGTAAAGATCTGATCAGTTGTTGATTTGCCTGGAATGAGACCAAACTGATATTGTCCGATGATGGTTTTAGCGTATAGGGTTATCCGGTCTTGTAGGATAGAGGAGAGTATGTTATAGGCGGTACTCAACAACGTGATACCTCTATAATTGCTGCACGTTGTGACATCTCCCTTCTTATGTATGGGGCAAATTATACATTTTCGCCAGTCTTCTGGAATTTCTTCATGCTCCCATACGTGCACTATAATCTCATAAATTGCTTGACGTAAAGCTGGCCCATCGTGTTTAAATAGTTCGGCTGGTATACCATCGGCTCCCGGGGCTTTGTTTTTCTTTAGTCGGCCTATAGCCTTCTCAACCTCTTCTATACTTGGTGGCGGCAACATAGGGTACTCTTCTTGAAGTAGTGGAGCCTCCACTTCTGCAGTGAGCTGACCATTTAGCAATTCATTGAAGTACACTTCCCATCGCTCCAGTATACTTTGAGGATCGGTGATCAGATTTCCCTCTCCGTCCTTGCAGTATGTGCAGCGTGGTGTGTACTGCGTCATGTTTCGGACGGATTGGTAGAACTTCCGCGCCTGGTGCGGACCTCGCTCTCGGCTTTTCTCTATTTCACAGATTATGTTCTTCTCCCAGGCTGATTTTTTCTGTCTGTGAAGCCGTTTTTCAATTCTTCTGAGCTCTTTATGTTCGTCTTCGCGTGCCCGCGTTCTATGAGATTGTTGTATTGCTCGGTACGCAACATTCTTACGTGCAGTCACTAGCTTACATTCATCATCAAACCAGTCGTTCCGATTTCTACGACTGCTGCCTAAGTTGGAGTTGGCAGTACTAATGACAGTATTCTTAAGCCGTGTCCACTTCTCATCTACGCCCAGCATACTGGATCCAGGACTTACTCTACCCAGTTCTAGGGCGAGTCCTAACGCATTACCAAAGGTGTTACTGGTGTTTTCATTGCGCAGAGCAGCCGTGTTGATTCGAACCTGATCGGCGTATTGCATCACGTCTTCGCAAGGCAATCCACCCTCGGAAAACCATACCAACAAGATAGTGATCCGAGTCGATATTGGCACCTCGGTACGTTCGTACCGTCATCAAGTTCGAGAAGTGGCGACGGTCTATCAACACGTGGTCAATTTGGTTACGAGTGACTCCATCAGGTGATACCCAGGTGGCTTTGTAGATATCTTTACGCGGGAACCTTGTACTCGCAACGACCATGTTTTTCGATGCTGCAAATTCTATGACTCGAAGTCCATTGTCATTAGTGTTCTCATGCAAACTATGGGTGCCTGAATACCGGCTCCCGACCTTTTTTTGCTTTCAAATCGCCAAGGATGAATTTTACGTCATACCTTGGACAGGCATTGAGGGCCCTCTCGACTTGTTCGTAGTAAGTCTCTTTTTCTTCGTCTGAGGACTCCGTAGGTCCGTGAACGTTAATGAGGCTGATGTTCTTAAATTTGCCTCGCACGTGAAGGGTGCATAGCCTTTCGCTTATAGCGTTAAAGCCGATGATGGCAGATTCATTTTTTCGCCGACTAGGAAGCCTACCCCGAGCACGTGGTGTTTTGTATGACAGCTGTGATGATTTTTGATGGTGATTTTTTAGCTGGTTTGGTTTTGGCAACACTGGTTTTGACAGCTGACGTGTGTTTAGTACCTTGTGTCACTGTCAAACAGCTTCAGCTTACAGTTTACAAATGAACAACGCTTGCAAATTATTGAATATTACTATCAAAATTCGTGCTCGGTTCGAAATGTTCATCGCGCGCTGCTTTCATTTTATGATCGGCATTCTCGACCTTCTGAGCAGTCTATTCGGAAGATTGTGACCAAATTTCGCACCAAATTTACTTTGTTGGATATTAAACCACCAACACGTTTACGTACTGTGCGTAGTGAAGAAAATATTGCGGCCGTATCAGCTAGTGTGACAGAAGACCGCAAAATGTCGATTCGGCGCCGTTCCCAGCAGTTAGGCCTTTGTTACAGCACTACGTGGAAAATTTTGCGGAAGGATTTGGGCGTAAAGCCTTTTAAGATACAGCTGGTGCAAGAACTAAAGCCGACCTACCACAACGCCGAATTTTTGGTGAATGGGCTCTTGGAAAGCTGGCCGAGGATCCGCTTTTTTATCGAAAAATTGTGTTCAGCGATGAGGCTCATTTTTGGTTGAATGGGTACGTTAATAAGCAAAATTGCCGCATTTGGAGTGAAGATCAGCCAGAAGCATTGCAACAGCTACCAATGCATCCCGAAAAAGTTTGGTGCGGTTTATGGGCCGGCGGCATTATTGGGCCATATTTCTTCAAAGATGATGCGAATCGCAGCGTTACTGTCAATGGTGAACGCTACCGAGCGATGATAACAAACTTTTTTTTGCCCGAAATGGAAGTTCTTGACTTGTATGATATGTGGTTTCAACAAGACGGTGCCACATGCCACACAGCACGCGAAACAATGGCGCAATTGCGAGGCGAGTTTGGTGAACAGTTTATTTCACGTTTCGGGCCGGTCAATTGGCCGCCACCATTTAGCCACCATTAGATTATTTTTTGTGGGGGTATGTCAAGGCTAATGTCTATAGGGACAAGCCCGCTTCGATTGACGCACTGGAAGCCAACATCCATGCATTCATTCGTGAGATACCGGCCGATATGTGTGAAAGAGTATGCCAAAATTGGACTCAGCGGATGGGCTACCTGAGACGCAGCCGCGGTCAACATTTGCATGAAATTATCTTTAAACATTAAATTGCAAGGTTCAAACTATCGATTCAAATAAATATTTCATTCATTTTTTCGAATTTTTTGTGTTTTGTGTTCTAAACCTCTTAAAAAATCACCCATTATAAGTCATAATCTTTCTTCTGTAGAACACCATTCCCTGTCCATCTTATTTCTTGAAGTGCTGTTATGTCAGCTTTATATTTTGTCAGGGCATCGGCTAGCTGCTGAGCAGCTCGAGCTCTATAGAGCGATCGTACGTTCCATAAGAAAATTCTTAAATCGTTTTTTCGTTTTCTTTGCGTGGGTTGTCGTCGTTAGATCAGTCCGTTTCCGAGGCTTGGGTCTCGAAATTCTTTTAGTTTTGCGGAACAGGGAATTAACCTGTTGCCTACCTGTGGAACCAGCCCGACCATATTAGCCAAACCTTTTTAAAGGCTTGTTTCTAGCGGCCGCCGCGAAGAGGCTATGATCACACTTCCACCAGTCCCGAATAGTTACGGCACGTGCATGTTTTCGTATGCTACATGTTACTCCCCCTATTCGGCTGATGGCTGACCGCCATGTAGCTTTACATAATATATGTACATTTAACTTATATTATTTAAAGGCATATTTGCTTTCTTAAAGAAGACTGGATTATTTTAAAAATGAAATTCAAAATGTTAAGTTTTAAGTTGTTTTTTTTTTTTAGTTTTAATTTTGTTATGTTACATTATAATCTATTGTATTGTTCCTTAATGAAACGGGTAATATTTTTCACATTTTAAAAATTTTCACTTTTTGTCCCGGGTTTTGCTTTCAGAAATATGGTCACCGTACTTATGAAAGGGACATTTTTCAAAGTGGCCATGACGACGTACTCCTTAAGGGCTGCACACTCCATAGAAATATCTTTTAATTCGGCTAGTTTATTTGTGCCTTCGTTGCCAAAATCAAAATTAATAACTTGAATATTGTTCTCGTCTTTTGTGGAAACCACTTGAACTTGAACACGATAGAAGAGGCCGTCATTATTGAAATCTGTTATGGCGAATGCATTTTAATTGGGCATAACTTTCCAGTGGGTCGCATGACGTCCGTACTCGTTAATAGCCTTTACCACGGCACAATTTAATATTTATTATTTTTGTATTTTTTTTGCTGTGTTTGTGTGAATTTTGGAGAACTGGGAGGCGAATCAAAACCGATCAATTGGTTGAGGGAAAGAAATACAAAGAATTTTAGTGCGATTGTCCTGAGCCGATACCGTAGTAAGAATAAGAATGAGAGGAAGCGATGGCCCCTGGTCGCTGAGCTGGCCATTTTGGTGCTCTGGTTTACTTTTTACGCCCAAATATGTTCGATAGAACCATTGAATAAATACAAATAGAAGGGGACACCGTACATTGCTCAAACGACAATGCGACACTTACAAAAAGGTGGCAGCTATAATAACTTTAATACCCTTTTCATGATATTATTGGTTTTCGTTTCTGCTAATTCATATATCCCATTGCTCAAAAGGGGTTACAAAAATCCTTTTGGGATTTTTTTTTCAAAGCGAACTGTAGGAATATATATGAATGAAGAGAAATAATTATGGATGTAGATACATTTGTATAGCTATGTGTTGCGATGGTTTTTATTTTTTTGGTTGATGAAAGCGCAGGTATGTATACATGCAATCGTTTAATAGTTCAATGGGTGTCTGTCTCACCATGAAAAAAACAGTTTTAAGTTTTTTTTAATACATTTTTGAGAACAAAAAATTATTACATAAATGCATACATTTTTTGCATTTGTGTTCATCATAGAGGGCTTTGACTTTTTTCTTGTAAGTTATGTGTCCTTTTTTTGTATTTTGTTGAGTGCGTGGTCCGTTTACGAGTGGGAATTACTTGCTGCGTGTTTTAAGTGCTTATTTGGTTCTTTTTTTAAAGGTAAAAAATTGTATTGCACTTAATTCATTGAATTAGGTAAAGAGCAAAAATGTTGTACTGTGATTATAAGGATTGCTCAAATAAATATAGTTCAGGTGTTCCGCGGTTTAAATTACCAAAAAACGAAGCTGTAGCCAAAATTTGGCTAGTGAACTCGGGAAATAGTTTTAGCGAAAAGCTAATTACCAATGAACCTCTTTTCATTTGTGCTGATCATTTTAACAGAAGTGAAATATGTTTAAACAGTGTTATGACGCGAGTAAATATGGGCGCAGTTCCTTATAATTACAAAAATAAAAATTTAACGGAAGTCGAACACAATAAGAAAGTGTATGTGAGGAATATACCGTAAGTTAAATTAAATCTTATCATAATATTTTCATGACTTAAAGTGGATGTCATTTAAAACAAAAAAGTTACCTCGTGTTATTTATTGTCCTACGAATTTTTTTCTTTTTAAATTGTCTTGATAGTTTTCAAAAAATCTAGGTAGGATAAGTCGTTTTCGAAATATTAAATTTAATTTTGCTATTCAAAAAATATTTGTTGGTGTACCTTCCTACAATATATTGGCTGTTTTTTACATGGTTATTAATAGTCCAGTCAACGAAGATCTTAAATCATAAAATAAATGCAAAAAGTCGTGTAGTCTGGGTTATTATTTTAAAGGGTAGGGGTGACCCCCAGGTACAACATACCAAAAGTCCCCAGCCCAGGCCCGCGAGCTTTAGCCAGGAAGGGGGGGTAAAGGTCCCCTTTTCTAGTATTTCGCCAGTATTTTGAAAACCAAGGGTATTAGCGGAAAAGTATACACTACAAAAGGAAAGTATATTAAATTTTCTACAAAAAAAGCCGTAGTCATATTTTCGCTTGGAGCAGTAGTAAGGGAGATGCGGGGGTTATAAATGTCAATAAATCTGAAAAATCATGATATTGCGTTACAAATTTAATCTTTATTGATCAATCAACCCAAAAATATTAAAAAAAGTAAATGCATGTTCATTCATGATAATTCCACTAACGTGATGAGATAGATGGTATGTAGTAAAAGAAGGTGGTGGTTGTTAAAATATCGGTATTTAATTAATTTGATACAGTGTTTGTTGTAATTTGAAAAACACTGTATTTTCAAAGGTAAGAACCTTACAGCTTATTTCCAAGTTATTGACCAATACTATGTGAAATGATTTTGGGGGTTGTTCTAAGAAAAAAATCACTTAGAGGAGGGGGGCCTATTTGCCCCCGTTTATAAGGCAGAGATCATTTTCTAAAACATTGGTTTAAACTGCATATGCAATCATTTAGAAACAACGGCAACAATTACAATACTATACTATAGCTTTTTGAAAATCCAAAAACCTATTCTATTATTTTAGTGTTGAATTAAGTTATCTCAGTCAACAGTTTAAAAAAAAATGATTTTGAATTAAAAATTTTGAAAAAAAAAAAAAAATTTGTATTTGTATTGATTTTTTTCAATTTTTTTTGTGTAAGGTACAGAGTTGTAGGCCTTTTAGTTTTTGAGAAAAATTAAGATTATAAAAACTACTACTTTCTTAAAAAAATTCATTCTTTTCAGTAAGTTCTATAGTAAATTCAAACCGTCAATTTTCTATAGAAAGAAAAATAAAAGCAAAAAATCATGTAGTCTGGGTTATTGTTTAAAACGGTAGGGGTAATCCTCAGGTACAACATACTAAAAGTCCCCAGCCCAGGCCCGCGAGCTTTAGTCAAGAGGGGGGGTTAAAGGTCCCTTTTTGTAGTATTTCGCGAATATTTTGGAAACCAAGCGTATTAGCGGAAAAATCTATGCTACAAAATGAAAGTAAATTAAATTTTCTACCGAAAAAGTTATATTCATATTTTCGCTAAAAGCGATATTAAGGGAGATGCAAGGTGAAGAAGTGTCAAAAAATATAAAAATCGGCAATTACCTTACAAATTTACTTTTTTTAATTTTTAATATACTTTTATTTTGTAGTGTATACTTTTCCGCTAATACCCTTGGTTTTCAAAATATTGGCGAAATACTAGAAAAGGGGACCTTTACCCCCCCTTCCTGGCTAAAGCTCACGGGCCTGGGCTGGGGACTTTTGGTATATTGTACCTCGGGGTCACCCCTACCCTTTAAAATAATAACCCAGACTACACGATTTTTTGCATTTATTTTTCCTTCGTTGACTGGACTATAAATCTTGAGCATTTGAGCGACTTGACCTAAAAGAATCATTTTTTAAATTTAAATAATTTTGAATGTGTGTTTTTTAAAACCCAAACAGTTCTGCCTACAAAAAAAGGAAAATTACACCGGTTGAAGATATTAAGGAAAACGGTTCGACAGTGGATATAGATGATGAATTTCTTCATTTGAATAAAAGACCTCCTCATAAATTTTATACGAATAATGTTAAAAATTCACAAACCACTTTGAATAATGTTTGTCAACCGCAATATTGGTCACCAACGCCGCCGTCAACAGTTCTAATAGATATTGACAAACTTCTTAAGTCACCAAAGTCAAGCAAGCTCAAACCAATGGGTGTATTAAAAGATACTTGCAATAATATCTTAAATGAGGTCTTAGAAGCAAAAACAAAAAGCGTACAAACTTTCGTGAAAAGCCAAATTATTCACAAAGAAAGAACAAAATGGAACGCAGAAGAAAAAGATCTTTACTTGAAATTCCATTACAAATCTCCGTCGTTCTATAAGTTTTTGAAAAATGAAGGATTTGATTGCCATCCCAAAAAACCTTAACTCGATGGTATGACATGCTGCCGTTTGGAACTGGCATTTCAAAAAGCATCCTTTGCATGCTTAAAGAAAAACTTAAAGATCTACCAATTAGCCATAGAAAGTGTGTGCTCGTCTTTGATGAGAGGAGCACCAAAGTTGAATTAGAATACAATTCCAAAGAAGACGTTATTTACGGGTTTGAGGATTTGGGTGAGTTAGGGAGAAACAAGAGAATGGCTAATCACTGTCTTCTTCTAATGCTCCGAGGCCTTAATCAATCCTGGAAACAGGTACATACATAAACATTAAACATACATATTGTATATATCATAGTAACATACATTATATTGAGTAATTATATAATACAAAATATCGAGCATTGAAATAAATCAGGACAAATGCCAGCATTTAATATTATTAACAATAACAATTATAACTGAATGCTGAAATTATAATAAATATATGTAGATAAAATGGCGGTTGAGGTTCAATTTAACAATTGCCCATAATCATAGATAGTTGATAAGAACTTTTAATGTCGGTGCTGAAGTATTTAAGTGGCATTTAGATTATGGATATAGACAATTTAAACTGATATGCATAGATACAAAAATAAATAAAATTGAATTCCCACGTATGTTATGGAGTCTTCCATAAAAATCATTAGTGGTCGATATTAGGGTCACTTTTTGAAATGTGTTCATTTTTATTTATTTAATGTATGTAGGTAGTGAAATCATTTGTTTTTAACTTTTCTGTTTGTTTTTGATGTGTAAACATCTATGCTGGCGGTAGAGTGAAAAAAAAGTGAACGTTCGTGTGCAACGTTACGTCGTGCAACGTTACGTTACGATCTGCATACTAGGATGGGTGCGTTCAGTGAAAAAAATCTTAAGATCCCCTTCAAGCAAAACCAAGTCCGTTTTGGATCCGCGCACGTTGATGTTTACACATATTAACCGTGAGTCCCGGCACTCACACAATTTTTTTTTTAACTAGTAAGTAGTATTTTTATCAACATCTAATTAAAAGACTTAATAAAATTAGACCTCTTTATGATTTAACATGAGTTTATGTTTTGGTTTTCCATAATCGTTGCACTTCCTATAAATGCACATCAAATCTGGTTGAAATTTCGATGAACTAAAGAATTTTTTAGCTTAGCAAGGAAACTGTAAACTAGGCTTTTAATTCAGAGCTGCCAAATGATATTCTATATTTGTAATAAAGAAGCTGTGTCTAACCCGCGTGTTACTTTTATAGACTCGAGTTTAGTTAGAATATGAACATGAATATGAACCAATGTATGCATTTTTATAGTTTATTCAATAGTTATTGAACAAAAAAATACAGTTATATCGTAAGCACGAACCTATGTCATCTATGTTTTCTTATCTTATCACTATCATTATGCTTATTTTTATTGATTCATCATACATATTTTGCAAAATCTACAAGCATAAACATACTGTGATAATTTTCTCTCAAAGATAATTGGCTACTACAACGGAAATGTGCTTGGGAACCAGCTGGCTGAAATCCTACAATCCACAATTAAATTATTGATATCCGAAGATATAAACATCATGTGTATTTCGTGTGACCAAGGTGCTCCAAACAGAATGGCCTATAAGAAACTGGGTGTTACAGAGGTTGCCCCTTATGTCATAATATTGGAGCGGAAAATTTTTTGTGTTTATGATATTGTTCATCTCTTTAAAAGTGTCAGAAATAATCTTCTGATATCGGATATAATCGTTGATGGAGAAGTTGTGTCCTGGTCCATTTTAAAAAAATTGTTTTTTGCCGAAAACACATTAATAAGATCTATGCACAAACTTACAGAAGCTCACATTCAACCAGACAGCTTTCAAAAAATGAGTGCTAAGTTAGCAACCCAGGTTTTTAGTCATCACATCTCGTCAGCAATCTTCGCAGCTTCGTCAACGGACATTTTTGATGAAAATGAAAAAGCTATTGCGTTAAGTACTGGCACTTTTTTTTATCGGTTGAACAAGTTATTCGACAATTTGAACAGCAAAAACAAGTTTTCGCAAAACCCAGATAAATGTGCAATATCTGATAGCCATACAGATGTACTTACAAACATGAAAAATGCCATTAACTGGATTGAAAAGTGGAAACGCGAAAAAAGTGGCGCTGTGTTTTGTTTCAAAGGCTTATGCCAAACATTAAATGGAGTGATACAACTTTGGGACCACATTAAAAGCGAAGATCAATTGTATTTAATAACATCACATTTGAACACAGATTGTTTAGAAAATACTATTTCAGTTGTTCGAAATAATAGGGGTTCCTATGAAAAGAACCCCTCTTCGTTTAGACTGTATAAAAACCTAAAGCAAATGAGTTTTTATAATATCATGGTCGCAGATTCAACAGGCTATGAATCAAACGACTCTGCTATAATTTTGAATATGGCGGATGTAGAAAGTACGTTGTATACTCAAATCTAAGTTTTATTTATTTATTTTTTATTATCGTTAAACATAAAGGATTCATAAACCCAGACGGAGAGAAAGATACAAGTTTGAATAAGGAAAAAGATGATTTTCTTCCATTGAGTTTAATTCCATTATCTGCAGGTGAGTTTGCATTTGCATTAAATGACACGATATAGAAAAATAATTTTAATGTTAAATTAACATGGGAAATAAGATGTTCTTTTCAGTTATGAAATCGAAAATCGATTTTTTTTATAAAAATTCGGAAGTTAACATTTCAAATCAGATTTTAGGCAACTTACCCCATTTAAATATTTTTTTTAAGTCTCAAATATCTTATTTACCATATTTATTCAAACATCTTATTTACTATCCTCAAATCCTTCTGTATTAATGTTAAGAATCAAAAGAAGTATAAATAACACAAAGATTAACAAGTTTTAAGAATTGTTTGGTTTAAAAACCATTGATTGAATACGAATAATCTTATGAATAAAAAAATTTGCCATGACAGTAGGTAGAGTGCATGTTGTATGTTAAATCCAAAAATGAATTTCTTCAGTTAATGCTTTTGAAGGTTTTTGAATCTTTAAATAAACTTTAAAGAAATGGAATAATTTATTTGAATTGTTGTAAAATAAATAGTACCTATACCAGTACCATTAATAATGAATTCCAGTGTTTCTGAAAACACTTTTAAAATTTATATTGCCTAACTTAAATTAAATAAATCATTTTGTTTTATCTTTTATTGACTTTATTAAGGGGACGTTGAAAATAATTGGGACGAAGTAAACGAAAATGACGAAGAGGAAAACTTATGTGAGCTTGATGATTCTGAAAACGAAGAGTCAGATCCACAAGAGTCAACTCCCAACATTAATGAAATGTCAACAACATATTTTGCAGGATATATCGCAAAATCTATGTTAAAAAAAACTGACTGTGAATTATGCAAACTTTTTATGATCAAAAGCAAAAATCTAAATGATTATGAAAGAAGTGAAAATTTAATAAAATTTCGTCAATTCGAAAACACCGTTAATGGAGGCTTGACGATTCCCTCAATAGAATTCGTAAAACTTATTAAATCTATTGTGCAATGTTTTGAAGAAAACTTTGATCAGTTATGTTTTCAAAAAAAAATTTTACAATCCTTCAATAATATTTTCAATATCGAAGAAAATTACCCCTGTCCATCCATTGAACACACACAAAATTTACTTAACCATACCTTTCTTGTTTTAATAAGAACAAAAAATAAAATTATAAATGCTAGGGCTAAGTGTTCAAAAAAAAAATTAAAAAAACTTGATATCTCTTCTTTTAATTAAAAAACCAACTAAATGTTCGCTTTAAGTACCTACTTATTTTTAACTTTGTTTATTTAAAAGTGACGATTTCATTTTGTTTTATTTGAAATATTATCCGTTGCTTGATTACCTACATACACTATATGTATTTACATACATGTTCGTATTAGGGTGCTTCCAAAGAATTCTTTTCTCGTAATTCAACCTCGATAGGATTTAATTATGAATCTGAGATTGATACTAAATGATCAAGACAAAAAACCATAAATTAAGCATCATTAAAATGTCACTACCAGCGGTTTTTCATATATGTATTTGCTTCATAATTAAGCTCGATCTAAGTTAAATTTAAACAGAAGCGATTTTTTTAATCACTCTAAATCTAATACATACCTACTGTTTTTATAAAATGTACAAATGTTATAATGTAACCATGTAAAAAAATGGTACCTATGCCTGCACCTATGATTTTTTTTTTTAATTAACTGAAGTCAAATAGGTTGCTATACCTACCTACAAAGTAAAAATAAGTTTCTTTCTTAATTTATTGTTCCTATATTTTTTTGTACTAATGTTATTGAAAAAAAAAACTAAATAAAAACCTTATTACATAAATCAGACTTTGAATTCTTTTAATTTAGAAGGTACCTAACGACCAAGATTTATACAATTGTTAGCGCTATTACTCACGAAAATCTATTTTGGCTTTTGGATTCTTTCTTACGATGTATGTAGGTTTCGTTAGTTTAAAAGGTTTCTTAAGTTTATTAAAATTATAAATACATACCTACCTATCTTAGAAATGACATATATTTTTAATAAACTTTGAAAAAAGATGAAATTACCTAAATGAGACTTAGATTTGCAAATCAATATATCTTATCAAACTAATAATAAAATTGAAGAAAAACACAAAACTCTCAAATCAATCATCATGTCGAATAACATGCACAAGCACTAACATCATTTTCGTTTTCATTTTATGAATGAGAACGAAATAAAAAAAAAATAGAACTTACCTACAAATACATTTTCTCAAGCGAACGTGATTTGGCCTTGAATGCCTTTTTTGTAAAAACTTCAAAAGACCAACCTAAACCATGAATCAAAGAATACAAGATTGCGCCACTTCTACGTCATACGAGCCAAAACAACAACAACAAATGTCACAGCAAAGTAAATTGCAGTGAAGATGGCTTTTCGTGTGCGCATAATTTAATGATTAAAAAGGCTTTTCCTTTTAAAAGTAATAAAATATCACCGAAAATTGTCTTAAAATGTATGTTAAATTGTTTTAAAAAATATAAATCGCCAAAAAACAACAAAAAATAGCAGAGTGATGTGAAAAAATGAAAATATCAGTCATATTTCCTTCATGTTTTATTATTTTTATTGTTGTTACTAGTAGAAAAACATTTAGCACAATATTTCAAATACATCATAATAAAGAATTCACTTTAAAAAGAAATGTAAATAGCTTTAATTTTTCGCGACCCTATATATCTCATACAAATTGAACAAAAAGTGAATCTCTTTTGGCTCGCAGTGCGTCACGACGCGTAGTCAAAATTACAACAACAAAGTGAAAAAATAGAAGTGGCGTAATCTTGTATTCTTTGATTCATGAACCTAAACGGCTCTTTTTTTTTTGTTGTTCATTCCAAATACAAAGAAAAAAATATTCCCCTTTTCTTCCTCGACCTCGACTATTATGTGAGTAAATTTCCCATAAGGACCAAATCTGTAAAATGAGTTTTGTATTTGATAGAGCGATACAATTATGAAATTGTTCGCCGCGGCGATACTAGCGCTTTGTCAAGAATATGTGTCGCCACCTAGAGTAGGTTTTCTCCGGTGTCCCTTCTATTTGTATTTATTCAATGATAGAACGTTTACCGATTGTGTTTTTTCGAATGACCATCGAAGGGTGATACATCCCAGTTTGTTGTAGATGAATATCGAACATTGACCGAAGGGAATTTCCTCGTAATTGGCGATGAATTTGTTGTGCCATTAGACATCATAGAAGAATACAATTGCTGCGATATATTGAAGATGATGATGATGATGACGCGTAATTCTGTACACCACCACCTCTTGCGACACATAAATAAACAGTGGGTGTTTATGTACGGTCCAGCCGATCTCTTCGAATTCTGGTGGAAGGATTGGTTATCGCAGTTGTTCTTTAGAATAGAAAATATTGAAATAAGATAATTGGATAGAAATTATTTAGGTCGATTAATATAAATATTTTAATTATACAGAATACAAATTTTCTGAATAAAATATTGAAGGGAGATAGGCACTTACAGCTGTCAAGATATTTATAAATTGCTTTTTTTTGTCTTACCTTTTGTTTGTCTGTGGATAGTTTTTTCTTTTAGAGCTGAAATTGTAAAGAAAGAAATAATGTTAATAAAGCCATTTAAGTGTATTTTTTTGAAATAATATCAATTTTTATTTATAATTCAATTATTTTACCAGAATGTAAACACACGTAATACTTATGGCGGCCAGTTTGGTATGTATATAAACTGTTGATTTTTTTTGCCACCAGGTATCGCATTTTGACTTTTCTAATCGTCAATACAGTTTTTATTAGCCGTGTTCCTTTCGAGGTGGCGAAGTACTGATGAGTAGATGAAAACTATAATCTAGTACTCTCATCTACTCGAGCTATCATGCGCGAGTATAATAAATATTTGTTGTGAATTTGTAGGAGTATTATTTTGTATGTTCAAATTCCTGTCAAATAGAACTCACACCATCACATACAAAAATAAGCCATCTAAAATGGTTGAAAGAAATTCGACACAAGTTTTAATAATCACGCTCATGTGAACGCGCTCCCTGCCGTGCGTCCTGACGCGCGTACTGTGTTCAGCCAGTGAACCGAATAATGTAGGTCAAATTACTTTTCTTTTTTTTTTAAGACAGACGTCAAAAGGTGCGCTTGGCACCAGGACACCTTTGTATATATATATCTACAGTACTATCATGATGAGGAACTATCATGTTGAGGAACTACCAGGGCGACACCGCAACTTCCCAAAGTGTAATTTCTCTTTGGAGACATTCTAGGTTCAAGAATACGCTAATAGAGAAGAATTGACCGATAATAGTAGAACGAGAATACTGTATATTATATTTATAAGAGTTCGAGGGAGAGAAAAAAAAAGATTTTGTATAGAACACAATAAAATGACAACACAAAGATAATAGAAGAACGAGAACTTTGCTACGAATTTATTGAGATTTCAGGGGGACAAGATATTTTGTGCTTTGAGATGTATAGGAGCTGTGGATTTGTTTTTTTTTTTGTTTACGTTGAAATTTGTGGGTAGGCATGAATGAATATATTCCTGTAACTATTATTGCCACTACTAAATAAAGTTTTTAACCAGTGACAGTGAGGAATGTTTTTAAGGTATTTTCGTTAAGGTAAAATCGTCGAAGTTGAAGTTGAAAAATTCTCGCTGAACACCCTATATATATATGTAACTTGTTGTAGGTATTTAGTATTTATTCTAAAAAAGCATACAAATCGTTCTTTAAATTGCCCAAACATATCTAAGAAAGTAAAATACATAACTTGGTCGCCCGAACTTGTTCTTATGTGCGATCATACTGGTTGGAAATCATATTATTTTTTTTTTAACAAAATTAGAAATAAATTGATTAAAATATACTTCTGAAACCTTTTTTGAACCCAAGGCTATGTATACCATTTAATATCTTTAGTTAATCGTAATTAATGAAAGAAAAAATATTAAAATTATAACGGGTGATTTTTTAGCTGGTTTGGTTTTGGCAACACTGGTTTTGCCAGCTGACGTGTGTTTAGTACCTTGTGTCACTGTCAAACAGCTTCAGTTTGGTTTGCAATTTAACCATGGATCGTCTTACAAATGAACAACGCTTGCAAATTATTGAATTTTACTATCAAAATTCGTGCTCGGTTCGAAATGTTCATCGCGCGCTGCTTGTGTTCAGCGATGAGGCTCATTTTTGGTTGAATGGGTACGTAAATAAGCAAAATTGCCGCATTTGGAGTGAAGATCAGCCAGAAGCATTGCAACAGCTACCAATGCATCCCGAAAAAGCCACTGTTTGGTGCGGTTTATGGGCCGGCGGCATTATTGGGCCTATTTCTTCAAAGATGATGCGAATCGCAGCGTTACTGTCAATGGTGAACGCTACCGAGCGATGATAACAAACTTTTTTTTGCCCGAAATGGAAGTTCTTGACTTGCATGATATGTGGTTTCAACAAGACGGTGCCACATGCCACACAGCACGCGAAACAATGGCGCAATTGTGAGGCGAGTTTGGTGAACAGTTAATTTCACGTTTCGGGCCGGTCAATTGCCCGCCTAGATCGTGCGATTTGACACCATTAGATTATTTTTTGTGGGGGTATGTCAAGGCTAATGTCTATAGGGACAAGCCCGCTTCGATTGACGCACTGGAAGCCAACATCCATGCATTCATTCGTGAGATACCGGCCGATATGTGTGAAAGAGTATGCCAAAATTGGACTCAGCGGATGGGCTACCTGAGACGCAGCCGCGGTCAACATTTGCATGAAATTATCTTTAAACATTAAATTGCAAGGTTCAAACTACCGATTCAAATAAATATTTCATTCATTTTTTCGAATTGTTTGTGTTTTTTTTTTTAAAAAAGTTCTAAACCTCTTAAAAAATCACCCATTAGAAGTGGTTTTAAAAATAATTAATTTTGTATTTATACATTTTCTTATCTAAACATTTTTAAGAAAATAATTTGGTACGTCAATTTTAAGTTTTTATTAATTTGGTGGTAAAAATTGAATATTGGTTTTGAAATACGGTTTTAGGAATATTTTTTGTTCAAAATCGTTTAAATTTTATTAAAAAATCGCTTTTTGCCAAGTTTAATAAATATCGACTAAGTCGTTTTTGAAATTTCAAAAAAGAATTTCAAACTTTTTTTTTTTATTTTCGTTTGAAAACTATTTAAAATGTAGTAATTATTCTTTACAAAAAATTGATTAAAACCAGTTGAATCGTTTCGAGAAATGCGAAACTAAAAAATATACTTTGCGAGGTACCATTAATAATCATTTTTTGGAATGGAATGGTTTATTTTGGAATATATTACTAAAAGGCATCCTACTTAGTCTATTTAAATCATTTTTTTAATCGATTTTAAATCGAACGATTTTTCTTTTAACCCCAAAAATTATGTTTGACAGGTACCGTTATTTGCTGTCTTAAAGTTTGAACAAAATTTGTAGCATTTTTTTAAAAAAATTTTAGTTTGAAGTGAATATTTTTTGAAAACTGTTCCCTTAAATAGCTTTACTGAAAAATGAAATGAAATAAGAGATTTCTGGCTTCACAAACCGTACTTTTTTAATAATTTTTTCCTGTTTAGTCATTTTTTTTCAGAAAATTGCCCCTCTTGGCTTAAGGGGGGAATAGACACCCCCTACCATACGAATTTTTTCTTGTCTCGACCCAACCTACACACTAGCTTTTTGTCACACCTTATGTGAATCACCCTGCATATAAATAGAATAAGTTTTGTAAATTTGAAATTTTAAATATTTAAAATGACCTTCTTTGAAAAAATTTTGATTGAAATCGGTTAAAGAGAAATTCGGTACATTTTGTTTGAAAACTATTTTTTTTAAAAGGGACATATTCATTTTAACTGCATTAAAAGAAAAAAGAAAAATGGATATTGAGCTGTTTACCTGTAAGTATTTTAAACTATAAATTCTTTAATAAATGCGAATTTGAGAAAAATTTAAAAAAGTTAAGGTTTTTTTCAAAATAATAAATTTGTACAAGATGTAATCGAAAAAAAAAAAAATTAAAAAAAATGGTAGTTTAACATACCTATGTGTATCTACGGTGACCATTTTTTAAAATTCCAAATAATGGACTAAAATAAAAAAAAATAAACCTGGGACCTATTTCACCAAACACTTTTCACTTTGCAACTTTTCACTTTTACTTTGCAAATTTCGTTTCACCAAACGCAAATTTGCAAAGTGAAAAGTTCTGTTCTGCAAAGAGAAAAGTTTTCTTGGTTTGCAAAGTATATGTTCTTTTCGTTTCACCAAACAAACAAACTTTGCAAATTTCATTCAGAATTTTGAAAAGCTTTTCAGTAATATGCAAAGAGAAATTTTTATTTGCAAATAAGCGTTTGTTTTGGAAAGTTGAAATAATAATAATACACAAATGAACCGTTTTGAAGAATTTTTGGAAAATGGAGAAGTAAATAGAAGTGACCAAAGGGTAGTGAAAATAATTTTTCCATCGAATTTGTTTTGTCTAAAATTGGACATATTATCAATTCAACAGTTAAAGGAATATGTGTTAACGTCCTTTGCAACAAATTTTGAGTACACTACATTGGGCTGAGAATGGAACCCAATATCACGGTGTTGCATCTTTGCGCGAAATAAGCAAAGCTACCGTCTGTAGAGTAGTTCATCGAGTATCGAATGTAATCACCATTTGCTGGACACAAAATTCTTTGGAAATAGCCTTGCAATTTTTTTTGTTGTCAATATGCATGGAAAGCATCAACGTATCGCATGAAACGAAAAACCAATGTTTATTTTTAAACGCGATTTGCGGCTAAACTAAGCGTCGTAGACCCCCCAAAGCTGACATCTTCAAACGTGATTTTTGACTGCACTAGGCATCTTAGGGAATTAAATATTCGCATATTCGTGATCTAGGGAACAAAAAACCAATGTTTATTTTTAAACGCGATTTGCTTTGCAACTTTGTTGATTACGAATTCAAATGCAAAGTTCTGTTTTAAATTAGTGAAACACTTTTACTTTTCACTTTTCAAAAATAGTCTTATAAATTGAAAAGTGCAGTCTTTTCTTGCAAATTGTGTGAAACACTTCGCACTTTTAATTTGAAATTATTTTTTTGCAAAGTTGACAGGTGAAAAGTGTTTGGTGAAATAGGCCCCTGGTTTTTAATTAATATTTTCTTTATTTTAAATAATAACTCAATAGAAAAAAATACAACACAATTAATATATCAGAAGGAAGTCTTTATATTAATGTTAGGCAAAATAAATAATCAAACAAAATTCAGCATTTACTTTAACTAAATGTTAGAGTAAAATAAAACCTTAAACACTAAATAAGTATCCTCATTATTTAAATGGACCTAATGCAGGGAACTTTTATTTGTTTACATATTTGAATACTTTCCTGGAGAAGGTATAGATTCCATATAATATCAATGCACATATCGAATATCGACAATGAAATAAAAATGTATTAAAAAAAAAAAAATCATAAAAAAGTTTTTTATGTAAAAAGCTTCCTTAAAATTTGTTTAAAGATTATTTGGAACGCCTATTTCAAGTTCCTATTTAAAAATATACACCAAACAATAAATGTAATTTAAAACAAATTCAACAACCTGCCTTCAAAATACCTTCCTCTTGATTTAAGAAAAAATTGAATTATTTCTAATTAAATTTTTCTTGAACGTTGGAATATCCAATACCTATTAATTAAAATTTAAAAGGACCTTCTGTATAATTATACCTACTTTACTATAAACTTTTCTTTTTCGAAAACGGTTTTTTGGCTTACCTATTTTAATTACCTAATATTTAAAATTAGCATACTTACCTATGTACTAAATCTCTTGATACCTACAATTATTCAAAACGGAAACATCATTGGAAATAATAATTTTGTTCTGTTTATTATTAGGTAGTACCTACCTAGGGACCTAACTATGAAAATTATTATTATAAATATGGCAACCGTCCCATACAATTACTATTACCGCATACCGCATATAGAAAGAGAATACCTGCAACGTTACTTTCTTTGAATTCAAAATCAAAAATAACTACCTGCGAAGTTTTGCATGAAACTATAGGAGATAATATACCTATTTATGTATAAACATATGCCCTTAAGCAAAAAATCGTTTCCTTACCTTTGCATAAACGAACTATACACACAAACATTTTTTTCTATTTTCTCGCCCAAGTTCCAAAAGGCTATTTCGGATGTCTCCCTTTCCCGCATTATTGTTGTCAGAACCAATATAATACACCCTTCTCGCTCCTACTACCTGTTCACGATTCCTTTTTCATTCTCTCCATTGTCAAATATGTAGCGTTTATAACGCCACATAGTAGCTCCCAAGAACGTAAAAAAAACGACTCTATGATATTACTATAGGTTTTATATACAATGACGAGATCCTGCTCTCTATCGGGATCACGTTTCATGAACCAAAAGTTTAGTTTTTGCTATTGCTTCTTAGCTTTGCAAATGGTTAGGAATTGTCAACTGTATAGTGTAAAGAAAAAAGAAAGCCAATAATTGAAAAATAAATAAATGTAAGGAAAAAAGAGACAGGTATACAACACGGTTGTCACTAAGATCCGTATTGTTTTATTTTCATGAGATCATCTATATGGATCATCGGCTATAATAAAATACGGCCAATGATGTCATCTTCAATTGGAGTAAAAAAAACTGTTAAACATAAAGGGAATCCACTATCCAGTGTATTATAGAGATCAGTGGTAAAATCTCGATATAGGACGGTGGTCACATTGGACTGTCTCCTCCGACTTTTTTTTGGCGTCTCTGTACTTTATCACACACACATCAAAGAGATGGCGAAAAAATTAAGGATTTTTTGCTTAAACTCAACTCAATTTGTTTAGTGAAAAAGACCAATTTTTGTAGACAAATTAAATCTTTAAGAAATTCAATTATTGTATTATACAATAACTTCAAATGCAAATAAATAAACAAACAGTTGCGTTGTTTGGTTTGCAAACAATAAGCAATATCATTTTGGATTCCAACAGCCAAATTTATAAACGCATCACAGCGAGTGCATAGAACTTTTCACTCCTTATAATTCCACTAAACGCAAACATGTTATTCATAAAACAACATTGAATAGGGGCATTAGAAGCTAAACGTGTTTGGAGGTTGAATAGTGCCTACATAAGGATGTTCAAGTAGTAGTAGTAGTAGAACTTTATTGAGATTTCTTTGGATTTACAAGGTTCACAAAGTTAATACATACACTTAATAATAAGATACGAAATTGCCGAATTTGAATATGTCTAGCTACACCGGTGTTGTTATTTTTATTTTGCTTTTAAGGCAAAAGAAACAGATAAAAGTTAAATAAATTATTAAATTCACAAGCAAGATTTTAATTGTCCACTCAACAAGACCATGAAATGAAATTACTTAACCTAATGAATGAAAAACAAAAAGAAGATGACAACGAGAGACGGAGACGACTGAGGGTCGAATTTATCTAGGATGTTTAAGTATCGAAATGTCACTTTGACTCACACACAGACGATAATAAAAACAATGTTATAAGGGTGGTGCTTATTTTGGGAATGCTTAAATATCTTTTTTGTCCCCTCCTAAAAGAGATCGAGCTGTAGATACTTTGTACAAACAAAAATGTTGTTAAATTTGTTTTAAATCGGCTAAGGTCGACGACGTCATTCACCAAGAAGTTACAACTTTTCATTAAAAATACACGCAGTTTTCCGCCTTTTACTTAAAATGTCAGTAAAAGTGTAAGAGTTGATGGAAATTCTTTATTTATAATATACATGTGCTTAGATGAATGCCAAAATTAAAGTTTATTGACTGTTTTCAGTGGGACACACAGAATAAATAAAAAAAACATTGCCAAAATAAGTGCCACCCTAATGGATGTTCCTTTATTTTTCTCAATTCGGTCGCACTGTCAGTGAATGTAACAATTTACCAATAAAAACCATGAATTTTTTGTTCTAAAATATTAAAATATATTTGCTAACACGGCACAAAAGAAACAGTAACAAGAATAGTTACAAATATAATATTAAAAGAAATTTAAACTAATGCAATCGGCGCCGTTCAGGCGTTTATAATCGATTACAACACGATATTGCTTTTCCCCTGAGGGCTTCGGCTTTTTGGGTACAACCCATATTGGCGAGTTGTATAGACTATTTGAAGGACGAATAGTTCCTTCATCAAGCAGACTCCTTATCTCCTTTTCAACAACCTCTCTCATGCACGCAGGGTATGGGTAACTTTCGGCGTACACAGGTTCGGTTGTATTTGTTCCTATTTCTGCCCTAACATTTGTTCTTATTGGCTCGTTTGTATCAATTGGTCCAAAAACCGATTCATATTTGCTAATCATTTCACGGATATTTTTCCTGACATTTTCTGGAAGATCTTCATCCACAACAGCATTTACCTGTGCAGAAATACGAGCTTTAAGGGGAATAACACCACCAGGTTTGAGAGTAGGAATATTCTTTTTCCGGTCTATTACCGCTTCTAGTTCCTTTAGCGTGTCGTTGCCGATAATTCCATCAAACGACACTAATCCTGGGAGTACGTAAAAAGTCAAAATAGTATCGTTGCCTGCTTTTTCCGAAAAATTTACCGGAAACCTTTTTGTTAATGGTAATGTTTCCAGCAGCGCAGCGCACAGAAAATGTTTTCGGTAATTGGGTCGTTCTTTGTTTTATTGATTGGCTTATAAAATTCTTGTTAGCACCAGTGTCTATCAAGAATTTCATTATAGTGCCGCCCTGTGTCACATACTCTATATATGGAACGCTGGAGAGGCGCCCGTCATAAAATTTACGGTGTCCTCAACAGTGTCCTCGACGTTATCTTCCACTAGATGCTGATATTCATCAGCGTAGGCTTCGTGTTCCCATAAAACTTCGGTATTGTATAACCTTTGTTGTTTCCCGTAGTTGTTGCGATAACCCTCCGATCTGGCTCCTCTCTTGAATGGGTTACCATTCCTAGGACGGTTGATATAATCAACCTGCCTTGACTGTACCGAGCCCAACTCCATTCTCTCATGCGGTTTTGGAGCTGTTGGCCTAGGTGGAGGATTATCATGTCGTCGATAGTTCTGTGATGAGCCAGGATGCGAGAATTTTTCCGGTGGCATCACTGGCCTCACATCATTCGACGTTCCATTCATTGGCCTAAAGGTTTGATTTATTGGAGCAGTTACAGAGTTGGGTAAGTGTGGGTTGTGAATTACGTTGCTCCTGAAGTTCAAGTTTTGAACCTCTGAGCAAGCCGTGTAGGCCTCAGGCAGAGTTTTGGGTTTTTGTATGATTAACATACGAGAAAGGTCACCAGACAACCCGCGTATGAAGACATCGAGCGCACGATTGCGGTAGGTTTTGATAAGGGAATTTACCGTCTCTGACGAGTAAGTCTCCGTTTTAATTTTATTGATAATTAGGGAGAATGGATGATTTACCGTAGCGTAAAATTCATCTATCTTGGACCCCTTCTGAGACAATTGACTCAACTGGTCCTCAAGAGTCCTTATGTCCCTCTTGTCCGCATATTGAGCGAGAGACATTTCTTGATGGCATTCCAGTCGTCCTCGAAAATGTTATAGGATATTAGTGCGGTGTCCGCATTTCCCCTTATTTTATTTCGAATATGTTGCATTATTGCTCTATAAATTGGCTTACCTCTCACGATTTTAAAGTCACTTAAAATCGACTCCACATTATGGATCCACGACATATATTGTGTCGGGTTCCCCTCAAATACCTGGAGCTCCTTCACACTATCTGAGAGCTTACTGATTTCCTTCAGCTCAGCCTCGGTTCTCGGGCCTATCAATGGCGCTTCACCAGCACTAGTGTCATTGACACCACTCGTGCTACCTCTGTTTGCAACCTCGAGCGACATCACTCTATTTTCCACAGTTCTCAATTGTTCATATATGCGATTTTGAAACTTTTTGTTTCACACACTTTTCTTTCCGCAAATTTCTCAAATAATTTTATATTTATTTTTCTTTCACAAATTTTCTTTTTGCAAATTTCTCAAATACTTTTGAATTTATTTTTGTTTCACAAATTTTCTTTTTGCAAACTTCTCAAATAATTTTGAATTTATTTTACACGTGTTTTACTTCTGTATAATTTTTATTCTCACAAAATTATCAAATAATTTCCAAATTAATTTATTATATTTTTTTATCTTTTGGGCTCAATTTTTACTTTCTCTTTCCTTTTCAGGATTAACTTATTTTTTAAGTTTTAGCACAATTTTTCCACTCACAGTTTATTCAGTTTGTTTAGCATTATCTGCGGTAGTAAATGTTCTATAAAAAAAAGGAAAAGTTGTTATAATGGTTTTTAAGAGGCAACCGGCAAGGAAGTGTCGTGTTAGTCCCGTTTAGTCGCTTTAAGACGACCTACTATTGGCACGATCAATCTTCGCACCACATCCTTTTGCCTTTTCGAATATCCGCATGTTCCCATGTGAATGCGGAAAGTCGTGATCAAGAACCAGAAAAGCAACTGTGTTCCCATGTTTACAGTAACAATCACTTTAATTAAAAAGCGTCCTGGTCTTGACTATCACTGATTCATAGGCGAAAAGGATGCAGTTTGCCGGTCCCTACTCAGGCGCCAATTAAGGATTTCACATCCTTGATTATGAAAAAAATACCGAACGCCAACCGTAGTTGGCCTAACTGTTCGTACCGTACAATTAAAAAGACAAAGGATATATTAAATCTATATTTATTGAAACTGTATGGTTCTACGTCTACCAATCGACTGACTTCCTAACCCACCTATTGTAAATTCGTCCAGCCAATCAAAATGCTGACCAAGCTTTTTCGCCTACCGGATGAATATAGGTATATCGCATTATGCACTACCTAAGCTCACGAAAAGGTATGTAAGTGCAATATCAGCAGGTTCCCATGAATGCTCAATGCTTGGTTCATCGACATCCAATCGGATCACGTTTCCGAAGGTCAACGTCGCTGGCGTGTGTTAACTTAAAATTCAGTATTATAATTATTTATTGTACTATTCATACTAGATTGTCAGTTTATTAGACTTGACCATTCATTATTCCGTCAATTTCATTGAATTTTTTGAACAACAACAACAACAACTTAAAGGTGCTACCACCAATTGTTTACGAATTAATCTATAATTCGTTTATTTTGGCTAGAGATACAGCTGTTTCAAGGGGTGCCAAGCCATCTATCATCAGTCTCAACAAAAATATTATTTCTATTTTCCACAGTTCTCAATTGTTCATATATGCGATTTTGAAACTTTTTGTTTCACACACTTTTCTTTCCGCAAATTTCTCAAATAATTTTGAATTTATTTTTCTTTCACAAATTTTCTTTTTGCAAATTTCTCAAATACTTTTGAATTTATTTTTGTTTCACAAATTTTCTTTTTGCAAACTTCTCAAATAATTTTGAATTTATTTTACACGTGTTTTACTTCTGTATAATTTTTATTCCCACAAAATTATCAAATAATTTCCAAATTAATTTATTATATTTTTTATCTTTTGGGCTCAATTTTTACTTTCTCTTTCCTTTTCAGGATTAACTTATTTTTTAAGTTTTAGCACAATTTTTCCACTCACAGTTTATTCAATTTGTTTAGCATTATCTGCGGTAGTAAATGTTCTATAAAAAAAAGGAAAAGTTGCTATAATGGTTTTTAAGAGGCAACCGGCAAGGAAGTGTCGTGTTAGTCCCGTTTAGTCGCTTTAAGACGACCTACTATTGGCACGATCAATCTTCGCACCACATCCTTTTGCCTTTTCGAATATCCGCATGTTCCCATGTGAATGCGGAAAGTCGTGATCAAGAACCAGAAAAGCAACTGTGTTCCCATGTTTACAGTAACAATCACTTTAATTAAAAAGCGTCCTGGTCTTGACTATCACTGATTCATAGGCGAAAAGGATGCAGTTTGCCGGTCCCTCCTCGGGCGCCAATTAAGGATTTCACATCCTTGATTATGAAAAAAATACCGAACGCCAACCGTAGTTGGCCTAACTGTTCGTACCGTACAATTAAAAAGACAAAGGATATATTAAATCTATATTTATTTAAACCGTATGGTTCTACGTCTACCAATCGACTGAGTTCCTAACCCACCTATTGTAAATTCGTCCAGCCAATCAAAATGCTGACCAAGCTTTTTCGCCTACCGGATGAATATAGGTATATCGCATTATGCACTACCTAAGCTCACGAAAAGGTATGTAAGTGCAATATCAGCAGGTTCCCATGAATGCTCAATGCTTGGTTCATCGACATCCAATCGGATCACGTTTCCGAAGGTCAACGTCGCTGGCGTGTGTTAACTTAAAATTCAGTATTATAATTATTTATTGTACTATTCATACTAGATTGTCAGTTTATTAGACTTGACCATTCATTATTCCGTCAATTTCATTGAATTTTTTGAACAACAACAACAACAACTTAAAGGTGCTACCACCAATTGTTTACGAATTAATCTATAATTCGTTTATTTTGGCTAGAGATACAGCTGTTTCAAGGTGCCAAGCCATCTATCATCAGTCTCCTCTTATTAGTGGTGCTGAGCTTTAATTAAATTTTATTATGAAAAACTTTCTACATGCCCACAATAGGGATCGAACCCACGATATCAGATTTGTTCAGTCTTAGAAGCCGTATGCACTACACATTCCGCCGCCTGAGACCACTGACGTCACAGATCGAAAATGGGTTGTTTTTGTTTATCAAATGCAGTATTTACTTTAACTAAATGTTAGAGTAAAATAAAACTTTAAACACTAAATAAGTATCTTCATTATTCAAATGGACATAATGCAGGAAACTTTTATTTGTTTACATATTTGAATACTTTCCTGGAGAAGGTATAGATTCCATATAATATCTATGCACATTTCCCAAGTAAAAATGTATTTAAAAAAAAAAACATTCAAAAAGTTTTTTATATAAAAAGCTTCCTTAAAATTTGTTTAAAAATTATTTGGAATGCCTATTTCAAGTACCTACCTATATACACCAAACAAAAAAGGTAATTTAAAACAAATTCAACAATCTGCCTTCAAAATACCTTCCTCTTGATTTAAGAAAAAAATTGTATTATTTCTAATTAAATTTTTCTTGAACATTGGTATATCCAATACCTATTGAATTAAAATTTAAAAGGATCTTCTGTATAATTTTTTTATTGAAATCGGTTTAGTTTAATGAGATATTGATACCTACCTTCCTATAAACTTTTCTTTTTCGAAAACGGTTTTTTGGCTTACCTATTTTAATTACCTAATATTTAAAATTGGCATACCTACCTATGTACTAAATCTCTTGATACCTACAATTATTCAAAACGGAAACATCATTGGAAATAATATTTTTGTTCTGTTTATTATAGAGGTGTGTCAATCGTTCATTTTAAAAGATTCAATCGTTCATTTGTCGTTCAGTTCAATGATACGTTCTTTTCAATCGTTCATTTTTTCAATCATTTTGGTTTCAGTTTCATTTTTGTTGCCAATAAAATGGGAACTTCTTTTCAAACGTACATTCCTTTTTTTGGTTGCGATTCAAAGATAAATGTAGATAAAAAATAGAACTGTGACAATCGCGATTGATTCGTTCTTTTTGACTCGGTCACCAAAAAGATTGATTGATTGCAATCACCAGAGATACAAAGATACAATCATTTTTCAATCTCGTTCAAAAACAAGAAAAAGAGCAGAATGAACGAAAAAGAACGAAATGTTTCGGAAATCAACATCAATCAAAAACATTTTGAAATAGAACAAGACGAATGCGAACAATCTTGAATTTGGGTCAGATTCTTATGGTACGTTCATACTTTAAGTTCCCAAAAAGTATATCAAAGACTGAATGTGAAAATAGAAGGTTAAACTAATATAATAGTCATTTTAAACATTAAGTCATGAGAGTTTTTATTAATAATGACGTTAAGTATTAGTATTAGTTTCATAAAATAGTTTCATAAAATATAAATAAAATCTGAAATTTAATAAGATTTACTTCAAATCTCGAAGATTTACCATTCAACTTAATATAAGAAATTAATCTTGTAAAATCTTCCTAGGACAAAAACTTTTACAAATCGAACTTACATATTCTTATATGGCGCTGCGCTGAAGGATTCATTCGTGGCTGAATTCAGTTCTTCACAAATGAAACATTCTATCTCACTTCCATTTCATAAGTAAAAAGAAACACCATTTGCATTTTAAAAATGCTGTCAAAATTCTTTAACTCTTTTTGCGCGGTGGAAACAACAAATAGATTTATTAAATCTGAACTGAGATAAACCTTGGGCGGAAACATAGCATGAGTGAAAAAAATATTTTAAAATATACTTTGAATATCTTTGATTTTTAGTCCAAACTTTTGTCAACAAACTTTTTTATGTAAACTTTAACAGAACTTGGACTAAAATGCGCAGAAATGCACAGAAACTCAAAGTAAATGAACATAGTTCATCCGGCTCCATGAGCAGATTCAGGAATCGAATTCAATCGGAATTAAATTTTGATTGTCAGATTGAAATGTAAATTAGAAGTGCTTTATTTTGCAGTTGAAAAATTCAATTTAATAAAAAAAAGAACGGTTTCTGTCTTGAAATGGCATTTTTCAACTGCTAAATAAAACATTATAACCAACACTTTTAATTTATATTGCATGTTTTAAAAATATCATTAAATCAATCAAAGTGTCAGCAGAGCAAAACAGGGATAAAAAGTGTTTTTAAGAAAGAGACAGCATTTCTGTAAATTATTTTTCACAGTTACAATATGTCTCAAAAGTATGAATAAAATCATAAACAAGTGTTCTTTAGGGTCCAGTGTATACTTACTTTTGTGACTGAGTGTACCTTTTACATGTTTAATTCTGAAATGTCAAGAAAAAGCTGCCAGAACCTGACAAATATAATTTGAAAATCAAATTTTGTATACATTTTTTGTGACATTCTTACATTATTTATGGATATAGTGCGTACCCACTCACACCTATCAAAGTTTGAATAAGAAATTGCACGTTCCGCTTTAATTTCAGTTTATTAAAAATGAGAGAAAAATGTTGTGTCATACGGGCTTTACATATTTGATTTAATTTTAAAAATATGATATGAAAAAATGATACTTTTCACACAAAGTTATTTAAAAAGAAATATTTTTTTCCGTCTATATTTTCGATTTTTCTTATGGAAAATACATTACCTTTCAAATCTAAAAAACATCTGTGTGTCCCTTCGAGTTTTACCTATCTCTCTGCAAGGTGTTGTGTTTGAGACCCAATTAAGAGAATGTAAGCAGGCCCTTACATTTTTATGTCACGATTCCAAAAAGTTCCTTTTTTCGATTTTGAAGTGGACTTGACATTTCTAATACGTCAAATTGAAAGTCGCAGAATTTTCGGAAGACTAGTTGTTATTTTTTGTTTGCAACGAATTCTACATAATTTAACAAGTTATTCAACAATATATTCAGTCAATATAGTTATAAAATTAATAACTTGTATGTTGTTTATTACCAAACAAAAATTTGACAAAAAAAAATACGTTTTGCGAGTGAAAGACGTGATATAAATTCTCAGTGCAAGTGAAAACTTCAATAACAATTTTCTTTAAAAATATACATACAAGTAAATCGTAGTTCAAAGGAATAAAATGCACCAACGAATTGCAGAACAATTCCAAGAACTTGGATGCAAGTTATCTCAATATGTTTTGGGAAAATGTAAGAGTAAACAGATACAAATTTCCTTTTGTTACTCAAAGATTTTGCATTATTTTTCTCCTAAACAGGCGTAGAACTCTTCTACCCATATAAATTAACGGATGCAATGGAATTTTGTGCACAATGGATGACCTACAGTGTTTTCAACATAAATGGAGCTGATCCAACAATCCCGCTGCTGCTTGAAATGGAACGCAGAGTTCACCCTGCAACGTGACAAGGAATTGATTGCTGCAGCTGCAGTCTCAAAAGAAGAAGCCATTTCATCTAAGCTATATAGACTTATATAGACTTTGATGATTCTCCCTCCGACTCCGAGAGTGCTTCGATCTTCGAATTAATGTTCATGCCACCTGCAGGTCATAGTCGATAGTTGATAGTTGATAATCAAAATGCAGAAAGTTTCAAAAGTTGGAATTTGTTTTGGCTCCTCTGTGATAGACTACTTACTTGCAATGCAAATGATTGATTCTTATTGGGAATAGGTACCAATAGGAATACAAAAAGGTATACAACATTTCTATAGCGCTAGTAGGTTAGCATGGGACGTGGCAAACCAAATTCCAACTTTTGAATCTTTCTGCATTTTGATGAAAAAATCAAAAAGTTAGAATTTGTTTTGAATTGTGCTTTCTATGGTTTGGGTTAATTTATCTAAAACCAAGCCAAACAAAGTGAAATAAAGAAGAGAGAAATAATTCTATTTGAAATAAAATACAAATGTCTTTATAATTTATGGAATGTTTATTAAGGTAAAAGGAACTTTTTTCACATCGTAATTATTGCACTCAAACTCAATTGAACTCATATTACGAGTACATAAAGAGAGGTACATTTGTAAGTTTTAATAAAGTGTAAGAAAAAAATGACAAATAGCCTATAAGTTGTAATTTAAAAAAAGACATTGCGCTGCTTTTGTGGGCTTTAAGCTGCTACGCCTATTTGCAATTGTAAGGCCTGCTTTTGAAAAGACTCTCGCATGGTACACTTGTTGCGACAATGCAAAGCCTCTTAAGGGCAAGATTATAGAGTCGTGGGTATATCTTTTTTCTTTCATTCCACCATTTAAGGGGATCATCGTTGCGTCGAAGTGGTGTTTCATTGATATACTTATCAATTTCCAAGATACTAGCTGCATGTTGGTTTGGGTTCGAAACGATTAAATCTAAATGAGAATCGAATTCTCCCCAGATAAGCGAATCGTTTTCTTTACGGATTAACGATTCGGAATTAGTTGTTGAAGTTGTTGCAGTGTTAGTATCAGGATCTACCAGCGGCGTTTGCGTTGGGAACGATAACGTCTTAGCCTTTAAACCTTTCAAACATTTTTCGTATGCCGTTTGGTTAGAGAACCCATGTTTTTTGAATCGCGGATCGAAAAATGTAGCTTGTGCTACTCTATCATCCACAAATTGATCCACTAGCTTAAATCGGTTTTTAGTGGAATTTGAAAGAGTAGTAATAATGAAATCAATTTCGTCGATTTCATTATTATTCTCTACAGACATTTTATTTAAATGCGTTCTTATTGCTTTGATCATAAGCATCGTTTTCGAAATAGTAACGTTTTTTTCAGCCGACATTTGTTCCGTTATAGCATGGAAAATTTTAAAAATGTTTGTTACCCTCTCCAAAATTGTCCAGTCCCTGGCCGACAAGCAATTTAGGTCTGGATTTTCAATTGCCAGAACTGCAAGCACTGCGGATTTAACAGTTAGAATTCTGTTCAGCATGTCGTAGGTGGAATTCCACCGAGTTATGCACGATTGCTTAAGCTTAAGTTCTGGCAAATTGAGCTCCCTTTCCATGCTTGAAAGTTTGAATGTTGCTTTTGAGCTTTTTTTGAAAAAGGCAACAATATTTTTTATTTTAACTATTTTCGACTCGACAATAGCAAGTCCTTCACCAACAACCAAATTAAGGCTATGTGCAAAACACGGGAAATGGTTCCACTTTTTTGATTTCACAGCCCCAACGACATTGGAAGCATTGTCTGTCACAACACAACACACTTTTTCATCGAGGTTCCATTTCTTCAATTCCGAGCTAAGCATGTTTCCCAAGTTAACTATGGTGTGGCTTTCGTCATAAGGAATGCATCCTAGGAGACGCGACTCAAGGGATAAAGTATCTTGCTGCTCTTGAATGAAGTGGACTGTAATTCCGATGTAGCTTTGCTGCGTAAGGGAAGTCCAAGCGTCTGTTGTGACACATACAGCTGGAACTGTAGCTAATACGTCTTGTACTTTTACTCTCGTTTCTTCATAGAGCCTAGGTATTAAGGAATTAGAAACGGTTTTCCTTGTAGGTAGCTGGTAATTTGGATTAAGCATTTCAACAAATTTCTTGAATTCTTGGTCTTCAACCATAGAAAATGGATGGTATTGCTTAACTATAGTTTTGACGATTTGTTCGTCTAATTGCTTAGATAAGTTTAATGAAATAGGTTTTTTAATGTAACTTGAAATTATTTGTTGTCGTTGTACTGTAAGTCGAAGTGTTTGATTGGAGGTTGATGTTGCTGCTGTACAAGCTGAGGCTAAAGTTGAAGGACGTTCTATTGTTGCAATAGTGGATGGAGTAGTTCTTTCTGAAGACGTTGAGGCAGATGTGGCCGTGGGAGGACCGTGTATTGCGATCGTGGGTGGTTGAGAATTATGTTGTTGTTGGCTGACAGAAGATGAAGTGGGGTTGTTGCTGTCGGGTATATTTCGCTCTTGAATATATCGTGCCTTTTCAATTGTTATGCCGACGTGTTTAGTTTTTAAATGCCTTCCCAGATTTCCGGTTGCACCTCCGCTAATACTTATAAATTTTTGGCAATGGACGCATTTTGCCTTTTTCTCAGTTGCCTGAGAAAAATGCATCCAAATTGCACTGCGTTTGTTTGTGAGATCCATTATACTTAGCTTTAGAAAGTTAAAATAAATCATACTTTTTTAAATATCCTATTCAGCTGAAAAAAAAGAAAGCTACCTGGTCTGTAAAATTAAAATAAAATTATATTTGATTTAAATTTTTGTAAGCATTCATTTGCTGCCGGTGACAATAGGTAGGTACTTTGAATGGACGTTTGAATTTTAAAAACAACGAAGTTTTCCCATTTATTCCTAACCAAAATGGAAAAGAAACATTTAGGATTGAAAAAATGAACGATTGGAAAGGAATGAAATTATCCCATTTTATCCGCAACAAAAATGAAACAGAAACCAAAATGATTGGAAAAATGAACGATTGAAAAGAACGAATCATTGAACTGAACGACATATGAACGATTGAATCTTTTAAAATGAACGATTGACACACCTCTAATAAAAAACCTACCTTACAAATTAAAAAAATAATACCTTTATTGATAACGCACTTTTTAAAGCACAAAGATCGCATCGTTCACATTGGCAATCAGATTGATTCGGTCTTTGCGATTGTGACCCGTGCCGTATACCAATGTATCCAAATTTCAATCTTCACATGAACGATATACGTTTCGTTCTTTCAAGTCATTCTCAATCAAATGATAGGTACAACGTACAAAACAGACACTGAACACTGCCCGAACCATATGAGAAAGAAACACAAGAAACTACAAACACAAATAAACGGAATTAAACTGAGAACAAATAATTATATGTATCTGTGGTGTTTTTTTATTTCATTCATTTAGATAAGTTTCTTTACCTTTTGATGCGCTTCTGTTTTTTTTTAGTGTGTTTTTCTTTTTTTGCGTGAATTGAATGAGAACGATTGTAATGAACGAAACATACTTCGCGTCACCTCGTTCATTTGAAAACTGAAATGATTGATACTGGGATTGATTGTTTCGGTTTACTGTGATTGCAATCAATCGTTCTTTTTGGTGAACGGGTCACAAAAACCGAATCAATCACGATTGAGAAAGGTCTAGTTTATTATTAGGTAGTACCTACCTAGGGACCTAACTATACCAAAATTATGAAAATTATTATTATAGAAAGAGAATACCTGCAACGTTACTTTCTTTGAATTCAAAATCAAAAATAACTACCTGCGAAGTTTTGCATGAAACTATAGGAGATAATATACCTATTTATGTATAAACATATGCCCTTAAGCAAAAAATCGTTTCCTAAATTCATTAAAAAAAAACTAAACCAAACCTTTGCATAAACGAACTATACACACAAACATTTTTTTTCTATTTTCTCGCCCAAGTTCCATGACGCAAAAGGCTATTTCGGATGTCTCCCTTTCCCGCATTATTGTTGTCAGAACCAATATAATACACCCTTCTCGCTCCTACTACCTGTTCACGATTCCTTTTTCATTCTCTCCATTGTCAAATATGTAGCGTTTATAACGCCACATAGTAGCTCCCAAGAACGTAAAAAAAACGACTCTATGATATTACTATAGGTTTTATATACAATGACGAGATCCTGCTCTCTATCGGGATCACGTTTCATGAACCAAAAGTTTAGTTTTTGCTATTGCTTCTTAGCTTTGCAAATGGTTAGGAATTGTCAACTGTATAGTGTAAAGAAAAAAGAAAGCCAATAATTGAAAAATAAATAAATGTAAGGAAAAAAGAGATAGGTATACAACACGGTTGTCACTAAGATCCGTATTGTTTTATTTTCATGAGATCATCTATATGGATCATTGGCTATAATAAAATACGGCCAATGATGTCATCTTCAATTGGAGTAAAAAAAACTGTTAAACATAAAGGGAATCCACTATCCAGTGTATTATAGAGATCAGTGGTAAAATCTCGATATAGAACGGTGGTTACATTGGACTGTCTCCTCCGACTTTCTTTTGGCGTCTCTGTACTTTATCACACACACATCAAAGAGATGGCGAAAAAATTAAGGATTTTTTGCTTAAACTCAACTCAATTTGTTTAGTGAAAAAGACCAATTTTTGTAGACAAATTAAATCTTTAAGAAATTCAATTATTGTATTATACAATAACTTCAAATGCAAATAAATAAACAAACAGTTGCGTTGTTTGGTTTGCAAACAATAAGCAATATCATTTTGGATTCCAACAGCCAAATTTATAAACGCACCACAGCGAGTGCATAGAACTTTTCACTCCTTATAATTCCACTAAACGCAAAAATGTTATTCATAAAACTAATGCAACATTGAATAGGGGCATTAGAAGCTAAACGTGTTTGGAGGTTGAATAGTGCCTACATAAGGATGTTCAAGTAGTAGTAGTAGTAGAACTTTATTGAGATTTCTTTGGATTTACAAGGTTCACAAAGTTAATACATACACTTAATAATAAGATACGAAATTGCCGAATTTGAATATGTCTAGCTACACCGGTGTTGTTATTTTTATTTTGCTTTTAAGGCAAAAGAAACAGATAAAAGTTAAATAAATTATTAAATTCACAAGCAAGATTTTAATTGTCCACTCAACAAGACCATGAAATGAAATTACTTAACCTAATGAATGAAAAAAAAAAGAAGATGACAACGAGAGACAGAGACGACTGAGGGTCGAATTTATCTAGGATGTTTAAGTATCGAAATGTCACTTTGACTCACACACAGACGACAATAAAAACAATGTTATAAGGGTGGTGCTTATTTTGGGAATGCTTAAATATCTTTTTTGTCCCCTCCTAAAAGAGATCGAGCTGTAGATACTTTGTACAAACAAAAATGTTGTTAAATTTGTTATAAATCGGCTAAGGTCGACGACGTCACCCACCAAGAAGTTACAACTTTTCATTAAAAATACACGCAGTTTTCCGCCTTTTACTTAAAATGTCAGTAAAAGTGTAAGAGTTGATGGAAATTCTTTATTTATAATATACATGTGCTTAGATGAATGCCAAAATTAAAGTTTATTGACTATTTTCAGTGGGACACACAGAATAAATAAAAAAAACATTGCCAAAATAAGTGCCACCCTAATGGATGTTCCTTTATTTTTCTCAATTCGATCGCACTGTCAGTGAATGTTACAATTTACCAATAAAAACCATGAATTTTTTGTTCTAAAATATTAAAATATATTTGCTAACACGGCACAAAAGAAACAGTAACAAGAATAGTTACAGATATAATATTAAAAGAAATTTAAACTTATGCAATCGGCGCCGTTCAGGCGTTTATAATCGATTACAACACGATATTGCTTTTCCCCTGAGGGCTTCGGCTTTTTGGGTACAACCCATATTGGCGAGTTGTATAGACTATTTGAAGGACGAATAGTTCCTTCATCAAGCAGACTCCTTATCTCCTTTTCAACAACCTCTCTCATGCACGCAGGGTATGGGTAACTTTCGGCGTACACAGGTTCGGTTGTATTTGTTCCTATTTCTGCCCTAACATTTGTTCTTATTGGCTCGTTTGTATCAATTGGTCCAAAAACCGATTCATATTTGCTAATCATTTCATGGATATTTTTCCTGACATTTTCTGGAAGATCTTCATCCACAACAGCATTTACCTGTGCAGAAATACGAGCTTTAAGGGGAATAACACCACCAGGTTTGAGAGTAGGAATATTCTTTTTCCGGTCTATTACCGCTTCTAGTTCCTTTAGCGTGTCGTTGCCGATAATTCCATCAAACGACACTAATCCTGGGAGTACGTAAAAAGACAAAATAGTATCGTTGCCTGCTTTTTCCGAAAAATTTACCGGAAACCTTTTTGTTAATGGTAATGTTTCCAGCAGCGCAGCGCACAGAAAATGTTTTCGGTAATTGGGTCGTTCTTTGTTTTATTGATTGGCTTATAAAATTCTTGTTAGCACCAGTGTCTATCAAGAATTTCATTATAGTGCCGCCCTGTGTCACATACTCTATATATGGAACGCTGGAGAGGCGCCCGTCATAAAATTTACGGTGTCCTCAACAGTGTCCTCGACGTTATCTTCCACTAGATGCTGATATTCATCAGCGTAGGCTTCGTGTTCCCATAAAACTTCGGTATTGTATAACCTTTGTTGTTTCCCGTAGTTGTTGCGATAACCCTCCGATCTGGCTCCTCTCTTGAATGGGTTACCATTCCTAGGACGGTTGATATAATCAACCTGCCTTGACTGTACCGAGCCCAACTCCATTCTCTCATGCGGTTTTGGAGCTGTTGGCCTAGGTGGAGGATTATCATGTCGTCGATAGTTCTGTGATGAGCCAGGATGCGAGAATTTTTCCGGTGGCATCACTGGCCTCACATCATTCGACGTTCCATTCATTGGCCTAAAGGTTTGATTTATTGGAGCAGTTACAGAGTTGGGTAAGTGTGGGTTGTGAATTACGTTGCTCCTGAAGTTCAAGTTTTGAACCTCTGAGCAAGCCGTGTAGACCTCAGGCAGAGTCTTGGGTTTTGTATGATTAACATACGAGAAAGGTCACCAGACAACCCGCGTATGAAGACATCGAGCGCACGATTGCGGTAGGTTTTGATAAGGGAATTTACCGTCTCTGACGAGTAAGTCTCCGTTTTAATTTTATTGATAATTAGGGAGAATGGATGATTTACCGTAGCGTAAAATTCATCTATCTTGGACCCCTTCTGAGACAATTGACTCAACTGGTCCTCAAGAGTCCTTATGTCCCTCTTGTCCGCATATTGAGCGAGAGACATTTCTTGATGTCAATCCAGTCGTCCTCGAAAATGTTATAGGATATTAGTGCGGTGTCCGCATTTCCCCTTATTTTATTTCGAATATGTTGCATTATTGCTCTATAAATTGGCTTACCTCTCACGATTTTAAAGTCACTTAAAATCGACTCCACATTATGGATCCACGACACATATTGTGTCGGGTTCCCCTCAAATACCTGGAGCTCCTTCACACTATCTGAGAGCTTACTGATTTCCTTCAGCTCAGCCTCGGTTCTCGGGCCTATCAATGGCGCTTCACCAGCACTAGTGTCATTGACACCACTCGTGCTACCTCTGTTTGCAACCTCGAGCGACATCACTCTATTTTCCACAGTTCTCAATTGTTCATATATGCGATTTTGAAACTTTTTGTTTCACACACTTTTCTTTCCGCAAATTTCTCAAATAATTTTGAATTTATTTTTCTTTCACAAATTTTCTTTTTGCAAATTTCTCAAATACTTTTGAATTTATTTTTGTTTCACAAATTTTCTTTTTGCAAACTTCTCAAATAATTTTGAATTTATTTTACACGTGTTTTACTTCTGTATAATTTTTATTCTCACAAAATTATCAAATAATTTCCAAATTAATTTATTATATTTTTATCTTTTGGGCTCAATTTTTACTTTCTCTTTCCTTTTCAGGATTAACTTATTTTTTAAGTTTTAGCACAATTTTTCCACTCACAGTTTATTCAATTTGTTTAGCATTATCTGCGGTAGTAAATGTTCTATAAAAAAAAGGAAAAGTTGCTATAATGGTTTTTAAGAGGCAACCGGCAAGGAAGTGTCGTGTTAGTCCCGTTTAGTCGCTTTAAGACGACCTACTATTGGCACGATCAATCTTCGCACCACATCCTTTTGCCTTTTCGAATATCCGCATGTTCCCATGTGAATGCGGAAAGTCGTGATCAAGAACCAGAAAAGCAACTGTGTTCCCATGTTTACAGTAACAATCACTTTAATTAAAAAGCGTCCTGGTCTTGACTATCACTGATTCATAGGCGAAAAGGATGCAGTTTGCCGGTCCCTCCTCGGGCGCCAATTAAGGATTTCACATCCTTGATTATGAAAAAAATACCGAACGCCAACCGTAGTTGGCCTAACTGTTCGTACCGTACAATTAAAAAGACAAAGGATATATTAAATCTAGATTTATTTAAACTGTATGGTTCTACGTCTACCAATCGACTGAGTTCCTAACCCACCTATTGTAAATTCGTCCAGCCAATCAAAATGCTGACCAAGCTTTTTCGCCTACCGGATGAATATAGGTATATCGCATTATGCACTACCTAAGCTCACGAAAAGGTATGTAAGTGCAATATCAGCAGGTTCCCATGAATGCTCAATGCTTGGTTCATCGACATCCAATCGGATCACGTTTCCGAAGGTCAACGTCGCTGGCGTGTGTTAACTTAAAATTCAGTATTATAATTATTTATTGTACTATTCATACTAGATTGTCAGTTTATTAGACTTGACCATTCATTATTCCGTCAATTTCATTGAATTTTTTGAACAACAACAACAACAACTTAAAGGTGCTACCACCAATTGTTTACGAATTAATCTATAATTCGTTTATTTTGGCTAGAGATACAGCTGTTTCAAGGGGTGCCAAGCCATCTATCATCAGTCTCCTCTTATTAGTGGTGCTGAGCTTTAATTAAATTTTATTATGAAAAACTTTCTACATGCCCACAATAGGGATCGAACCCACGATATCAGATTTGTTCAGTCTTAGAAGCCGTATGCACTACACATTCCGCCGCCTGAGACCACTGACGTCACAGATCGAAAATGGGTTGTTTTTGTTTATCAAATGCAGTATTTACTTTAACTAAATGTTAGAGTTAAATAAAACTTTAAACACTAAATAAGTATCTTCATTATTCAAATGGACATAATGCAGGAAACTTTTATTTGTTTACATATTTGAATACTTTCCTGGAGAAGGTATAGATTCCATATAATATCTATGCACATTTCCCAAGTAAAAATGTATTTAAAAAAAAAAACATTCAAAAAGTTTTGTATATAAAAAGCTTCCTTAAAATTTGTTTAAAAATTATTTGGAATGCCTATTTCAAGTACCTACCTATATACACCAAACAAAAAAGGTAATTTAAAACAAATTCAACAATCTGCCTTCAAAATACCTTCCTCTTGATTTAAGAAAAAAATTGTATTATTTCTAATTAAATTTTTCTTGAACATTGGTATATCCAATACCTATTGAATTAAAATTTAAAAGGATCTTCTGTATAATTTTTTTATTGAAATCGGTTTAGTTTAATGAGATATTGATACCTACCTTCCTATAAACTTTTCTTTTTCGAAAACGGTTTTTTGGCTTACCTATTTTAATTACCTAATATTTAAAATTGGCATACCTACCTATGTACTAAATCTCTTGATACCTACAATTATTCAAAACGGAAACATCATTGGAAATAATATTTTTGTTCTGTTTATTATAGAGGTGTGTCAATCGTTCATTTTAAAAGATTCAATCGTTCATTTGTCGTTCAGTTCAATGATACGTTCTTTTCAATCGTTCATTTTTTCAATCATTTTGGTTTCAGTTTCATTTTTGTTGCCAATAAAATGGGAACTTCTTTTCAAACGTACATTCCTTTTTTTGGTTGCGATTCAAAGATAAATGTAGATAAAAAATAGAACTGTGACAATCGCGATTGATTCGTTCTTTTTGACTCGGTCACCAAAAAGATTGATTGATTGCAATCACCAGAGATACAAAGATACAATCATTTTTCAATCTCGTTCAAAAACAAGAAAAAGAGCAGAATGAACGAAAAAGAACGAAATGTTTCGGAAATCAACATCAATCAAAAACATTTTGAAATAGAACAAGACGAATGCGAACAATCTTGAATTTGGGTCAGATTCTTATGGTACGTTCATACTTTAAGTTCCCAAAAAGTATATCAAAGACTGAATGTGAAAATAGAAGGCTAAACTAATATAATAGTCATTTTAAACATTAAGTCATGAGAGTTTTTATTAATAATGACGTTAAGTATTAGTATTAGTTTCATAAAATAGTTTCATAAAATATAAATAAAATCTGAAATTTAATAAGATTTACTTCAAATCTCGAAGATTTACCATTCAACTTAATATAAGAAATTAATCTTGTAAAATCTTCCTAGGACAAAAACTTTTACAAATCGAACTTACATATTCTTATATGGCGCTGCGCTGAAGGATTCATTCGTGGCTGAATTCAGTTCTTCACAAATGAAACATTCTATCTCACTTCCATTTCATAAGTAAAAAGAAACACCATTTGCATTTTAAAAATGCTGTCAAAATTCTTTAACTCTTTTTGCGCGGTGGAAACAACAAATAGATTTATTAAATCTGAGCTGAGATAAACCTTGGGCGGAAACATAGCATGAGTGAAAAAAATATTTTAAAATATACTTTGAATATCTTTGATTTTTAGTCCAAACTTTTGTCAACAAACTTTTTTATGTAAACTTTAACAGAACTTGGACTAAAATGCGCAGAAATGCACAGAAACTCAAAGTAAATGAACATAGTTCATCCGGCTCCATGAGCAGATTCAGGAATCGAATTCAATCGGAATTAAATTTTGATTGTCAGATTGAAATGTAAATTAGAAGTGCTTTATTTTGCAGTTGAAAAATTCAATTTAATAAAAAAAAGAACGGTTTCTGTCTTGAAATGGCATTTTTCAACTGCTAAATAAAACATTATAACCAACACTTTTAATTTATATTGCATGTTTTAAAAATATCATTAAATCAATCAAAGTGTCAGCAGAGCAAAACAGGGATAAAAAGTGTTTTTAAGAAAGAGACAGCATTTCTGTAAATTATTTTTCACAGTTACAATATGTCTCAAAAGTATGAATAAAATCATAAACAAGTGTTCTTTACGGTCCAGTGTATACTTACTTTTGTGACTGAGTGTACCTTTTACATGTTTAATTCTGAAATGTCAAGAAAAAGCTGCCAGAACCTGACAAATATAATTTGAAAATCAAATTTTGTATACATTTTTTGTGACATTCTTACATTATTTATGGATATAGTGCGTACCCACTCACACCTATCAAAGTTTGAATAAGAAATTGCACGTTCCGCTTTAATTTCAGTTTATTAAAAATGAGAGAAAAATGTTGTGTCATACGGGCTTTACATATTTGATTTAATTTTAAAAATATGATATGAAAAAATGATACTTTTCACACAAAGTTATTTAAAAAGAAATATTTTTTTCCGTCTACATTTTCGATTTTTCTTATGGAAAATACATTACCTTTCAAATCTAAAAAACATCTGTGTTCCCTTCGAGTTTTACCTATCTCTCTGCAAGGTGTTGTGTTTGAGACCCAATTAAGAGAATGTAAGCAGGCCCTTACATTTTTATGTCACGATTCCAAAAAGTTCCTTTTTTCGATTTTGAAGTGGACTTGACATTTCTAATACGTCAAATTGAAAGTCGCAGAATTTTCGGAAGACTAGTTGTTATTTTTTGTTTGCAACGAATTCTACATAATTTAACAAGTTATTCAACAATATATTCAGTCAATATAGTTATAAAATTAATAACTTGTATGTTGTTTATTACCAAACAAAAATTTGACAAAAAAAAATACGTTTTGCGAGTGAAAGACGTGATATAAATTCTCAGTGCAAGTGAAAACTTCAATAACAATTTTCCATTGTATATAAACTCTATAGTACTCTCATGGAACAAATTTTTTTACTTGGGCCTCGGTTGTGCTGGTGGCGCGGCGTTGTAGTCAAGTAAAATTGACGTTGCAGACTGAGAGGATTCTATATATATTTAACTGTGAGCAGAGTTAAGAGAGCAAACAAGAAAGGGAAGGTTGTATTATTTTCAATTCCTATATTAATAAAGGGAGCAAGGGAGATAAAATTGTATCAGCTGTTCGCGTCATGGCAACGACAACAATTAGGAGGAGCAAATTAAATTTTTTTGTCATTTTTTGACGTTTCTTTTTGAAGAATACATTTTTTGGTTCCTATGAGCTATAGACTTATATATATATGTTTATACATTATGCTTTTTATTTTTCAGCAAGATTTGAATTTGTTTTTAGATTTTCAGTTTTGTTGATTTTCAAAGCAACGTTGTTAAATTTCACAATACCTTGTGCAATACAACGTTGCTATAGTTTGAATTATGCTGTATATGTATACCCACTTTTAAAGTATATCAGGTAGGTGTACATAGGTATGCCTATTATATTTCTGTTAGGCTTTTTTTATCGTAGGTAGGTATTTTATTATTTTTGTTATTCAAAACGAGAATTGGAATTTTGAATAACAAAAATAATAATTAGGTACTTATGTAGGTAAGGTAGGTATAAACTTTTTGAACCTTTAGGTTGGTATGTAGGTGGGTACATAAATATTAATGTAGGGATGAAGGTACGTGGGTGGGTATCCACAGGGTGGTACCGATTAAGATATTGAGTTTTTTGAATATTTTTTTTCAAAAAAGTTTTTTTGTTTAACTTTTAGGTAGGTAGAATAAATACTAATTTCGGGATGTAGGTACCTAGGTAGGTTTTGATCGCAGGTAGGTATTTTATTATTTTTGTTATTCAAAAGGAAGAAAATTGGAATTTTGAATAACAAAAATAATAATTATGTATAGGTACCTACCTATTATGTATTACGTAGGTAGGTATAGGTAGGTATAATCATTTTAATAATTTGTTTTTTTAACTTTTAGGTAGGCAGGTGGCTTCATAAATATTAATGTACATAATGTAGGTTCGTGGTTATGAACAGGGTGGTAGGTATACCTACCTATTAAGATATTGATTTTTTAAACATTTAATAAAAATATAGGTAGGTACATATGTATGTATTTGGTAGGTAGGTAGGTTTGTCAGTTTTAAATATTAACTACCTAGCCACCCATGCACCTATTAAAGATTATTTTCAAAGAAAATCAAATAGGTACCTTATACATACATACCTATACCTACCTTTATTTTTCGAACAAAATAGTACCTACCTATCTATTGGTAGGTAGGTATATGTAAGTTATAGACAAAATTCAAAAGAAATTTGGTTCGTAGGCATTTTGAAAATAATTTAAAAATTAAATTCAATGATTTTATTCGAAAAAATACCAATTTCGCAAAATTTGAAAAAAACAAATGTTTTTTATTTGGAAAAAAGTTTGCTTTCATCAGCTGACAATTTTTCAAAAATTAAAAAAAATTAAGTTTAGCTTATCAATTTTGAAATTTAATTGAAATACACTTAAAAGCTATTTTCAAAAAAAAAATTAATTAAATTTTTCCGAAAAAAATAGTTTTTATCAGTAGACAATTTTTAAAAATTTAAAAAAACAGGAAAAATTTGGTTTTTGAGTTTGAAAAAATAATTGCAATACTCCTAAAAACTATTTTTTTCAAAAAAAAACAGCAAATTATTTCAAAAAAAAAATAGTTTATGAATATAGACGATTTTGAAAATTCTGAAAAAAAATGAATAATTTGGTGTTTTTTTGAAAAAAATCTTAAAAACTATTTTTTTAAAAAAAATTAAGCAAATTATTTCGAAAAAATAGTTTGCATGAATATAGACAATTTTGAAAATTATGAAAAAAATCAAAAATTTGGTGTTTTTGTTTGAAAAAATAGTTGCAAGACTCCTGAAAACTATTTTTTCAAAAAAATTAAGCACATTATTTCGAAAAAAATTGTTTTCATGAATATAGACAATTTTGAAAATTTTGAAAAAAATCAAAAATTTGGTGTTTTTGTTTGAAAAAATAGTTGCGAGACTCCTGAAAACTATTTTTTCAAAAAAATTAAGCACATTATTTCGAAAAAAAATTGTTTTCATGAATATAGACAATTTTGAAAAAAATCAAAAATTTGGTGTTTTTGTTTGAAAAAATAGTTGCAAGACTCCTGAAAACTATTTTTTCAAAAAAATTAAGCAAATTATTTCGAAAAAAATTACTTTTTATGATCATAAATTAAAATATTAAAAGCTCAAAGCAGCAATATTAAAAAAAAGTTACAATTTCTCAAAATAAGACGATAAGCACGAAAAATATTTTTTTCTTTTCTTCAATGACTCTAAACTTGGTTGTATTCTTTTCCACATTACCCTGTGGGGTAGAATACTAAATGCGTTTTTTTTTTTCGAGGTTTCCCCAGTAGGCCTATTCCTCTTATAACTACGACTTTAAGCGTTATTATTGCACATGCATTTTTTTTAAAGAGATTTCTCCCGAAGGCCCAATCCTCTAATACTACTACTTTAAGCATTACTATTGCACATGCATTTTTTTTTAAAGAGATTTCTCCCGAAGGCCCATTCCTCTTACTACTACTACTTCAAGCATTACTATTGCACATGCATTTTTTTGTGAAGTTTCTCCCGAAGGATCTGTCCTCGTTTTATTACTACTTTATAAATACGTAATATAATACTGTAATGACTAGAGATATTACAAGGTAATATTTACAAATACACAAACTTAGAATTAAGACAATGAACTTAAATAATATAACAGAATATTAAAATTAAAGCTTAAAGATATTTTTGGGATGGGTTGTTCTTCATCTCCTTGTTCATTTTCCTCAGGTCCAGTATGATCAGTCCGATCAGCACAAATTTGGTAATAGCTTCCTGGTGTTCTGTTGAGCAGCTTGTCATCAAAATCCTGTTCTTTTCCTTCATGATATCACGTAACCACGATTCGACAATCCTTTCTGCTGTTCGCATTTTCGGGAAATGTTCTACGAAAATGCTTTCCATTATACTGACAGTTTTTTCGAAACGGATCGAAGGAACTGTCAGTTTTCCGAATTCCGAAGGCGTGGTTATTGTTGAGTAGGCTCTCAGTTTAATCAACAAAGTTTGTTGCCTTTCTTTGTCTGCGTATTCGTCGCCGATTAAAAATTGAGAGCAAACCTCGCAATTCAGCTTCCTTCGCAATTTTCCTGCTGCAAAACCCGCGTAGTATGCAGCAGCTGCTTTCTGCAGTTTTATAGACGAATTTTGTTCTTCGTCTTTATTCATTCCTCCATCCCCGTCGACTTCAATGCCTTCTAAGTGTCCTTCACTTTCCTCTATGGATTCATCAAATACGAAGTCCTTCAATGTTGGTTCCATTTCTTTGTCTTTTTCCTCATAATCAGTTACCTGCAGCAGCGGTTCTGCTCCTGCATCCTCGTATCCCGAGTGTTCCACTGAAGACAGGTGCTGAAAAATAATTTGTTTTAGATTCCGAATGAATCTCAACGTCGATGGGTTCCTTTCATACGATCCTCTATTGGAACGCACCATCGAGAACAAATTTTCTGCGACATCGGTGTTCAGATGTGCAAGCAGAAAATATGTTTGCTCATCGCTTTTATGATGTTCCCACATCTGCTCTATTCCGAGAAGCGTTTGCTTTAATCCTTTAAAGCAAGGTGGGATGGTGACCTTACTGCTGGATTTCCACGTAGAAATCCAGTTTCGAGCACTTATTAAACTGTTTAGAGTATCTGTGGATTCTGATATGACTTGTCTATTGGGATTCCTGGAGTAAAGCTGTCCGGTGTTTAAATTATCAAACAAATCGTTCATTTGTTTAATAAATCTTCCTGTTGACTCAGCAACTTTCTTTTCTTCATCGGTTTTGAAGAAATTTATGCTCAATGCGTACATAATTCCCGAGTACACATTGGCGCTAAAAACCTGCGTGGCTAATTTGACCGAGAATTTTTCAAATGGAAGTGGTCGTATATGGGCTCTAGTCAATTTGAAAAAAACTTGAAATATACCTTTCGAGTCTTCTTCAAACATCTTCTCTAGGATGCGCCAGTCCACAACATCATCCCCAATTGAAATCCGGTGCTTGAGCAAGATATTCCTCACGCTCTTGAACATATGTGGATAGTCATAAAGTAAGAATACTCTCTGATTTTCTATCTCTACATATGGGGTGTTCTCCAAGAAATTTGGTGGTCCTAGTTTCGTGTATGCTGACACGTTGGAAACTCCCTGGTCGCAGCTTGTTGCGACAACTGTTAGACCACAATTTATTACTCCTGTAACAATTGTGGTCAACATTTGGGCTATTATTACGGAGTTTGGCGATCCAACGTAATATGCAATCGTCTGCTTCCAATTTCTGTTCAAGCCCCTAAGAGTAAACACCATTACTTTAGAGGCTACAGTTTTTTGCCTTCCAAATTCACCAAAATCGGTGTACCCATATATCAAGTCATCCTTTAGATTGTATTCCAGTTCTCTCTTGATGCACATCTCATCGAATAGCAGAACACATTTTCTATCCATTGACGTCATGTCTTTTGCCTTATCGCTCAGTAAATCCTTCATCCTTGGGCTGAGTCCCGTTGGTAGACGTATGTCGGAGTGCCATCGGTAGATGGTGCTTACCGATGGCAGCTTAAATCCTGTGCTCAGCATAAACGAGTAGCACGCTGGGGACTTAAAGAAAAATTTCAAAAACAAGTCTTTTTCTTTAGGTTCCCAGGGTGTGTTCTGCTTATGAAAAAGTTGAGCTAGTATGAAAGTACGCAGTTCATCGGAAAAGTCTTCCATGTGTGAGTCCAGTCCCTTTTTAAGCCTGTATTCCGGGTCTATTGCTTTTTTCAAAGGTGTGTCGAAGATGCTCCGGGGATAAATCTGCGCTTTGTCTATTTTGCGCACCGGTTCTGCTTTATATGATGGGTATCCTGGGGAGGGAAACTGTGACGGGGAAATGTTTGTAGAAGGAGGAACTGCGGGGATAGTTAGGTCTCTGATGTAGTTCTTCGAAGTGCATGCAGCCATATTTATCAGTGATAAAGCTGGGGATGGTGGTGGTCGTGGTGGTGATGGTGGTGGTGGTGGTGGTGTAGGTTGCGGTGCGGCCTCTGAAACCTGGGTAGCAGAGGTAACCGTTGAAGTCGGCTTCTTTCGGATCCTCCATGCCTCCATCATGCGAAGACATGTTTTGTCATTACTCTCCTCGGTGCAACGGCAAATGGACTCCGAAGATATAGGTAGTGCATATTTGGACAGAGATTTAAACGTTGAATTCAACTGTATATCTTTGGCATAGAAGTGATTTTCACACATATATGCCATCGATACTTCCTTTGCGAATGAAACATTTCCATGCTTTATCCAAACTGCCCTCCTATGATCTGTTGGCAGCATAAAAAATGAAATTCTACCTGCCACATATTTCTGCTCCATGCAGTTTGCATAACAGCAGGATCTTACCATAATTATATTTTAAATAAAAATTTATACGAAATAAATAGAAATAAAAGATTCAGATAAAATAGTAAATAAATAAATAATTAAATAAATCAAACAAATTATTTGATTTTAAACTTGATTGTTAAAACCAGAAAATGTAAAATATAGTAAAATATATTTTATATTAAGCTTTAAAATAAGTCTAAAAACGCAAACCTAATTCAAAATTACCTATTTTTTGTTAACTTCCCAAAAACTAAACTGACTGTTAAAAAAGAAAAATCAAAAATTTAAATTGTTTAGACAAATCTTTAAAAACCAAGGATATGGTAAAAGAGTTATTTTTTAACAATTTTTAAATAAACCTATGGATCTAAACGAATCTAAACTCACTTTGTTAAAAAAGCTAAACTTTAAAACACCAGAAACTCTCTGAATTTCTTAGATAACTCTTTAAAAACCAAAGATATGGTAAAAGAGTTGTTTTTTAACAATTTTTAAATAAACCTATGGATCTAAACGAATCTAAACTCACTTTGTTAAAAAATCTAAACTTTAAAACACCAGAAACTCTCTGAATTTCTTAGATAACTCTTCAAAAAACCAAATGGATGGTAAAAGAGTTATTTGTTTTAACAATTTCTTAATAAAATATAATAAAACTACTTAACACCCTATGAATAAATTTTTTTAAAAGAATCCAAATAAAAATCCTCTGTCGTAACACCCTATAAATTGAAGTTTAATCAAAATAAAAAGAAATCTCTCGTAACGCTCTGTCAATTTAAAATATAAAAAAAAACTTACTGAATCCAAAAAGAGCGAAACTAAACTAATTTTGAACTGAACACTGAAAACTCACTTGAAAAAAATCAAAAAATTTAAATTTATTAAATTTCACTACAAAAACACCCACACACTAAATGACAGACAGAATTAAAGAAAGAAAAAAAAGACTGCACTTATAGGGAAATTTCTAAGAAAAATTATCTGAATTTAAAATTTATTAATTTAACTACCAAAAAACACCCTGTAACACACTAAAAACCGACAGAATTAAAGAAAAAAAAACACTGCACTAATACGGAAATTTCTAAGAAAAATTATCACAAATTAAAAGTTATTAATTTGACTATCAAAAACACCCTATAACACAAAGATAAAAAACACTGCACTAATATGGAAGTTTTGTTAAAAGTCTCTGAAACACCTAGGTATTTTATATTAAAAAAAGGAATAAAAGTTGTCAATTTGTTGGATTTCAGTTTTGAAAAAAACTTAAAAACCAGAAACTCACTCGCTCAAAGCACAGCACAAATGTGGTCAAAAATCAGATTTTTTAATATCACAATATATTTATTTAAATTATCAAAAAATCAATTATTGTTCACACACTGACACTCGCACTGAAATTGATTCTTAAAAAACCGCAAAATTCTATAACAAAAAATGTTATATCTGTCATCCCACTCCAATACCTACTCAGTTAGTATAATAAGAAACGAACGAAACTATATCACCAATTTCACTAAAAAAAAACGGTTAAACTCAAACGAAAACTTACGACAAGGTTACCACATTTGCAAATTTGTAAGAAAATATTTAGAAGTATTTTGAAAAGATGAATGCACTTACAATTTATTGGTGTATTTTTTGGATTAAAAATTGCAATCTGTCGAATTTCATTTGAAAAGAACACTTACAAACAAAAATTCATTTATTTGTTACTTTATTATAAAACTTTAATGTTTTCCGTTTCTTTTTTATAAATACTTTTTTTCTATACAAATAATTAATTTACAAAATCAATTCTTGCTAGATACAGATAAAACTCAACGTAATCAACATTCATTTTCTACTTGTTCTGCTCTTTAAATTATTTAAACCTAATTTTAGAAAACATTTCATTTTAATTTGTTACAAAATTTAACTTCATTAGGTATTACTAATTTGGCTTAAAATGTGATTTTATAAAGTTCAATGTAGAAATTATAATTTTCTTGTTTTAACTTTTCAGAAAATTGAAAATTACTTTAAAGAAAAAAATTTGTTTGGGTTTTGTACATATTCTACCCGTAATAATTCATCAAAAACCACAGTTTGTTTTTAATTTGGATATTACTACCTACCTACATACATACCTACCTACCTACATACCTACCTACATACCTACCTACCTACCTACCTACATACCTACCTACATACCTACCTACATACCTACCTACACACCTACCTACATACCTACCTACATACCTACCTACACACCTACCTACATACATACCTACATACCTACCTTAATACCTACCTGCATACATATATCTAAAGATATAAATAAATACCTACATAATGTATGATATCTAACTTAAGTTCACAAAATATCTTAAATATAGCCATTCTAATATATATTATGTATTTACTTAACTTAAATCTGAACGGAAAACCTACCTACAAAATTGCATAATATCCTTCGCTATAAAATTTAGTCAAAAAGTATTTATCAAAACAAAATTATTTATGTTAGTGGTAACCGATTTGAATAATTTGCATGCATATCATACATTTGTGCGCATTCTCAGTCATACGTCACAGCAAGGGAAAAAATTTGTATTATCTGCATGCATTTTATACATTTGCTCTATTCCCAAACATACGTCACAGCAAGGGAAAAAAATTCGATTAGCCTTCATTATAGTTCTCTTATTTATCTCTTACTTTTAATTAAATTATTTCCTACTCTGCCTACTCTTAAAACTGGACACCTAAGTCTGCACAAATTTTAGTTAGGCCGCGGTTGCCCAGGTGGCGTCGCGTTCGTTCCTCTTCATGATAGTACTATAAAAATATATATACAATGAATTTTCTTTAAAAATATACATACAAGTAAATCGTAGTTCAAAGGAATAAAATGCACCAACGAATTGCAGAACAATTCCAAGAACTTGGATGCAAGTTATCTCAATATGTTTTGGGAAAATGTAAGAGTAAACAGATACAAATTTCCTTTTGTTACTCAAAGATTTTGCATTATTTTTCTCCTAAACAGGCGTAGAACTCTTCTACCCATATAAATTAACGGATGCAATGGAATTTTGTGCACAATGGATGACCTACAGTGTTTTCAACATAAATGGAGCTGATCCAACAATCCCGCTGCTGCTTGAAATGGAACGCAGAGTTCACCCTGCAACGTGACAAGGAATTGATTGCTGCAGCTGCAGTCTCAAAAGAAGAAGCCATTTCATCTAAGCTATATACATAGACTTTGATGATTCTCCCTCCGACTCCGAGAGTGCTTCGATCTTCGAATTAATGTTCATGCCACCTGCAGGTCATAGTCGATAGTTGATAGTTGATAATCAAAATGCAGAAAGTTTCAAAAGTTGGAATTTGTTTTGGCTCCTCTGTGATAGACTACTTACTTGCAATGCAAATGATTGATTCTTATTGGGAATAGGTACCAATAGGAATACAAAAAGGTATACAACATTTCTATAGCGCTAGTAGGTTAGCATGGGACGTGGCAAACCAAATTCCAACTTTTGAATCTTTCTGCATTTTGATGAAAAAATCAAAAAGTTAGAATTTGTTTTGAATTGTGCTTTCTATGGTTTGAGTTAATTTATCTAAAACCAAGCCAAACAAAGTGAAATAAAGAAGAGAGAAATAATTCTATTTGAAATAAAATACAAATGTCTTTATAATTTATGGAATGTTTATTAAGGTAAAAGGAACTTTTTTTACATCGTAATTATTGCACTCAAACTCAATTGAACTCATATTACGAGTACATAAAGAGAGGTACATTTGTAAGTTTTAATAAAGTGTAAGAAAAAAATGACAAATAGCCTATAAGTTGTAATTTAAAAAAAGACATTGCGCTGCTTTTGTGGGCTTTAAGCTGCTACGCCTATTTGCAATTGTAAGGCCTGCTTTTGAAAAGACTCTCTCGCATGGTACACTTGTTGCGACAATGCAAAGCTTCTTAAGGGCAAGATTATAGAGTCGTGGGTATATCTTTTTTCTTTCATTCCACCATTTAAGGGGATCATCGTTGCGTCGGGGTTGGCTACGAAATCCCGCATCACAAAATCCCACATATCGAAATCCCGCATAACGAAATCCCGCAAAACAAAATCCCGCAGAACGAAATCCCGAGTAACGAAATCCCGCATCACAAAATCCCGCATAACGAAATCCCGCAAAATCAATACTTTTACAATACTTTTTCAATACAAAGCGACAGCGCATGAAAAAAATTCATTCCCATACATTTAGGTGACACCAAATGATGAGAACCACGGAGAACGAAGTTTCCTACTATTGTTCTCTATTCGCACTACACAAAAGACCGCCCTGGATTAAGCCACTACCCCTTTCAGTATGTTTTATATCACACTAAATCGTGGAATCAACAAAAACGATGAAAACAAATTCGCCGTCCAAAAAAAGTATTTAAGCAGATGTGGTTCCGAAATTAATTTCAGTTCTTATTAGAACTCGGTAGAGGCTAGACCTCATAAAGAGATATTTTGTAACCTTATTTCATTTTGGTTGGTTAGGTGGTTGTGGGTTTGGGTGGTGTTGGTAGGATTGGTGCGGTAGGGGAAGGGTTGTGGTTTGTGGGGAAGGGCTAGGTTGGTTAGGGGGATGAGTTGGGTTGGTTTAGGGATGAGTTGGGTTGGTTGGGGGATGAGTTGGGTTGGTTAGGGGGTCGAGTTGGGTTGGTTTAGGGATGAGTTGGGTTGTTTGGGAACGAGTTGGGTTGGTTGTTTGCTGGAACCAAAAGCGTTCAGAGACTAAATTGTTCTGATAATTTTTTTTAATTACTGCCCCATGGATCGTTTTCTTGGTTCAAAACAAAATTGGTACTGAATTCTTTTTTTAAGTTTCAAGCCTTTTTTTCGTACGTTTCTTAAGCTCAGATGTAAAAATAGGCTTGTTTCGAGTTTTTGATAGTTTCTGATTTTTGTGGCTCAAGACCTTGTCAAGACCCCATCATATAAGAACTATATCAATTTGTTTAATATTGCAATAACTAAATTTTCTCTTTTTTAAAATTGTTTTTGGACAGAAAAATGATTCAAAATTTGCTTTTTTTATTGTTCGTTGTTATGTTATGTCCACTTTGGGAGGTCTACGAAGCCGCAAATCGCGTTTAAAGATAAAAATAGTTTTTTCTTATAACTTATGTTGTCAATTGGTGTGCTTGCAGTGTATCCAATCAATAAACGTTAATATACCCCCCTGCTTGGGGCGATTGATAGGTAGCACTCCCTAGATCCCAAATATGTAATTTTTAATTCTCTTAGATGCCTAGTTTAGCCAGAAATTACGTTTGAAGATGTCAACTTTAGGGGGTCTACGAAGCTCCGTTTAGCCGCAAATCGCATTTAAAGATACAAATAATTTTTTCTTATAATTTATGTTGTCAATTGGTGTGCTTGCAGTGTAGTGTATCTAATCAATAAACGTTAATATGGGGGGGCAGCTGCCCCCCCCTTACGCCCCTGCTTGGGGCGATTGATAGGTAGCACTCCCTAGATCACAAATATGTAATTTTTAATTCTCTTAGATGCCTAGTTTAACCAGAAATCACGTTTGAAGATGTCAACTTTGGGGGGTCTACGAAGCTCCGTTTAGCCGCAAATCGCGTTTAAAGATAAAAATTGTTTTTTCTTATAATGTATGTTGTCAATTGGTGTGCTTACAGTTTATGTTTAGTAAACAGAACCGCGGGTCTTAAGGATTTTAACTCCCTTTTTCGGGGGCACACCCGCTCACGCGATTCCGTCGCTCCGCTTAGGGTATGTTAAGTCGCCAGGCAGGCGCCTATATCAACAGTTTTCTTGTTTAACAGTACCTTGGGTGGCCCGCTGCGCGGGACTTAAGGATTTTTACTCCCTTTTTCGGGGAAACACCCGCTCACGCGACTCCGTCGCTCGGCTTAGGGTATGTTAAGTCGCCAGGCAGGCGCCTATATCAACAGTTTTCTTGTTTAACAGTACCTTGGGTGGCCCGCTCCGCGGGACTTAAGGATCTTAATTCTTTTTTTGGAGACAAGCCCGCTCACGCGACTGGGAACGTTACGAAATCCCGCATCACAAAATCCCGCATAACGAAATCCCGCAAATTGAAAATGATTTTTTTGGAGATTGTGACGTCACGAAAATTGGTCGAGTAACGAAATCCCGCATTTCGTTTGCGGGATTTTGCTACCTCTCTTTTGCGGGATTTCTAATAATTTTGAAAAGTATTGTTTAGCATTTTAGAAAAATATCAATATTTTTTTAAAAAAATTCGAGTTTTTTGAAAATATTTTTGGACAATCCAAATAAATGGGCGGGGCCACGGAAAAAATGAAAAAAACGCTAAAAAGGCATTTTAAGCTAGAAAAAAATCATGGAAAATGTACAAAAATAGGCCTTACAAAGTAAAAAAAGTAAGCTTAAAATGGATTTTAAGCGTTTTTTAGGAATAATTCAATTATCTTTGAATTTTTCCAAAAAATGCAAAAACGCTTCAAAAATATTTTAAGCGTTTTTTTAAAAATTATTTGCTTTAAATGGCTTCTAAGCGTAAAACAATGAAACCAGGTTAAATATCTCCAAGAGAAATATTTTATTGAGGAGGCCTTTGCTCCTCTGAGTTCTAACAAGAACTGAATTTTGTTCCGGAATCACTGTTGCTTAAATACTTGTTTTGGTCATCGAATTTGTTACCTTCGTTCCTGTTGATTCTCATAACTTAGTGTGACCTAAAATAAATGTATTTTATTATGAAAAAGCGAGGTGATGATGATGTTGAAGTTGATTTTGGTGCCAACGATAGTGTATTGGTGGAAAATGAAAACAGCAATTCTCTACCAATAAGCAAAGAATGCTGCTGAAACGATTTATAGCTTAACAAAGTTCTTTTATTTCTTTATATTTACAAAACAGTTGTTGGTATTGTATATATAGGATAAATTCAAAGATTTTTTTGAAAGTTTTGGAAAAAACTTTTTTCACCAACTTTTTTTTGTTTTTTTTTTAACTGGCACTATCTAGATCACGAATATGCATTTTTGAAGTCGATAGAACGCTTAGTTTGGCCGTAAATCAAGTTTAAAGGTGTCAACTTTGATGCCTCTAGGACGTCTAGTTTAGCCGCAAATCGAGTTTAAAGATAAAGTCGATTTTTCATATAATGCGATGCATCAATGGATAGGTACCACTTCATTTTTCGAAGAAAACTGTTGGTATAGGCGCCTGCCTGGCAACTGAACATACCCTAATTGGAGCGACGGAGTCGCGTGAGCGGGTGTGCCCCCGAAAAAGGGAGTTAAAATCCTTAAGTCCCGCGCAGCGGGCCACCCAAGGTACTGTTAAACAAGAAAACTGTTGATATAGGCGCCTGCCTGGCGACTTAACATACCCTAAGCGGAGCGACGGAGTCGCGTGAGCGGGTGTTTCCCCGAAAAAGGGAGTTAAAATCCTTAAGACCCGCGGAGTGGGCCACCCGAAGTTCTGTTTACTAAATATAAACTGCAAGTACACCAATTGACAACATAAATTGTAAGAAAAAACTATTTTTATCTTTAAACGCGATTTGCGGCTAAACGGAGCTCCGTAGACCCCCCAAAGTTGACATCTTCAAACGTGATTTCTGGCTAAACTAGGCATCTAAGAGAATAAAAATTACATATTTATGATCTAGGGAGTGTCACCTTTCAATCAACCCAAGCAGGGGGGTAAGGGGGGGCAGCTGCCCCCCATATTAACGTTTTTGATTAGATACACTGCAAGCACACCAATTGACAATATAAATTATAAGAAAAAACAATTTTTATCTTTAAACGCGATTTGCGGCTAAACGGAGCTCCGTAGACCCCCCAAAGTTGACATCTTCAAACGTGGTTTTTGGTTAAACTAGGCACCTAATAGAATTAAAAATAACATGTTTGTGATCTAGGGAGTGCCACCTTTCAATCGACCCAAGCAGGGGGGTAAGGGGGGCATCTGCCCCCCATATTATGTGTCGCAAGTGTTCGGGGATACATATTTCTTCCAGGCTTTCCGGTTCCCTGGTAAGGCTGGCTCGCACCCGATGAATCTTCATCTTTTGGGCGGCTTTTGACGGTAGGCTTGGACGGCACACTGGTTCCACCCTCACTATTGTGTTCCTGATTATTGTGCTTGGAGGAAGAGCTTCCTTTGCTTTGGCTTTCAAACTGCTGTTTGCCTTGCAGATTTCTTTTTGAAAGGCCATTGGAGCATGGCTATGGTCATTTGTCTTTTTTACGATGATTGTAACGTTGTTCTCTTTAACGGTGTGGAGTCTGGCCTTGCAATTGAGAAGTTTGCGCTCCGCACAGCACCAATAATTTTTGTCCTGCCTTTTTTTCTCTAAATGATAGAGAAAGCCATCTTTTTCCAGTTTGTTCTGGCATTTATTTGATTGAATTATCTATAAATAAAAGAAAAAAAATAGAATAAAAAAACAAATTCAACAAAACCTAAGAAAATTATATTTTTTTTATTTCTTTTAATAAAACAATACGATCCTAACACAATTTTAGTTACTCAAAAACACTGTCACATTGACAAAATTTTTGGACATGAGACATTCCCGTACAACACTTTTAACGCACAATTATTTTATTTCACCGATGGGTATTGGGTACACTTCATGTATTTTGTTTTTAGAAAAAAGAACCAATAAGAACAACACAATTTTAGTTTAACAAAATCAAAAACTACAATTTTGTTAATTTTTTTCAAAACGAGATAAATAAAAACACTAAACGAGATGCACCGACACAGTTTCGGGACTAATATATTAATATATTCCACTTTTACACATTCGACGCACATAGGTCTTTTTAACTTAACACTTTATTTCACTCTATGCAAAAAAAAAAATTTGGAAAATTCCTTACCTGTGCGATATCCATTTTATTTTTATTTTTTTCTGATTGTTGATAACTTTATAATCACTTTTTCACTATCTTTTGAAACACTTTAAATCACTTTTTCACTATCTGATCACTGTTTTTTTTTATTTGCCTATAATAATTTTTCGATTAGGTTAAAACGATGAGAATCAACAATAACGAACTATAAAAAACCGGTTATTTCAGTCATTTTTCCATCCAAAAAAAAACTTTTAAAAATAGAAAATTAAATTACTACAATACACAATAAAATTATATAATTTTTTAATTGATGGGGTCTTGACATTGTCTTGAACCACAAAAATAAGAAATTACAAACAAATCGAAATAAGCTTATTTTTACGTTTGATCTTTACCAACGTACGAAAAAAGGGCTTGAAACTTAAAAAAAGAATTCAGTACCAATTTTGTTTTGAACCAAGAAAACGATCCATGGGGCAGTAATTTAAAAAATTATCAGAACAATTTAGTCTCTGAACGCTTTTACTTTTAAGACTAAATCTCTTTGAAATTTTTCGTCCGCAACCAACTCAACTCGTCCCCAAACAACCCAACTCATCCCCAAACAACCAAACTCATCCCCCAAACAGTCCAACTCGTCCCCAAACAACCCAACTCATCCCCAAACAACCAAACTCATCCCTAAACCAACCCAACTCATCCCCCAACCAACCCAACTCATCCACCAACCAACCCAACTCATCCCCCTAACCAACCCAGCCCTTCCCAAAAACCACAACCCTTCCCCAACCACACCAATCCTACCAACTCCCACCAAACCCACAACCACCTAACCAACCAAAATGAAATAAGGTTAGAAAATATCTCTTTATGAGGTCTAGCCTCTACCGAGTTCTATTAAGAACTGAAATTAATTTCGGAACCACATCTGCTTAAATACTTTTTTTCGTCGGCGAATTTGTTTTCGTCATTTTTGTTGATTCCACGATTTAGTGTGATATAAAACATACTGAAAGGGGGAGTGGCTTAATCCAGGGCGGTCTTTTACGTACTGCGAAAAAAATAAAATAGTAGGAAACTTCGTTCTCCGTGCTTCTCATCATTTGGTGTCACCTAAATGTGTGGGAATGAATTTTTTTCATGCGCTGTCGCTTTGTATTGAAAAAGTATTGTAAAAGTATTGATTTTGCGGGATTTCGTTTTGCGGGATTTCGTTATGCGGGATTTCGTTACGCGGGATTTTGTGATGCGGGATTTCGTAGCCAACCCCACGTGACTCCGTCGCTCCGCTTAGGGTATGATAAGTCGCCTGGCAGGCGCCAATGTAAACAGTCTTTTTGATTAAAAGTACCTTGGGTGGCCCGCTCCGCGGGACTTAAGGATTTTAACTCCCTTTTTCGGGGACACACCCGCTGACGCGACTCCGTCGCTCCGCTTAGGGTATGTTCAGTCGCCAGGCAGGCGCCTATACCAACAGTTTCCTTGTTTAACAGTACCTTGGGTGACCCGCTGCGCGGGTTATAAGGATTTTAACTCCCTTTTTCGGGGAATCACCCGCTCACGGGACTCCTTCGCTCGGCTTAGGGTATGTTAAGTCGCCAGGCAGGCGCCTATATCAACAGTTTTCTTGTTTAACAGTACCTTGGGTGGCCCGCTCCGCGGGACTTAAGGATTTTAATTCTTTTTTTGGAGACAAACCCGCTCACGCGACTCCGTCGCTCCGCTTAGGGTATGATAAGTCGCCTGGCAGGCGCCAATGTAAACAGTCTTTTTGATTAAAAGTACCTTGGGTGGCCCGCTCCGCGGGACTTAAGGATTTTAACTCCCTTTTTCGGGGACACACCCGCTCACGCGACTCCGTCGCTCCGCTTAGGGTATGTTCAGTCGCCAGGCAGGCGCCTATACCAACAGTTTCCTTGTTTAACAGTACCTTGGGTAACCCGCTGCGCGGGTTATAAGGATTTTAACTCCCTTTTTCGGGGGCACACCCGCTCACGCAACTCCGTTGCTCCGCTTAGGGTATGTTCAGTTGCCAGGCTGGCGCCTATACCAACAGTTTTCTTGTTTAACAGTACCTTGGGTGGCCCGCTGCAGGGGTTCTAAGGATTTTAACTCCCTTTATCGGGGGCACACCCGCTCACGCAACTCCGTTGCTCCGCTTAGGGTATGTTCAGTCGCCAGGCAGCCGCCAATGTAACAGTTTTCTTGTACAAAAGTACCTTGCCTACCCCGCTTCGTGTCCTAGCAACTCAAAAAATGCTTATTCGTAATCTAGGAAGTGGTACCTATCCATTGATGCATCGCATTATATGAAAAATCGACTTTATCTTTAAACTTGATTTGCGGCTAAGCTAGACGTCCTAGAGGCATCAAAGTTGACACCTTTAAACTTGATTTACGGCTAAACTAAGCGTTCTATCGACTTCAAAAATGCATATTCGTGATCTAGATAGTGCCAGTTCAAAAAAATACAAAAAACAGTTGGTGAAAAAAGGTTTTTTCCAAAACTTTCAAAAAAATCTTTGAATTTATCCTATATATACAATACCAACAACTGTTTTGTAAATATAAAGAAATAAAAGAACTTTGTTAAGCTATAAATCGTTTCAGCAGCATTCTTTGCTTATTGGTAGAGAATTGCTGTTTTCATTTTCCACCAATACACTATCGTTGGCACCAAAATCAACTTCAACATCATCATCACCTCGCTTTTTCATAATAAAATACATTTATTTTAGGTCACACTAAGTTATGAGAATCAACAGGAACGAAGGTAACAAATTCGATGACCAAAACAAGTATTTAAGCAACAGTGATTCCGGAACAAAATTCAGTTCTTGTTAGAACTCAGAGGAGCAAAGGCCTCCTCAATAAAATATTTCTCTTGGAGATATTTAACCTGGTTTCATTGTTTTACGCTTAGAAGCCATTTAAAGCAAATAATTTTTAAAAAAACGCTTAAAATATTTTTGAAGCGTTTTTGCATTTTTTGGAAAAATTCAAAAATAATTGAATTATTCCTAAAAAACGCTTAAAATCCATTTTAAGCTTACTTTTTTTACTTTGTAAGGCCTATTTTTGTACATTTTCCATGATTTTTTTCTAGCTTAAAATGCCTTTTTAGCGTTTTTTTCATTTTTTCCGTGGCCCCGCCCATTTATTTGGATTGTCCAAAAATATTTTCAAAAAACTCGAATTTTTTTAAAAAAATATTGATATTTTTCTAAAATGCTAAACAATACTTTTCAAAATGTATTAGAAATCCCGCAAAAGAGAGGTAGCAAAATCCCGCAAACGAAATGCGGGATTTCGTTACTCGACCAATTTTCGTGACGTCACAATCTCCAAAAAAATCATTTTCAATTTGCGGGATTTCGTTATGCGGGATTTTGTGATGCGGGATTTCGTAACGTTCCCGTTGCGTCGAAGTGGTGTTTCATTGATATACTTATCAACTGAACTGAACGACATATGAACGATTGAATCTTTTAAAATGAACGATTGACACACCTCTAATAAAAAACCTACCTTACAAATTAAAAAAATAATACCTTTATTGATAACGCACTTTTTAAAGCACAAAGATCGCATCGTTCACATTGGCAATCAGATTGATTCGGTCTTTGCGATTGTGACCCGTGCCGTATACCAATGTATCCAAATTTCAATCTTCACTTAACGATATACGTTTCGTTCTTTCAAGTCATTCTCAATCAAATGATAGGTACAACGTACAAAACAGACACTGAACACTGCCCGAACCATATGAGAAAGAAACACAAGAAACTACAAACACAAATAAACGGAATTAAACTGAGAACAAATAATTATATGTATCTGTGGTGTTTTTTTATTTCATTCATTTAGATAAGTTTCTTTACCTTTTGATGCGCTTCTGTTTTTTTTTAGTGTGTTTTTCTTTTTTTGCGTGAATTGAATGAGAACGATTGTAATGAACGAAACATACTTCGCGTCACCTCGTTCATTTTCATTAAAATATTTTTGAAGCGTTTTTGCATTTTTTGGAAAAATTCAAAAATAATTGAATTATTCCTAAAAAACGCTTAAAATCCATTTTAAGCTTACTTTTTTTACTTTGTAAGGCCTATTTTTGTACATTTTCCATGATTTTTTTCTAGCTTAAAATGCCTTTTTAGCGTTTTTTTCATTTTTTCCGTGGCCCCGCCCATTTATTTGGATTGTCCAAAAATATTTTCAAAAAACTCGAATTTTTTTAAAAAAATATTGATATTTTTCTAAAATGCTAAACAATACTTTTCAAAATGTATTAGAAATCCCGCAAAAGAGAGGTAGCAAAATCCCGCAAACGAAATGCGGGATTTCGTTACTCGACCAATTTTCGTGACGTCACAATCTCCAAAAAAATCATTTTCAATTTGCGGGATTTCGTTATGCGGGATTTTGTGATGCGGGATTTCGTAACGTTCCCGTTGCGTCGAAGTGGTGTTTCATTGATATACTTATCAATTTCCAAGATACTAGCTGCATGTTGGTTTGGGTTCGAAACGATTAAATCTAAATGAGAATCGAATTCTCCCCAGATAAGCGAATCGTTTTCTTTACGGATTAACGATTCGGAATTAGATGTTGAAGTTGTTGCAGTGTTAGTATCAGGATCTACCAGCGGCGTTTGCGTTGGGAACGATAACGTCTTAGCCTTTAAATCTTTCAAACATTTTTCGTATGCCGTTTGGTTAGAGAACCCATGTTTTTTGAATCGCGGATCGAAAAATGTAGCTTGTGCTACTCTATCATCCACAAATTGATCCACTAGCTTAAATCGGTTTTTAGTGGAATTTGAAAGAGTAGTAATAATGAAATCAATTTCGTCGATTTCATTATTATTCTCTACAGACATTTTATTTAAATGCGTTCTTATTGCTTTGATCATAAGCATCGTTTTCGAAATAGTAACGTTTTTTTCAGCCGACATTTGTTCCGTTATAGCATGGAAAATTTTAAAAATGTTTGTTACCCTCTCCAAAATTGTCCAGTCCCTGGCCGACAAGCAATTTAGGTCTGGATTTTCAATTGCCAGAACTGCAAGCACTGCGGATTTAACAGTTAGAATTCTGTTCAGCATGTCGTAGGTGGAATTCCACCGAGTTATGCACGATTGCTTAAGCTTAAGTTCTGGCAAATTGAGCTCCCTTTCCATGCTTGAAAGTTTGAATGTTGCTTTTGAGCTTTTTTTGAAAAAGGCAACAATATTTTTTATTTTAACTATTTTCGACTCGACAATAGCAAGTCCTTCACCAACAACCAAATTAAGGCTATGTGCAAAACACGGGAAATGGTTCCACTTTTTTGATTTCACAGCCCCAACGACATTGGAAGCATTGTCTGTCACAACACAACACACTTTTTCATCGAGGTTCCATTTCTTCAATTCCGAGCTAAGCATGTTTCCCAAGTTAACTATGGTGTGGCTTTCGTCATAAGGAATGCATCCTAGGAGACGCGACTCAAGGGATAAAGTGTCTTGCTGCTCTTGAATGAAGTGGACTGTAATTCCGATGTAACTTTGCTGCGTAAGGGAAGTCCAAGCGTCTGTTGTGACACATACAGCTGGAACTGTAGCTAATACGTCTTGTACTTTTACTCTCGTTTCTTCATAGAGCCTAGGTATTAAGGAATTAGAAACGGTTTTCCTTGTAGGTAGCTGGTAATTTGGATTAAGCATTTCAACAAATTTCTTGAATTCTTGGTCTTCAACCATAGAAAATGGATGGTATTGCTTAACTATAGTTTTGACGATTTGTTCGTCTAATTGCTTAGATAAGTTTAATGAAATAGGTTTTTTAATGTAACTTGAAATTATTTGTTGTCGTTGTACTGAAAGTCGAAGTGTTTGATTGGAGGTTGATGTTGCTGCTGTACAAGCTGAGGCTAAAGTTGAAGGACGTTCTATTGTTGCAATAGTGGATGGAGTAGTTCTTTCTGAAGACGTTGAGGCAGATGTGGCCGTGGGAGGACCGTGTATTGCGATCGTGGGTGGTTGAGAATTATGTTGTTGTTGGCTGACAGAAGATGAAGTGGGGTTGTTGCTGTCCGGTATATTTCGCTCTTGAATATATCGTGCCTTTTCAATTGTTATGCCGACGTGTTTAGTTTTTAAATGCCTTCCCAGATTTCCGGTTGCACCTCCGCTAATACTTATAAATTTTTGGCAATGGACGCATTTTGCCTTTTTCTCAGTTGCCTGAGAAAAATGCATCCAAATTGCACTGCGTTTGTTTGTGAGATCCATTATACTTAGCTTTAGAAAGTTAAAATAAATCATACTTATTTAAATATCCTATTCAGCTGAAAAAAAAGAAAGCTACCTGATCTGTAAAATTAAAATAAAATTATATTTGATTTAAATTTTTGTAAGCATTCATTTGCTGCCGGTGACAATAGGTAGGTACTTTGAATGGACGTTTGAATTTTGAAAACAACGAAGTTTTCCCATTTATTCGTAACCAAAATGGAAAAGAAACATTTAGGATTGAAAAAATGAACGATTGGAAAGGAATGAAACTATCCCATTTTATCCGCAACAAAAATGAAACAGAAACCAAAATGATTGGAAAAATGAACGATTGAAAAGAACGAATCATTGAACTGAACGACATATGAACGATTGAATCTTTTAAAATGAACGATTGACACACCTCTAATAAAAAACCTACCTTACAAATTAAAAAAATAATACCTTTATTGATAACGCACTTTTTAAAGCACAAAGATCGCATCGTTCACATTGGCAATCAGATTGATTCGGTCTTTGCGATTGTGACCCGTGCCGTATACCAATGTATCCAAATTTCAATCTTCACTTAACGATATACGTTTCGTTCTTTCAAGTCATTCTCAATCAAATGATAGGTACAACGTACAAAACAGACACTGAACACTGCCCGAACCATATGAGAAAGAAACACAAGAAACTACAAACACAAATAAACGGAATTAAACTGAGAACAAATAATTATATGTATCTGTGGTGTTTTTTTATTTCATTCATTTAGATAAGTTTCTTTACCTTTTGATGCGCTTCTGTTTTTTTTTAGTGTGTTTTTCTTTTTTTGCGTGAATTGAATGAGAACGATTGTAATGAACGAAACATACTTCGCGTCACCTCGTTCATTTGAAAACTGAAATGATTGATACTGGGATTGATTGTTTCGGTTAACTGTGATTGCAATCAAACGTTCTTTTTGGTGAACGGGTCACAAAAACCGAATCAATCACGATTGAGAAAGGTCTAGTTTATTATTAGGTAGTACCTACCTAGGGACCTAACTATACCAAAATTATGAAAATTATTATTATAGAAAGAGAATACCTGCAACGTTACTTTCTTTGAATTCAAAATCAAAAATAACTACCTGCGAAGTTTTGCATGAAACTATAGGAGATAATATACCTATTTATGTATAAACATATGCCCTTAAGCAAAAAATCGTTTCCTAAATTCATTAAAAAAAAATTAAACCAAACCTTTGCATAAACGAACTATACACACAAACATTTTTTTTCTATTTTCTCGCCCAAGTTCCATGACGCAAAAGGCTATTTCGGATGTCTCCCTTTCCCGCATTATTGTTGTCAGAACCAATATAATACACCCTTCTCGCTCCTACTACCTGCTCACGATTCCTTTTTCATTCTCTCCATTGTCAAATATGTAGCGTTTATAACGCCACATAGTAGCTCCCAAGAACGTAAAAAAAACGACTCTATGATATTACTATAGGTTTTATATACAATGACGAGATCCTGCTCTCTATCGGGATCACGTTTCATGAACCAAAAGTTTAGTTTTTGCTATTGCTTCTTAGCTTTGCAAATGGTTAGGAATTGTCAACTGTATAGTGTAAAGAAAAAAGAAAGCCAATAATTGAAAAATAAATAAATGTAAGGAAAAAAGAGATAGGTATACAACACGGTTGTCACTAAGATCCGTATTGTTTTATTTTCATGAGATCATCTATATGGATCATCGGCTATAATAAAATACGGCCAATGATGTCATCTTCAATTGGAGTAAAAAAAACTGTTAAACATAAAGGGAATCCACTATCCAGTGTATTATAGAGATCAGTGGTAAAATCTCGATATAGAACGGTGGTTACATTGGACTGTCTCCTCTGACTTTTTTTTGGCGTCTCTGTACTTTATCACACACACATCAAAGAGATGGCGAAAAAATTAAGGATTTTTTGCTTAAACTCAACTCAATTTGTTTAGTGAAAAAGACCAATTTTTGTAGACAAATTAAATCTTTAAGAAATTCAATTATTGTATTATACAATAACTTCAAATGCAAATAAATAAACAAACAGTTGCGTTGTTTGGTTTGCAAACAATAAGCAATATCATTTTGGATTCCAACAGCCAAATTTATAAACGCACCACAGCGAGTGCATAGAACTTTTCACTCCTTATAATTCCACTAAACGCAAAAATGTTATTCATAAAACTAATGCAACATTGAATAGGGGCATTAGAAGCTAAACGTGTTTGGAGGTTGAATAGTGCCTACATAAGGATGTTCAAGTAGTAGTAGTAGTAGAACTTTATTGAGATTTCTTTGGATTTACAAGGTTCACAAAGTTAATACATACACTTAATAATAAGATACGAAATTGCCGAATTTGAATATGTCTAGCTACACCGGTGTTGTTATTTTTATTTTGCTTTTAAGGCAAAAGAAACAGATAAAAGTTAAATAAATTATTAAATTCACAAGCAAGATTTTAATTGTCCACACAACAAGACCATGAAATGAAATTACTTAACCTAATGAATGAAAAAAAAAAAAGAAGATGACAACGAGAGACAGAGACGACTGAGGGTCGAATTTATCTAGGATGTTTAAGTATCGAAATGTCACTTTGACTCACACACAGACGACAATAAAAACAATGTTATAAGGGTGGTGCTTATTTTGGGAATGCTTAAATATCTTTTTTGTCCCCTCCTAAAAGAGATCGAGCTGTAGATACTTTGTACAAACAAAAATGTTGTTAAATTTGTTTTAAATCGGCTAAGGTCGACGACGTCACCCACCAAGAAGTTACAACTTTTCATTAAAAATACACGCAGTTTTCCGCCTTTTACTTAAAATGTCAGTAAAAGTGTAAGAGTTGATGGAAATTCTTTATTTATAATATACATGTGCTTAGATGAATGCCAAAATTAAAGTTTATTGACTATTTTCAGTGGGACACACAGAATAAATAAAAAAAACATTGCCAAAATAAGTGCCACCCTAATGGATGTTCCTTTATTTTTCTCAATTCGATCGCACTGTCAGTGAATGTAACAATTTACCAATAAAAACCATGAATTTTTTGTTCTTAAATATTAAAATATATTTGCTAACACGGCACAAAAGAAACAGTAACAAGAATAGTTACAAATATAATATTAAAAGAAATTTAAACTAATGCAATCGGCGCCGTTCAGGCGTTTATAATCGATTACAACACGATATTGCTTTTCCCCTGAGGGCTTCGGCTTTTTGGGTACAACCCATATTGGCGAGTTGTATAGACTATTTGAAGGACGAATAGTTCCTTCATCAAGCAGACTCCTTATCTCCTTTTCAACAACCTCTCTCATGCACGCAGGGTATGGGTAACTTTCGGCGTACACAGGTTCGGTTGTATTTGTTCCTATTTCTGCCCTAACATTTGTTCTTATTGGCTCGTTTGTATCAATTGGTCCAAAAACCGATTCATATTTGCTAATCATTTCACGGATATTTTTCCTGACATTTTCTGGAAGATCTTCATCCACAACAGCATTTACCTGTGCAGAAATACGAGCTTTAAGGTTTGAGAGTAGGAATATTCTTTTTCCGGTCTATTACCGCTTCTAGTTCCTTTAGCGTGTCGTTGCCGATAATTCCATCAAACGACACTAATCCTGGGAGTACGTAAAAAGACAAAATAGTATCGTTGCCTGCTTTTTCCGAAAAATTTACCGGAAACCTTTTTGTTAATGGTAATGTTTCCAGCAGCGCAGCGCACAGAAAATGTTTTCGGTAATTGGGTCGTTCTTTGTTTTATTGATTGGCTTATAAAATTCTTGTTAGCACCAGTGTCTATCAAGAATTTCATTATAGTGCCGCCCTGTGTCACATACTCTATATATGGAACGCTGGAGAGGCGCCCGTCATAAAATTTACGGTGTCCTCAACAGTGTCCTCGACGTTATCTTCCACTAGATGCTGATATTCATCAGCGTAGGCTTCGTGTTCCCATAAAACTTCGGTATTGTATAACCTTTGTTGTTTCCCGTAGTTGTTGCGATAACCCTCCGATCTGGCTCCTCTCTTGAATGGGTTACCATTCCTAGGACGGTTGATATAATCAACCTGCCTTGACTGTACCGAGCCCAACTCCATTCTCTCATGCGGTTTTGGAGCTGTTGGCCTAGGTGGAGGATTATCATGTCGTCGATAGTTCTGTGATGAGCCAGGATGTGAGAATTTTTCCGGTGGCATCACTGGCCTCACATCATTCGACGTTCCATTCATTGGCCTAAAGGTTTGATTTATTGGAGCAGTTACAGAGTTGGGTAAGTGTGGGTTGTGAATTACGTTGCTCCTGAAGTTCAAGTTTTGAACCTCTGAGCAAGCCGTGTAGACCTCAGGCAGAGTCTTGGGTTTTTGTATGATTAACATACGAGAAAGGTCACCAGACAACCCGCGTATGAAGACATCGAGCGCACGATTGCGGTAGGTTTTGATAAGGGAATTTACCGTCTCTGACGAGTAAGTCTCCGTTTTAATTTTATTGATAATTAGGGAGAATGGATGATTTACCGTAGCGTAAAATTCATCTATCTTGGACCCCTTCTGAGACAATTGACTCAACTGGTCCTCAAGAGTCCTTATGTCCCTCTTGTCCGCATATTGAGCGAGAGACATTTCTTGATGGCAATCCAGTCGTCCTCGAAAATGTTATAGGATATTAGTGCGGTGTCCGCATTTCCCCTTATTTTATTTCGAATATGTTGCATTATTGCTCTATAAATTGGCTTACCTCTCACGATTTTAAAGTCACTTAAAATCGACTCCACATTATGGATCCACGACACATATTGTGTCGGGTTCCCCTCAAATACCTGGAGCTCCTTCACACTATCTGAGAGCTTACTGATTTCCTTCAGCTCAGCCTCGGTTCTCGGGCCTATCAATGGCGCTTCACCAGCACTAGTGTCATTGACACCACTCGTGCTACCTCTGTTTGCAACCTCGAGCGACATCACTCTATTTTCCACAGTTCTCAATTGTTCATATATGCGATTTTGAAACTTTTTGTTTCACACACTTTTCTTTCCGCAAATTTCTCAAATAATTTTGAATTTATTTTTCTTTCACAAATTTTCTTTTTGCAAATTTCTCAAATACTTTTGAATTTATTTTTGTTTCACAAATTTTCTTTTTGCAAACTTCTCAAATAATTTTGAATTTATTTTACACGTGTTTTACTTCTGTATAATTTTTATTCTCACAAAAATATCAAATAATTTCCAAATTAATTTATTATATTTTTTATCTTTTGGGCTCAATTTTTACTTTCTCTTTCCTTTTCAGGATTAACTTATTTTTTAAGTTTTAGCACAATTTTTCCACTCACAGTTTATTCAATTTGTTTAGCATTATCTGCGGTAGTAAATGTTCTATAAAAAAAAGGAAAAGTTGCTATAATGGTTTTTAAGAGGCAAGCGGCAAGGAAGTGTCGTGTTAGTCCCGTTTAGTCGCTTTAAGACGACCTACTATTGGCACGATCAATCTTCGCACCACATCCTTTTGCCTTTTCGAATATCCGCATGTTCCCATGTGAATGCGGAAAGTCGTGATCAAGAACCAGAAAAGCAACTGTGTTCCCATGTTTACAGTAACAATCACTTTAATTAAAAAGCGTCCTGGTAGGACGGCGAAAAGGATGCAGTTTGCCGGTCCCTCCTCGGGCGCCAATTAAGGATTTCACATCCTTGATTATGAAAAAAATACCGAACGCCAACCGTAGTTGGCCTAACTGTTCGTACCGTACAATTAAAAAGACAAAGGATATATTAAATCTATATTTATTTAAACTGTATGGTTCTACGTCTACCAATCAACTGAGTTCCTAACCCACCTATTGTAAATTCGTCCAGCCAATCAAAATGCTGACCAAGCTTTTTCGCCTACCGGATGAATATAGGTATATCGCATTATGCACTACCTAAGCTCACGAAAAGGTATGTAAGTGCAATATCAGCAGGTTCCCATGAATGCTCAATGCTTGGTTCATCGACATCCAATCGGATCACGTTTCCGAAGGTCAACGTCGCTGGCGTGTGTTAACTTAAAATTCAGTATTATAATTATTTATTGTACTATTCATACTAGATTGTCAGTTTATTAGACTTGACCATTCATTATTCCGTCAATTTCATTGAATTTTTTGAACAACAACAACAACAACTTAAAGGTGCTACCACCAATTGTTTACGAATTAATCTATAATTCGTTTATTTTGGCTAGAGATACAGCTGTTTCAAGGGGTGCCAAGCCATCTATCATCAGTCTCAACAAAAATATTATTTCTATTTTCCACAGTTCTCAATTGTTCATATATGCGATTTTGAAACTTTTTGTTTCACACACTTTTCTTTCCGCAAATTTCTCAAATAATTTTGAATTTATTTTTCTTTCACAAATTTTCTTTTTGCAAATTTCTCAAATACTTTTGAATTTATTTTTGTTTCACAAATTTTCTTTTTGCAAACTTCTCAAATAATTTTGAATTTATTTTACACGTGTTTTACTTCTGTATAATTTTTATTCTCACAAAATTATCAAATAATTTCCAAATTAATTTATTATATTTTTTATCTTTTGGGCTCAATTTTTACTTTCTCTTTCCTTTTCAGGATTAACTTATTTTTTAAGTTTTAGCACAATTTTTCCACTCACAGTTTATTCAATTTGTTTAGCATTATCTGCGGTAGTAAATGTTCTATAAAAAAAGGAAAAGTTGCTATAATGGTTTTTAAGAGGCAACCGGCAAGGAAGTGCCGTGTTAGTCCCGTTTAGTCGCTTTAAGACGACCTACTATTGGCACGATCAATCTTCGCACCACATCCTTTTGCCTTTTCGAATATCCGCATGTTCCCATGTGAATGCGGAAAGTCGTGATCAAGAACCAGAAAAGCAAATGTGTTCCCATGTTTACAGTAACAATCACTTTAATTAAAAAGCGTCCTGGTCTTGACTATCACTGATTCATAGGCGAAAAGGATGCAGTTTGCCGGTCCCTCCTCGGGCGCCAATTAAGGATTTCACATCCTTGATTATGAAAAAAATACCGAACGCCAACCGTAGTTGGCCTAACTGTTCGTACCGTACAATTAAAAAGACAAAGGATATATTAAATCTATATTTATTTAAACCGTATGGTTCTACGTCTACCAATCGACTGAGTTCCTAACCCACCTATTGTAAATTCGTCCAGCCAATCAAAATGCTGACCAAGCTTTTTCGCCTACCGGATGAATATAGGTATATCGCATTATGCACTACCTAAGCTCACGAAAAGGTATGTAAGTGCAATATCAGCAGGTTCCCATGAATGCTCAATGCTTGGTTCATCGACATCCAATCGGATCACGTTTCCGAAGGTCAACGTCGCTGGCGTGTGTTAACTTAAAATTCAGTATTATAATTATTTATTGTACTATTCATACTAGATTGTCAGTTTATTAGACTTGACCATTCATTATTCCGTCAATTTCATTGAATTTTTTGAACAACAACAACAACAACTTAAAGGTGCTACCACCAATTGTTTACGAATTAATCTATAATTCGTTTATTTTGGCTAGAGATACAGCTGTTTCAAGGGGTGCCAAGCCATCTATCATCAGTCTCCTCTTATTAGTGGTGCTGAGCTTTAATTAAATTTTATTATGAAAAACTTTCTACATGCCCACAATAGGGATCGAACCCACGATATCAGATTTGTTCAGTCTTAGAAGCCGTATGCACTACACATTCCGCCGCCTGAGACCACTGACGTCACAGATCGAAAATGGGTTGTTTTTGTTTATCAAATGCAGTATTTACTTTAACTAAATGTTAGAGTAAAATAAAACTTTAAACACTAAATAAGTATCTTCATTATTCAAATGGACATAATGCAGGAAACTTTTATTTGTTTACGTATTTGAATACTTTCCTGGAGAAGGTATAGATTCCATATAATATCTATGCACATTTCCCAAGTAAAAATGTATTTAAAAAAAAAAACATTCAAAAAGTTTTTTATATAAAAAGCTTCCTTAAAATTTGTTTAAAAATTATTTGGAATGCCTATTTCAAGTACCTACCTATATACACCAAACAAAAAAGGTAATTTAAAACAAATTCAACAATCTGCCTTCAAAATACCTTCCTCTTGATTTAAGAAAAAAATTGTATTATTTCTAATTAAATTTTTCTTGAACATTGGTATATCCAATACCTATTGAATTAAAATTTAAAAGGATCTTCTGTATAATTTTTTTATTGAAATCGGTTTAGTTTAATGAGATATTGATACCTACCTTCCTATAAACTTTTCTTTTTCGAAAACGGTTTTTTGGCTTACCTATTTTAATTACCTAATATTTAAAATTGGCATACCTACCTATGTACTAAATCTCTTGATACCTACAATTATTCAAAACGGAAACATCATTGGAAATAATATTTTTGTTCTGTTTATTATAGAGGTGTGTCAATCGTTCATTTTAAAAAGTTCAATCGTTCATTTGTCGTTCAGTTCAATGATTCGTTCTTTTCAATCGTTCATTTTTTCAATCATTTTGGTTTCAGTTTCATTTTTGTTGCCAATAAAATGGGAACTTCTTTTCAAACGTTCATTCATTTTTTTGGTTGCGATTCAAAGATAAATGTAGATAAAAAACCTACCTTACAAATTAAAAAAATAATACCTTTATTGATAACGCACTTTTTAAAGCACAAAGATCGCATCGTTCACATTGGCAATCAGATTGATTCGGTCTTTGCGATTGTGACCCGTGCCGTATACCAATGTATCCAAATTTCAATCTTCACATGAACGATATACGTTTCGTTCTTTCAAGTCATTCTCAATCAAATGATAGGTACAACGTACAAAACAGACACTGAACACTGCCCGAACCATATGAGAAAGAAACACAAGAAACTACAAACACAAATAAACGGAATTAAACTGAGAACAAATAATTATATGTATCTGTGGTGTTTTTTTATTTCATTCATTTAGATAAGTTTCTTTACCTTTTGATGCGCTTCTGTTTTTTTTTAGTGTGTTTTTCTTTTTTTGCGTGAATTGAATGAGAACGATTGTAATGAACGAAACATACTTCGCGTCACCTCGTTCATTTGAAAACTGAAATGATTGATACTGGGATTGATTGTTTCGGTTTACTGTGATTGCAATCAATCGTTCTTTTTGGTGAACGGGTCACAAAAACCGAATCAATCACGATTGAGAAAGGTCTAGTTTATTATTAGGTAGTACCTACCTAGGGACCTAACTATACCACAATTATGAAAATTATTATTATACATATACATAATGAAGGTACCTAACCCTAACATATAGAAAGAGAATACCTGCAACGTTACTTTCTTTGAAGTCAAAATCAAAAATAACTACCTGCGAAGTTTTGCATGAAACTATAGGAGATAATATACCTATTTATGTATAAACATATGCCCTTAAGCAAAAAATCGTTTCCTAAATTCATTAAAAAAAAATTAAACCAAACCTTTGCATAAACGAACTATACACACAAACATTTTTTTTCTATTTTCTCGCCCAAGTTCCATGACGCAAAAGGCTATTTCGGATGTCTCCCTTTCCCGCATTATTGTTGTCAGAACCAATATAATACACCCTTCTCGCTCCTACTACCTGTTCACGATTCCTTTTTCATTCTCTCCATTGTCAAATATGTAGCGTTTATAACGCCACATAGTAGCTCCCAAGAACGTAAAAAAAACGACTCTATGATATTACTATAGGTTTTATATACAATGACGAGATCCTGCTCTCTATCGGGATCACGTTTCATGAACCAAAAGTTTAGTTTTTGCTATTGCTTCTTAGCTTTGCAAATGGTTAGGAATTGTCAACTGTATAGTGTAAAGAAAAAAGAAAGCCAATAATTGAAAAATAAATAAATGTAAGGAAAAAAGAGATAGGTATACAACACGGTTGTCACTAAGATCCGTGTTGTTTTATTTTCATGAGATCATCTATATGGATCATCGGCTATAATAAAGTACGGCCAATGATGTCATCTTCAATTGGAGTAAAAAAAACTGTTAAACATAAAGGGAATCCGCTATCCAGTGTATTATAGAGATCAGTGGTAAAATCTCGATATAGAACGGTGGTCACATTGGACTGTCTCCTCCGACTTTTTTTTGGCGTCTCTGTACTTTATCACACACACATCAAAGAGATGGCGAAAAAATTAAGGATTTTTTGCTTAAACTCAACTCAATTTGTTTAGTGAAAAAGACCAATTTTTGTAGACAAATTAAATCTTTAAGAAATTCAATTATTGTATTATACAATAACTTCAAATGCAAATAAATAAACAAACAGTTGCGTTGTTTGGCTTGCAAACAATAAGCAATATCATTTTGGATTCCAACAGCCAAATTTATAAACGCATCACAGCCAGTGCATAGAATTTTTCACTCCTTATAATTCCACTAAACGCAAAAATGTTATTCATAAAACTAATGCAACATTGAATAGGGGCATTAGAAGCTAAACGTGTTTGGAGGTTGAATAGTGCCTACATAAGGATGCTCAAGTAGTAGTAGTAGTAGAACTTTATTGAGATTTCTTTGGATTTACAAGGTTCACAAAGTTAATACATACACTTAATAATAAGATACGAAATTGCCGAATTTGAATATGTCTAGCTACACCGGTGTTGTTATTTTTATTTTGCTTTTAAGGCAAAAGAAACAGATAAAAGTTAAATAAATTATTAAATTCACAAGCAAGATTTTAATTGTCCACTCAACAAGACCATGAAATGAAATTACTTAACCTAATGAATGAAAAAAAAAAGAAGATGACAACGAGAGACAGAGACGACTGAGGGTCGAATTTATCTAGGATGTTTAAGTATCGAAATGTCACTTTGACTCACACACAGACGACAATAAAAACAATGTTATAAGGGTGGTGCTTATTTTGGGAATGCTTAAATATCTTTTTTGTCCCCTCCTAAAAGAGATCGAGCTGTAGATACTTTGTACAAACAAAAATGTTGTTAAATTTGTTTTAAATCGGCTAAGGTCGACGACGTCACCCACCAAGAAGTTACAACTTTTCATTAAAAATACACGCAGTTTTCCGCCTTTTACTTAAAATGTCAGTAAAAGTGTAAGAGTTGATGGAAATTCTTTATTTATAATATGCATGTGCTTAGATGAATGCCAAAATTAAAGTTTATTGACTATTTTCAGTGGGACACACAGAATAAATAAAAAAAACATTGCCAAAATAAGTGCCACCCTAATAGATGTTCCTTTATTTTTCTCAATTCGATCGCACTGTCAGTGAATGTAACAATTTACCAATAAAAACCATGAATTTTTTGTTCTAAAATATTAAAATATATTTGCTAACATGGCACAAAAGAAACAGTAACAAGAATAGTTACAAATATAATATTAAAAGAAATTTAAACTAATGCAATCGGCGCCGTTCAGGCGTTTATAATCGATTACAACACGATATTGCTTTTCCCCTGAGGGCTTCGGCTTTTTGGGTACAACCCATATTGGCGAGTTGTATAGACTATTTGAAGGACGAATAGTTCCTTCATCAAGCAGACTCCTTATCTCCTTTTCAACAACCTCTCTCATGCACGCAGGGTATGGGTAACTTTCGGCGTACACAGGTTCGGTTGTATTTGTTCCTATTTCTGCCCTAACATTTGTTCTTATTGGCTCGTTTGTATCAATTGGTCCAAAAACCGATTCATATTTGCTAATCATTTCACGGATATTTTTCCTGACATTTTCTGGAAGATCTTCATCCACAACAGCATTTACCTGTGCAGAAATACGAGCTTTAAGGGGAATAACACCACCAGGTTTGAGAGTAGGAATATTCTTTTTCCGGTCTATTACCGCTTCTAGTTCCTTTAGCGTGTCGTTGCCGATAATTCCATCAAACGACACTAATCCTGGGAGTACGTAAAAAGTCAAAATAGTATCGTTGCCTGCTTTTTCCGAAAAATTTACCGGAAACCTTTTTGTTAATGGTAATGTTTCCAGCAGCGCAGCGCACAGAAAATGTTTTCAGTAATTGGGTCGTTCTTTGTTTTATTGATTGGCTTATAAAATTCTTGTTAGCACCAGTGTCTATCAAGAATTTCATTATAGTGCCGCCCTGTGTCACATACTCTATATATGGAACGCTGGAGAGGCGCCCGTCATAAAATTTACGGTGTCCTCAACAGTGTCCTCGACGTTATCTTCCACTAGATGCTGATATTCATCAGCGTAGGCTTCGTGTTCCCATAAAACTTCGGTATTGTATAACCTTTGTTGTTTCCCGTAGTTGTTGCGATAACCCTCCGATCTGGCTCCTCTCTTGAATGGGTTACCATTCCTAGGACGGTTGATATAATCAACCTGCCTTGACTGTACCGAGCCCAACTCCATTCTCTCATGCGGTTTTGGAGCTGTTGGCCTAGGTGGAGGATTATCATGTCGTCGATAGTTCTGTGATGAGCCAGGATGCGAGAATTTTTCCGGTGGCATCACTGGCCTCACATCCTTCGACGTTCCATTCATTGGCCTAAAGGTTTGATTTATTGGAGCAGTTACAGAGTTGGGTAAGTGTGGGTTGTGAATTACGTTGCTCCTGAAGTTCAAGTTTTGAACCTCTGAGCAAGCCGTGTAGGCCTCAGGCAGAGTCTTGGGTTTTTGTATGATTAACATACGAGAAAGGTCACCAGACAACCCGCGTATGAAGACATCGAGCGCACGATTGCGGTAGGTTTTGATAAGGGAATTTACCGTCTCTGACGAGTAAGTCTCCGTTTTAATTTTATTGATAATTAGGGAGAATGGATGATTTACCGTAGCGTAAAATTCATCTATCTTGGACCCCTTCTGAGACAATTGACTCAACTGGTCCTCAAGAGTCCTTATGTCCCTCTTGTCCGCATATTGAGCGAGAGACATTTCTTGATGGCATTCCAGTCGTCCTCGAAAATGTTATAGGATATTAGTGCGGTGTCCGCATTTCCCCTTATTTTATTTCGAATATGTTGCATTATTGCTCTATAAATTGGCTTACCTCTCACGATTTTAAAGTCACTTAAAATCGACTCCACATTATGGATCCACGACACATATTGTGTCGGGTTCCCCTCAAATACCTGGAGCTCCTTCACACTATCTGAGAGCTTACTGATTTCCTTCAGCTCAGCCTCGGTTCTCGGGCCTATCAATGGCGCTTCACCAGCACTAGTGTCATTGACATCACTCGTGCTACCTCTGTTTGCAACCTCGAGCGACATCACTCTATTTTCCACAGTTCTCAATTGTTCATATATGCGATTTTGAAACTTTTTGTTTCACACACTTTTCTTTCCGCAAATTTCTCAAATGATTTTGAATTTATTTTTCTTTCACAAATTTTCTTTTTGCAAATTTCTCAAATACTTTTGAATTTATTTTTGTTTCACAAATTTTCTTTTTGCAAACTTCTCAAATAATTTTGAATTTATTTTACACGTGTTTTACTTCTGTATAATTTTTATTCTCACAAAATTATCAAATAATTTCCAAATTAATTTATTATATTTTTTATCTTTTGGGCTCAATTTTTACTTTCTCTTTCCTTTTCAGGATTAACTTATTTTTTAAGTTTTAGCACAATTTTTCCACTCACAGTTTATTCAGTTTGTTTAGCATTATCTGCGGTAGTAAATGTTCTATAAAAAAAAGGAAAAGTTGCTATAATGGTTTTTAAGAGGCAACCGGCAAGGAAGTGTCGTGTTAGTCCCGTTTAGTCGCTTTAAGACGACCTACTATTGGCACGATCAATCTTCGCACCACATCCTTTTGCCTTTTCGAATATCCGCATGTTCCCATGTGAATGCGGAAAGTCGTGATCAAGAACCAGAAAAGCAACTGTGTTCCCATGTTTACAGTAACAATCACTTTAATTAAAAAGCGTCCTGGTCTTGACTATCACTGATTCATAGGCGAAAAGGATGCAGTTTGCCGGTCCCTCCTCGGGCGCCAATTAAGGATTTCACATCCTTGATTATGAAAAAAATACCGAACGCCAACCGTAGTTGGCCTAACTGTTCGTACCGTACAATTAAAAAGACAAAGGATATATTAAATCTATATTTATTTAAACCGTATGGTTCTACGTCTACCAATCGACTGACTTCCTAACCCACCTATTGTAAATTCGCCCAGCCAATCAAAATGCTGACCAAGCTTTTTCGCCTACCGGATGAATATAGGTATATCGCATTATGCACTACCTAAGCTCACGAAAAGGTATGTAAGTGCAATATCAGCAGGTTCCCATGAATGCTCAATGCTTGGTTCATCGACATCCAATCGGATCACGTTTCCGAAGGTCAACGTCGCTGGCGTGTGTTAACTTAAAATTCAGTATTATAATTATTTATTGTACTATTCATACTAGATTGTCAGTTTATTAGACTTGACCATTCATTATTCCGTCAATTTCATTGAATTTTTTGAACAACAACAACAACAACTTAAAGGTGCTACCACCAATTGTTTACGAATTAATCTATAATTCGTTTATTTTGGCTAGAGATACAGCTGTTTCAAGGGGTGCCAAGCCATCTATCATCAGTCTCCTCTTATTAGTGGTGCTGAGCTTTAATTAAATTTTATTATGAAAAACTTTCTACATGCCCACAATAGGGATCGAACCCACGATATCAGATTTGTTCAGTCTTAGAAGCCGTATGCACTACACATTCCGCCGCCTGAGACCACTGACGTCACAGATCGAAAATGGGTTGTTTTTGTTTATCAAATGCAGTATTTACTTTAACTAAATGTTAGAGTAAAATAAAACTTTAAACACTAAATAAGTATCTTCATTATTCAAATGGACATAATGCAGGAAACTTTTATTTGTTTACATATTTGAATACTTTCCTGGAGAAGGTATAGATTCCATATAATATCTATGCACATTTCCCAAGTAAAAATGTATTTAAAAAAAAAAAACATTCAAAAAGTTTTTTATATAAAAAGCTTCCTTAAAATTTGTTTAAAAATTATTTGGAATGCCTATTTCAAGTACCTACCTATATACACCAAACAAAAAAGGTAATTTAAAACAAATTCAACAATCTGCCATCAAAATACCTTCCTCTTGATTTAAGAAAAAAATTGTATTATTTCTAATTAAATTTTTCTTGAACATTGGTATATCCAATACCTATTGAATTAAAATTTAAAAGGATCTTCTGTATAATTTTTGTATTGAAATCGGTTTAGTTTAATGAGATATTGATACCTACCTTCCTATAAACTTTTCTTTTTCGAAAACGGTTTTTTGGCTTACCTATTTTAATTACCTAATATTTAAAATTGGCATACCTACCTATGTACTAAATCTCTTGATACCTACAATTATTCAAAACGGAAACATCATTGGAAATAATATTTTTGTTCTGTTTATTATAGAGGTGTGTCAATCGTTCATTTTAAAAGATTCAATCGTTCATTTGTCGTTCAGTTCAATGATTCGTTCTTTTCAATCGTTCATTTTTTCAATCATTTTGGTTTCAGTTTCATTTTTGTTGCCAATAAAATGGGAACTTCTTTTCAAACGTTCATTCCTTTTTTTGGTTGCGATTCAAAGATAAATGTAGATAAAAAACCTACCTTACAAATTAAAAAAATAATACCTTTATTGATAACGCACTTTTTAAAGCACAAAGATCGCATCGTTCACATTGGCAATCAGATTGATTCGGTCTTTGCGATTGTGACCCGTGCCGTATACCAATGTATCCAAATTTCAATCTTCACATGAACGATATACGTTTCGTTCTTTCAAGTCATTCTCAATCAAATGATAGGTACAACGTACAAAACAGACACTGAACACTGCCCGAACCATATGAGAAAGAAACACAAGAAACTACAAACACAAATAAACGGAATTAAACTGAGAACAAATAATTATATGTATCTGTGGTGTTTTTTTATTTCATTCATTTAGATAAGTTTCTTTACCTTTTGATGCGCTTCTGTTTTTTTTTAGTGTGTTTTTCTTTTTTTGCGTGAATTGAATGAGAACTATTGTAATGAACGAAACATACTTCGCGTCACCTCGTTCATTTGAAAACTGAAATGATTGATACTGGGATTGATTGTTTTGGTTTACTGTGATTGCAATCAATCGTTCTTTTTGGTGAACGGGTCACAAAAACCGAATCAATCACGATTGAGAAAGGTCTAGTTTATTATTAGGTAGTACCTACCTAGGGACCTAACTATACCAAAATTATGAAAATTATTATTATACATATACATAATGAAGGTACCTAACCCTAACATATAGAAAGAGAATACCTGCAACGTTACTTTCTTTGAATTCAAAATCAAAAATAACTACCTGCGAAGTTTTGCATGAAACTATAGGAGATAATATACCTATTTATGTATAAACATATGCCCTTAAGCAAAAAATCGTTTCCTAAATTCATTAAAAAAAAATTAAACCAAACCTTTGCATAAACGAACTATACACACAAACATTTTTTTTCTATTTTCTCGCCCAAGTTCCATGACGCAAAAGGCTATTTCGGATGTCTCCCTTTCCCGCATTATTGTTGTCAGAACCAATATAATACACCCTTCTCGCTCCTACTACCTGTTCACGATTCCTTTTTCATTCTCTCCATTGTCAAATATGTAGCGTTTATAACGCCACATAGTAGCTCCCAAGAACGTAAAAAAAACGACTCTATGATATTACTATAGGTTTTATATACAATGACGAGATCCTGCTCTCTATCGGGATCACGTTTCATGAACCAAAAGTTTAGTTTTTGCTATTGCTTCTTAGCTTTGCAAATGGTTAGGAATTGTCAACTGTATAGTGTAAAGAAAAAAGAAAGCCAATAATTGAAAAATAAATAAATGTAAGGAAAAAAGAGATAGGTATACAACACGGTTGTCACTAAGATCCGTATTGTTTTATTTTCATGAGATCATCTATATGGATCATCGGCTATAATAAAATACGGCCAATGATGTCATCTTCAATTGGAGTAAAAAAAACTGTTAAACATAAAGGGAATCCACTATCCAGTGTATTATAGAGATCAGTGGTAAAATCTCGATATAGAACGGTTGTCACATTGGACTGTCTCCTCCGACTTTTTTTTGGCGTCTCTGTACTTTATCACACACACATCAAAGAGATGGCGAACAAATTAAGGATTTTTTGCTTAAACTCAACTCAATTTGTTTAGTGAAAAAGACCAATTTTTGTAGACAAATTAAATCTTTAAGAAATTCAATTATTGTATAATACAATAACTTCAAATGCAAATAAATAAACAAACAGTTGCGTTGTTTGGTTTGCAAACAATAAGCAATATCATTTTGGATTCCAACAGCCAAATTTATAAACGCATCACAGCGAGTGCATAGAACTTTTCACTCCTTATAATTCCACTAAACGCAAAAATGTTATTCATAAAACTAATGCAACATTGAATAGGGGCATTAGAAGCTAAACGTGTTTGGAGGTTGAATAGTGCCTACATAAGGATGTTCAAGTAGTAGTAGTAGTAGAACTTTATTGAGATTTCTTTGGATTTACAAGGTTCACAAAGTTAATACATACACTTAATAATAAGATACGAAATTGCCGAATTTGAATATGTCTAGCTACACCGGTGTTGTTATTTTTATTTTGCTTTTAAGGCAAAAGAAACAGATAAAAGTTAAATAAATTATTAAATTCACAAGCAAGATTTTAATTGTCCACTCAACAAGACCATGAAATGAAATTACTTAACCTAATGAATGAAAAAAAAAAGAAGATGACAACGAGAGACAGAGACGACTGAGGGTCGAATTTATCTAGGATGTTTAAGTATCGAAATGTCACTTTGACTCACACACAGACGACAATAAAAACAATGTTATAAGGGTGGTGCTTATTTTGGGAATGCTTAAATATCTTTTTTGTCCCCTCCTAAAAGAGATCGAGCTGTAGATACTTTGTACAAACAAAAATGTTGTTAAATTTGTTTTAAATCGGCTAAGGTCGACGACGTCACCCACCAAGAAGTTACAACTTTTCATTAAAAATACACGCAGTTTTCCGCCTTTTACTTAAAATGTCAGTAAAAGTGTAAGAGTTGATGGAAATTCTTTATTTATAATATACATGTGCTTAGATGAATGCCAAAATTAAAGTTTATTGACTATTTTCAGTGGGGCACACAGAATAAATAAAAAAAACATTGCCAAAATAAGTGCCACCCTAATGGATGTTCCTTTATTTTTCTCAATTCGATCGCACTGTCAGTGAATGTAACAATTTACCAATAAAAACCATGAATTTTTTGTTCTAAAATATTAAAATATATTTGCTAACACGGCACAAAAAAAACAGTAACAAGAATAGTTACAAATATAATATTAAAAGAAATTTAAACTAATGCAATCGGCGCCGTTCAGGCGTTTATAATCGATTACAACACGATATTGCTTTTCCCCTGAGGGCTTCGGCTTTTTGGGTACAACCCATATTGGCGAGTTGTATAGACTATTTGAAGGACGAATAGTTCCTTCATCAAGCAGACTCCTTATCTCCTTTTCAACAACCTCTCTCATGCACGCAGGGTATGGGTAACTTTCGGCGTACACAGGTTCGGTTGTATTTGTTCCTATTTCTGCCCTAACATTTGTTCTTATTGGCTCGTTTGTATCAATTGGTCCAAAAACCGATTCATATTTGCTAATCATTTCACGGATATTTTTCCTGACATTTTCTGGAAGATCTTCATCCACAACAGCATTTACCTGTGCAGAAATACGAGCTTTAAGGGGAATAACACCACCAGGTTTGAGAGTAGGAATATTCTTTTTCCGGTCTATTACCGCTTCTAGTTCCTTTAGCGTGTCGTCGCCGATAATTCCATCAAACGACACTAATCCTGGGAGTACGTAAAAAGTCAAAATAGTATCGTTGCCTAATTTTTCCGAAAAATTTACCGGAAACCTTTTTGTTAATGGTAATGTTTCCAGCAGCGCAGCGCACAGAAAATGTTTTCGGTAATTGGGTCGTTCTTTGTTTTATTGATTGGCTTATAAAATTCTTGTTAGCACCAGTGTCTATCAAGAATTTCATTATAGTGCCGCCCTGTGTCACATACTCTATATATGGAACGCTGGAGAGGCGCCCGTCATAAAATTTACGGTGTCCTCAACAGTGTCCTCGACGTTATCTTCCACTAGATGCTGATATTCATCAGCGTAGGCTTCGTGTTCCCATAAAACTTCGGTATTGTATAACCTTTGTTGTTTCCCGTAGTTGTTGCGATAGCCCTCCGATCTGGCTCCTCTCTTGAATGGGTTACCATTCCTAGGACGGTTGATATAATCAATCTGCCTTGACTGTACCGAGCCCAACTCCATTCTCTCATGCGGTTTTGGAGCTGTTGGCCTAGGTGGAGGATTATCATGTCGTCGATAGTTCTGTGATGAGCCAGGATGCGAGAATTTTTCCGGTGGCATCACTGGCCTCACATCATTCGACGTTCCATTCATTGGCCTAAAGGTTTGATTTATTGGAGCAGTTACAGAGTTGGGTAAGTGTGGGTTGTGAATTACGTTGCTCCTGAAGTTCAAGTTTTGAACCTCTGAGCAAGCCGTGTAGGCCTCAGGCAGAGTCTTGGGTTTTTGTATGATTAACATACGAGAAAGGTCACCAGACAACCCGCGTATGAAGACATCGAGCGCACGATTGCGGTAGGTTTTGATAAGGGAATTTACCGTCTCTGACGAGTAAGTCTCCGTTTTAATTTTATTGATAATTAGGGAGAATGGATGATTTACCGTAGCGTAAAATTCATCTATCTTGGACCCCTTCTGAGACAATTGACTCAACTGGTCCTCAAGAGTCCTTATGTCCCTCTTGTCCGCATATTGAGCGAGAGACATTTCTTGATGGCATTCCAGTCGTCCTCGAAAATGTTATAGGATATTAGTGCGGTGTCCGCATTTCCCCTTATTTTATTTCGAATATGTTGCATTATTGCTCTATAAATTGGCTTACCTCTCACGATTTTAAAGTCACTTAAAATCGACTCCACATTATGGATCCACGACACATATTGTGTCGGGTTCCCCTCAAATACCTGGAGCTCCTTCACACTATCTGAGAGCTTACTGATTTCCTTCAGCTCAGCCTCGGTTCTCGGGCCTATCAATGGCGCTTCACCAGCACTAGTGTCACTGACACCACTCGTGCTACCTCTGTTTGCAACCTCGAGCGACATCACTCTATTTTCCACAGTTCTCAATTGTTCATATATGCGATTTTGAAACTTTTTGTTTCACACACTTTTCTTTCCGCAAATTTCTCAAATAATTTTGAATTTATTTTTCTTTCACAAATTTTCTTTTTGCAAATTTCTCAAATACTTTTGAATTTATTTTTGTTTCACAAATTTTCTTTTTGCAAACTTCTCAAATAATTTTGAATTTATTTTACACGTGTTTTACTTCTGTATAATTTTTATTCTCACAAAATTATCAAATAATTTCCAAATTAATTTATTATATTTTTTATCTTTTGGGCTCAATTTTTACTTTCTCTTTCCTTTTCAGGATTAACTTATTTTTTAAGTTTTAGCACAATTTTTCCACTCACAGTTTATTCAGTTTGTTTAGCATTATCTGCGGTAGTAAATGTTCTATAAAAAAAAGGAAAAGTTGCTATAATGGTTTTTAAGAGGCAACCGGCAAGGAAGTGTCGTGTTAGTCCCGTTTAGTCGCTTTAAGACGACCTACTATTGGCACGATCAATCTTCGCACCACATCCTTTTGCCTTTTCGAATATCCGCATGTTCCCATGTGAATGCGGAAAGTCGTGATCAAGAACCAGAAAAGCAACTGTGTTCCCATGTTTACAGTAACAATCACTTTAATTAAAAAGCGTCCTGGTCTTGACTATCACTGATTCATAGGCGAAAAGGATGCAGTTTGCCGGTCCCTCCTCGGGCGCCAATTAAGGATTTCACATCCTCCTTTAAAATACCGAACGCCAACCGTAGTTGGCCTAACTGTTCGTACCGTACAATTAAAAAGACAAAGGATATATTAAATCTATATTTATTTAAACCGTATGGTTCTACGTCTACCAATCGACTGACTTCCTAACCCACCTATTGTAAATTCGCCCAGCCAATCAAAATGCTGACCAAGCTTTTTCGCCTACCGGATGAATATAGGTATATCGCATTATGCACTACCTAAGCTCACGAAAAGGTATGTAAGTGCAATATCAGCAGGTTCCCATGAATGCTCAATGCTTGGTTCATCGACATCCAATCGGATCACGTTTCCGAAGGTCAACGTCGCTGGCGTGTGTTAACTTAAAATTCAGTATTATAATTATTTATTGTACTATTCATACTAGATTGTCAGTTTATTAGACTTGACCATTCATTATTCCGTCAATTTCATTGAATTTTTTGAACAACAACAACTTAAAGGTGCTGCCACCAATTGTTTACGAATTAATCTATAATTCGTTTATTTTGGCTAGAGATACAGCTGTTTCAAGGGGTGCCAAGCCATCTATCATCAGTCTCCTCTTATTAGTGGTGCTGAGCTTTAATTAAATTTTATTATGAAAAACTTTCTACATGCCCACAATAGGGATCGAACCCACGATATCAGATTTGTTCAGTCTTAGAAGCCGTATGCACTACACATTCCGCCGCCTGAGACCACTGACGTCACAGATCGAAAATGGGTTGTTTTTGTTTATCAAATGCAGTATTTACTTTAACTAAATGTTAGAGTAAAATAAAACTTTAAACACTAAATAAGTATCTTCATTATTCAAATGGACATAATGCAGGAAACTTTTATTTGTTTACATATTTGAATACTTTCCTGGAGAAGGTATAGATTCCATATAATATCTATGCACATTTCCCAAGTAAAAATGTATTTAAAAAAAAAACATTCAAAAAGTTTTTTATATAAAAAGCTTCCTTAAAATTTGTTTAAAAATTATTTGGAATGCCTATTTCAAATACCTACCTATATACACCAAACAAAAAAGGTAATTTAAAACAAATTCAACAATCTGCCTTCAAAATACCTTCCTCTTGATTTAAGAAAAAAATTCTATTATTTCTAATTAAATTTTTCTTGAACATTGGTATATCCAATACCTATTGAATTAAAATTTAAAAGGATCTTCTGTATAATTTTTTATTGAAATCGGTTTAGTTTAATGAGATATTGATACCTACCTTCCTATAAACTTTTCTTTTTCGAAAACGGTTTTTTGGCTTACCTATTTTAATTACCTAATATTTAAAATTGGCATACCTACCTATGTACTAAATCTCTTGATACCTACAATTATTCAAAACGGAAACATCATTGTAAATAATATTTTTGTTCTGTTTATTATAGAGGTGTGTCAATCGTTCATTTTAAAAGATTCAATCGTTCATTTGTCGTTCAGTTCAATGATTCGTTCTTTTCAATCGTTCATTTTTTCAATCATTTTGGTTTCAGTTTCATTTTTGTTGCCAATAAAATGGGAACTTCTTTTCAAACGTTCATTCCTTTTTTTGGTTGCGATTCAAAGATAAATGTAGATATAAAACCTACCTTAGGTAGGTAGGTAAAATGGCGGTTCTGAGAACACCTGTTCCCGTAGAACCCAATTAGCGCTGTTGTGCGCCGTTTTGATACCATAACTCGTTTGACCTGATTTGTTTCTTGATATAGGGGTTGTTTTTTTTTTTTTTTCTTTTATTAAACTAGACAAAATTACTTGGGGGACTAGGTTATTGTTTTATCACGCAGCCCTACAAGAGCACCAAGCTCACGACTGTGTGCTAGGTGGTTCCGGTGGGGTTGCGATCCAATCATATAGCCCTTCACCAGATCCACTCGTGGCTTTGCCTATACTAAGCAAGGTAATACCTACTAGGTATATATCAGTGCTTTAAGGTTTGCACCAGTTATAGAGGTGGTGATTGTCCGAAAAGTTAAAGCCGAGTTTGTTGATTGATATAGGGACTAGGTTTTGGTCTGTACTCTTGACCTCAGGGGAATGTTAAGCTCACACTGTGTGCTAGGTAGTTGGATTGAGAGCCGTCCGTATAACCTATCACTAGATTTACTTGTGGTTGGGCTTTTTCAAAGTCAAGGTAAACCTGGTTAGGTTTTGGCAGACTTTTAAGTCCTTCCCCAGTTATGTATTAAGAGGTAGTGCGGGGAGTTAGTGACGATATTTGTATATGATTTTTGTATTTATTTTGTTTACCTAACTTATTAGCCCAGCAATGGTCCATCGGGCCCGAACCGGAGTCGATAGCGATACAGTCCACGACTACCGATTCACCGAATCCCGTTAGACCATCGCCAGTCCTCCCACTTCCAATGCAAGTGCTGTGGTGAAGTTATTGTTTGATCTATTAGATCCATCTGGTGCTATTTAGAAAAGAGATAAAGTCATTTATCCTTTTGTTCGACAGCACGGTTAGGTTATCAAGAAAAGGGCTTCCAAATGCCAGGAAGCGAGATCTGGCCAGGGCTGGGCAGTCACAGAGAAAATGTTCGATGGTTTCTCTCTCTAGGGGATTCTTGCAGCTTCGGCAGAAACTATTAAAAGGTATCCGTAGCTTAGCCGCGTGTTCTCCTATTGGCCAATGGCCAGTGATGACTGCAACGATCCTGGCCGTATCTGTTCTATTTCGCTTTATTAATTCAATTGATCTGCTTTTGTCATAGGTAGGCCATATCTTCCTAGATATCTTACAGTTTGACAGACCTTGCCACCTTTTTATTGATTCAGATAGGAAATGGTCATATATTTTGCCCTTCACGAATCCCAGTGGAAGGTCGACTTCTTCTGCCTGAGAGATGGGAAGGGCTGATCCCTGCCTGGCAAGCTCATCTGCGTGCTCATTGCCTTGGATGTCACTATGGCCTGGGACCCATATGAGTGAGATTTTAGTGCTTTCGCCAAAGCCTGCGAGCTCACCTCTGCATTGATTTACCAACTTTGAGGTTACCAGGCAGCTATCAATTGCTTTGATTGCAGCCTGGCTGTCTATACAGATGGCCACATTGTGGATATTTTGGTTAGAAATTATTTTTTGTTTGAGTACCCTGCAGGCTTCTTTAATAGCTAGTACCTCGGCCTGAAATACGCTGGAGGTGTTAGGTAGGCGATAAGAGTTATTTATTTTCAATGCCTCCGAGAAAACACCCGCCCCAACTCCAACATTCATCTTTGAACCGTCGGTGAAGATTGTGGTGTCATACTCACTTATCACCGAATCATTATTCCACTCGTCTCTGGTAGGAATAAGCACATTGATGCTTTTTCCGAAGTTGAGAGAAGGGGTTTGATAGTCAGTATGGACTGAACGCAGGTCTCTTGGCAACAGTTCCAGAATTTTTGTGTGACCATAGGGTTTTTCCGACCAGCAGTTTATTTCTTTAAGCCTGGTTGCACTGCAAGATACCATGTACTTGATGAAGAGATCTAAAGGAAGAAGATTAAGAATGACGCTTAGTGCATCGGTTGGGCAAGATCTAATTGCACCTGTGGAACCTATGCTAGCTGTTCTTTGAATCTTTTTCAATTTTTCTATGTTGTATTTTTTGCTTAGGGCTGGCCACCATACGATCGATCCGTATGTTAAGATTGGACGAACCACAGCAGTGTATGTCCATAATATCATCTTAGGCTGCAGACCCCATTTTTTTCCGAATGTTTTACTACAAGCATAGAAAGCTATACTTGCTTTCTTTACACGCTCTTCGATATTGATTTTCCAGTTTAGCTTAGGGTCCAGGATGACTCCTAGGTATTTAGCTTTTGTTGATAGAGAGAGAGTGTGACCGTTTAGTTTGGGCAGGGTAAAGGGAGGTATTTTAGTCCTAGTGGTGAAGAGCATCATTTCTGTCTTATTTTGATTGACACTAAGTCCGCAGCTAGTAGCCCAGAAGCTGATTCTTCTTAAAGCAGTTTCCATGATGCTGCTTATCACCGTAGGAAACGCCCCTGATGTCATAACCACCAGGTCATCCGCATACGCCACCACTTTAACCCCGCAATTATCCAGTTCACACAGAATTGTGTCCATGACAAGTAGCCATAATAGGGGGGATAGAACTCCTCCCTGAGGTGTTCCCCTATCTGCTAGTTTGATTATGCGATTGCTACCCAACGTAGCCTGGATGATTCTTGATCTAAGCATGGATAAAATCCATTTTGTGACGTGAACATCAACGTCAAACTTGGCAAGAGATTTTTGAATCGAAGTAGCTGATACGTTATTAAAAGCTCCCTCCACGTCAAGGAAGGTTGCTAGGGTATACTCTTTGTATTGAATTGTTTTTTCGATGGTACGTACTACCTCGTGAAGTGCCGTTTCAGTGGATCTTCCCTTGAGGTAGGCGTGTTGTGATTTGGAAAGAGGATTTCTATCTAAAATGCCTCTAATGTATATGTCAATTAACCGTTCTAGTGTTTTCAGAACGAAGGAGGTGAGGCTGATGGGTCTAAAGTCTTTAGGGGCTTCATGTCCCCTTTTACCCACCTTCGGGATGAAGACCACTTTGACCTGTCTCCACGTTTTTGGGACATGGCCAAACCGGAAACAGTTAATGAAGAAGGCTTCTAACCAGGGTATAACTATATCTTGTAATTTCTGTAGCATGACAGGGATTATACAGTCTACACCTGGTGACTTGTATGGTGAAAAGCTATTGATAGACCAAGAGATCTTTTCCTTACTAATAATAGCATGAATATTTTCCAAGTGTTCTGGCTGACCACTTGGGACTGTTTCTGTTTCCAGGCTGTATTCTTTGCAGCCTGGGAAATGGGTTGTCATTAAGGCCTCTAGAGATTCGGCTGAGTCCTCTGTCCAGCTACCATCCTCCCGTTTGAGGATGGATGGGCAAGAGTGCTGTTTAGACAATATTTTGCCTAGTCTAGCTGAGTCTTTAATGTTTTCAATAGATTCGCAGTACTCTTTCCAGGCCAGTTTTTTGGCTGAGGATACCGCTTTTTTGTATTTTTTAAGGCAGTCCTTGTAGGGTTGCCATTGTTTATTTGCGTAGCAGATATTGAAGGTAGTTCTCGTTATCTTCCTAAGATTTGAGATGTCTTCATTCCACCATGGAGGGAAGGTTTTTTTGCTGTACCTGACTGGACAGGACGCTTTGAATGCTACATTCATAGTTGTCTCAAAAGTGTTAACTTTCGATTCCAGTTCTTCAACAGAATCTAGATAAAGAACCTACCTTACAAATTAAAAAAATAATACCTTTATTGATAACGCACTTTTTAAAGCACAAAGATCGCATCGTTCACATTGGCAATCAGATTGATTCGGTCTTTGCGATTGTGACCCGTGCCGTATACCAATGTATCCAAATTTCAATCTTCACATGAACGATATACGTTTCGTTCTTTCAAGTCATTCTCAATCAAATGATAGGTACAACGTACAAAACAGACACTGAACACTGCCCGAACCATATGAGAAAGAAACACAAGAAACTAGAAACACAAATAAACGGAATTAAACTGAGAACAAATAATTATATGTATCTGTGGTGTTTTTTTATTTCATTCATTTAGATAAGTTTCTTTACCTTTTGATGCGCTTCTGTTTTTTTTTAGTGTGTTTTTCTTTTTTTGCGTGAATTGAATGAGAACGATTGTAATGAACGAAACATACTTCGCGTCACCTCGTTCATTTGAAAACTGAAATGATTGATACTGGGATTGATTGTTTTGGTTTACTGTGATTGCAATCAATCGTTCTTTTTGGTGAACGGGTCACAAAAACCGAATCAATCACGATTGAGAAAGGTCTAGTTTATTATTAGGTAGTACCTACCTAGGGACCTAACTATACCAAAATTATGAAAATTATTATTATACATATACATAATGAAGGTACCTAACCCTAACATATAGAAAGAGAATACCTGCAACGTTACTTTCTTTGAATTCAAAATCAAAAATAACTACCTGCGAAGTTTTGCATGAAACTATAGGAGATAATATACCTATTTATGTATAAACATATGCCCTTAAGCAAAAAATCGTTTCCTAAATTCATTAAAAAAAAATTAAACCAAACCTTTGCATAAACGAACTATACACACAAACATTTTTTTTCTATTTTCTCGCCCAAGTTCCATGACGCAAAAGGCTATTTCGGATGTCTCCCTTTCCCGCATTATTGTTGTCAGAACCAATATAATACACCCTTCTCGCTCCTACTACCTGTTCACGATTCCTTTTTCATTCTCTCCATTGTCAAATATGTAGCGTTTATAACGCCACATAGTAGCTCCCAAGAACGTAAAAAAAACGACTCTATGATATTACTATAGGTTTTATATACAATGACGAGATCCTGCTCTCTATCGGGATCACGTTTCATGAACCAAAAGTTTAGTTTTTGCTATTGCTTCTTAGCTTTGCAAATGGTTAGGAATTGTCAACTGTATAGTGTAAAGAAAAAAGAAAGCCAATAATTGAAAAATAAATAAATGTAAGGAAAAAAGAGATAGGTATACAACACGGTTGTCACTAAGATCCGTATTGTTTTATTTTCATGAGATCATCTGTATGGATCATCGGCTATAATAATATACGGCCAATGATGTCATCTTCAATTGGAGTAAAAAAAACTGTTAAACATAAAGGGAATCCACTATCCAGTGTATTATAGAGATCAGTGGTAAAATCTCGATATAGAACGGTTGTCACATTGGACTGTCTCCTCCGACTTTTTTTTGGCGTCTCTGTACTTTATCACACACACATCAAAGAGATGGCGAACAAATTAAGGATTTTTTGCTTAAACTCAACTCAATTTGTTTAGTGAAAAAGACCAATTTTTGTAGACAAATTAAATCTTTAAGAAATTCAATTATTGTATAATACAATAACTTCAAATGCAAATAAATAAACAAACAGTTGCGTTGTTTGGTTTGCAAACAATAAGCAATATCATTTTGGATTCCAACAGCCAAATTTATAAACGCATCACAGCGAGTGCATAGAACTTTTCACTCCTTATAATTCCACTAAACGCAAAAATGTTATTCATAAAACTAATGCAACATTGAATAGGGGCATTAGAAGCTAAACGTGTTTGGAGGTTGAATAGTGCCTACATAAGGATGTTCAAGTAGTAGTAGTAGTAGAACTTTATTGAGATTTCTTTGGATTTACAAGGTTCACAAAGTTAATACATACACTTAATAATAAGATACGAAATTGCCGAATTTGAATATGTCTAGCTACACCGGTGTTGTTATTTTTATTTTGCTTTTAAGGCAAAAGAAACAGATAAAAGTTAAATAAATTATTAAATTCACAAGCAAGATTTTAATTGTCCACTCAACAAGACCATGAAATGAAATTACTTAACCTAATGAATGAAAAAAAAAAGAAGATGACAACGAGAGACAGAGACGACTGAGGGTCGAATTTATCTAGGATGTTTAAGTATCGAAATGTCACTTTGACTCACACACAGACGACAATAAAAACAATGTTATAAGGGTGGTGCTTATTTTGGGAATGCTTAAATATCTTTTTTGTCCCCTCCTAAAAGAGATCGAGCTGTAGATACTTTGTACAAACAAAAATGTTGTTAAATTTGTTTTAAATCGGCTAAGGTCGACGACGTCACCCACCAAGAAGTTACAACTTTTCATTAAAAATACACGCAGTTTTCCGCCTTTTACTTAAAATGTCAGTAAAAGTGTAAGAGTTGATGGAAATTCTTTATTTATAATATACATGTGCTTAGATGAATGCCAAAATTAAAGTTTATTGACTATTTTCAGTGGGGCACACAGAATAAATAAAAAAAACATTGCCAAAATAAGTGCCACCCTAGTGGATGTTCCTTTATTTTTCTCAATTCGATCGCACTGTCAGTGAATGTAACAATTTACCAATAAAAACCATGAATTTTTTGTTCTAAAATATTAAAATATATTTGCTAACACGGCACAAAAAAAAACAGTAACAAGAATAGTTACAAATATAATATTAAAAGAAATTTAAACTAATGCAATCGGCGCCGTTCAGGCGTTTATAATCGATTACAACACGATATTGCTTTTCCCCTGAGGGCTTCGGCTTTTTGGGTACAACCCATATTGGCGAGTTGTATAGACTATTTGAAGGACGAATAGTTCCTTCATCAAGCAGACTCCTTATCTCCTTTTCAACAACCTCTCTCATGCACGCAGGGTATGGGTAACTTTCGGCGTACACAGGTTCGGTTGTATTTGTTCCTATTTCTGCCCTAACATTTGTTCTTATTGGCTCGTTTGTATCAATTGGTCCAAAAACCGATTCATATTTGCTAATCATTTCACGGATATTTTTCCTGACATTTTCTGGAAGATCTTCATCCACAACAGCATTTACCTGTGCAGAAATACGAGCTTTAAGGGGAATAACACCACCAGGTTTGAGAGTAGGAATATTCTTTTTCCGGTCTATTACCGCTTCTAGTTCCTTTAGCGTGTCGTCGCCGATAATTCCATCAAACGACACTAATCCTGGGAGTACGTAAAAAGTCAAAATAGTATCGTTGCCTGCTTTTTCCGAAAAATTTACCGGAAACCTTTTTGTTAATGGTAATGTTTCCAGCAGCGCAGCGCACAGAAAATGTTTTCGGTAATTGGGTCGTTCTTTGTTTTATTGATTGGCTTATAAAATTCTTGTTAGCACCAGTGTCTATCAAGAATTTCATTATAGTGCCGCCCTGTGTCACATACTCTATATATGGAACGCTGGAGAGGCGCCCGTCATAAAATTTACGGTGTCCTCAACAGTGTCCTCGACGTTATCTTCCACTAGATGCTGATATTCATCAGCGTAGGCTTCGTGTTCCCATAAAACTTCGGTATTGTATAACCTTTGTTGTTTCCCGTAGTTATTGCGATAACCCTCCGATCTGGCTCCTCTCTTGAATGGGTTACCATTCCTAGGACGGTTGATATAATCAACCTGCCTTGACTGTACCGAGCCCAACTCCATTCTCTCATGCGGTTTTGGAGCTGTTGGCCTAGGTGGAGGATTATCATGTCGTCGATAGTTCTGTGATGAGCCAGGATGCGAGAATTTTTCCGGTGGCATCACTGGCCTCACATCAGTTACAGAGTTGGGTAAGTGTGGGTTGTGAATTACGTTGCTCCTGAAGTTCAAGTTTTGAACCTCTGAGCAAGCCGTGTAGGCCTCAGGCAGAGTCTTGGGTTTTTGTATGATTAACATACGAGAAAGGTCACCAGACAACCCGCGTATGAAGACATCGAGCGCACGATTGCGGTAGGTTTTGATAAGGGAATTTACCGTCTCTGACGAGTAAGTCTCCGTTTTAATTTTATTGATAATTAGGGAGAATGGATGATTTACCGTAGCGTAAAATTCTTCTGAGACAATTGACTCAACTGGTCCTCAAGAGTCCTTATGTCCCTCTTGTCCGCATATTGAGCGAGAGACATTTCTTGATGGCATTCCAGTCGTCCTCGAAAATGTTATAGGATATTAGTGCGGTGTCCGCATTTCCCCTTATTTTATTTCGAATATGTTGCATTATTGCTCTATAAATTGACTTACCTCTCACGATTTTAAAGTCACTTAAAATCAACTCCACATTATGGATCCACGACACATATTGTGTCGGGTTCCCCTCAAATACCTGGAGCTCCTTCACACTATCTGAGAGCTTACTGATTTCCTTCAGCTCAGCCTCGGTTCTCGGGCCTATCAATGGCGCTTCACCAGCACTAGTGTCATTGACACCACTCGTGCTACCTCTGTTTGCAACCTCGAGCGACATCACTCTATTTTCCACAGTTCTCAATTGTTCATATATGCGATTTTGAAACTTTTTGTTTCACACACTTTTCTTTCCGCAAATTTCTCAAATAATTTTGAATTTATTTTTCTTTCACAAATTTTCTTTTTGCAAATTTCTCAAATACTTTTGAATTTATTTTTGTTTCACAAATTTCTTTTTGCAAACTTCTCAAATAATTTTGAATTTATTTTACACGTGTTTTACTTCTGTATAATTTTTATTCTCACAAAATTATCAAATAATTTCCAAATTAATTTATTATATTTTTTATCTTTTGGGCTCAATTTTTACTTTCTCTTTCCTTTTCAGGATTAACTTATTTTTTAAGTTTTAGCACAATTTTTCCACTCACAGTTCATTCAGTTTGTTTAGCATTATCTGCGGTAGTAAATGTTCTATAAAAAAAAGGAAAAGTTGCTATAATGGTTTTTAAGAGGCAACCGGCAAGGAAGTGTCGTGTTAGTCCCGTTTAGTCGCTTTAAGACGACCTACTATTGGCACGATCAATCTTCGCACCACATCCTTTTGCCTTTTCGAATATCCGCATGTTCCCATGTGAATGCGGAAAGTCGTGATCAAGAACCAGAAAAGCAACTGTGTTCCCATGTTTACAGTAACAATCACTTTAATTAAAAAGCGTCCTGGTCTTGACTATCACTGATTCATAGGCGAAAAGGATGCAGTTTGCCGGTCCCTCCTCGGGCGCCAATTAAGGATTTCACATCCTCCTTTAAAATACCGAACGCCAACCGTAGTTGGCCTAACTGTTCGTACCGTACAATTAAAAAGACAAAGGATATATTAAATCTATATTTATTTAAACCGTATGGTTCTACGTCTACCAATCGACTGACTTCCTAACCCACCTATTGTAAATTCGCCCAGCCAATCAAAATGCTGACCAAGCTTTTTCGCCTACCGGATGAATATAGGTATATCGCATTATGCACTACCTGAGCTCACGAAAAGGTATGTAAGTGCAATATCAGCAGGTTCCCATGAATGCTCAATGCTTGGTTCATCGACATCCAATCGGATCACGTTTCCGAAGGTCAACGTCGCTGGCGTGTGTTAACTTAAAATTCAGTATTATAATTATTTATTGTACTATTCATACTAGATTGTCAGTTTATTAGACTTGACCATTCATTATTCCGTCAATTTCATTGAATTTTTTGAACAACAACAACAACAACTTAAAGGTGCTACCACCAATTGTTTACGAATTAATCTATAATTCGTTTATTTTGGCTAGAGATACAGCTGTTTCAAGGGGTGCCAAGCCATCTATCATCAGTCTTCTCTTATTAGTGGTGCTGAGCTTTAATTAAATTTTATTATGAAAAACTTTCTACATGCCCACAATAGGGATCGAACCCACGATATCAGATTTGTTCAGTCTTAGAAGCCGTATGCACTACACATTCCGCCGCCTGAGACCACTGACGTCACAGATCGAAAATGGGTTGTTTTTGTTTATCAAATGCAGTATTTACTTTAACTAAATGTTAGAGTAAAATAAAACTTTAAACACTAAATAAGTATCTTCATTATTTAAATGGACATAATGCAGGAAACTTTTATTTGTTTACATATTTGAATACTTTCCTGGAGAAGGTATAGATTCCATATAATATCTATGCACATTTCCCAAGTAAAAATGTATTTAAAAAAAAAAACATTCAAAAAGTTTTTTATATAAAAAGCTTCCTTAAAATTTGTTTAAAAATTATTTGGAATGCCTATTCAAGTACCTACCTATATACACCAAACAAAAAAGGTAATTTAAAACAAATTCAACAATCTGCCTTCAAAATACCTTCCTCTTGATTTAAGAAAAAAATTGTATTATTTCTAATTAAATTTTTCTTGAACATTGGTATATCCAATACCTATTGAATTAAAATTTAAAAGGATCTTCTGTATAATTTTTTTATTGAAATCGGTTTAGCACTTAATGAGATATTGATACCTACCTTCCTATAAACTTTTCTTTTTCGAAAACGGTTTTTTGGCTTACCTATTTTAATTACCTAATATTTAAAATTGGCATACCTACCTATGTACTAAATCTCTTGATACCTACAATTATTCAAAACGGAAACATCATTGGAAATAATATTTTTGTTCTGTTTATTATAGAGGTGTGTCAATCGTTCATTTTAAAAGATTCAATCGTTCATTTGTCGTTCAGTTCAATGATTCGTTCTTTTCAATCGTTCATTTTTTCAATCATTTTGGTTTCAGTTTCATTTTTGTTGCCAATAAAATGGGAACTTCTTTTCAAACGTTTATTCCTTTTTTTGGTTGCGATTCAAAGATAAATGTAGATAAAAAACCTACCTTACAAATTAAAAAAATAATACCTTTATTGATAACGCACTTTTTAAAGCACAAAGATCGCATCGTTCACATTGGCAATCAGATTGATTCGGTCTTTGCGATTGTGACCCGTGCCGTATACCAATGTATCCAAATTTCAATCTTCACATGAACGATATACGTTTCGTTCTTTCAAGTCATTCTCAATCAAATGATAGGTACAACGTACAAAACAGACACTGAACACTGCCCGAACCATATGAGAAAGAAACACAAGAAACTACAAACACAAATAAACGGAATTAAACTGAGAACAAATAATTATATGTATCTGTGGTGTTTTTTTATTTCATTCATTTAGATAAGTTTCTTTACCTTTTGATGCGCTTGTTTTTTTTTTAGTGTGTTTTTCTTTTTTTGCGTGAATTGAATGAGAACGATTGTAATGAACGAAACATACTTCGCGTCACCTCGTTCATTTGAAAACTGAAATGATTGATACTGGGATTGATTGTTTCGGTTTACTGTGATTGCAATCAATCGTTCTTTTTGGTGAACGGGTCACAAAAACCGAATTAATCACGATTGAGAAAGGTCTAGTTTATTATTATGTAGTACCTACCTAGGGACCTAACTATACCAAAATTATGAAAATTATTATTATACATATACATAATGAAGGTACCTAACCCTAACATATAGAAAGAGAATACCTGCAACGTTACTTTCTTTGAATTCAAAATCAAAAATAACTACCTGCGAAGTTTTGCATGAAACTATAGGAGATAATATACCTATTTATGTATAAACATATGCCCTTAAGCAAAAAATCGTTTCCTAAATTCATTAAAAAAAATTAAACCAAACCTTTGCATAAACGAACTATACACACAAACATTTTTTTTCTATTTTCTCGCCCAAGTTCCATGACGCAAAAGGCTATTTCGGATGTCTCCCTTTCCCGCATTATTGTTGTCAGAACCAATATAATACACCCTTCTCGCTCCTACTACCTGTTCACGATTCCTTTTTCATTCTCTCCATTGTCAAATTTGTAGCGTTTATAACGCCACATAGTAGCTCCCAAGAACGTAAAAAAACGACTCTATGATATTACTATAGGTTTTATATACAATGACAAGATCCTGCTCTCTATCGGGATCAAGTTTCATGAACCAAAAGTTTAGTTTTTGCTATTGCTTCTCAGCTTTGCAAATGGTTAGGAATTGTCAACTGTATAGTGTAAAGAAAAAAGAAAACCAATAATTGAAAAATAAATAAATGTAAGGAAAAAAGAGATAGGTATACAACACAGTTGTCAATAAGATCCGTATTGTTTTATTTTCATGAGATCATCTATATGGATCATCGGCTATAATAAAATACGGCCAATGATGTCATCTTCAATTGGAGTAAAAAAAACTGTTAAACATAAAGGGAATCCACTATCCAGTGTATTATAGAGATCAGTGGTAAAATCTCGATATAGAACGGTGGTCACATTGGACTGTCTCCTCCGACTTTTTTTTGACGTCTCTGTACTTTATCACACACACATCAAAGAGATGGCGAAAAAAATTAAGGATTTTTTGCTTAAACTCAACTCAATTTGTTTAGTGAAAAAAACCAATTTTTGTAGACAAATTAAATCCTTAAGAAATTCAATTATTGTAAAGTGACCAGATCCAAAAAGCCAAAATGTGGGACAAAGTAAAGAAATTCATCCGAAAATAATACACATATATATTTTTTTTTAAGTGTGGGACAATTTCAATTCAGAACATAAAAAAACACTTATTTTCTACGAAAAAAGAGGAACAGAATCTTACCTAATAACTATTAAAAAACGAAATTATTCAATAAATTCTCACAAAAAGTGAAAACATAACATGGCTTAACTAAAAAAAATAGTTCAGTTAAAAAAAAAATTACTAGGTTTTACTTCAATGCGCACTCCAAAAATCCTTTTTTTTAATTCCACTTGACTTATAATGCTCTAAGCTTAAATCTGCAAAAAATTTGTGTGAGTTCTCTTGTCTTTTGGTGTGGGACGCCCATAAAGTTTCAAAATAGCCTAATGAAATGTTATCAAAAATTTAGCGATTGAGTGTAAAATTATAACACATTCTTTTAATCTAGGAAAATTAATTTCAAAAAATTTTCCACTTCATTGCATTGCGAAACTTTGGGGCGTGCACACACATATTTGCAGATTTAATTTATCGCAATTTATGCTTCTTAAAATGCACATCAAAGTAAAAGATTTGCAGAAAAAAAAGCAAAAAATATATTCTATTATGTATTATTGTATTTGTATTGTATTATACTTGTGTGTAAAAATTAATAAATTATGCAGCCATATATCTCTGATCAATGAATTTTTTTCAATAAGTTATTATTTTTTGACACTTCCTCTATGAAATTTTCGCAGCTTGAATAGCTCGATCTCACAGCCAATATCGCTTTAATTGTTTCGACAGAGAGTTGTGACTTCTCACGCATTAGTCCCCGGCAAATAGAGGGTATAATCAACAAACTTTTTGGAGTTTTGGTAAGGAATATTGCAGTTTTTTAAATGTGAGAAAATTTCCACCCATCTTATATCAGCTGATATTTTTTCATCATTCCAGTTTTGTAATTTATTAGCAGTTGTATTCAGTCGTTATGTTTATGCATCTAATTTTTTGTAATGTTTGTAGCGTTCAGGGGGGTAATTCCGTAATTTTTAAAACGATAATCGTGCACGTTATCGTCATCAATTTGCTTCACGTAACACAATCACTATCGTCTCGTTAATCGTTTATTATAAATTACAGTTTGAGAAGGATTGACTTGTCAATCATTGTCATTAATGACAATTCAGTCATTTATTTTTGTGTTGTTTTATGTTTGGACCAATGAAAAAAACAAAAATGTAAGTTATTTATCCAATATTTATTTGTGAAATATTAAAAAAATACATTAAACAATGGTTTAACCTATATGTAGGTCACTACCGCCCAAAAAATGTCAATTTTTATTAAGAAGTGAAAAGAATGTGAAGCCAAAACTTGATGTCGCCTATAACCAAATCAGTTATCCATCTATCCAAAGCTACATAGAATTAATTAGAAACTGTCTAAAGGCACGTAGTTTCGCGTACGCGAAATTAGTTCTCACACCTAAACAGTGAGGTACATATATACATATACAGTGAGGGTTTTTTCAATCCAAAAAAACTGCATATAACCAACCTTGCACCTACCCCAAATCCAAATCTGTTGTTTATTATCCAGTTACTGATGCCAAATTACCATGCCAAGTGTCACGATTAAACAACACGTCCAAATGATAAGACTTTAATATAAAAATCTTTTAGGCAACGATACCTGCGTTGCGCCCATTTTACGGTTTACATGGTTGTCCTTCCAAGCCGATTATCCAAAGTTTGGTGCCCAAATTTGAGTTGACCAATTCAGTGGACAATCAGAAACGCCCTTATTGAAAACCCTACATTTCGTTGCTTCATATGATAAAATACATCAATTGCTTACATAATCAAACAAAACGAAAGGTTAATAGGTATCGTTCAAATGTTAACTATTTAACGATCACGTTTTGACATTAGAAGCTAAACGTGTTTGGAGGTTGAATAGTGCCTACAGAAGGATGTTCAAGTAGTAGTAGTAGTAGAACTTTATTGAGATTTCTTTGGATTTACAAGGTTCACAAAGTTAATACATACACTTAATAATAAGATACGAAATTGCCGAATTTGACCATGTCTAGCTACACCGGTGTTGTTATTTTTATTTTGCTTTTAAGGCAAAAGAAACAGATAAAAGTTAAATAAATTATTAAATTCACAAGCAAGATTTTAATTGTCCACTCAACAAGACCATGAAATGAAATTACTTAACCTAATGAATGAAAAAAAAAGAAGATGACAACGAGAGACAGAGACGACTGAGGGTCGAATTTATCTAGGATGTTTAAGTATCGAAATGTCACTTTGACTCACACACAGACGACAATAAAAACAATGTTATAAGGGTGGTGCTTATTTTGGGAATGCTTAAATATCTTTTTTGTCCCCTCCTAAAAGAGATCGAGCTATAGATACTTTGTACAAACAAAAATGTTGTTTAATTTGTTTTAAATCGGCTAAGGTCGACGACGTCACCCACCAAGAAGTTACAACTTTTCATTTTTATTTAAAATGTCAGTAAAAGTGTAAGAGTTGATGGAAATTCTTTATTTATAATATACATGTGCTTAGATGAATGCCAAAATTAAAGTTTATTGACTATTTTCAGTGGAACACACAGAATAAATAAAAAAAAACATTGCCAAAATAAGTGCCACCCTAATGGATGTTCCTTTATTCTTCTCAATTTGATCGCACTGTCAGTGAATGGAACCATGAATTTTTTGTTCTAAAATATTAAAATATATTTGCTAACACGGCACAAAAGACACAGTAACAAGAATAGGTACAAATATAATATTAAAAGAAATTTAAACTAATCCAATCGGCGCAGCAGAATTCTTTTATTGATTTTTCACTTTCAGAGCTTAGTTTTGTCAATCAATTGTGGCAGTAAAACGTAATAGATTTTCCCTTCTTGGTACTTTAATTGACACAAGTGCATTATAACTATAATTAGAGAAATATTTTATGAATTAGGATATATGCAACGTTGAAAAGTGACTTCATAAAAGCTTATGCACTACATAACAATTCAGCCGTTTAGAGGTGTTCAGCGAATTCTTATACATTAGGCTGCAAATCTTTAAAGGCGAACATCGTGTCGCCGCCGCGCGCCGGTGTATATTCTTTGTCGGATTTGAAGAAGTTCGTACTTCGAATTCCTGCTTCTTTTCCTTACTGAATTGTAATTTTTTATTGCTTGGATAAACGAAAAATTAATTTTTGTTTTGCATCTCTATTCACTAAAATACATTTTTATTTAATCTTCGTACTTCGAATTCCTGCTTCTTTTCAATAATGAGTTGTAATTTTTGTTGCTTGGATAAACGAACAATTAATTTTTGTTTGCATCCTTATTCACTAAAATAAATTTGTATTTTATCTTATCAAAGGGACGTGGTAAATTAAATGCACTTTGAAATATTTGTTGTGAATTTGTAGATGCACTATTTTTTGTGTTCAAGTTCCTGTCCAATAGAACACACACCATCACATACAAAAATAAGCCCTCTGAAATGGGTGAAAGAAATTCGACACAAGTTTTAATAATCACGCTGGCGTGAACGCGCGTCCTGACGTGCGTACTGTGTTTAGCCCAATGAAGCAGCATTGCGAAAAATGTACGTCAAATCAAACTTCTTTTTTTTTTTAAAGGCAGACGTCAAAGGGTGCGCTTGGCACCCAAATGTCATCTTCATTGGACTCAAAAAAATCTGTTATACATAAAGGGAATCCACTATCCAGTATATTATAGAGATCAGTGTGCCAACTAGTTATAATTTTATTTATCTATGCCCGTGTTTTCTTTGAAGACTTGCAATTGTTTAAAAAGAAATAGTGATAATAAAGCCATTTTAGTGTATTTTGTTTGAAATAAAATCCATTTTTATATATAAATCAATTATTTTTTGTTTAATTTTGATTTTTTTGGTATTTATGTAAGCTCTCTTACATAAATACAGTGCTAGCACTCAGCATAACGGCGTACAAGCAATGAGGTATGTATGGGGAGCATGCTGCCCCCCACAACCCCCCTGCTTTGGCACACTATAGGATTTGGGGTAGGTGCGTGGTTGGGTGTATGAAAAGTTTCTCTGGCATTTAAAAAATCTGCATAAGATAAACAACGGTACAAAATTTGAATGTTTGTTCGGTTCGGTAGGTTAGTAGTATACATTCGTAACGTCTGGAAGAAGACGGCATAAAATACTAGCATATTATGCATTTTAGCATCAAAATTATGGAAATCTATGTATGTATGGGGAGCATGCTGTCCCCCACAACCCCCCTGCTTAAGCACACTATAGGATTTGGGGTAGGTGCGTGGTTGGGTGTATGAAAAGTTTCTCTGGCATTTAAAAAATCTGCATAAGATAAACAACGGTACAAAATTTGAATGTTTGTTCGGTTCGGTAGGTTAGTAGTATATATTCGTAACGTCTGGAAGAAGACGGCATAAAATACTAGCATATTATGCATTTTAGCATCAAAATTATGGAAATCTAATTGGATTTTTGGTTGGAATTGTTCCAAAAGTTACATGGTTTTGGTAGTATTCTAATTGGATGGTGCATGGAATTGTATCAGAAGTTACATGGATTTATACCAACTCCAATTGGATTTTAAGTACTTGTTGCATGGAATTGTGTCAAAGGAAATATCCCAAGTGCAATTTTCTTACTGTATATCTGATTTGGATTGTTGGTGTTTACCAATTAGGTTCTTGGTGGATGTTAGTAAAAATGCTTCCCATCAAATGAAAATTGCATAACAATTTTTTTTGTTTTACCAACTAACATACAGTCGAAGTGGTGTTATTAGAAATAGCATATATTGTTTTTTTTTTTTATTGGATTTTCTGCTTTAATTCTTTTGGAAGTGGAGTGGAGTCATTGAATAAAAATATATACTTTTTTGATTGATAATAAAACATTTATTTTAGGTAATTTTATGTCAATTTTCGTAAAATACAAATAATTTAATTCTCAAACAATTCTGTTAACATTTTGATCAAGCTGATTATATTCAATAATTCTGTCATGCAACATAAGACAATAAGCTGAAGTGTTTGCAGGAATATTTTTTGATGTTGTCATCTCCAAGCGTATATCAATAGGTCCTGTCTTCAAAGTCTCATTTTGATGTCTGCAATCTATAACAAAAATTGGAGCACGTGATTTAAATAGATCCCAGGAAAGTAGAGGTTCAGTGTTGTTTTTATTGTAGTAAGTTTTTTGAAAATCCGTGTACATTTTGTAAAACAAGCTATATCTGTTTAAATAAACAAATATTTTAACACCTTAATGTTTTTACACAATTAGTCTTTGTCGCACTTTCGTTCACTATTATTACACGAATGACAATAAAAACAAAACGAACGAACGATCAAAAACACGTACCTGTATGCATTTCGGACTGCATGCAGTCCATCATCAGCATCACGACTGGTCCAATCGGTATCATCTTCTTGGGTCGTTTGTAATCAGATGAGAGAAAAAAGGTTCGATGATATATTGCCGTTATCAGCATTGATTGCATTGCTATCTCTTTGTATGAAATAGCTTTCATACGCATCTAAATTTCTCTCATCTGTTACTTGTTTCTTTAAACTTACACAGCTTGCACTTATATTAAAGTGGTTTAGCTTCAAGACGTGGTCTGCGATAGCAGAACTCTGGCTTTTATTTTGTTTGATGTATGCACTGTGTTCTTTAAATCTTTTTTCTATGGTTCTTTTGGTTTGACCATAGTAAACACCATCACAGTCACCACACTTGATTGCATATATGCCTGACTTTTTCATATCTTCTATTTTGTCTTTTGTTGACCCGAGTAAGTTTTTTAGTTTTGTTTTACTTGAAAAAACTAATTGAATGTTATGTTCTCGGAAATTTTTCGATATTTTGTTGGTAATTTCAGGCACATAACACACTGAGGCTCGTTTAACTTCACTTCTTTCAATATTTTGCGAGAAAAACGTCGACATGATTGATTTTTTTAATTTTGTTTGAATGTTTTTTGATGAGTTTGTCCACTAAATTTGCGCTGTATCCGTTTACATCTGCAGCTTTTTTGATGTATTCATACTCAGCTTTGTAATTTGAAGCTGATAAAGGGAGCTTACACATTCTATGTACCATTGAATGAAACGCGGCGTGTTTATGTTGAGTTGGACAATGTGAATCACTTGTAATGAACCGAAGTGTACTTGTTGGTTTATGGTAAACCGAAACATCTATTTTATTCTGTAACGTTTTTCTAACTTCAAGATCTAGAAAACAGATTTTTCCGTTTGTCTCTGTTTCAATTGTAAATTTTATGGTTTCAAATTGACTGTTTAATACATTCAACGTAAAATCTATGTTGTCTTTTTTCACAATTGAAAACACATCATCCACATATCGGCACCAGAACCGCGGTAGCAAATTTGCATTTCTTAACCGAATTTCAAATGCCGACATAAACAATTCCGACACTAGAGAGCTCAGTGGGTTTCCCATATTTGTTCCCTTTTCCACTTTATAGAACTTATTCCTAAATTGGAAAAAGTTTTGTTGCATGCAAAGTTTAGCCACACTCAAAAAACACACTTTTTTCTCGTTACTTAAATCAACGGTATTCAAATAACTTTCAAATTCACATAATGCAACATCTACCGGAATACTTGGAAAAAGAGACACAACGTCAAACGACACCATCATTTCATCTTCTTTTATTGTTTCACTTATTACTTTTTCGACAAAATCAAAAGAATTTTTAATTGAGAGGCTGTTAATTGGGGGCAAAAGTTTAATTTCACTAACCAGCCATTTTGCCAATAAATAAGAAGGAGACGAGATGCTGCTAACAATTGGTCTATCACCGGATTTATGAATTTTCGGGAGACAATAAATAAGCGGGACTTGTGGATTGGACACTGACAATTTTCTTTTTAGCCAAAAACCGAAAACCGAGCTCACTTTTTTGATAATTTCGTTACTTTCCCTTATCATTTTTGGCAAAGGATTTTTGTTTTGTTGTTTATAATCGCACTTTTCAATTACGCATAACATCCTATTTTCGTAAACACTTTTGTTTAAAACCACTAATTTATTGCCTTTGTCAGCTTTAACATATACGCAATCTTTAGATTTTAAAGATTTAATGATATCAAAATCATTATTTTTTCTTCGCGTACTTGTGGAATTGTTAAGATCTTCAATAATCCCTTTTGCCGCCCGCCTAACGTCATCTTGAACCGAGTACGTTCTGTACTTCAAAGCAGTTTCTATATCCACAACGGCGTCTACCAACTGAACTTTATTTGGTTTTGGAGTGAAATTTAAACCTTTGTTAAGTAACGCTAGTTCACTTTCACTGAAAACAATATCAGATTCATTGCAAATAAAATCTGGTATGAATTTTGGTTGAATGCATTTTTCATTATTTGTTTCTTTTAATTTCTCATATTTTTTACGCTGTGTTTCTTTTTTCTTATTTACTGCACTTGAAATTTGTTCTTGCACTCTATTTTCAAACTCATACCACTTTGACGATTCCGCTATGTTTAAACTTTTTGTTATTTCTAAATGCAAGCTGTATAATTCTAATTCAATTTTGGCTAACTTTTCGAAATGGTGTTTTATTTCCAGTCTAAGCCATTTCTTTTGTGCGAACGCGATAATTTTTTCTGTGCGAGAATTATTAACCGCACACGTCACTTTAATAAAATTTGGCATTACGTTGCTCATTTTGCACAATTGAAGAAATTGAATATCTTCCAACAAGAACTGTACCTTTCTTTTCAATCGAGAGAATTTGTTCAGATTTGGCTTGGCATGCAACAAAACTTTTTCCAATTTAGGAATAAGTTTTATAAAGTGGAAAAGGGAACAAATATGGGAAACCCACTGAGCCCTCTAGTGTCGGAATTGTTTATGTCGGCATTTGAAATTCGGTTAAGAAATGCAAATTTGCTACCGCGGTTCTGGTGTCGATATGTGGATGATGTGTTTTCAATTGTGAAAAAAGACAACATAGATTTTACGTTGAATGTATTAAACAGTCAATTTGAAACCATAAAATTTACAATTGAAACAGAGACAAACGGAAAAATCTGTTTTCTAGATCTTGAAGTTAGAAAAACGTTACAGAATAAAATAGATGTTTCGGTTTACCATAAACCAACAAGTACACTTCGGTTCATTACAAGTGATTCACATTGTCCAACTCACCATAAACACGCCGCGTTTCATTCAATGGTACATAGAATGTGTAAGCTCCCTTTATCAGCTTCAAATTACAAAGCTGAGTATGAATACATCAAAAAAGCTGCAGATGTAAACGGATACAGCGCAAATTTAGTGGACAAACTCATCAAAAAACATTCAAACAAAATTAAAAAATCAAACATTTCGACGTTTTTCTCGCAAAATATTGAAAGAAGTGAAGTTAAACGAGCCTCAGTGTGTTATGTGCCTGAAATTACCAACAAAATATCGAAAAATTTCCGAGAACATAACATTCAATTAGTTTTTTCAAGTAAAACAAAACTAAAAAACTTACTCGGGTCAACAAAAGACAAAATAGAAGATATGAAAAAGTCAGGCATATATGCAATCAAGTGTGGTGACTGTGATGGTGTTTACTATGGTCAAACCAAAAGAACCATAGAAAAAAGATTTAAAGAACACAGTGCATACATCAAACAAAATAAAAGCCAGAGTTCTGCTATCGCAGACCACGTCTTGAAGCTAAACCACTTTAATATAAGTGCAAGCTGTGTAAGTTTGAAGAAACAAGTAACAGATGAGAGAAAATTAGATGCGTATGAAAGCTATTTCATACAAAGAGATAGCAATGCAATCAATGCTGATAACGGCAATATATCATCGAACCTTTTTTCTCTCATCTGATTACAAACGACCCAAGAAGATGATACCGATTGGACCAGTCGTGATGCTGATGATGGACTGCATGCAGTCCGAAATGCATACAGGTACGTGTTTTTGATCGTTCGTTCGTTTTGTTTTTATTATCATTCGTGTAATAATAGTGAATAACTTAAAAATATATACGAAAGTGCGACAAAGACTAATTGTGTAAAAACATTAAGGTGTTAAAATATTTGTTTATTGTGTCCGGTTTTTACGTGTTCGGTTAAATTTAATAACTATATCTGTTTCTTTCGAAATTTGGAAGTGGAGTGGAGTGGAATCATTGAATAAAAATATATACTTTTTTATTTTTTCTTATTATTAATTTCATTTTATAAATAAACTACATCAATTTTTTTCTTACAAATAAATTAAAAGTAAAGTACATACAATTTGTATTATTATCAATTAGGTAATATCTAAAATATACATTTTTTTTTTAATTCAAGGAACAATTTCGAGTTATGATTTTCTGCTTTAATTCTTTTGTAATTAAGAGTGGAATCATTGAATAAAAATGTATCCTTTTTTTATGTTGTTATTTTTTTTATTCATTTTATTTTATAAATTAACTAAATCAATTTTTTTTCTTACGATTAAGTTAAAAATAAAGTATAGATATACAATTTTGTATTATTATCAATTGGGTAATAGCTCAAATATATATTTTTTTATTTTTTTTTTTTTAATTCAAGGAACATTTTCGGGTATATTTTTATGCCCCCAGGCAAGGGTACTTATGTTATCAGAACAAATATATCTTTTTGTGTCTTTATGACTCAAGGCAAGTTTATTCAAATTTTCCGTATAAATTGTATGCAACCTGCTTCTAAAAGTAAGCATACTTTCATACTTATCCATTTTATTGAATAAACATCTCTTGTAGTCATCTATTCGTAATCTTGTTGTCACAGATTTTTTGACTCCTTTCGCTTTTTGAACTGATTTTTGGTTCTGCACAGTGAAGGAATACATTTTCGCTCTAAGCCCTACGAATTCCAACATTTTGTTGCCTGCTGTTTCATCTTTAAACATTCCTAAAACTTTTTTATTAAGCAGAGGAATGTTATGCACATTATCAGGATCAAAGTCAGATGTATCAAATCTGGAAGGTATATCATCCAAAATATCTGAATAAAAGTCTTCAGAATTTATTGTGTATATGAATGAATCAGTATCCATATAATTAAGAACAACTTTTTCGTTATATTTTGGTTTTATATACATAGTCATAATGAAAATCATACATCAACTATTTGGATAGCTCAAGCACAGCAAAACCTAAGTAAATGGGCTTATTTAAAATCACTTTACATTTTTTCAACTGTATAGCGAGCAATGGGGTGTCATTTTCAATATCCTCATTCACAAATTGCAATGAACTGTGGAAATTCGGTTTAGCAATTAAACCCCTAGCACCCAATGATTGCCTTCGATTTTCCCACCGTGTGACAATTCTCACATCTGTTGCTTCTCAACATTTTCCATCGTCTTACCATAAACGCAAAGATTCATGTGCTTGTAAAACTTTTTTTGACATTCAATTCGAGTTTCTTGCCTTTTTTTTGTATTGACGGAAATATATTGTTCAAGCCAATTAGATTGTTTGAATCTCATCACAAGGTGGACTTTCTTTAAAAGTTTCAACGATTGTTTTAAAGTCTCAATATGAATAACATAATTGAGTTTGGGTAGAAAACTAGCCACCAACTTTTTTGACTTTGATCCCGGTGTTGAAATGTTTTCTGGACAAAAAGGTAGGTCATTATGCGTTCATGTAGAGTATGGGGATACTCTAAAGTTCATGTAGAGTATGGGGATACTCTAAATCAACTTCTAAGACATATCCCACATCACTAGCATTGATATTATTAATAAAATCCAATGAAAATATGTTAGGATCTTCCCACTCAAAACCACCACAAGGAAGTTTTTGTGACATTGCCCAACCGTATAAGTTATTAGCATCCAAATATATTAAATTTGAAGATGCTTTTTGGGAACCATAAGTTTCAATAAATTTATTATTGGCTTTTGAGTATCTATGACTGCATTGGGTCAAGCCTCCGCGAATTCCTTTTTGGAAGAAGTTATACTTCTCAATATCCGTTAAGAGTTCTAACTCAATTTTAGTCATTTTTAACATTGCATCCCAGGATAAACCAGGTGCAGTGTAATAATGAGCCGGATCCAATTTATAGGCGTGCTTGCAATTCTTTCTGAAGTTTTCAAAAATATCAGCAAGCAACACAACATCACTTTTAAGATATATTTCCATATAATCTTGTAAAATGATTCCAAACATCTAGAGCCAACTGATAGTCCTCTATTGAGGATTCTTCGTTTGTTAATTTATTGAAGAACTGGGCTCTCTGAGGAAGGCAGGTAGCATTTAGTTTATGCCAAGAATCTACAAAATCATAAGGAAAAACTCCTTTTCTCTTTACAAGTTCTAAATTTCGTGGTGTTTTAAAACATTTTTCAGTGATTTTGTAATCAACAGGCAACAGATTTTGTGCCAAACTTTCAATACTTTCACTCAAAAAACGAAAAGAGTCTAAAAACCTAAGTTCTACGGTATTTTTCTCATCTATTTGAATTCGCTTTGAAATAGAGACATATTTCTCTTTATTCAAAGCTATAACTCGTATGTCACCATCGATTTCTCGAAGTGATTTGAAGAATAGATGGGAATCATACCCAGACAAATTATGCAATAAAATAGGGAAAAATTTTGGAAGCTTAAAATTAAGGTTATACTTATTGTGTGCAGCACCGCGATAGGTACCCGTTAAGTGACAGTGGTCTCTTGCTTTTATCTCCCAAGAGTTGATTTTATCGCCGCAAATCGAGCACATCGTTGCACGCTGGAAATATCGTTCTTGATAAGGTTCCAGAGGCTTCATTGGCGTCACTGTTTTTATGTGCTTCTCAAATTTATCCAAGACATCTCTTGACAAGCTTTTGACGAACTCGTTGGCACAATCTTCTCCTATGAATAAAAACAAAAACAAAAATTAGTACAAAAAACAAAGTAAAATAAAATATAGATAGAGTTGCATATTTTTTCATTTATTTATAAAAGTAACTTTTTTTTAATTCTTTGTTATTTACCTATAAATGTTCTCATAACATCTTCGGATTCATCAAAATCGCATTTCATATAATATGAAAATGCGCACGGCACATGCTCCTGTATTGTTGTTGTTGATGACTTATCAGGATTGGGCATACAGGTATTATTCGGCTTCAGGATGCATTCAAAATCTGCATAAGTTACGAAGGGAACTTTCAACATCTTTTCATAACTTGAAAATTTAATAATTTTATTTGCCTCAGATGGCATTGAGGTAACAATCTTTTTACACTCTTGCTTGTGTAATCTAAAAGATTCCTCATTATAAGAATGTTGCAAACAGCTATTACAAAATAATAGTTCCCTTCTTGAACTATCCAAAACTTCATTTCTTATGAGTCTACTAATATTTTTTATCCACATAAAATGTGAATTATTTTCACTCATCAGGAAGAGAAGGTTAATATGCAGATTTTTTTCATTGGTTGTCAAATAGTATGGACCTTCTATATGCGGTTTTTCTCCATTTTCTCCCTCGGAAAATCCAAAGACGTTCACACTGACGATGTTTTGGTCTTCGAAATTTTTAATTTCTGTAAGTTCCAAGGGAAATGTCAGTCCAGTGAAATTAAGCATTATATTGTCTAGGGCAATTATATCACTAGAAATATCAGCAACTTGGTAGTATGACGTTGTTCTATGTCTACTATGTTCAACATTTCTGTGTAATGCCGATATAATTGCCCACTTAAAACAATAGTCATCATTGTTTTGTATATTGACAACTGCTTTTTTATTTGAGATATATGCAGGTAGAGTTAAATACCTTGAACCTTTTAATGGTTGGTATTTGTTTATGTTGACCTCTATCAATTTAATACGGATGAGGGTCCAGCCACTATCTTTCTCTTGAAATTCATCCATTTTTTGTAAAATGATATCCTTCATTTCATCTATTATGGGATTTATTTCGTTTTCAAGGAACACAGACCTCATTTCCGTTGACATTGATTTTATTTCGATCAACATATCCTCATCATTTATTTTAACATATTCTGCAAAAAGTTCCACATTGAACTTGATGGACTTATGCTCGCAAAGTTTTTCATACACTATTTCATGCAGCATTGCCTTGCTATTCTCCAGAAATACCTTTGCGTCCAGCTCACCTTCATTTTTATTTTTGATGGAAAATGAAGTTATTCTGTTTTTGAGAATAGATCTTATCTCAAAAACATTTTCTTTATATACTTTTTGCACTCTTTCTTTATGAGAGTTCTTACGAAGATGTTGAACCCATTTTCTCTTCGCAATATATTCCTCGCAAAATGTGCACTGTAACATGTTTTCATTTTGTAACGTTGCAACATTTGTAGCGTTGTTTCTCATTTTTTTTGATAGTGAAGCTGTTGAAGTTGATGGTTGATCTTCCTCGTAATTGAATGCATCTGCTGTCGAAATAGTTGTTTGTTTTTGTTGAAATTGGTGTTGCAGTTCTTTAATTTGTATCTGCAATTGTTCTATTTGTTGCTGCTGTTGTAAAAGTAGTGCTTGTTGTTGTTGTTGTTGATGTTGTTGTTGTAGTTGTTGTTGTTGTTTTTGTTGTTTCTGATGCTGCTGCGGTTGTTGACGTTGTTTTTTTGCAAAATTATTACTTTCCAATCTTCCTTCTTCATTTTGCTGTCTCTTAGCGCATTGCACCAAATGATACTTAAGGTCTGTTTGAGATACAAAAGTATTCCCGCAAAGCAAACAAGACCCCGAAATATTCAAGTGGAGCGTTTTAATGTGGCGATTTAGCACGCTCACAGTCGAAAACATTTTCTTGCAAAAAATGCATGAATTTGACTTATTCATTTTTTTTTGTTTTTGTTTCTTTTTTGACTTTTTAAATTCACAATTTGATTTTTTTTGTTTAAGTTCTTTTATTTGAAGTAGGTCTAACTACTTATATCACACTTTTTCACTTTGTTGGCTAGGTGTTTTCTTGATTGTTTACCACTAAAAACGTTTCAGTTTTTCACAATTTGATTTGTTTTTTATTTTTTAGTTCTTTTTTTATTTGAAGTAGGTCTAACTACTTATAAAGTTTCGCTTTACTTTAAATTTATATAAAACCAAAAGATTAAAATATTCTTTTTTGTTAAAGTTTTTTTTTTTTTTTTTATTCCTCAATAAAAATGTACTCATATAAAACTATTTTCCCAAATGGATTTTAAGTTCAAAAAAACAAAATTAAAAACTCTTTACAAAAACTCAGAGAATGAATTTCACGAGAGAAATAAACTGAATAAGCAGTTTCATTTGAATGCATTGCTTTTATAGCTGAAAATATCAAAGTGTTTTCCTTTAATTCACTTAAAATGCTTGTCCCTGCACCTACACCTAAATTAATTAGTAATTGTTGGCGACGAAAATGAATATTGACTTCTATTGAAAAACAATAAACTATGCAATTTATTGCTTTAGAAGAAAAACGTGTTGATCCTTCCGTAGACACTTATACCCATAGAGATTAAATCTTTCTTGTATTTTTAAGTTTTTGGGGGTTTATGTTGTCCCTCATAGTTTTTTCATAACACAACAAACAATACTCATAGTCAAAAAAACCATCCTTTCTTTTTTTATTGCTTGGTTTATCTCTTTCATTAAAATGTTTGTCCCTGCACCTACACCTGAATTAATTAGTAATTGTTGGAGACGAAAAATGGCTTCTATTGAAAAACAATAAACTATGCAATTTATTGCTTTAAAAGAAAAACGTGTTGATCCTTTCCTGTACAGTTTTTTCGTAGAAAAAGACGTTCGCAAAGTCGTTTTGGGTTTATTTTATCTTTATCAAATTTAATTGATTTCTAGAAAAAAAAAAATAAACGTGATAGAAGTTCAATATAGTTTTTCTTATGTAAAAAATTTCTTGTAGAAAAATTAACTCATCCTCAAATCAGGAACCTTGTTGAAACGTGAAAGAAAAAACCTCAAAACGTAATAAACGTAAAAAAAACGTGTACGTTTGAAATTGCGTTCACAAAGACATTTGTGGGGTTTCTTCACCAAAATTTTATTGCTTCCTAGAAAAAAATAAACTGGAAAAACCCTTTCCAAACGTCCATTCAAATACTTAAAATAAACTACGTTAAATAATAATTTCATTGTTAACAACCTTTTGGAGGGTTGCACTATGGTCCCATATATTATTATTAGCTAACATGAATGAACATGAAAAATCAAAAACATTTGTGAATGATATAGGAAAGTCTAAAAAAAAGTGGGGATACTTCTATAAAAGGAAAAATATTTAGTGCTGTTGATCACAGTTGACCAAAAGAAATTGAGAAGTTTAAACATGAATTTCGAAGAGCTAGAATATACCATTTTCACTTCAGATGACTTAGCGGCAATAGAGGCAAACTCTTTAAGCAGTAGCAGCAGCTTTAAGCCGACAAAAAAGTTAAATGAATTGGAAATGGAGCACAAATACAACATTTACGCACTGCGAAAGGTTACAACACGATGGGGTGAACGACTCATAGCAGATATAGGAGAATATACGGTAAACTAAAAACTTTTTTCTGCTTCGTTTGTAATTGATTTGAATTTTTTTTTTATTTACAGGTTTTTCTGCCGTCAAGGTATTCAAAACTTACATCAGATAGTATAGCAGTAATTGGTGGAGGTTCATATGTCTTTGAAAAAAGTCGTCAACTTGGATCAACTTACGAGCTGAAATTTACAAAATTAAAATAATTTGTATATTTAATTGTATCAAGTATAGTAATATTAGATTCATTTAAAAGAAAAAAAAGAAACAAAATTAAATGTTTTTAAATCAAATTTATTTCTTTCATTACTTTCTAATTTTACAGAATTTGGTTTTTATCGATCCATGAGTTATGTTCTGGGGGGGAACCCAACCATTTTACGTAAACCTTGTATTTAGAACTTTTTCAACTAGAAATACATCTGGACATCTAGTTTTCATAAGTTCTGACTCGTAAAATCCTCCTTGTATTGGTTTTCCTTCATAGTCTTCAAGAAGATATGTATTAGGTTTTGTTGATTGAACTTTTCTTATTTTAAAAACTTCAGTTGTCCAGTTGGGTGTATAACCTTTTTCGAATGCATGTTTATACTTGCTGATCCTTACTTCGTCACCAACCTTAAATTTTCGTTTACTCTTTCCTTCTTTGTTATTTATGAAAAAGGATAATAAAGACTTTGAATTATTTTTGTTAACATCTGCAGGTGCACGTTTAATAGTTCGGTGGAAAGAATGATTGTACTCATAAAGTAATTTCTTATAAATATGTCCCCACTTATAGCTTCCATTGAAACTAAATTCTTTCCACATTTTTTCTTTGAAAGTTCTATTAAATCTTTCAATAATTGAAGCCTTCAAAGTACTGAATGTGGAGTAGTGATTAATTTTATATTTTGTCATCAAACTTTTGAAGTTTATATTAAAAAACTCTTTGCCATCATCCGTTTGCAAATTTTTTGGGGTCCTAGTAGAATTTGGAAATATTTCTTCCATTCCTTTAGAAATAATAATACCCTTCTTGTTTTTCATTGGGATAACCCATGCAAACTTCGAAAAAGTATCGATAACTGTTAACAAATAATTAAAACCATTGTTTTGTCCGCTGTAGGGTATCATTTCAACAAGATCAGCCTGCCACAGATCATCATATCCCTTAATAATAACATGACGACGTTTAAAATTTCGACGTGCAGCTTTATGCAACTCTTCAACAACCTTTCGCTTACTCATATTTAAAAAGAGTGAACACATACAAAAATAAAAAGAATACTTATGGATTTTTTGTTTTGATCTTTTATTTTAATCTTTTATATAGTAACATAAGTTTCTTAATTCTAACTAAACGATTTTCAATGATATAGCAGGCGCAAGTATCCGGTCCTAGCTTACATTGATTGGATGCCCAACAACAATTAGAATAATGATGACCGTGAATAGATTCAGTGTAATGTGCGTTTTGGAATATCTTAAGTAGTGGGATACAATTTAAAAACTCTTGATAATGTTCGTCTAAAACATCTTTGCGATACGTTTTTAAAAAATCACAAATGTTTTTAAGGGGAGAGTAACGAAATCCCGCCACACAGAATCCCGTGTAACGAAATCCCGCCGGAAATTTGCTCCGTAGGGTACTATTTGGCGGGATTTTGAGTACATTTTAAAAAGTATTTTTTTGAAATAATGGTACTATTTGCCGAGGAAAAGTATTTAAGCAGAAGTGGATGGAAAATAATTTTCAGTTGTTATTAGAATTCCGTAGAGGTAAGACCTCGTCGTAGACAGATATCAACATTGATTAATTTTGGGTAGTTGTGGGTTGGGTTGGATTTGAATGGGTGGTTAGGTAGGATGGGTGGGTAGAGTAGTTAGGTAGGACGGGTGGTTAGGTTGGTTTGGTGGGTTGAGTAGTTTGCTGGGATGGGTGGTATGGTAGGGAGAGTGTTAAGGTGGGATGGGTGATTAGGTTGGATTGGTGGTAAGTTAGGTGGTATGGTAGGAAGAGTGGTTTGGTGGGATGGTTCGTAAGGTAAAAAGAGTGGTAAGGTAGGAAGAGTGGTAAAGTGGGATGAGTGGTTAGGTGGATTTGTCAGTGGGTGGGTGTAGGTTGTTTCGAATGGTTGTAGGTTGATTAGTTTGATCGTTTTGTAAGGGGTAGGTTGTTGAGAGTGGTGGTATTTGGATGGGTGGTATGTTGTTTTTGGTGGTAAAGGCGGATGTTTTTATGTTTATTATTTTAAGGTGTTTCTTGTGCAGAGTTCTATTAAGAATTGAAATTTATTTCGAAATTATTTTTCCTTTAACTCTCTGTTTGGTCGTCGAATTCGTTTCCTTCGTTCTTGTTGATTCTCATGATATAGTGTGACTTAAACAAAATATATTTTTATTCTGAAAACAGTGCGGTGCACGTGTGGCGATGATGCCGAAGCCAAAATTGGGTGCCAATGACGATGAAAACGTGGAAAATAGGTCGAATGTTTCCTTGTCCATCATCTTTGAACGCTGATGAAGCGAAATACAACTAAAAAAAGTTCTTTTAAGGGCTAAAAAAAATGATTGTATGGAGATATCAATTTATCTATAATAGGTAATTTGATGCAGAAAACTGTTGACATAGGCGCCTGCCTGGCGACTGAACATACCCTAAGCGGAGCGACGGAGTCGCGTGAGCGGGTGTGTTCCCGAAAAAGGGAGTTAAAATCCTTAAGACCCGCGGAGCGGGCCACCCAAGGTACTGTTAAACAAGAAAACTGTTGGTATAGGCGCCTGCCTGGCGACTGAACATACCCTAAGCGGAGCGACGGAGTCGCGTGAGCGCGTGTGCCCCCGAAAAAGGGAGTTAAAATCCTTAAGACCCGCGGAGCGGGCCACCCAAGGTACTGTTAAACAAGAAAACTGTTGGTATAGGCGCCTGCCTGGCGACTGAACATACCCTAAGCGGAGCGACGGAGTCGCGTGAGCGCGTGTGTCCCGAAAAAGGGAGTTAAAATCCTTAAGACCCACGGAGCGGGCCACCCAAGGTAATGTTAAACAAGAAAACTGTTGGTATAGGCGCCTGCCTGGCGACTGAACATACCCTAAGCGGAGCGACGGAGTCGCGTGAGCCGGTGTGTCCCCGAAAAAGGGAGTTAAAATCCTTAAGACCCGCGGAGCGGGCCACCCAAGGTACTGTTAAACAAGAAAACTGTTGGTATAGGCGCCTGCCTGGCGACTGAACATACCCTAAGCGGAGCGACGGAGTCGCGTGAGCGGGTGTGTCCCCGAAAAAGGGAGTTAAAATCCTTAAGACCCGCGGAGCGGGCCACCCAAGGTAATGTTAAACAAGAAAACTGTTGGTATAGGCGCCTGCCTGGCGACTGAACATACCCTAAGGGGAGCGACGGAGTCGCGTGAGCCGGTGTGTCCCCGAAAAAGGGAGTTAAAATCCTTAAGACCCGCGGAGCGGGCCACCCAAGGTACTTTTTATGAAACATAAACTGCAACCACACTAATTGACAACAAACATTACAAGAAAAAACAATTTCTATCTTTAAACGCGATTTGCGGCTAAACGGAGCTTCGTAGACCCCCCAAAGTTGACATCTTCAAACGTGATTTCTGGTTAAACTAGGCATTAAAAATTACATATTTGTGATCTAGGGATTGCCACCTTTCAATCAACCCAAGCAGGGGGGTAAGGGGGGCAGCAGACGCCTGCGACTAAAAATGGAATAATTTCATATCTGACTTTTACTCAAAAACCTTTTGAAATATTAAGTTTTTATCTCTTTTGGATTTTTCGGTCGTCCAAAAAAGGACGGATTTGTCAACAATAGACGTGTGCTTTGTGTTGTGTTTTGTGTTGAGTTTTTTGTGTCTGGTCTTAGGCGATGTTAATGCTGTGGGATATGTTGAGAAGAAATTTGTTGTTGTGCGTCGGCTTAGAATTCTTTGGATGGTTTCGTTTCTTTTCACTATTTTACTCTTAGGTGGTTCCTCTCCTCGTCTTATCTTGTCAATGGTCAGTTTAGCCACAATTGACTCTTTGCCGAGGTCAGCTACAAGCTTATAGACTCCAGCATGTCTTTGACCTACCACTACCTTTATTAGGAAAACAAAAAAGTTAAGGAAATGATATATTTGGCTTGTTTTTTTTTATTGAATTACCTTTAAGCGCCTGTGTCATGCTTCCACGCTATTTTGCGTTCGTGGAAAGTGTAATTTAGATGCAGAAGCTCCAGTAGTCCAAAATTCTGGATGATACCTTGGCGATGTCGTCTCGTTTCCAATGTATACACTTTTGAACCATTGGTAAAGTGGCTTGGACTCCATATTTACCAACGATAAATTGATGGCATCAAAATACGCTGGAACTTCTTCTGCAGGCACAAACGCAAGTGATTTAAGCATCCTGACTTCTAAAGCAAACGATTCATCCTGGCCATATTTACGTGCAAAGCCAAGGCTTTGCACCTTCCTCCAAATTATCTGCCCGAAATGGAAAAGACATCCTTTTGCTGTTGCTTGTTGAAAGAAACTGGTTGCTGACGTTATTATGGCTTGTTCAAAATCGGATATTATAACTTCTGGCAGCAAGGCAATATTGTTTTCGCAGGCGCATGCGAGTAGTTGAATCCAAAATTCATCATACGCCTCCCTGCACTTGCTGCTCATCAGGCAGTATATAAGAGGAACCACTGTGCCTTCAATCTTTCCGTGCACAGAAAATAGCTGCCGCAATATTGATGGGACAACCGCAAACGTCCCATCCACTAGCCAGCACTTTGCTTCCGATAGCATTTGGAGGCTGGTTCTTGTACCCATCAAAATGATCTTGCATCCGGTTCCGAATGAGCTTTCTTTCAGAATAAATAATTCACCGTCGATGTATTTTAAATTTTCGATAATATTTATCTCTTCCAAGTTTTGTGGCTCTTTTAATGAATTGGCACGAACCCGGTGTATTTTCATCTTCTGGGCGGCTGGATGGTAGATGAGGGCGACAAATTGGGTCGGTGTTGATAATGCTGTCCCTTGTTATCACACTTGGAGGGAGAGCTTCCTTTGCCTTGCACTTGACAAAGAAATTTGCCTTGGCAATTTCTTTCTCATATGCCAGTGGAGCGTGGCTGTGCTCATTCACAATATTTTTAATGGCATATTTTTCGTCATTTGTGAAGAAAGTCTCCATTCTTGCTTTGCACCGCAAATTTTTCCTCTCGGCACAACTCCAAAAGGACTTTTCTTCCTTTTTCTTCTCAAGATGAAAAAGATAGCCATCTTTTACCAACTTGACCCCACCTTTATTTGATCTTACGATCTAATCAAAATTTATTTCCAAAAATTTTAGAAAGGAGTGGAGAAAGTAAGGAAAGAAATAATATGCGAAAAGAATAATAAGGAAAAGCATTGTGGATAGAAAAAAAATGAAGGAAAAGCTTTTTTGAATTGCTTTTTTAAAAGAAGAAAAGGTGAATGATAGAATGAATGAAAAAAAGAAGAGAAAGGATAGGAAAAGGAAGGTTTTTCACTTTATTTACCCTGATGTTAACAAATAGCTATCACACCACTGGAAAATAATTCACATTCACGAAACAAAAACGCACAATATTTCACTTTTTTAACTCACGCAAATTGAAATTGATTATATTCGTTCTTATTGATTTGAATTACTGTAAAATAAATGTCGATGCATTTCTGCAAAATCAAAAAAGACACATTTTATCACAAATAAACTGCACCAAATAGAAATCACTAACACAAAAGAACGAATATAAATCGATAACACTTTATTAATGATAATAAAAAGTAAATTTTAAACATACCTCTGCAAAATTCGACATCTTGATATGTATTTATGTATGTTTGTATGTATTTATGAAGTATGTATGTATTTATGGCGTATGTTTGTATTTATGACGTATGTATGTATTGTATGTATTTATGTTTGTTTTTATTCACTGTTTTCACTTTTATCACTGTTTTCACTGTTTTCACACTGTTTACACAATATAATACAAAAATATTTATAATTTACTTGAATAACTATCTTTGATGAGAATCAATAAGGACGAACCTAAAAATTTTGCGAATTTTCATCACTTATTTGGCAAAAAAACACGTTTTAAAAACGACCGAATTAATTTTTTTGGTATATAAACAAATTTTTTTTTTTTCTTAGTCTAATAATTTTATTTTATTTATTAAATAATTGATATTTTTCTCGCCGGCTTGAGCAGTGCTGGCGGTCGTTGGTTGGTATGGTGTTGATGGGGTAGTTGGATTAAGGTCCTTGTTGTTTTTAGGCTAGGTGGGTCATCAGGTGGCTTCGGCCTCTGTTGTGCTGCGTTCCTGCGGCATCGTTGAAGTTTCCGGAGCTGTCTGTGATAGTGGTCGTTGGTTGGTATGTTGGGGCTGGTGATGGGATTCGATTGGTCATCTGGTGGCTTCAACCTCTGTTGTGCTGCGTTCCTGCAGCATCGTAGAAGTTCCCGAAGCTGTCTTCTGCGGATATACTAAAGGCTGGATCCATTATGGATAGCACTTGGAGATATCGGTCGTCTGTGGCTGGGTTACCTGAAATTAAATTAATAAAAGGACTGGGATGGGATGGTATTTTCCTCAACATTTTGGTGCTGAGGTTGTAGATGTATTTGTCAATCGGGACAATTTTAGATGCTTCGTAAAGCCTTGCGTTGCTATAATAGCGAAGTGTGTTTGGTTTCCTGTAAAGAGAAGTGCAATAGCGTAGAGCTTTTCGCTCGAATATCTGCATTTTTTTCATGTAAGTTGGGCTTATTGTGTACCATATAGGAAAGCAATAAGTTAATATTGGACGAACGAGTTGCTTGTAAAGCAGAAGTTTCGTCCTGGTTTGTAGTCCTCCTCTTACTTTCATAAGAGGTTGGAGGAGAGATAAGGCATAATTTGCCTTACGAAGGGTGAATTTTACGTGTTGGTTAAATTTGAACCTTTCGAAGAAGTGAACTCCGAGGTATTTAACGCTTGGTTTTGTATTGATAACTGTGTTATCAGGAAGAGTCAGGGAAAGGTATTTGCATTTTGTGGCTAAGCCATTATGCGAAGGATTTCTAAAGCAGATCAATTCTGTTTTAGAAGGGTTGATTTTTATTCCCCATTGGAGATAATATTCCCAGAGTCTAAGGATATGATCCTTTACTCTGCGGAGGGCTATTTCTGGGCTAATAGATGCGCTATATGTGATGGAGTCATCAGCATATAAAAGGGTTTTTGTCATTGGTAGGTTAGTTGGTTGGTCGTAAGTGTAGAGATTGAATAGATCAGGCCCAAGGCGAGATCCTTGGGCGACTCCAGCTGAAATATTCTTAAGGTCAGAGTTAGTGCTTCCCACACGGACGTAAAACTTACGGTCAGTGAGAAAACTGTGGATGATTAGGATGAGATGTCTAGGCAAGTGAAGTGATTTCAACTTGAAAACCAGACCATCTATCCATACAGTGTCGAATGCTTTTTGTATGTCGAGCAGACAGGCGACGGTGACCTCTTTTTTGTTAAGAACCAGAGTTGTATCAGCGTGAAGCTTCAACAACGGGTCAAAGGTAGAGTGGGATGCTTTGAACCCGAATTGGTTGTGCTGCACTATTCCCATTGAAGAGCATAGTGAGCGAAGTTTATTGAGGATAAGCATTTCAAGTAATTTGCTGAGATTTGGAAGGAGAGAAATTGGTCGATAATTATCAACTGAATTTGCCGCTGGTTTCTTGGGTATTGGGAATATTTCCGCTATTTTCCATTTGTTTGGAAAATAGCTGTTGTTAATACAATTATTCAAAATAATTGTGATTGTTATTATGGCTGTCGGGGGAAGTTCTTTAATAATAAAATTTGAGACCTTGTCAGGTCCCGAAGATTTCTTGGAATTGCCATTTTGGATGGCACCGTAAAGGTCTAGTGGGTTTGTGAAAATTTCGTCGGCAGTCGTGTAGACTGATAAGTTTTCTTCCGTAAAAGTGGTGAGCTGGTCAGGGTTCTGGGATGTCAGTCCCCTGATTTCGCTATTGACGTTGGAAAAGAAGTCAGGTAAATGGATAGGGTGGTTTGGCTTGAAATTACTTTCAAAAAATTCTGCAAAAGCATTCGATTTATCTCTGTCTGACGCCAGAAAGGTGTCATTGTGTTGCAGTTGGCCAAGTATAGGAGATTTCTTTCCTACTATTTGGTTAATTTGCTTGAATGTGTCTGGTCCAGGTTTTATGACGTTAAGTCTTTTTCTGAATTGGGAGTCAATGTAAGTTTTTGTGTTCTGGTCAATCAGAGTATTGAGGCACTTGAGTTGGGAGTGAACACTCTGGTATTCAGCTCCATGGGTACTTAAAGTACGATGAAAAATTCTTTGCAGAATTTTCCGAAGCTTTTGCCTATATGTATACATATTTTGTATATGGTCGGGAAGGTCTTTATATCTTGATTTAAAGTTTCTGGGTTGTGCTTGTTCAGCAATTGAGTTAGTAATTGAGCTTTCAATAGTTTCGATTGCAGCATCGATTTCTTGATTGCTCAGATTGGTTGAGGTGCTGGGTGTGATGTTCCGTAGCTTGTCCGTTGAAGAGCTTTGGAATACTTCCCAATTGATTTTTTTGTAGTTAAGGTATTCTGGCTGGGGAGTAGCGAGAATGTTGAAGTTTGTCCGAAGACGAAGGGTTAGTTTTACAGCAAGATGGTCAGAGTCAGATATAATTGCAGTGCAATTGAAGTTAATGAGTGTAGGAATTCTACAAATAAGGTTCGGAGAGCACAAGAAGAAGTCAAGTGTTGAAGGAGTTCGGGGAAATGTGGGGATAGGTTGAGATACAATCTCAAAGGTGTGATTGTGGGAATTAGTGCTTAGCCAGTCAGAGATAGCAACTCCCTGGGGAGAGCTTAAAGAGTCCAACCATAATTGATGTCGGGCGTTGAAATCGCCGCCAATTATGAATTGAGTGTAGTTTTGACAGAATGCGTTGAGCAAGTCAAGGTCGTGTTTTATGTCAGTTTGGGATGCGGAGCACTGATTATACAAAGATATCAGGAGGATATTTTCGTTGTTTTCGAGCGCAATGACTACACAGGTTACCTCAAAAGTAAATAAACCTTGGATGATGACCTTTTGGCATTGGAAGGAAGATTTTACCAGTATGGCAGTGCCAGTTTTGGCAAGGTCTTTGTCTGTTCGGAATAAGGTGTACTTTTCAAAGTAAAGCCGATGCCTCGATACTAATTTAGTTTCAGAGAGCAACACGGCGTCGGGTTTGTTTTTCGTTAGGAAGTTTTGAAGGGAAATCCGTTTAGGATGGGAAATAAGGGAACCGACGTTATACGCGATAACGTTTAATTGGTTTACTGTCCTAGGCATATTTTAAAGCAGAAGTCAAGAAACATATGTTTCTTGCCGGTTTCGTCGGGGCAGGCCTCGTAGAGAGGGAGAAAATCTGATATTTTAGAGAGGATTGTGACAAAGTCACAACCGAAGAATTTTTGCGAGTCGTTTAAGAACGAGCTCGTTGTGGTTTTGGGGACACTAAACGTTTTGACACTATTTGTGGTTTTGACACCAATTGGGTTCGCTGGTTTGGGTTTGGTTGGCTCAGGATGAACAACAGGGGTGGGTTTGGTTTGGTTTGAGGTCTTGTTTGGGGTTTGGGGGTATTATTATATATATTGTTGTTAGTTTTAAGGATATCGGAAAAAGACTTACCTGGAGTAAATTTCCTGGACGTTGGTTGCGTTGGTTGTTTTGCTGTTAATCTAGCTACTTCCTTATCTTTTTTGGCTGCTACCACTTTTTTCCTGTAGGGGCATCCTTCGTAATTGGCTGGGTGGCCTTCACTTTTGCACAGCACACAATAAGGTTTGCCAACCTTGGGATCTGTCCTCTTGCACTGGCCTCGTTCGTGCTCCTCGCTACATTTTACACATCGGTGCTTCATCTGACAGTTAACGCTCACGTGCCCGAATGCCTGGCAGTTACGGCATTGGGTGATGACATTTGGTTGCAGCTTTTCCCACCTAACTGTTTCGCCAAGTAGGTTCCGGATGCGACTTACGGCTATGAGGTCAGTGCCCTTCTCAAATTCCAAGACGAATGCATTGAAATTTGTTGTCTTGTCCCTTCTGGAACGGAATGGTGAAGCTTTGATGGCTTGGAAGCCAAGAGTTCCCAGTTGGTTCACGATATCATCAGGCTGGTGGGAATGGTGAATCTTCTTCAGGAGAATGATGCACTTCCTGTCTTCCTTCGAAGTGAATGAATGGTGTTGGATTTTCTTTTCAACGAGGTAGTTTTTGACTGCTTCGTTGTCTTCTTTGGTCGCTGTCTTCACTATCGTTTTTGTTTTATTAACATTAACAACGGTGTAGTTGACTCTGACTTCCTTCAGTTGGAAGTTCCGGTACATATCTGCTGTTGCCAAATTGTAGCATACAATTGGGGGCTGCATTTTCCCGGCATTCACTGTCTGCTTTTCAGTTGATGTTGATGTTTTCGGTGTTTCTGAGGCTGATGATGTTGCCGTCTGGCTGGATGGTGTCTTTCTTTTGTTGACTGGGGCAACCATAGTGAATCCAACGTCTTCACTTCGGCTTGTAGTAGCAAGTTTTTGCCTTTTGCTATGGTCAACTTCGGGTTCAACATCCTTAGTTCTCTTCTCCTTTAGTAGGGCTGGTATTATTGTAGCAGTTTCCATCATGTTGATGTCATCTGCCTGCTGGTTGTCTTCAGGTGGGGACTGGTTGAGGTTTTGTTCTATCTCCGGCGTAAATTGCTGGAGGATTTGGTCCACCTCATAGCTTAGCCGCACTGCAAAGTCTGTGGACACATCCTGTCCGTACAGACTACGCAGGTGCATAACTTCCCTCTTGATTGTACTCAAGAGTTGCTCCCTTGCAGCTTTCACCTTCTCACGTTGACCCATTGGGACGGAGAAAATGTCTACCTGCACTGCAGTTGTTTTGTCTGGGTTTTTTTTCCCTTTAATCCTGTGTATGTACTGGATTGTGGTTGTTAGGTAGTTTATGTGTGTGTCTATCACCTATAGGTAACACTTGACACTTTTTAGGGGTAACTTTTTGTTTTAAATTCGGTTTAAATATTCCGCACACGTCCGTTCACAATGAATGTTCGCACAAGAATCGGTATATAAACAAAATAAAAAAAAAAAATATTTGTTTGATGAGATCTTCAAACTGGCTAAAGCGAAAAAAAATCAAAAATTAAAAAAATCTCCAAATAATGCCATCCCTATCTCTGAGCTTAAGAAATGTTAAGTTTTTTTTATTTTTTATTCGTTTTTGACTGATTCGTATCTCATAACACGTATTCAGTTAAAAAAAATCATTGATTTTTCTTCTATTTTCTCAAAGTTTGAGTTTGAAGATGGAAAAAAAAAAAAAAAAAAAAAAAAAAAACCATACAAAATGGCCGACAAGAGCATTTGAACAAGGAAAAATGTAAAACCAACCCCCTAAATCATCAACGAATGATAATCCAGCGTTTTCTTTTCTAAAATTGTGCGTTAGACACGCACTCCACCACCCACCCTTATTCTCTTATTCTTTTATTATTCCCACTATTTAGTGTGATATGTCACATCCTCAAGGGGCGGGGCTTAACCAACCGACCACCCCATCCACCCACACAACAACCCACCCAACCCCCCCCAACCAACCAGCGAAACCAAACCACTTTCCAACCCCCTATCACAGTCAGGGTCTTATCAACTCCACCCAACAAAAAAAACCAACGAAGCCAACCATCCACCTACCAACCAACCCAGCCACCCACCCACCTGCCAACGCAGCCACCGCCCACCAACCAAACTACCCATCCACATACCAACCATCCAACAAAAATATTTTTTTTTTAAATATTAATTAGGAAGAGAACCTGCCTCCTCCGATGTGTAATAAGAACTGAAAATAATTTCGAACTGACATTTCCTTATATACTTTTTTCAAAGGGGGGGTGGCCTAAACCAGTGCGGTCTTTTACATATTGTGAAAAAAGCACGAATGTAGGAAACTTCGTCCTCCTTGCTTCTCATGAATTTGAGTCACCTTTTATATGAAAATAAAAATCAATACAGTCCTGTCGATTTAGTACTGAATCGGCGGGATTTCGTTACGCGGGATTTTGTTATGCGGGATTTTGTTATGCGGGATTTTGTTTGGCGGGATTTCGTACCCAACCCGTTTTTAAGTATTATTTCTGAGTCCATTTTTTGTAGTTGTTGTTGGTTATAATGTTGATCACTTACTAATATTTTTACTTTACTTTTTTAAATGAATAACATCAATGTAAATCCCCACTCTTTTACTTTTCTTATATATAGTAAAGGGTACTTTAGGAAACAAAGTCTTCATGATCATCTCAACTTTTTTTTTAATTCTATCGTCGATATGCTTTTCATCAATATCCGAGTTTTCTCGCGTCTTCATTATCAACTCCACTTTTTTTTTAATTGTTTCGTCGACATGCTTTTCATCAATATCAGCGTTTTCTCGCTTCATAGTCGCTATTGCTTCCTTTAAAGAAGAGTCAATGTGGTTTCTAATTCTTTTTTCTTTAAGGTTTAGTTGCTCATCAACATAACCTTTGGAAACGGCTTGGTGGGGGTACACAGGTTTATTTCCAATGTTGTTTAAATGTCTGTTGTCTATATCAAAGTCGCCAGATGGGAGGAGTTTAAATCCTATTCCTGGAGGACCTACGAGCCCTTTGTTTTTTGGAACAGGTTTGAAGTTCCTACCAAACTTGTCAACGTTCATTGCTTATAACGGGTGATTTTTAAGCTGGTTTGGTTTTGGCAACACTGGTTTTGACAGCTGACGTGTGTTTAGTACCTTGTGTCAATGTCAAACAGCTTCAGTTTGGTTTGCAATTTAACCATGGATTGTCTTACAAATGAACAACGCTTGCAAATTATTGAATTTTACTATCAAAATTCGTGCTCGGTTCGAAATGTTCATCGCGCGCTGCTTGTGTTCAGCGATGAGGCTCATTCTCGGTTGAATGGGTACGTAAATAAGCAAAATTGCCGCATTTGGAGTGAAGATCAGCCAGAAGCATTGCAACAGCTACCAATGCATCCCGAAAAAGCCACTGTTTGGTGCGGTTTATGGGCCGGCGGCATTATTGGGCCTATTTCTTCAAAGATGATGCGAATCGCAGCGTTACTGTCAATGGTGAACGCTACCGAGCGATGATAACAAACTTTTTTTTGCCCGAAATGGAAGTTCTTGACTTGCATGATATGTGGTTTCAACAAGACGGTGCCACATGCCACACAGCACGCGAAACAATGGCGCAATTGCGAGGCGAGTTTGGTGAACAGTTAATTTCACGTTTCGGGCCGGTCAATTCCCGCCTAGATCGTGCGATTTGACACCATTAGATTATTTTTTGTGGGGGTATGTCAAGGCTAATGTCTATAGGGACAAGCCCGCTTCGATTGACGCACTGGAAGCCAACATCCATGCATTCATTCGTGAGATACCGGCCGATATGTGTGAAAGAGTATGCCAAAATTGGACTCAGCGGATGGGCTACCTGAGACGCAGCCGCGGTCAACATTTGCATGAAATTATCTTTAAACATCAAATTGCAAGGTTCAAACTATCGATTCAAATAAATATTTCATTAATTTTTTCGAATTTTTTGTGTTTTTTTTTTTAAAAAAGTTCTAAGTCTCTTAAAAAATCACCCGTTATGTATGATTTTTTGTTTTGTATAATGCTAATATATAATATTTGATTCCTTCAGTTCTTCAATTATAGAACTGATTTCATTCTGGTGATTATCGTTACCAGCATTTTTAGATGCTATTAAAAGACGTAGTCTATTAACGAGTTCATTCGGATCATTCCAGTAAACATATTCAATATTTTTCAGTTATATTAGAATAAGATTTATATTATATTAGAATAAGATTTTCCTGTTTTAGCATTTTCATTTTTAAGATCGACAACAAGTTCCTTTATTATTTGAGTATATTTAACACCTCTGTTACTTTTGATTCGAGAAGAACTGTCATGATTTATTCTATGCGCATTAGTTTTTTGTAGGATTTTCCCATATTGTTCTAAGTCAGCTGCAGTATATTTATGCTTAGTAGGTTTTTTCTTTAGCATCAATTCAATAAGTCCAGGAGTTCCAGTGAAAATTTCATCATCGATGATAATATTCTTTTCATTCATTGTAAAGTTACATTTCCCTAGTTTTATAGTTTGTGTATTTACATCAAAATACGGTCCATACGCTGTATCACGATTTGACTCTGACAATAGCTTTTGTTGATTGAAAGAAGTTGATTTGTTAGGAGTAGCAAAATTTTTTGGTGTACTGAATAAAAAAGTATTATCTGGACTATCCAATTCTAGTGATGGTGAACCTGCTCGTTCATGTTCTTCTTTGTCAACATCAAAAGATTTGAAATGTAGCCTGTGTCGTTTAGGTGTTTTAATATCAAAATACTGTTGGGTTTCTTCTTTTTTAATATTTTCCACCAATTTATTCAACGGTTCAACAATAGGTCTGAAAGTGTTCTCCAAATCAGTTTCTCTCATCATTTTACCAGTTCTAAGTTGTAAATATTTATTTTTTAACACATTTTTTGTTTTAATCAGATCATTTAACACACTCTCCTCCATTTTTATAGTACAAATTAAAAAAAAATGTGAATACTGAAGAAAAAGTATTTGTTTTGTTTAGTTTATATGATGGACTAGTTTTCACAAACAGTGCTGTTGACGTTATGTGTTGCTTTTGAATGTTAAATGTATATTTATAGTATTGCAATTTTATGAAAACTGTTTTTGTAACGTCCTTTTTCAATACAGCTTTCTTTGTCTATAACTAGAAATCCGAAATTGTCAGCCCAACAATGAGAACACAATTCTTTGAATTGATTGAATGTCATATCAGAGTTTATGTGATCCTTGTAAATATGCTTCAAATTCAATTCGTCTTGTTTGAAAAGAATAATAAAGTTGGCATTATCTCTAATCAAATGTTTAGGTATATGGGTATAGGACTGACATAAATAAAAACTATCAACTCTCTTATATTATTTTGTTTCTGACATGCTACATCATCGAATATAAATATTGAATTATTTTTGGCGTCTGATGGAGGCATTATCTCGGAATTGTTTGAAAATTCATTGTACTCCATTCCTTTCACGGATGTAATCAACTTTTTTAGGTACAGATATTTTGGTTGATGTAAAGATTTTGAATAAATATAAATATTTTCAAACTTTAGTCCGTTGGAGTCAAGAAGAATGCTTAGCATTACATTTGTTTTCCCACAGTTTGATGGACCAACAATAGTTCCTCGAATACTATTTGGAAATAAAGTTCCATGTTTCTTTTTAATTTTAACTTTAGGATCAAAATTTTTTACTTTAATAACTTCTGACTGCTTTACGAAACGCATAATGCTGACTAACAGCTTTTACAATAAAACATAACATTTTTATATACTTACATTCATATTCGTTTCAACCTTCAACTAGGAAGGTGTATAAATCAGAATATGATTGAACATAACGGTCGAACACAGTGTTATAATAAAAAAAAAATCAATTAAAGGAAATGGACTTTTGAATACACTTATAGATAAATTACGAATTGAATTACATCTTCCTACTTTTAATTATTGCGGACCAGGGACAAAATTAGAAGAACGTTTACGCAGAGGAGATAAAGGAATTAACCCACTGGATGAGTCTTGTCGCTTGCATGATATTGCATATTCTAAAAGTAGCTCTGTCTCAGATCGTCACGTAGCTGATAAATTATTAACCGAACAAGCTTGGAAAAGATTCAAAGCCAACGATTCTTCAACCTCTGAAAAGTTAAGCAGTCTTTTAGTCACCAACATGATGAAAGCCAAAACAAATTTGGTATGGGTAATAAAGAGACTAAAAAAAACAGAACTAAAAGAACTAATAAACAAAACAAAAAAAAACTTGTAAAACAAATATATTTAAAAAAGCAATAAATGAAGCTAGAAATGCTATTAAAAGTAACGTTTATTGTTGTGGCACAACATCTATGGCTAATATCGCTGTAAAGGCAGCAAAAAATATTATTAAAAATAAGAAAAAACAACACATTCAAACACCAAGAATAATTCCACTACCAAAGAGTGGTGGTTTTCTTCCATTTCTAGCTCCTGTTCTGGCTGGATTATCAGCTATTGGATCTTTAGCTGGTGGAGCAGCTGGTGTTGCAAAAGCACTCAATGATGTGCGTGTTGCTAAAAGAACTTTGGAAGAAAATAAACGGCATAATAAGGCTATGGAACCAGTTGCTGTTCAAGGAAAGGGGTTATACTTGCAACCATACAAAAATGGACTCGGTCTTTTTCTTAACAGACCGAATTCAAAAAACTGATTGAACTGCTACCTAAGCGCCCCTTAAACAATCACGATATTCTGCGTTTTGGAAAGAAACATCTCCAACATTTTAGAGGAGTTTTTATGCGAGACTCATTACCGAAAATTTCTATAGATAAAGAGTGTGGAGTTATAAATTTGGATAGTGAAGCTGGTAATGGTACTCATTGGGTAGCATATGTAAGAAATAAGAAAAATAATATTATAAAGTATTTTGATAGTTTTGGAAATTTAAGACCACCAAGCGAAGTAATAAGCTATCTTGGTAAACAAATTAACTATAATTATATTCAAGAACAAGATTTTGATACATTTCTTTGTGGACATTTATGTTTAAAGTTTTTATTAGAACAATGTCATAATATTTTTAAAAACTAAAATAAGAAATGAATTAAATGAATTGAACGAAACAAAAATGGGTCATTTGTCTTTTAATCAGTATGTCGTTAACACTAACTTTGAGCGGGAATGAATCAACTCTCAGTGCTGAGTATTTTCCACCAATTGTGCTGAAATCTAAGTATGTTTGTGGGCTTATAGATTTTCAAACATATGACTCCATACCAAATGTTGATGAGTTTAATAATTTACTGCATATAGGTGATAATGTTATATCGCTTCCTATTGGTTCATATGAAATAGAAGATATAAATAATTTAATACAAAAAAAACTAATTGAAATTAACAAAAAAAAGAGGAGCTTAAAAAAAGTGAAATTAAAATCAAGGCAAATAACAACACTCTGAAATGTGAAATTCACAGCACAGAAGACATCGACTTCTCTAAACCTAATTCTATTGGATCTCTTCTAGGTTTTAGCAAGAAAATGTTGAAATCTAATATATTACATGAATCTGATCTTTACGTTGATATAAATAGAGTTAATGCCATACGCATTGAAAGTAATATTATAGATGGAACGTATATTAATAACCAAACGGCACATATTTTACATGAATTTGCTGTTAAAGTAAGCCCAGGCTATAAAATCATAGAAGTACCGAGAAATGTTATTTATTTACCTGTGAACGTCAAGCGAATAATGTCTATGTGCTTAAAGTTTATCGATCAAGACGGTAAAGTATTCAACTTTAGAGGAGAGAAAATAACAGTTCGTTTACATTTACAACCAGAACCATGATTGTATATGAAAATATAATCACCACAATTCCTTATAAAAACGCTGCAGAAAATAATACATTACTCAATCAAACTCTGAACTCAGCTGTGGTAACACATAACCTTACAAAACATAATCAGGACTTTTTATTGTCATTAGGTTACAATTTAAAACATTGAAAACATGTTAAACATTTTCCAAGACCCTGAAATTTGTGAAAGTATTTCTAAATATGAATATCATACTTATTCACCATATCAAAACAATTTTGAACGAAATGATATCATTCAGATTTGTATACAAAACCAAAATCTTAATGTTCTTCCTTCGGAGAGTTTCTTATATATTGAAGGCTCACTATCGAAGACAGATGGAAAAGAAATACTAACCACAAAACTTGTTAACAATGCGATGGCTTTTCTTTTTGACGAAATACGCTATGAGCTTAATGGAAAGGAAATCGACTATAATCGAAATGTTGGGATAACAACAACAATGAAAAACTATTTATCTTTGACAAAAAATGAGAGTGATATGCTTTTAAATGCGTCCTGGTCTCCTAATTCACCTATTAATTTGAAACCATTTCATTTTAATTATTGTATTCCATTGATGGCGGTCAGCCATCAGCCGAATAGGGGGAATAACATGTAGCATACGAAAACATGCACGTGCCGTAACTATTCGGACTGGTGGAAGTGTGATCATAGCCTCTTCGCGGCGGCCGCTAGAAACAAGCCTTTAAAAAGGTTTGGCTAATATGATCAGACTGGTTCCACAGGTTGGCAACAGGTTAATTCCCTGTTCCGTAAAACTAGAAGAATTACGAGACCAACAACAAGCCTCGGAAACGGACTGATCTCACGACGACAACCCACGCAAAGAAAACGGAATAACGATTTACGAATTTTCTTATGGAACGTACGATCGCTCTATAGAGCTTCAGCTGCTCAGCAGCTAGCCGATGCCCTGTCAAAATATAAAGTTGACATAACAGCACTTCAAGAAATAAGATGGACAGGGAATGGTGTTCTACAGAAGAAAGATTATGACTTATACTACAGCTGTCATACAAAACACCATGTGCTCGGGGTAGGCTTCCTAGTCGGCGAAAAAATGAAGTCTGCCATCATCGGCTTTAACGCTATAAGCGAAAGGCTATGCACCCTTCGCGTGCGAGGAAAATTTAAGAACATCAGCCTCATTAACGTTCACGGACCTACGGAGGAGTCCTCAGACGAAGAAAAAGAGACTTACTACGAACAAGTCGAGAGGGCCCTCAATGCCTGTCCAAGGTATGACGTAAAAATCATCCTTGGGGATTTGAATGCAAAAATAGGTCGGGAGCCGGTATTCAGGCATTACGCAGGCACCCATAGTTTGCATGAGAACACTAATGACAATGGACTCCGAGTCTTAGAATTGGCAGCATCGAAAAACATGGTCGTTGCGAGTACCAGGTTCCCGCGTAAAGATATCTACAAAGCCACCTGGGTATCACCTGATGGAGTCACTCGTAACCAAATTGACCACGTGTTGATAGACCGTCGCCACTACTCGAACTTGATGACGGTACGAACGTACCGAGGTGCCAATATCGACTCGGATCACTATCTTGTTGGTATGGTTTTCCGAGGGCGGATTGCCTTGCGAAGACGTATTGCATCCGCCGATCAGGTTCGAATCAACACGGCTGCTCTGCGCAATGAAAACACCAGTAACACCTTTGGTAATGCGTTAGGACTCGCCCTAGAACTGGGTAGAGTAAGTCCTGGAGCCAGTATGCTGGGCGTAGATGAGAAGTGGACACGCCTTAAGAATACTGTCATTAGTACTGCCAACTCCAACTTAGGCAGCAGTCGTAGAAATCGGAACGACTGGTTTGATGATGAATGCAAGCTAGCGACTGAACGTAAGAATGTTGAATATAAAGAGCTCAGAAGAATTGAAAAACGGCTTCACAGACAGAAAAAATCAGCCTGGGAGAAGAACATAATCTGTGAAATAGAGAAAAGCCGAGAGCGAGGTCCGCATCAGGCGCGGAAGTTCTACCAATCCGTCCGAAACATGACGCAGTACACACCACGCTGCACATACTGCAAGGACGGAGAGGGAAATCTGATCACCGATCCTCAAAGCATACTGGAGCGATGGGAAGTGTACTTCAATGAATTGCTAAATGGTCAGCTCACTGCAGAAGTGGAGGCTCCACTACTTCAAGAAGAGTACCCTATGTTGCCGCCACGAAGCATAGAAGAGGTTGAGAAGACTATAGGCCGGCTAAAGAAAAACAAAGCCCCGGGAGCCGATGGTATACCAGCCGAACTATTTCAACACGGTGGACCAGCTTTACGTCAAGCAATTCATGAGATTATAGTGCACGTGTGGGAGCATGAAGAAATTCCAGAAGACTGGCGAAAAGGTATAATTTGCCCCACACATAAGAAGGGAGATGTCACAACGTGCAGCAATTATAGAGGTATCACGTTGTTGAGTACCGCCTATAAGATACTCTCCTCTATCCTACAAGACCGGATAACCCCATACGCTAAAACCATCATCGGACAATATCAGTGTGGTTTCATTCCAGGCAAATCAACAACTGATCAGATCTTTACCCTTAGGCAGGCGATGGAAAAATGTCTAGAATTTAACATCCCAACATACCACCTGTTTATAGACTTTAAGGCCGCCTACGATAGCATAGCCAGGGTAGAACTTTACAAAGCCATGAGAGAATTCGGCATCCCAAATAAATTGACACGACTATGTAGGTTGACCATGACCAACGTAACAAGCCAAGTAAATATAGCCGGAGTGCTATCCAAACCAATCAACATCTTTAATGGACTCCGACAAGGGGATGGTTTGGCCTGCCTCCTCTTCAACCTGGCGTTGGAGAAAGCAATCCGTGACTCTGGCACGGCAACAAGAGGGACCATCGTCAACAGGTCCAGCCAGATACTGGCTTACGCAGACGACATCGACATCATCGGAAGAACTGAGCAAGCTGTACATGATTCCTTCATCCAGATCGAGCAGGCGGCACAAAATCTGGGGCTGCACATTAGTGAAGGTAAAACAAAGTACATGGTGGCGTCGAATGCGAGAGGAACAGTTGGTCAAACAATCAAGGTAGCGGAGCACGAATTTGAAGTGGTGCAATCCTTTAAATACCTTGGGTCAATAGTAGCAGCCGATAACAATATAGAAGAAGAAATACGCGGGCGGCTTCTCAAATCCAACAGAGCCTACTATAGTCTGTCAAAGCTCTTCAAATCCAGAAATCTCACCATAACTTCAAAACTGCTGCTGTACAAGACCATGGTCCTGCCAGTACTCACATATGGATCCGAGACTTGGGTGCTTAGCAAAAGGCACTCCGACCTCTTAGCCGCGTTCGAGAGAAAAGTCTTAAGGAGAATTGTTGGCCCCATATGTGAGGAAGGACGATTCCGGAGACGGTACAATCATGAATTGTACGCAATCTACCTTGAAGCAGATATCGTGACAAAAATTAAGCTCGGTAGACTCCGGTGGGCAGGGCACCTAGCTCGCATGAGCGAAGAGGAACCTGCTCGGAAAGTTCTTTGTGGTACATTCTATGGTAGACGACAGCGTGGTAGACCATGCTTGCGCTGGAGAGATGGCGTAGACCAGGACGCCCGGAGCCGTGGGGTGCGCAACTGGATGGCGGCGGCTCGAGACCGGGATGGGTGGAGAGACTTGTTGAAGGAGGCCAGGACCGGACCCCGGTTGTCGAGCCGACGATGATGACGATGATGATTCCATTGAATAAACTTTTGGGGTTCGCTGAAGATTATAAAAAAATCATTCCCAATGCACGGCATGACCTAATTCTCACTCGTGCCAGGATGGATGAAAACGCTCTAATCTCCCCAGCTGAGGAAAATGTTGAAGTAAAACTACATAAGGTACAATGGAAAGTACCACATGTGACTTTATCAGATTCAATGAAATTGAATCTATACAAAACTATAAATAAAAACAGTTTTATGAAAATTGCTTTCCGAAACTGGGATCTCTATGAATATCCCATGTTAACAAGCTCTGATCATCACATCTGGAATGTCAAGACAACAACGCAAATAGAAAAAACTTCGATATATTGTTTTTGCACTACAAACTGAAAGAAATAAAAAACTTACTGCTGATCCTACGATGTTTGATCATTGTGATCTAACAGATCTAAAAGTATACCTAAACTCAGATGTATATCCTCATGAAGACCTCAATATTTCTTTTGAAAGAAACAGATATAGCTTATTTTACAAAATGTACACGGATTTTCAAAATACTTACTACAATAAAAACAACACTGAACCTCTACTTTCCTGGGATCTATTTAAATGTGTTGCTTTTGAATGTTAAATGTATATTTATAGTATTGCAATTTTATGAAAACTGTTTTTGTAACGTCCTTTTTCAATACAGCTTTCTTTGTCTATAACTAGAAATCCGAAATTGTCAGCCCAAAAATGAGAACACAATTCTTTGAATTGATTTAATGTCATATCAGAGTTTATGTGATCCTTGTAAATATGCTTCAAATTCAATTCGTTTTGTTTGAAAAGAATAATAAAGTTGGCATTATCTCTAATCAAATGTTTAGGTATATGGGTATAGGACTGACATAAATAAAAACTATCAACTCCATTATGTCGTCCCATGCGAAAATAGTCTCTTATATTATTTTTTTTCTGACATGCTACATCATCGAATATAAATATTGAATTATTTTTGGCGTCTGATGGAGGCATTATCTCAGAATTGTTTGAAAATTCATTGTACTCCATTCCTTTCAAGGATGTAATCAACTTTTTTAGGTACAGATATTTTGGTTGATGTAAAGATTTTGAATAAATATAAATATTTTCAAACTTTAGTCCGTTGGAGTCAAGAAGAATGCTTAGCATTACATTTGTTTTCCCACAGTTTGATGGACCAACAATAGTTCCTCGAATACTATTTGGAAATAAAGTTCCATGTTTCTTTTTAATTTTAACTTTAGGATCAAAATTTTTTACTTTAATAACTTCTGACTGCTTTACGAAACGCATAATGCTGACTAACAGCTTTTACAATAAAACATAACATTTTTATATACTTACATTCATATTCGTTTCAACCTTCAACTAGGAAGGTGTATAAATCAGAATATGATTGAACATAACGGTCGAACACAGTGTTATAATAAAAAAAAATCAATTAAAGGAAATGGACTTTTGAATACACTTATAGATAAATTACGAATTGAATTACATCTTCCTACTTTTAATTATTGCGGACCAGGGACAAAATTAGAAGAACGTTTACGCAGAGGAGATAAAGGAATTAACCCACTGGATGAGTCTTGTCGCTTGCATGATATTGCATATTCTAAAAGTAGCTCTGTCTCAGATCGTCACGTAGCTGATAAATTATTAACCGAACAAGCTTGGAAAAGATTCAAAGCCAACGATTCTTCAACCTCTGAAAAGTTAAGCAGTCTTTTAGTCACCAACATGATGAAAGCCAAAACAAATTTGGTATGGGTAATAAAGAGACTAAAAAAAACAGAACTAAAAGAACTAATAAACAAAACAAAAAAAAAACTTGTAAAACAAATATATTTAAAAAAGCAATAAATGAAGCTAGAAATGCTATTAAAAGTAACGTTTATTGTTGTGGCACAACACCTATGGCTAATATCTCTGTAAAGGCAGCAAAAAATATTATTAAAAATAAGAAAAAACAACACATTCAAACACCAAGAATAATTCCACTACCAAAGAGTGGTGGTTTTCTTCCATTTCTAGCTCCTGTTCTCGCTGGATTATCAGCTGTTGGATCTTTAGCTGGTGGAGCAGCTGGTGTTGCAAAAGCACTCAATGATGTGCGTGTTGCTAAAAGAACTTTGGAAGAAAATAAACGGCATAATAAGGCTATGGAACCAGTTGCTGTTCAAGGAAAGGGGTTATACTTGCAACCATACAAAAATGGACTCGGTCTTTTTCTTAACAGACCGAATTCAAAAAACTGATTGCACTGCTACCTAAGCAAATCCTTAAACAATCACGATATTCTGCGTTTTGGAAAGAAACATCTCCAACATTTAAGAGGAGTTTTTATGCGAGACTCATTACCGAAAATTTCTATAGATAAAGAGTGTGGAGTTATAAATTTGGATAGTGAAGCTGGTAATGGTACTCATTGGGTAGCATATGTAAGAAATAAGAAAAATAATATTATAAAGTATTTTGATAGTTTTGGAAATTTAAGACCACCAAGCGAAGTAATAAGCTATCTTGGTAAACAAATTAACTATAATTATATTCAAGAACAAGATTTTGATACATTTATTTGTGGACATTTATGTTTAAAGTTTTTATTAGAACAATGTCATAATATTTTTAAAAACTAAAATAAGAAATGAATTAAATGAATTGAACGAAACAAAAATGGGTCATTTGTCTTTTAATCAGTATGTCGTTAACACTAACTTTGAGCGGGAATGAATCAACTCTCAGTGCTGAGTATTTTCCACCAATTGTGCTGAAATCTAAGTATGTTTGTGGGCTTATAGATTTTCAAACATATGACTCCATACCAAATGTTGATGAGTTTAATAATTTACTGCATATAGGTGATAATGTTATATCGCTTCCTATTGGTTCATATGAAATAGAAGATATAAATAATTTAATACAAAAAAAACTAATTGAAATTAACAAAAAAAAGAGGAGCTTAAAAAAAGTGAAATTAAAATCAAGGCAAATAACAACACTCTGAAATGTGAAATTCACAGCACAGAAGACATCGACTTCTCTAAACCTAATTCTATTGGATCTCTTCTAGGTTTTAGCAAGAAAATGTTGAAATCTAATATATTACATGAATCTGATCTTTACGTTGATATAAATAGAGTTAATGCCATACGCATTGAAAGTAATATTATAGATGGAACGTATATTAATAACCAAACGGCACATATTTTATATGAATTTGCTGTTAAAGTAAGCCCAGGCTATAAAATCATAGAAGTACCGAGAAATGTTATTTTTTTACCTGTGAACGTCAAGCGAATAACGTCTATGTGCTTAAAGTTTATCGATCAAGACGGTAAAGTATTCAACTTTAGAGGAGAGAAAATAACAGTTCGTTTACATTTACAACCAGAACCATGATTGTATATGAAAATATAATCACCACAATTCCTTATAATGGGTGATTTTTTAAGAGGTTTAGAACTTTTTTTTTAAAAAAAACACAAAAAAATCGAAAAAATGAATGAAATATTTATTTGTATCGATAGTTTAAACCATGCAATTTTATGTTTAAAGATAATTTCATGCAAATGTTGACCGCGGCTGCGTCTCAGGTAGCCCATCCGCTGAGTCCAATTTTGGCATACTCTTTCACACATATCGGCCGGTATCTCACGAATGAATGCATGGATGTTGGCTTCCAGTGCGTCAATCGAAGCGGGCTTGTCCCTATAGACATTAGCCTTGACATACCCCCACAAAAAATAATCTAATGGTGTCAAATCGCACGATCTAGGCGGCCAATTGACCGGCCCGAAACGTGAACTTAACTGTTCACCAAACTCGCCTCGCAATTGCGCCATTGTTTCACGTGCTGTGTGGCATGTGGCACCGTCTTGTTGAAACCACATATCATGCGAGTCAAGAACTTCCATTTCGGGCAAAAAAAAGTTTGTTATCATCGCTCGGTAGCGTTCACCATTGACAGTAACGCTGCGATTCGCATCATCTTTGAAGAAATAGGCCCAATAATGCCGCCGGCCCATAAACCGCACCAAACAGTGGCTTTTTCGGGATGCATTGGTAGCTGTTGCAATGCTTCTGGCTGATCTTCACTCCAAATGCGGCAATTTTGCTTATTTACGTACCCATTCAACCAAAAATGAGCCTCATCGCTGAACACAAGCAGCGCGCGATGAACATTTCGAACCGAGCACGAATTTTGATAGTAAAATTCAATAATTTGCAAGCGTTGTTCATTTGTAAGACGATCCATGGTTAAATTGCAAACCAAACTGAAGCTGTTTGACAGTGACACAAGGTACTAAACACACGTCAGCTGTCAAAACCAGTGTTGCCAAAACCAAACCAGCCAAAAAATCACCCGTTAAAAACGCTGCAGAATATAATACATTACTCAATCAAACTCTGAACTCAGCTGTGGTAACACATAACCTTACAAAACATAATCAGGACTTTTTATTGTCATTAGGTTACAATTTAAAACATTGAAAACATGTTAAACATTTTCCAAGACCCTGAAATTTGTGAAAGTATTTCTAAATATGAATATCATACTTATTCACCATATCAAAACAATTTTGAACGAAATGATATCATTCAGATTTGTATACAACACCAAAATCTTAATGTTCTTCCTTCGGAGAGTTTCTTATATATTGAAGGCTCACTATCGAAGACAGATGGAAAAGAAATACTAACCACAAAACTTGTTAACAATGCGATGGCTTTTCTTTTTGACGAAATACGCTATGAGCTTAATGGAAAGGAAATCGACTATAATCGAAATGTTGGGATAACAACAACAATGAAAAACTATTTATCTTTGACAAAAAATGAGAGTGATATGCTTTTAAATGCGTCCTGGTCTCCTAATTCACCTATTAATTTGAAACCATTTCATTTTAATTATTGTATTCCATTGAATAAACTTTTGGGGTTCGCTGAAGATTATAAAAAAATCATTCCCAATGCACGGCATGACCTTATTCTCACTCGTGCCAGGATGGATGAAAACGCTCTAATCTCCCCAGCTGAAGAAAATGTTGAAGTAAAACTACATAAGGTACAATGGAAAGTACCACATGTGACTTTATCAGATTCAATAAAATGGAATCTATACAAAACTATAAATAAAAACAGTTTTATGAAAATTGCTTTCCGAAACTGGGATCTCTATGAATATCCCATGTTAACAAGCTCTGATCATCACATCTGGAATGTCAAGACAACAACGCAAATAGAAAAAACCTCGATATATTGTTTTTGCACTACAAACTGAAAGAAATAAAAAACTTAATGCTGATCCTACGATGTTTGATCATTGTGATCTAACAGATCTAAAAGTATACCTAGACTCAGATGTATATCCTCATGAAGACCTCAATATTTCTTTTGAAAGAAACAGATATAGCTTATTTTACAAAATGTACACGGATTTTCAAAAAACTTACTACAATAAAAACAACACTGAACCTCTACTTTCCTGGGATCTATTTAAATCACGTGCTCCAATTTTTGTTATAGATTGCAGAAATGCAGACATCAAAATGAGACTTTGAAGACAGGACCTATTGATATACGGTTGGAGATGAGAACATCAAAAAATATTCCTGCAAACGCTTCAGCTTATTGTCTTATGTTGCATGACAGAATTATTGAATATAATCCGCTTGATCAAAATGTTAACAGAATTGTTTGAGAATTAAATTATTTGTATTTTACGAAAATTGACATAATTGATAATAATACAAATTGTATGTACTTTATTTTTAATTTATTTGTAAGAAAAAAATTGATGTAGTTTATTTATAAAATGAAATTAATAAAAAGAAAAAATAAAAAAGTATATATTTTTATTCAATGATTCCACTCCACTCCACTTCCAAATTTCGAAAAAAAAACAGATATAGCTTGTTTTACAAAATGGACACGGATTTTCAAAAAACTTACTACAATAAAAACAACACTGAACCTCTACTTTCCTGGGATCTATTTAAATCACGTGCTCCAATTTTTGTTATAGATTGCAGACATCAAAATGAGACTTTGAAGACAGGACCTATTGATATACGCTTGGAGATGACAACATCAAAAAATATTCCTGCAAACACTTCAGCTTATTGTCTTATGTTGCATGACAGAATTATTGAATATAATCCGCTTGATCAAAATGTTAACAGAATTGTTTGAGAATTAAATTATTTGTATTTTACGAAAATTGACATAAAATTACCTAAAATAAATGTTTTATTATCAATCAAAAAAGTATATATTTTTATTCAATGACTCCACTCCACTTCCAAAAGAATTAAAGCAGAAAATCCAATAAAAAAAAAAAACAATATATGTTATTTCTAATAACACCACTTCGACTGTATGTTAGTTGGTAAAACAAAAAAAATTGTTATGCAATTTTCATTTGATGGGAAGCATTTTTGCTATCATCCACCGAGAGCCTAATTGGTAAACACCAACAATCCAAATCGTATATACAGTAAGAAAATTGCACTTGGGATATTTCCTTTGACACAATTCCATGCAACAAGTACTTAAAATCCAATTGGAGTTGGTATAAATCCATGTAACTTCTGATACAATTCCATGCACCATCCAATTAGAATACTACCAAAACCATGTAACTTTTGGAACAATTCCAACCAAAAATCCAATTAGATTTCCATAATTTTGATGCTAAAATGCATAATATGCTAGTATATACTACTTAGGTTGCATACTTTAAAAATCAATTGCATTATATAGGTATATGTAAAACACAAACGTACATATTAAGAAATTACATAAATTTGCTGCTGTCGTACAGTAGTAGGTAATATGATTTTTTATTACGCATTACATTTTCATGTCTAAAAATTTTAAATGTGCAACTTTAGGCCACGTATCTATATTTATGTTTATTTAGAAAACAGCTGTTGACATTGGATATATAGGATAAATTCAAAGTTTCATTAAATCCAGATTCTTTAAATGCAAAAGAAACTTAGCATATATCCAAAATCGCACCTACCCCAAATCCTATAGTGTGCCCAAGCAGGGGGGTTGCAGGGGGGGGGCATGTCCCCCACATACATACCTCACTGTTTATACGCCGTTATACTGGGTGCTACCACTGTTTTTATGCAAGTAAGCTTACATACAGAAATACCACAAAAATAAAAATTGAATTAAAAAGTAGTTCTGGTAATTTTCAATTTTCTCATAAACTAGAAGACATAAAACCATCTAGTTTTCGGTGTTTGATTAAGAATTTATAGGGACATCAAATATTTAAATCCAATTCAGAACTTAATTTCATAACTTTAAATAAAAAAACACAAAAGAAACTTTGCGTACACCTAACCTCGCACCTACCCCAAATCCTATAGTGTGCCCAAGCAGGGTGTTGCATACATACCTCGCTGTTTATACGCCGTTATGCTGAGTACGAGCACTGTATTTATGTAAGAGAACTTACATAAATACCAAAAAATTAAAATTAAATAAAAAAGTAATTTTGGTAATTTTCAATTTTCTCATAAACCAGAAGAATTTTGATAAGATAAGACCAGATAAATTTTGAGTTTGCAAGCATTTTCTTCAAAAACTATTAACACAAATAACTAGATTGAAACAAATATTAGAAGAATAAGTTTCTGGCTTTCAGAAAACATATAATTTTGCATTATAAGTGTTGCCGTTGCTTTAAAATCTTTTTTTTTAACTTTAAGTCATTTTTTAGAAAATTGCCCCTCCTGCCTAAACGAAAGGAGATAGACCCCCCCTCCAGTAGTAAAAAATGCTTGTATTTTACCATTCTACAAAAAACTGATATTATTTTGCAGCGCCTGAGTTATCGTACTCGTGCCAATAACTCAATAGAAAAATACAACACAATTAATATATCAGAAGGAACTCTTAATATTAATGTAAGGCAAAATAAATAAACAAATAAAATTCAGTATTATTATTATTTATTGTACTATTCATACTAGATTGTCAGTTTATTAGACTTGATCATTCTTTATTCCGTCAATTTCATTGAATTTTTTGAACAACAACAACAATAAATTAAAGGTGCTACCACCAATTGTTTACGAATTAATTTATAATTCGTTTATTTTGGCTAGAGATACAGCTGTTTCAAGGGGTGCCAAGCCATCTATTATCAGTCTCCTCTTATTAGTGGTGCTGAGCTTTTTTTTTTTATAATGAAAAACTTTCTACATGCCCACAATAGGGATCGAACCCACGATATCAGATTTGTTCAGTCTTAGAAACCGTATGCACTACACATTTCGCCGCCTGAGACCACTGACGTCACAGATCGAAAATGGGTTGTTTTTGTTTATCAAATGCAGTATTTACTTTAACTAAATGTTAGAGTAAAATAAAACCTTAAACACTAAATAAGTATCTTTATTATTCAAATAGACATAATGCAGGAAACTTTTATTTGTTTACATATTTGAATACTTTCCTGGAGAGGGTATAGATTCCATATAATATTTATGCACATATCGCAAGTAAAAATGTATATAAAAAAAAAAAAAAAACATTCAAAAAGTTTTTTATATAAAAAACTTCCTTAAAATTTGTTTAAAAATTATTTGGAATGCCTATTTCAAGAACCTACCTATTTAAAAATATACACCAAACAAAAAAGGTAATTTAAAACAAATTCAACAACCTGCCCTCAAAATACCTTCTTCTTGATTTAAGAAAAAAATTGTATTATTTTTAATTAAATTTTTCTTGAACATTGGTATATCCAATACCTATTAATTAAAATTTAAAAGGATGTATAATTTTTTTATTGAAATCGGTTTAGCACTTAATGAGATATTGATACCTACCTTCCTATAAACTTTTCTTTTTCGAAAACGGTTTTTTGGCTTACTTATTTTAATTACCTAATATTTAAAATTGGCATACCTACCTATGTACTAAATCTCTTGTTACCTACAATTATTCAAAACGGAAACATTATTGGAAATAATATTTTTGTTCTGTTTATTATTAGGTAGTACCTACCTAGGGACCTAAATATAGCAAAATTATGAAAATTATTCTTATAAAGGGTTTTCCAATAAGAGGTGTTATTTTGAATAGCCCGCTATTTCGGTAGCTGTCACTTTTGAAGCTGTCATTTTTTGACATTTGACAAGTAGAAACTACGCCATTAATAAAAATGGAACGATACACGCTTCAACAACGCATTGAAATTATTAAAATTCACTATAAAAATGGTGAAAATTTGGCAGAGACGGTTCGTAAAACTAAAACATTTTTGGGTCGTCGTGAAGCACCTTGTCGGACCGCAATACAGAAATTGGTGGACAAATTCGAGCTGTTGGGACAAGTTGAAGAATAAAACCCGTGCACGTCGCTCAAGAACAACTGAGAATATTGCTGTTGTAGCCCAATGTGTTGAAGAAAACCCAGGTTTGTCCATTCCTCGTTGTTCTTTGGAATTAGGCATTCCACAAACGTCATTACACCGTATTTTGCATAAAGACTTGGGTCTTAATGCTTATAAAGTTCAGTTAACACAAGAACTCAAGCCGGCTGATCATCAACAACGTCGTGTCTTTGCTGATTGGGTCCTTAAAATGCATGAAAATGATCTGGAATTTTATCGAAAAATCATCTTGACTGATGAGGCCCATTTCCACCTCGGAGGCTACGTCAACAAGCAAAACTGTCGCATCTGGGGCTCGGAAAACGCAAGAGTTATTGTTGAAAAGCCTCTCCATCCTAAACGCGTGACTGTTTGGTGCGGTTTATGGTCCGGCGGGGTCATTGGACCTTACTTTTTCGAAAATGAGGCTGGAGCAACAGTTACGGTCAATGGATTGCGCTATCGAGAGCTGATTAATGATTTTTTTATGGCCGGAATTGGATGGTATTGATCTGGACAACGTTTACTTTCAACAAGACGGCGCTACGTGCCACACAAGCAATTTCCGGACCGTGTTATCTCTCGAAGAGGTGATCACAATTGGCCACCGAGATCTTGTGATTTAACACCTTGCGACTTCTTCCTTTGGGGCCACGTGAAAGATAAAGTCTACGCCAACAGCCCAGCGTCGATTCAAGACCTCAAAGATGGTGTAATGAAGCATTACAATTTCTTCCCCTCCCCTTAGCTACGCACTAGTTTCCATACCTAAATCCCCTGTTTCCATACCTAAATTCCCTAAGCATCCGAAAAGTACCCATTGTACTCTAAAAACCTACCTTCCTTTACATAACCCCTGCCTAAGCTACGCACCTGCTCCTGAAAATAAAATAAGAATACTTACCTGACCGGCAGCATGCTCCTATAGCATGTGCACTCCACCAATAACGATCGAGATCGAGATCTTACCGGAATTGTCCGTGATATTTACCAGTAGTAACTGAGATCTTACCGGATTTGTCCGCGATATTTACCAGTAGTAACTGAGATATTTACCAGTAGTAACTGAGATCTTACCGGATTTGTCCGTGATATTTACCAGTAGTAACTGAGATATTTACCAGTAGTAACTGAGATCTTACCGGATTTGTCCGTGATATTTACCAGTAGTAACTGAGATATTTACCAGTAGTAACTGAGATCTTACCGGAATTGTCCGTGATATTTACCAGTAGTAACTGAGATATTTACCAGTAGAAACTGAGATCTTACCGGATTTGTCCGCGATATTTACCTGCTTCACCAGCGTTATTCGCCGGTAGTAATCCAAGCCGAAACCAACAATACCAGGAGAGTGGACCGCCGGATAACTAACCCAGACGCAGGAGCGTGACCAGAACCTGAGCCAGGAGTATAAGGAGTATAGAACCAACATAAGAATATATTTAAGTATTTAAGTTATTAAAGTTATGTTAAGCGATTTTGGATTTGAATAAAAGGAAATAAAGACTTAACTCTAAAGTTTGTACTACTTTGGAACGAACCCAGGCAAACCGACGAGCAAAACCTCAACCTCAGACAAAAGGTACATCACAAATTGGCGCCCGAGCAGGGACTTATTAAGTCCATTCCAGAATAAGAAAATCGAAATCCAATATCCAGAAAACCTGAGCCGAACCCGAACCGAACCTAAACCTGAACCGAACCTGAACCTGAACCTGAAACCTGAACCTGAACCGAAACCTGAACCTGAACCGAAATCCCTAGTGGAACAAAAATACATACCGACGGAACTAATCCGTATTATACCGAACCAATATATACCGAATCATACCGAAAACTCACCATAACAAAAAAATCCCTCGTGGTACAAAACAACCGATACCGAACTAACTAAACCCAACCCGAAAATAACCCGAAATAAAAATGTCAGACACCGAAGAAGGATTTGACATATACGCCAGTATAGGAGCAATATACTTGCTCAATAAAACGGAACTTGTGGACCGCATGGCACGCTTAGGAATCAGCACGGAAGGCACGCTAACCACGCTCCGTGCCCGTTTCAGTGCATACATAAAGGAAGCACGAGTTCGCAAATCCACCCAAAACCTCTGTGAGGAAATCGAGAAAACGACCAGCGAACGAGCATGGCCATTCGAAACCACAAATCGGCAGACTGCGAACCAGGTGAACCCCTCAGGAGTAACTACAACTGAGAGTGACAAAAGGACTGAACCTCAAGGTTATACAAATTATTTTTATCCTGTGCCCAGCCTCATAGCCCCCAGCAACCACATGTCAACGACCATTGCTCCTACCACGACATCGACGATTCTAAACACTGGAGTACCATACCCAGCCACGACTGAGTATGACAGATTAACGAAACTACCTGAGTATAGTCAATGGTATTACCCTCATGGCGTTAATAACCAAGTGTCTGCTCCAACGGTAACACCAGTGCTAAGCCAGAATCAGGTTTTCCCTACAACCGAAACGTTGCACCAGGCCGTCAGTAAAATGACAATAAGCCGCGAAGCAGAAGTAATGAACGTTGTGAGGAAATGGGGACTCAAATTTGACGGATCTGGAAGTGCACTTGAATTCATGAAACGAATTGAAGAACTTACCGATTGCTATAAGATACTTCCGAATGACATGCTACGTACCCTTCCCGAAATTTTCAGGGGAACCGCCCTGGAGTGGTACCGCATTAATCGGGACGGATTTAAGGCTTGGCCGGACTTTTACAAAGCCTTCTTAAACCATTACCTGCCCGTCCGATTTATAAATAAATTAGAAGATGAGATCGCCAAGAAGAGGCAGGGCCCTCGAGAAAAGGCAAAGGATTTCATACGAGCTACGCAATATTTGATTCACCAACACCCTACAATCCCTACAATGCAAATCAGCGACTGTGTTGACCGAATCTACGACCAACTTAGGCCCGAGTACCACTTGTACATCCGGCGAAGGGATTTCAAAACCCTGGAAGAACTGACCGGACTAGCCGAAGAATATGAACATATTCAGAAAGAGAGTCAGAATCCGACCCCAGCACCCATGACTAGACCTTTGCAAAGAAACCCCGCGATGTTGCCTCACCAGTCGGTCGGTCATACACTAGCCCAACCACCGCCTGACCAATACGATAGAATGACCCACTGCTGGAATTGTAAACAGCGAGGGCACTCCAAGACAAATTGCCGCCGTCCCTTCCGCATGTTTTGCTCTTTCTGTGGGAAAGACGGACGTATGACGCGGGACTGTCCCTGTCATCCGCATAGCTCTTCAGTAATGAATGTCATACCTAACACCGCTACTGACCCGGGGACACCGATCCAAGAGGCAATAAATTCCATGACAAGTGAAGCTACGGCTGACAAAAGTCCCTCAGCAGGAGCCATAACCGTAAGACCTAAAGAAGAAACAATAGCCGTAAGTACTGAAACTACAAAAGCAAGCACCACCGATTCAAACCCAAAAATTGCACCCACGGCATTGGCACCTGTCCCATCCGGAAACCTTATAAACGAAATGCCCAACACACAAACGCTAGAGCAATCGCAACAAGCACGTAATGTAGGTTTATGGACAGATCCACGATACTTCCTGCCCATATGTTTGTACGGTCACACGTTCACCGCTCTGTTAGACACCGGGGCTACGAAGTCATTTATAAATACTAAAGTAAGAAGACTGCTGAAGAGACTGAAAATTCCTCTCCGCCACCAGCCACATGCAGTGCACTTCGCAAACGGCACCCCGGTGCACAGCAACGAACATTACGAGGTCAGCCTAGGTGTAGGAGACCAACAGATTCAAGGAGAAGTCACCTATTTAAAGCGATTATCAGATACGGTTGTGCTCGGCATGGACCTCCTTAAGAAATTGAACCTCTCAATGTCTATAGGGAGTACGGAGCTCACAACAACACATAACCTTCAGACCAAACAGCGGGAACAGTTGTGCCTACTAGGCGGCAAACCCCTCTCGCAAACTCAAGAAGAGCTTCTCGAAGATCTCATAAAACAAGAATTACCGAAGTTTGAGAAGCTCCCCAATATCACAAATGCCGCCGTACACCGTATACGATTAAAATCCAATGAACCGTTTCGACAAAGGTACTACCCCCGGAACCCTGCCATGCAGAAAATAATAGACGAAGAGATCGACGAATTGCTCCAAGCCGGGAGGATCGAACCATCAAACAGTCCGTATAGTTCACCTATCGTTTTGGTGAAGAAGAAAAACGGTAGCTGGAGGGTTTGTGTCGACTACCGACAGTTAAATGAGGTCTCAATAATGGATGCATACCCATTACCTCAGATACTAGCTATCTTAGACAAGTTGAGGCAGGCAAAGTTTATATCTACTATAGACTTGAAACAGGGGTACTGGCAAATACCTCTGGAACCTGAATCCCGCCCCGCTACCGCATTCACCGTCCCAGGGCGCGGCTTATACCAATGGAAAGTGCTGCCATGTGGATTAAACTCTTCAGCGGCAACGTTCCAGCGAATGCTAGACTCAGTACTAGGACCCGATATAGACCCGTTTGCGTTCGCATATCTTGATGATATCATCATAATAAGCAAAACGTTCGACGACCATTTACAGCATTTAAAAGAAGTTTTTAAAAGACTGCAAGCCGCCAATCTCAAGATAAATCCCGAAAAATGCGAGTTCTGTAAAAGGGAACTCAAATATCTTGGCCACGTAGTAAGTGACCAAGGTATTAGCACCGACCCCGATAAAATAACAGCCGTACAAGAACTAAAGTCGCCTAAGAACGTGCGAGAGTTGCGCCGAGTGCTAGGAATCGCATCGTGGTACCGTAGGTTTATCAAAAATTTCTCGATGTTGGCAACCCCTTTGACGAAATTATTAAAGAAAAGTCAATCCTGGGAATGGGGAGAGAGCCAAGAAGCAGCTTTTAGGCAGCTCAAAAACAAACTCACGGAAGCGCCAGTTTTGAAGTGCCCACATTTCGAAATTCCTTTCACCTTGCTGTTGTTGCTTTCACTGTTCTGTCTAAAAACACAAAGGGTCAAGAGAGAGTAATCGCTTACGCCAGCCGGACATTGTCTAAATTGGAAAGAAAGTATTCCGTAACGGAAAAGGAATGTTTGGCCATTCTATGGGGGATACGGAAAATGAGGCCATACTTAGAAGGATATCACTTCACCGTCGTAACCAACCACCACTCCTTAAAGTGGTTGCATTCGTTAGAAAATCCGTCAGGCCGACTTGCAAGATGGGCAATCGAACTACAACAATACGATTTTGACATTCTATACAGAAAGGGTGCCATGAACGTAGTGGCCGACACGTTGTCGAGAGATCCCTTACCGTACCAAGAAAGCGACTTGTCCACTATGAATGACGGACAGGAGGACTGGACGCAACGCCGTATGAGACAAATAATCCATAACCCAGAAAGATTTACCGACTATAAGATACAGGACGACCTTTTATACAGGAAATTCGCAGCTCACCCTTTGGCCGATCATAGCCATGATTGGAAATTGTGCGTACCGTTGCAAAGCAGAGATGCAGTCTTACAGGAAAACCACGATGCTGTCACCGCCGGTCACCTTGGTATAGCGAAGACTGTCGACAGAATAATGAAGAGCTATTATTGGCCAGGGATGTTTCGGGACATCTCTAAGTACGTAAAGAAGTGCGTTACCTGCAACCAATATAAAGTGCCCCAGGTGAAGCCTAGTGGACTGATGCACTCCAACCCAGTAGAGAAGCCGTGGGATACCGTTTCTGTAGATTTCGTCGGACCATTACCCCGTTCCATAAAAGGAAATACCATGATGGTGGTATTTGTTGACAAGTTCACGAAATGGATAGAGGCGGTGCCCTTGCGAGCCGCCACCTCAACTTCATTAATAAAAGCGATAAGGGAGAGAATCCTGTCCCAATTTGGAACCCCCAGGGTTCTATTGTCCGACAACGGTTCACAATTCGTAAGCAAGCAGTTCCAATCTTTCTTAGAAGAACTAGGGAATAAACAACTCTTAACCGCCCCGTACACGGCGCAGGAAAACCCAACCGAAAGGGTAAACAGAGTCCTTAAGACAATGATTGCTCAATATGTGCAAGATAACCACAGAACTTGGGATGAGCACCTACCAGAGCTCACCTTCGCAATTAACACGAGCAAACACTCATCAACAGGTTTTTCGCCAGCTTTCCTAAACTACGGCAGAGAGTTAAGAGTGCCCCGCCAACCTGAGCCACCGAACAATAATTGCGAGGGCGGACCTGAACAGATCTCTACCAGGCGAGAGAGGATGGAAGCTCTTTACCAGCTAGTAGCAAGCAATTTAAAAAGAGCCGCCGAAGTGCAAGGCAAATATTATAACCTGAGAAGAAGAGCTTGGAAACCGAGTATAGGCGATCGGGTCTACCGGAGGGTGAGGGTGTTATCATCAGCAATCAACCACTTCACCGAGAAGTTAGCCCCGCGATATGAAGGACCATTCGAAGTGGTGAAATTTTTTTCCCCAGTCATCGTATTACTGAGAGAAATAGGCCAAGACAAAAACAACAACAACACGGCAAGAAAACAGATGGTACGTTGCCATCTGCAGGATATAAAAGGAGCTAACGATGAAGCACAGAATATCAGTCTTGTGTCAGTCATCAAACCATCAAGTGCAACCGTCCCTTCTGCAACAAAAATGTCCGACCCTACAGTGCGCGTACGCACCCAGCCCAGACCTATGGCCAAAAGGTGCCAACCGGAACCTCAGCGTGGCCAGCAGCAGACGTGCACTTTCATGCCGCTACCACGAGCCAACCGGGACCCTGACAAGCCAACCATCCGGTCCATCGTTTTGTTACCGGCACCACAACAAGACCCGGAAACCAGGACCAAAAGGGTAACGAAGGCAGAAGCAGTAACCGGCCCGGGTAAAATAAAATCCCGATCGGTCACCAAGAAACCGAAACCCACCCCGAACACCGGGTTGCCAAGCTTGGACGCACCGTCGCCGTCCGCCAGGAAAGACGCCAACTGGAACAACGAGATATTCCGGACCAACCCACTGCAGCAGCGACCCAAAACCCCGGAACTGCCCTTACTATTTGGAAAGTTGCCTAGCCCACTGCCGAAGGAAGACAACGGTAAGCCCCAGGAGATGGTCGTCGACTATGCGGAAAGCCTACCCACAGTCAACCCGATTATCCATTCACTGGCGAGCCTAACATCTCTAGCCCCCCCGAAGCCGAACCAAAGGCACGCACAGAGCCGAATTCCGAAGGATCCCTTCGCGGATATCGATATCCGCAGACATAAATTTTATGACCCAAAGTTCAGGCGTCAGAAACTGAAGTTTAAGCGAACATGGGGAGAGGTGACGGCCTTAATAAAGAAGCCTGGGGTAGCGGAGCTACGTTTTGGGAGACAGGCAAAAACGGTGGCATTCTAAGCCTAATTTTTTTTGTTAATTATGAGAATTATTTTTTTGTTGTTTAGATTAAGTGTTGAACCATTTTTAAGTTATTATTAATTGAATTGTTATATTTTTCTTTATACTTATATAAACCTATGAATAAACCTATTAATAAAAAAAAAAAAAAGAAAAAAAAAAAAAAAAAACGCACAAAAAAAAAGGAGAAAAAAAAAAAACCGTTTCGAAGAATTCATTTAAAATAATAATAACGACGCCCAGAACTTAAGACGAGAAGGTTCTCGTCTCCAAAGAAGAGGGGGTTTGTAATGAAGCGTTACAATTTCTTCCCCTCCACTTAGCTACGCACTAGTTTCCATACCTAAATCCCCTGTTTCCATACCTAAATTCCCTAACCATCCGAAAAGTACCCATTGTACTCTAAAAACCTACCTTCCTTTACATAACCCCTACCTAAGCTACGCGCCTGCTCCTGAAAATAAAATAAGAATACTTACCTGACCGGCAGCATGCTCCTATAGCATGTGCACTCCACCAATAACGATCGACAACTGATTAGCAAGATAACAAATAGCCTAATCAATGTAGAAATAGAAACTCACCACACTGACCACCTACATACAGCAACTAAGTGTGGTAGGTTTGATAAGAAAATAGACGAAAAGGAGAAAGAACTCCACTGAAGGCAGCATCTGGACAACGATCAACAACCTCGATGGTGAATTTCTGCTCTCGAAAATTAACAAGATCCCTCATCCCTTTTGCCACTCACCTTCCCGCGATCAACAGTCTAAATGGTGAAATTTCTCCTGCCGAAATGGAGCAAGACCTATTACCCTCTTACCGCTGCCCTTACATAGGCCATGGAGGTAATAGAGATTCAGCACAGAAGGTGATGTTCCAGAACTCCGACGATGAGCTATACAAATAATAGCAAACAAATCCATTGCCGCTCGTCCCTTACCTTACCATAATGACCAAGTAAGCACAATAGATGATGTTCCAGAACACCGACGGTGAGCAATTCAAATTAATGCAATACAAACCTCTTTCCGCTCGCTTGTTATATTTACCATGGGAAAGAACACCATACCCGTCCCTTTGTTCTTGTTATATGCAAACAGTATTGCATGCAGGCCAATAGATGATGACGTCGTAAATAACAAATTACAACATGGAATTTTACATTTCATCGCCTTACGGCTCACATTCTGTTTGGCCGTCGAATAGGATAAGAGACGGTCATACAATCGACAAAATCAGTAGTGTGCCAGTAGCTATCATAGCAGTCGAACTAAGACCAGCCAGCACGACTCAAGACTTCCCCCCACCAGTGGTAAGGGGTCTTTCAACCGAAGAGTCAAACCGAGATCTTACCGGATTTGTCCGCGATATTTACCAGTAGTAACTGAGATATTTACCAGTAGTAACTGAGATCTTACCGGATTTGTCCGTGATATTTACCAGTAGTAACTGAGATATTTACCAGTAGTAACTGAGATCTTACCGGATTTGTCCGCGATATTTACCAGTAGTAACTGAGATATTTACCAGTAGTAACTGAGATCTTACCGGAATTGTCCCTGATATTTACCAGTAGTAACTGAGATATTTACCAGTAGTAACTGAGATCTTACCGGATTTGTCCGCGATATTTACCAGTAGTAACTGAGATATTTACCAGTAGTAACTGAGATCTTACCGGATTTGTCCGTGATATTTACCAGTAGTAACTGAGATATTTACCAGTAGTAACTGAGATCTTACCGGATTTGTCCGCGATATTTACCAGTAGTAACTGAGATATTTACCAGTAGTAACTGAGATCTTACCGGAATTGTCCGTGATATTTACCAGTAGTAACTGAGATATTTACCAGTAGTAACTGAGATCTTACCGGATTTGTCCGCGATATTTACCAGCAGTAACTGAGATATTTACCAGTAGTAACTGAGATCTTACCGGATTTGTCCGTGATATTTACCAGTAGTAACTGAGATATTTACCAGTAGTAACTGAGATCTTACCGGAATTGTCCGTGATATTTACCAGTAGTAACTGAGATCTTACCGGATTTGTCCGCGATATTTACCAGTAGTAACTGAGATATTTACCAGTAGTAACTGAGATCTTACCGGATTTGTCCGTGATATTTACCAGTAGTAACTGAGATATTTACCAGTAGTAACTGAGATCTTACCGGATTTGTCCGTGATATTTACCAGTAGTAACTGAGATTTTTACCAGTAGTAACTGAGATCTTACCGGAACTGTCCGTGATATTTACCAGTAGTAACTGAGATATTTACCAGTAGTAACTGAGATCTTACCGGATTTGTCCGCGATATTTACCAGTAGTAACTGAGATATTTACCAGTAGTAACTGAGATCTTACCGGATTTGTCCGCGATATTTACCAGTAGTAACTGAGATATTTACCAGTAGTAACTGAGATCTTACCGGATTTGTCCGTGATATTTACCAGTAGTAACTGAGATATTTACCAGTAGTAACTGAGATCTTACCGGAATTGTCCGTGATATTTACCAGTAGTAACTGAGATATTTACCAGTAGAAACTGAGATCTTACCGGATTTGTCCGCGATATTTACCTGCTTCACCAGCCTTATTCGCCGGTAGTAATCCAAGCCGAAACCAACAATACCAGGAGAGCGGACCGCCGGATAACTAACCCAGACGCAGGAGCGTGACCAGAACCTGAGCCAGGAGTATAAGGAGTATAGAACCAACATAAGAATATATTTAAATATTTAAGTTATTAAAGTTATGTTAAGCGATTTTGGATTTGAATAAAAGGAAATAAAGACTTAACTCTAAAGTTTGTACTACTTTGGAACGAACCCAGGCAAACCGACGAGCAAAACCTCAGCCTCAGACAAAAGGTACATCACAATGGAATTCATGAGGCTATCGAGGACATAGGGCAGCCACTTTGCGATTTGGTTATGGAAAATTTCATGAAAAGGATATGGTCCTGTAAGCGTGGTCGTGGCGGCCATTTGGCTGATGTTGTGTTTCATTTTTAACTGCATACATTCCTCTTTATAATGAAATAAACATCCGATCATTTATCTCAAAAAATGCCATTTTTCTTTGAATATCAAAATAACACCTCTTATTGGAAAACCCTTTACATACATAATGTAGATACCTAACCAGAAATATGGCAACCTTCCCATACAATTACTATTACCTCATATAGAAAGAGAATACCTGCAACGTTGCTTTCTTTCAATTCAAAATCAAAAACAAAAACCTGCCAAGTTTTGCATGAAACTATAGGAGATAATATACGTATATATTAGAGATGAGCAAAAAATCACGACCTGTGATTTTCGACCTGTGAGTCAAAAATCACAATCACTACCTGTGAGCGACTCTTTAATAAACCTGTGAATGCCCTAAATGTGATTGAAAATCACAACTGTAGTAAAATCACAACAAAAAGAAACGATTCACAAATCACGACAATCGCACAATGAACTTTATGAACTGTGAACAAAATCACGACGAGAGAAAAGTCAACAATGAGTAAAATGAATCAGAACGAGAACTGTAGTCGTGATTTAGTTATTATTTTAGCAACTGAACGAAATCACAATACAGAAAAACAAAATCTCAGGACTCATGATGAAAATATGAAGAACAGATTAATGCTTTTATTTTTAGTTTAGGATCTAATAAGTGATTTTTTAAGAGGTTTAGAACTTTTTAAAAAAAAAAACACAAAAAATTCAAAAAAATGAATGAAATATTTATTTGAATCGATAGTTTGAACCTTGCAATTTAATGTTTAAAGATAATTTCATGCAAATGTTGACCGCGGCTGCGTCTCAGGTAGCCCATCCGCTGAGTCCAATTTTGGCATACTCTTTCACACATATCGGCCGGTATCTCACGAATGAATGCATGGATGTTGGCTTCCAGTGCGTCAATCGAAGCGGGCTTGTCCCTATAGACATTAGCTTTGACATACCCCCACAAAAAATAATCTAATGGTGTCAAATCGCACGATCTAGGCGGCCAATTGACCGGCCCGAAACGTGAAATTAACTGTTCACCAAACTCGCCTCGCAATCGCGCCATTGTTTCGCGTGCTGTGTGGCATGTGGCACCGTCTTGTTGAAACCATATATCATGCAAGTCAAGAACTTCCATTTCGGGCAAAAAAAAATTTGTTATCATCGCTCGGTAGCGTTCACCATTGACAGTAACGCTGCGATTCGCATCATCTTTGAAGAAATAGGCCCAATAATGCCGCCGGCCCATAAACCGCACCAAACAGTGGCTTTTTCGGGATGCATTGGTAGCTGTTGCAATGCTTCTGGCTGATCTTCACTCCAAATGCGGCAATTTTGCTTATTTACGTACCCATTCAACCAAAAATGAGCCTCATCGCTGAACACAAGCAGCGCGCGATGAACATTTCGAACCGAGCACGAATTTTGATAGTAAAATTCAATAATTTGCAAGCGTTGTTCATTTGTAAGACGATCCATGGTTAAATTGCAAACCAAACTGAAGCTGTTTGACAGTGACACAAGGTACTAAACACACGTCAGCTGTCAAAACCAGTGTTTCCAAAACCAAACCAGCTTAAAAATCACCCGTTAGAAGGTAGAACTGAATTGTGAACTGAGCTCCTAGCCTGGTTGTGATTTTGTACACAAGGACAAGGAAAAGTGAAACTAAAATTTTGACATTGCAAATTTTCGGGTTTCCACTGGAGCTAGAGAGCTGGGCGAGACACTAAGGTAATTTCCACCTCCTAAATCGATTGGCGTACTCCGTTTTTCGATCCGCCGTGATAAAATTTTGACAGTGCAAATTTTCGAATTTCCACAAGGAAAAGTGAATCTAAAATTTTGACATTGCAAATTTTCGGGTTTCCAATAGAGCTAGAGAGCTGGGCGACACGCTAAGGTAATTTCCACCTCCTAAATCGATTGGCGTACTCCGTTTTACGATCCGCCGTGATAAAATTTTGACAGTGCAAATTTTCGGATTTCCACTGGAGCTAGAGAGCTGGGCGAGACAATAAGGTAATTTCCACCTCCTAAATCGATTGGCGTACTCCGTTTTTCGATCCGCCGTAATAAAATTTTGACAGTGCAAATTTTCGGATTTCCACTGGAGCTAGAGAGCTGGGCGAGACACTAAGGTAATTTCCACCTCCTAAATCGATTGGCGTACTCCGTTTTACGATCCGCCGTGATAAAATTTTGACAGTGCAAATTTTCGGATTTCCACTGGAGCTAGAGAGCTGGGCGAGACACTAAGGTAATTTCCACCTCCTTAATCGATTGGCGTACTCCGTTTTTCGATCCGCCGTAATAAAATTTTGACAGTGCAAATTTTCGGATTTCCACTGGAGCTAGAGAGCTGGGCGAGACACTAAGGTAATTTCCACCTCCTAAATCGATTGGCGTACTCCGTTTTTCGATCCGCCGTGATAAAATTTTGACAGTGCAAATTTTCGGATTTCCACTGGAGCTAGAGAGCTGGGCGAGACACTAAGGTAATTTCCACCTCTTAAATCGATTGGCGTACTCCGTTTTTCGATCCGCCGTGATAAAATTTTGACAGTGCAAATTTTCGAATTTCCACAAGGAAAAGTGAATCTAAAATTTTGACATTGCAAATTTTCGGGTTTCCAATAGAGCTAGAGAGCTGGGCGAGACGCTAAGGAAATTTCCACCTCCTAAATTGATTAGCGTACTCCGTTTTACGATCCGCCGTGATAAAATTTTGACAGTGCAAATTTTCGGATTTCCACTGGAGCTAGAGAGCTGGGCGAGACGCTAAGGTAATTTCCACCTCCTAAATCGATTGGCGTACTCCGTTTTTCGATCCGCCGTGATAAAATTTTGACAGTGCAAATTTTCGGATTTCCACTGGAGCTAGAGAGCTGGGCGAGACACTAAGGTAATTTCCACCTCCTAAATCGATTGGCCTACTCCGTTTTTCGATCCGCCGTGATAAAATTTTGACAGTGCAAATTTTCGGGTTTCCACTGGAGCTAGAGAGTTGGGCGAGACAAGGTAATTTTCACCTCCTCAATCGATTGGCATACTCCGTTTTTCGATCCGCCGTATTGGAAATTTTGGGCATTCGAGATTTTGCTATTCGATAATTTTGAATTCGGGACTTGAGATTTTTAGCATTTTTGTATTCATGGTTATGTCCTACGAGCTAATTTTAATTACTTATTTGTTGTCCTCATTTAATTACATACTTTATATTTTACTGAGAATTTTTTTTTTTGGCCTCAAAGATATTCCAAACTTGAAAATCACAATCACAGGTTAAACTTACAGTGATTCAGAAATCACAATCACAGTTATACCTGTGATTGAAAAATCACAGTTTAGCTCATCTCTAGTATATATGTATAAACATATGCCCTCAACCAAAAAATCGTTTTCTAAAGACCCTGTTTAAATTTTGACTGCTCACTACGTAGTGATAAGTCAATACGTGTATACACTTGTAATTTTCACTCATGTGCATCTCTGAACTATCTGTGAATTGGAACAATCGATTGTGAGCATCAAGAACCCTGACTTCAAAGATTAAATAATTGCAAAATAAAGAATATAAAGCAATTAAATCTGCTTCAGCATCTTTGCAATTATCAAACCATTCATTCAAAAAGCATTTTCTGCTTCTACCCTCGACCCACTACGCATTTTTAATTTTTATTCTTTTCTACCTCACCGTTCAACGCACAAGCCAAAAATGAAAAAATGCAATAAAATGGAACATTTCGGATATGAAACATGACTGCTGACTGTTGTCTCCCTTGCCACCTCACCGATTTCACTAATAAACTGTCGTCATTGCGTAGTGAGCAGTCACAATCTAAACAGGGTCAAATTTATTGAAAAAAATTAAACCAAACCTTTGCATAAGCGAACATATACACACAAACATTTTTTTCTATTTTCTCGCCCAAGTTCTCGTCGTTACCATGATGCAAAAAGCTATTTCGGATACCTCCCTTTCCCGCATTATTGTTGTCAGAACCAATATAATACACTCCTCTCGCTCCTATTACCTGTTCTCGATTCCTTTTTCATTCCCTGCATTGTCAAATTTGTGGCGTTTATATCGCCACAAATTTTTTACAACGTAAAAACTACGACTCGATGATATTACTATAGGTTTTTATATAAGTTAGCACATCAGCATGTGCCTTGTCGTCGCCGTTCAATCACCTGAACAAGACACCACCGGCCGACACCGCCACAGTTTGCGTCGTCACCATAAATTATATTTGCAGGGCTATTGCCCTTGTAACCTTGCTGCTTAGTTTTAAGTAACATTATTGTTTAGTTGTTTGGTTGAATAAATGAAAATAAATGAAGAAAGAGCACTTTATGTGAAGTCACAAAATAAAATAGACGTGTTTTTATTGTTCTATTTACTGGCGCCCAACGGGTTAAAACCTAAAAAAATAACATTGATAAAAAAAAACTTCATACGAAGTTAACAATAATTATTTGCCAAAAACAATACTTCATAAAAAGTATCTCGTGAATAAAAAAAACTTCATAGGAAGTAAACAAATAATTATTTGCCAAAAACAATACTTCATAAAAAGTATCTCGTGAATAAAAAAACTGCATACAGAGGTAACAATCATTATTTGCCAAAAACAATACCTACTTCATAAAAAGTATCTCGTGAATAAAAAAAAACTGCATACAGCGTTAACAATCATTATTTGCCAAAAACAGTACTTCATAAAAAGTGAATAAAAAAAGTTCATACGGAATTAACAATCATCAAATAGAAAAAACACAACATCAAACCATCAAGGAAGAGCAAGATGCATCTATTGTAAGTTACATTAGAATAGACAATATTATAAATAAGATAATTAAATAAGTGCTTTGGTTATTGTTTTTTTTAAGTAAAAGTAAGTGTTTGTCTTTTGAGATTTGAAATTGAATAGTTAAAAAAAAAATGAGTTTTACGAAAGATCAAATAATAGAATTGGTGCGTGCCACAGTGGAATTAACACAAAAACCATTAGTTGAACATTTAGAAATATTAACATCATCAGTTGCTGAATTAAAACCTCGTAGCGCTATCACATTTTCTCCGGTAACTATTCGACCAGGTATTTTAAACCGTGCAGGTGGCCTTGATTTAATAAAATCTTTGCCCGAATTTAATGGCGATTCTGCGTCATACCCTTCGTGGCGTACGGCTGCACACTTTGCTTTAGATTTTTACAACGAAGGATCCGAAAACTATTACATTGCTGTGGGAATACTTAGGAATAAAATAACAGGGTCTGCAAACGCACGTCTGTCTGCATTTAACACCGTGTTAAATTTCAAAGCAATTATTGCTAGATTAGACCAGGTATATTCAGACAAGAGATCAATTCATGTACTGGAAAATGAACTCAGCATTTTGAGACAAGGTAGCTTGTCAATGAATGAATATTATGATACAGTTGACAAACATTTAACACTTATTATAAATAAAAATATAAGGACACACAGCGGTGATAACGAGGTCATCGGTGCTCTCAACGAGCGTGCAAGAGAAAATGCTTTACGCATCTTCATTTCAGGTCTAAGAAAACCTTTATGCGATACATTATTTTCTTCTCGTCCTGCTGACCTGCCCACTGCCTTAGCCACAGCACAAGAGCTAAAGACAAACCACAAGCGATATTAATTCGCATGGGTTGAGATGTCTATACAATTCTGTTCTAGCATCCACTCGATCACACGTTATGCTCAAAGGTGTCCTACTTCGTTACATTCCCAATGAATCGAGAGTTGTTTTCACAGGTATTACGATGACTCTTCTGATAATTCTGCAGAGGCTGATACAAATGATGACAACGATATTTCATCAGCAAAATCCGATATTTCGTCCACCAAAGACATTGGTGATAAGAAAGTTGAGTATTTATTAAAATTCATCAAAAGAGAAGTTGAATCTTTCGAGAAAGCCCAAGAAGCGAAACAAGGCTCAACTCGAGTGAAACCATCCACATCAAAACCGATTAAAACAGCTGTTGGATTATATACAGCAGGAGTAAATGACAAACATTGTTTTTTGTAAAGCCTCTGATCATTATTCTTCTGATTGCAAAAGCTCTCTTCCTTTACTCAAAAGGAAACAGATGCTAAAAGAGGACGGACGATGTTACCGGTGTTGTAGAAGGGGACACTACTCCAAGACATGCAAAAAAAGATACCAACTTGTGTGCAAAAATTGTAACGGGCGACACGCAACGTCAATGTGTGATCCAAACCATACACAGTCTACATCTACAGACAAGAAAAGTATAGCTCCAACACCATCATCGCAAAATAATACTATGACGTCATTAAATCAACCACAGCAGTCAATTAACTTGTACACCACACAGACCCATAATCTTTTACCGCAAACAGCATTTGCATTTGCTTCCAACAAAAATTCCTGTAAATCGTTGTATGTGCGAATGGTATTGGATGGCGGTAGCCAAATGTCTTTTATAAAATCTAGCGTGGCACGTCAACTTGATTTGGATATCATCGGAGTGCAAAATATTAACATTATATCATTTGGAAGCAAGGAACCTAGACCTAGAATGCAGTGTAACAGGGTACAAGTAGTCTTGCGCAACCAATATGACAACAGAATAGTTGCTTTGGAAATAATGGAGGTTCCCGAAATCTGTGTTGATGTTTTGTCAGCGCCAGATCAAAATCTTGAGACCTTTAGAGAATTGAAGCTGGCAGATGTGCGTCTCAACAATTTAAATGCTGAAAATGGAATCAGCATACTAATAGGAGCAGACAATTATTGGTTGGTTGCAACTGGACAACATAAACGGATTACACCCGATCTAACAGCAACAACTAAACACTGTTCTCGGGTGGACTTTACAAGGTAAGTCTCCTGTCATTTCTCATGATTCAGATGATCTTTCTTGTGTTACTTCCTTGCATGTTTATCACTGTGAGGATCTTCAACAATTCTGGCGACTCGAAACTACTGGCGTAACGAACGATAAAATTATAACACAGAGTCTGGAACCCCTTATCCGCAAGGTTGCAGATCGTTACGAGGCATCACTGCCATGGAAAGATTTAGAGGAATCACTCCACGACAATCGCATTGGGGCACTGTATCGAATGCATGCATTATTGCGAAAGTTGAGAGCATCAGGAAGACTTAGGGATTATGAAGCGTCAATGCAGGAGATGATAAACGACGGTATAGCTGAACGAGTATAGAGAATGAACGAGTAGGTCGTGCGTACTACATGCCTCACAGACCTGTATATCGGGAAGTTAAAGACACTACCAAGTTACGAATTGTCTTTGACGCTTCGGCGCATGCAGCAAATCATATTTCGCTCAACGATCATTTGGAGGTGGGCAAGAACCTTTTGCCTGAGATCTTGACGGTTTTACTTAACTTTCGCTGTTGAAAAATAGGATTGACTGCTGATATAGAAAAGGCATTTCTCCAAATAGTTTTGGCTGCATCTGATCGAGAAAGCCACCGATTTTTTTGGTTCAAGGAATTGTTTAATGCGAACAAAACGCGTACAGACTTTTCAGTGCAAGCTCACCGCATGACACGAGTGACGTTTTGTGTGACCAGTAGCCCAAACATATTAGGAGAAGTAATTCAAAAATGTTGGATGATGGAAAAGAACGATATCCTAGAGCTGTCGACATTCTACGCCGATGTTTTTATGTCGTTGATTTCGTTGCAAGTGTGAATGACGAGAAAACAGCGATAGACATAAGTCATGAGGCAGTTCAAATCATGAAACCTGGTTCTATGCATCTCAGTGTGTTAGTGCGAAAGAGTCATCCTTCAGAAACACCTCCACCAATAATGCAGAAAGTCCTTGTTCTTCGTTGGTTTGTTGACGCTGATGAATTATCGGTGGATTTGAATGCAGTTGAAGTTCTCCTGAAGTCAACTGGTTTAGATGGGACGAAACGCAATGTACTGAAGGTAATGTCCAAAATATATGATCCCTTTGGTTTATTAGGTCCCTGGGTAGTTCGTTTGAAGATTCTTTTTCAGTCGATTTGGCGCCAAAATCTAGACTGGGATGAACGGCTACGATCAGAACACGATAAAATCTGGATTGACTGCTATGCAGATGTCAGTGAGCTGGGTCAACTGATGATTCCACGCTGTGTTATTAATGAAAAGGGTGCTACACAGATCCACATTTTCACGGATCCCAGTCAGCAAGCTTTCGGAGCAGTGGCATTCTTGCGAACCACAGATGATCAGGGAAACATAACCACCCGTTGCCTTTGCGCCAAGAATCGAATAGCTCCTATCAAGAACAAGGATCGTGATGAATTAACTGTACCAAAATTACAGCTTACTGCTGCTTTGGTCGCTGCAAGATTGCTTGGGTATCTTCGTACCAATTTAATGATTAAATTTGATGAAGAGTTTTTGTGGACAGACTCCAAAATTGCCTTATTGTGGATATTGGAGAAAGAGAAACGTTGGAAGCCGTATGTTGAGAACAGAGTCCGAGAAATTGGAACACATACTAAAATTTCTTGTTGGCGGCACTGTCCTGGATCCCAAACCCCGCAGATTTATTGACCAGAGGAATTAACGCGCTGTCTCTAAAACAATCTTCTCAATGGCTCGCTGGACCAGATTGGCTAAATAACGAACCAACCCTTTGGCCAACTGTTACCGAATACAATCCTACGCTCTCAAAGCAAGGTACTGCACTTTCGGTGGTTTCTTTGTTTGTTGCGGGGGAAGAAGAGAAAGAGGAATCTACAAAATTCAACGATTCTTTAATTACATGCGAAAAATTCAGTACCTGGAGACGTCTCTTACGAACAACGGCTTATTGTTTTCGTGCAATTGAATGCTTCAAGAAAAAACAACGCCATGACGAGTATGCGTCCTAAGAAGATGTTCCATTTCTATCTGCAAATGAAGTGGATGGAGCTGAAAACTATTGGATTGGCAAAGCACAACGGCTGCATTTCAGTTCTGAAATTGTAGCACTCAAGCAAAATAAAGGTATACCTTTAAACTCTAAATTATTACTGTTTAGTCCCATTCTAGATCAAAATAGTGGTCATCTTCGTCTGGGTGGGAGATTGGATTTAGTATCCCACGAAATCCCAGCTCATCCTTTACTATTGCCAAAATCGTCACATATCTCGAAACTGATAGTTAATGATGTACACAAACAATTATTCCATGCTGGTGTTTCGTCAGTCGTAACGCATTTACGATCAACTTACTGGATCATTAAGGGTCGACAACTTGGTACATCCGAGGTCAAGAGGTGCACAATTTGCAAGGTTCTTCGAGCTATGCCCGCTACTCAACCATTCGCGCCATTACCTAGAGATCGCATCACATTTTCTACGCCATTTAATGTCACTGGACTCGATTTTGCTGGACCTCTGTACACATATGACTCTGGCCAAAAGAGTAAGGTGTACATAATGCTGTTTACGTGTGCATCGATTAGAGCGTTACATCTTGAACTAACATCAGATCTAACTACAGAAAGTTGTTTGTTGGGTATACGGCGTTTTATTGCTCGCAGGGGAGTACCAAAAGTGATTTGGTCGGACAATGCAGCTACTTTCTGAGGTCAAGAGGTGCACAATTTGCAAGGTTCTTCGAGCTATGCCCGCTACTCATCCACTCGCGCCATCACCTAGAGATCACATCACATTTTCTACGGCATTTAATGTCACTGGACTCGATTTTGCTGGACCTCTGTACACATATGACTCTGGCCAAAAGAGTAAGGTGTACATAATGCTGTTTACGTGTGCATAGATTAGAGCGTTACATCTTGAACTAACATCAGATCTAACTACAGAGAGTTGTTTGTTGGGTACACGGCGTTTTATTGCTCGCAGGGGAGTACCAAAAGTGATTTGGTCGGAAAATGCAGCTACTTTCCGAGGTCAAGAGGTGCACAATTTGCAAGGTTCTTCGAGCTATGCCCGCTACTCATCCATTCGCGTCATTACCTAGAGATCGCATCACATTTTCTACGGCATTTAATGTCACTGGACTCGATTTTGCTGGACCTCTGTACACATATGACTCTGGCCAAAAGAGTAAGGTGTACATAATGCTGTTTACGTGTGCATCGATTAGAGCGTTACATCTTGAACTAACATCAGATCTAACTACAGAAAGTTGTTTGTTGGGTATACGGCGTTTTATTTCTCGCAGGGGAGTACCAAAAGTGATTTGGTCGGACAATGCAGCTACTTTCAAAAAATCTTCCAAGGAATTGCTCAAATTGAGTTTCACTGATGAAAAGTTTAAGGGTTTCCTGGCTAATCATCGTATTCAGTGGAGATTCATAGTTGAACGTGCCCCTTAGTGGGGTGGGTTCTGGAAAAGGCTGGTGGGTGTTGTGAAATCGGCTTTAAAGGCAGCAATAGGCAAAGCAACCTTGAACACAAATCAGGTATACACATTTCTTACTGAAGTAGAAAATGTGGTCAATAACAGGCCTCTTATATACGGAGCAGATAAGCCTTTCGATTTATCGCCGCTCACACCTGCTCAGCTCTTACGAGGACTACAAGCACCTAAACAAAACGAATGTCTTTCAACTGAAGTCAACAGAAGTCAAAGCTCAGCAATCTTACGCCAACAGTGGAAGGAAGGAATACAGTTTATATCTTGGTTCAAACACAGATGATACAACGAATATATTCAACAACTGACGTCGTTTCATAAGTCCAAATATAACAGATCAATCGATCTGGCAATTGGTAATAAAGTGCTCATGGAGGATCGTTTATTGCCTAAAACACTTTGGCATTTGGGCGTAATTATAAATATTTTTCCTGGTCGTGATGGAAGGGTTCGTGCATGCGAGGTACGAGTTTCTAATGGAACAACATTTCTAAGACCTATTAAACTGCTTTACCCTCTAGAAATAACAGATCGTTTAAAAGATGGTTGGCCGGAGGATGTTGAAAATTAAAGCTTTCATTACAGTTTTATTGCTATCTCTCTTAAACTTTCAATCATTGGCTATAACTGCACATAATCACGACAAGTTCAGTTCATCTTTAGGTTTCGTACAATTAACATCGTTTTCTTGCCTAATCATTATTTGCCAAAAACAGGACTTCATAAAAAGTGAATAAAAAAAGTTCATACGGAATTAACAATCATCAAATAGAAAAAACACAACATCAAACCATCAAGGAAGAACAAGATGCATCTATTGTAAGTTACATTAGAAGAGACAATATTATAAATAAGATAATTAAATAAGTGCTTTGGTTATTGTTTTTTTTTTAAGTAAAAGTAAGTGTTTGTCTTTTGAGATTTGAAATTGAATAGTTAAAAAAAATTAGTTTTACGAAAGATCAAATAATAGAATTGGTGCGTGCCACAGTGGAATTAACACAAAAACCATTAGTTGAACATTTAGAAATATTAACATCATCAGTTGCTGAATTAAAACCTCGTAGTGCTATCACATATTCTCCGGACATCCGGTAACTATTCGACCAGGTATTTTAAACCGTGCAGGTGGCCTTGATTTAATAAAATCTTTGCCCGAATTTAATGGCGATTCTGCGTCATACCCTTCGTGGCGTACGGCTGTACACTTTGCTTTAGATTTTTACAACGAAGGATCCGAAAACTATTACATTGCTATGGGAATATTTAGGAATAACATAACAGGGTCTGCAAACGCACGTCTGTCTGCATTTAACACCGTGTTAAATTTCAAAGCAATTATTACTAGATTAGACCAGGTATATTCAGACAAGAGATCAATTCATTAACTGGAAAATGAACTCAGCATTTTGAGACAAGGTAATTTGTCAATTAATGAATATTATGATACAGTTGACAAACATTTAACACTTATAACACACTTTTATTATAAATAAAAATATAATGACACATAGCGGTGATAACGAGGTCATCGGTGCTCTCAACGAGCGTGCAAGAGAAAATGCCTTACGCATCTTCATTTCAGGTCTAAGAAAACCTTTATGCGATACATTATTTTCTTCTCGTCCTGCTGACCTGCCCACTGCCTAAGCCACAGCACAAGAGCTAGAGACAAACCACAAGTGATATTAATTCGCATGGGTTGAGATGTCTATACAATTCTGTTCTAGCATCCACTCGATCACACGTTATGCTCAAAGGTGTCCTACTTCGTTACATTCCCAATGAATCGAGAGTTGATTTTCACAGGTATTACGATGACTCTTCTGATAATTCTGCAGAGGCTGATACAAATGATGACAACGATATTTCATCAGCAAAATCCGATATTTCGTCCACCAAAGACATTGGTGATAAGAAAGTTGAGTATTTATTAAAATTCATCAAAAGAGAAGTTGAATCTTTCGAGAAAGCCCAAGAAGCGAAACAAGGCTCAACTCGAGTGATACCATCCACATCAAAACCGATTAAAACAGCTGTTGGATTATATACAGCAGGAGTAAATGACAAACATTGTTTTTTGTAAAGCCTCTGATCATTATTCTTCTGATTGCAAAAGCTCTCTTCCTTTACTCAAAAGGAAACAGATGCTAAAAGAGGACGGACGATGTTACCGGTGTTGTAGAAGGGGACACTACTCCAAGACATGCAAAAAAAGATACCAACTTGTGTGCAAAAATTGTAACGGGCGACACGCAATTTCGTTTCCGATTCTTTATTTGAATAAAAAGATATATTTTTGTGATCGCAGAAGATCACAATCAACAATTAAATAAAACGCATTCATGTATTTTAAACTTAATATTATTTATTAAATCAAAGCTTCAGATCCCTTACCACTGGTGGGGGGAAATCTTAGGCTATACGTAGAATGACAAACTGTGAACTGAACTTGAATTGATCGATGAAACCCTTTTTATACTTATAAAATGTTTACTAAGCAAATCTATCTTCGACTGAAGATCGTTTGCTTTCCTTTGTCTTTTAAAATTGCTGACACAAGAATTCTTTTTAGAATTATTTAAGATGCTTTGGGCACACAAGTTAATGAAGGCAAAAAGTGCTGATATGATATTTATAATATCGGATATCATCATCCGCTATGAGATGAAATTATGAATCAATGTGTGAGCATTACATTTTGTTTATATAAAGATACTTTGTATCTTTCTTCATTATTATAGGGTGTTTAATAATTTTACAAAGTTATGTGAGGGTGTTCTGATAATGTAACCCCTCCCCCCTTAAGTTTGATGCTCTCCTGAGTATCTATAATTCTATTTTCAATTTTAAATTTATGGGTTTCTCGACGTTTAAAATATAATAATAAAATTGCAATTATAATAATTATGATTGTTATACTAGTATATGATATAACATGTTTTATATTGTTTTGGTATCTTATTGCTTGCAATTCTTTCAAATTTTCAATTTGATTTATATGTATATCTTCTAATGTAACATTAATTTTTGTAATGTTTAATGTGTTATATAATGGAATTATAATATTTTGTTTAAAAGTTTCTTTTCGATTTATGTATAAAGTTGTATTTATTTTAATGTTACAATCTTTAAAATGTACAAGGTTATTCTTAATAATTTTATATTCAATATTGTTACAATATTCATTTAGACTTGTTTCTACTAAGTTTTTTGTTAATACAAGTCCATCTTCTAATTCTATTAATTCTTGATCTTTATTTGATCTTATCTTACAGTTTTCATATTTTGTTTTATATAGGTTTTGAATACATATTGGACTTTTCTTTAAATGTTTAAGATATTTAATTTCATTGTTTTCATATAATGTTTTGTTACAAATTATATAGTTGTATTTTGATATTTCGACTTCAAGTCCTTGATCGTTTGGTATAGGTAGAATCATTATGTTTTCACATTTATGTGTAAATACTGGTGTTTTTAAAGCAAAAACTAATTTGTTATTTCTAGTTAATAAGCTGCTCTCAATATATTCTAATGTATTAATGGTTATATTGAATCGTTTATTTTCTTCTTTAGTTAAGATATTTCTCCCTAGAATTCCTAATCTTGAAAAGACTACATTGTCTTGTAATTTTGCTATTTCATTGTTTAACAGCATTATATCTGTATTGATTTGTAATGATAATATGCTTTTAGCTAGATTTTCTTGTTTTATTTCTGTGGAATTAATAAAGTTTCTTAATATATACTGGTGTTTGTTTATACGGTCTGCCATTGTTTCTAACTCTGTTTGGAATTGCGTATTTATACCTATTTGTTTATTTAGTTCTGTCATAGCATTCATATTGTTTTCTTCAATTATTTTTAAATGATTCTCAATCTCTAATCTTTCATCATTATCCATCACTCCAAAAAGAAAATGGAGTGCGTTACCTCCCATGTTTATTAATCCTCTCCTTTGTCTTGAATAAGGAAGTATGCTATGTAATTTGGATTTAGAATCTCCTAAAGCTTCTGTCATTAATCTTTTTGATCTTAAGCCTTGAAAATTGTTATAGCCTGTTTCTATAGAAAATCCAATTTGTTTAATAATTTCATTGTAAGTTTCTAAATTAATTATATGGAGTATTTTATCATATTTTTCGATTAATTCAATGGGTTCTTGTTTTATAATTATATATCCTGCTTGATTATGAATTTCTTGTAATAAAAATTCTGATTTCACTATGGTAAAAGTGAATAATACAATTATAATTATGGTTTTCATTTTGGCTGTAAAGAGATTAAATTATTATCATCACTACTTTGATATTTATATTTTCTTTTGAAATGGGTTTTATGTAATTTTTTATTATTTGCATAGTATTTATTATCAATTTTTTCTACCTTGGTCTTCTTATATTTTGCAGCTATCTTCTTTGCTGTTCTTACTACGTCAGCTTTTACGTAAACGTCTTTTTTTAAATCTGGTTCAATAAAATCTGCTTTATTTTGATTTCTTTTATTAATATTATTTTCTTTAATTGTTTCTTTAATATGTTTCTTGTATTCCTCTGTGATTAAATTGTTCATGAATCCTTTGAATGAGATTCAACGCATCGTTTGTATTACTTAAATCTTTTAAAAGAGTAATGCATCTCAGTAATTTTAGCTTACTTTGATTGCTGTAAAGCTCAACATATTTTTCCTGAATTTTACAAAATAAAGTATCACTTGGACAATATACTGCCACATTTCCGTGATCAGGTAAAAATTCCCTTAATGCTTCAGTAAAATATTCACCTATATCTTTTGATTTAATAGTGAGTCTTCTTATACCTTTGTCTATATATTTTATATCTTTACCTTCATCTTCTGACTCTATAATTTCTATTTGATGCTTAAACATATTTGTAGGTAATTCTGAAATTCCTATGTGATCATTTCTTTCCTCTATTCCACTATGAATTGTGGCTAATGTTGAATCTTCATTTCTATTGACTGCGTTTACTTCGAGTCTACTAAGATAATCTGCTACTTGATTTTCTTTTCCTTTTAAATATTCGATATCAAAATCATATTCATTTAAACTTATTTTCCATCTTTGGAGTTTTGAGTTTGGTTCTTTAAGGTTACTTAACCAAATTAAAGGTCTATGATCAGTTTGTATTTTAAATTTGCGACCGTAAAGGTATGGTCTAAAATATTTTGTTGACCAAACAATACTTAATAATTCTTTTTCAATAGTGCTATATCTGCGTTCATGTTCATTGAGGGTGCGAGATGCATAGCATAATGGGTGATTTGATTGTGAAAGGACTGATCCGATCGCATAATTTGATGCATCGGTTGTTAACACGAATTCCTTTGTATAATCAGGATATTTTAAGACGGGGTCATTAGAAATGAGCACTTTAAGTTCTTCAAAAGCTGTTATATATTCTGGGTCTTTATTATTTATCTTTGCTCCTTTCTTGAGATATTTGGTCATAGGTACTGCTACCTTTGAATAATCTTTAATAAATTTCCTGTAATAACCTGTTAGACCTAGAAAAGATTTTATTTGTTTTGTTGTACCAGGAATAGGTATTTTTTCAATTGTTCTTATTTTTTCTGGATTTGGCTTAATTCCGTTTGTAGTAATAACGTGCCCTAAATATTCGGTTTCCTTGCTAAAAAATTTACATTTATCTATTTGTATTTTTAAATTGTGATTGTTAAGTTTTTTAAATACTTTGTTAATTGAGCAAATATGTTCCTCTAATGATGTACTAAATATGAGAATGTCATCTAAATAGACCACACATATTTTTCCTACAAGTCCTTCTAATACGTGATTAATCATTCGCTGAAAAGTTGCGGGGGCATTTTTTAGTCCAAATGGCATTCGATTAAATTCGTAATGACCGTTTGCTGTTGAGAAAGCTGTTTTATACCTACCTTTAGGATTCACCAATATCTGATGGAAACCTTTCGCTAAATCTAATGTGGTAAAATATTGGGATCTTCCCAATTTACTAAAAATGTCTTCAATGTTTGGAATAGGAAACTTGTCTTCCACGGTTACTTCGTTAAGTTTTCTATAATCTATAACAATTCGCCATTTCTTAAGTCCTGAATTGTCTATCTTTTTGGGAACAACCCAGATAGGAGCATTATATGGACTGTTGCTTTCTTTTATTATCCCTTGATCTAACATTTCGATTATTTGTTTATCGACTTCTTTTGTATGTACTTCTGGATATCTATATAGTCGTGAATATATTGGTTTATCACTTTTAGTTTCAATGTTATGTGTTACTTCTTTTACGTTAGTTAAGATATCTCCTTCGCTATAGAATAATTGTTTATTATTTTTTAATATTTGATTCAGAGCTTTCTTTTCTTCTTTGTTCATATAATGTTCAGTTAATTTATCAGTTAGATCTTGTAAAGCTACATCAATACCACATAAATCTATTTGTGTATTTGATAATTCCTGAATGTATCTATCTAAAGGGTATTCCTTTGGTTTTGTCATTAATGGGATAATAGTATTTTTAATTTTCAAGGTATGTGTATAATATGATATTTCAGCTCCTAATGGTATAAGGATATTATTTCCTAAAATTCCGTCAAACGAACTGTTTGTAATTGGTGTAATTAAAAATTCCATGGTTGATTCTTTTTATTAAATTCGATTGGTAATGGTAAAATTATTTTTGAATTAATTTGATTTTCATTATATAATGCTTTAATTATAACTGGTTTGTCTAATTTACTTTCATAATGTCTTGGAAATATATTTTCTTTTAAAATAGATGTAGCTGCTCCTGTGTCTACTAAAAATCTAAGTTTTTTATTAAGAATATGAACATCTATGCAGGGTAATGGTCTGTTGAGGCAGGTGTTTGAAAATTTGCTGTATTTTGAGTAAGGTGATCTATTTCCATTGGTTCTAGATCATTTTTTTTATTTTGTGTAGCAAATGGATTACGATTATTATTAGAATAACTTCCACTTCTATTTGGTTGCCTATAATTTCGTTCATTTTGGTTTCTATAGTTTTGATTATTGTTTCTATAAAAGTTTTGACCTTTATTATTGAAATTCCTATAGTTATTGAATTTCCTGATTCGTTTTTATAATTTCTATCAAGTCTTTGATTTGTATTGTAATTATTATATTTTTTATAGTTTTTGTCGTTAAAATTATTATTGTTATTTCCAGTTCTATAGTTTCGAGTATTTCTATCATTATAATTATTTTCTTCTTTTGTCCAATGACAAGATTCTAATTTATAAAAAGCTTCACTTAAAGTTTTTATTTCATGATTAATAATAATCGAACTAGCATTTGGTGGAATCTTTTCACAAAATTTAGCTAATAATGACGCTTCATTATTGCTACAATTATATTCTATCGGTTTATCTTCCGATAGGCCTGGCGCAAATCCTCGTATCTAACCCTCCAAGTGGGTGCCGGGCGGGCAATAAGCACTACAGTTGTTTTGTGCGATGTCAAAACAGGTGTTTAGCTAAGGTCAGAGTGAATTGCTGTGAAGTTCCTTTACTTTTCTATAGTTCAATTTCTCAGCAATGCACTCTGACCATTGATACGAGGTTCCTGATTTTCAAGGTGGTGTGAGCGTTCTCAGAACACAATCCGTGCCGAAGAAATGGAAGGCTGGGGGACAAACCAGTCATTAACGAGCTCTTTCGGGTGCCCAGGCACAAGGCCCGAAATATTCTTTGCCTTACCCCGGTATATCGGCTCTACCGGGGCTAGACCAACTTTTTCCGACTTACTCGTGGGACCAAAATAGATATTCAAAACCCCAAACCCCCGTACGATGACATGACAAACGTGGACAGACCCCAACAACAACAACAACAACAAACTACACCAAAAGACGTTGACATGACAGACATAAACGAACTTGGCAGCTTATTGGAAGATGAGCTGCTTGCCTCCAGCCAGGAGACAATCGTCAACGTCGGTGGCGAAGGCAGTGCTCGTAGTAGTACACCTTCGTCACCAAAACCGTCAGTTAGCACCCAGAACACCAGGGGTGGGCAGATGCTAACTACAAATCAAACCAAAAGCCATCCAAAACAAAAACATAAGTCCTACAGCTCGATTCGCAAGGCTCGCTTCAATAGTGCTGTCTTCGTCCTTAAGAAGATTGCTGAAAGGGAAGAAAAGCAAGCACTTAGCGAACGCGATCGCGAGGACAAGCTTAAATTCTCCAAAGTTGTCGAGGAATACAACAAGTTCTTGGAGGGCGCTGCTCTAAAGAGGAATGAGAACGTTACTAAGCGTAACAGGTCTCAGGATGAGACCTCCCAGCCCTCGAAAAAGAGCAAGGCTCTTCCAGTTCTTGTGAGTAAAAAAAGTAACAATCTACCATCCACATCCGGCAGTCAGCCAGTGGCGAAAACCCTTAGTGAAATCGTCAGGGACGACCTTCAGGTTGCGCTGACGGACGAACTTTCCTCTACGGGAAAGCCAGTCCTCGAAGCGTGGAACGCTATCGAGGCCAGACTGCAGGGTATGGTGGTGGATCTCATTTTGGGAGGAAAGGGAGGGCCCTCTCCATCTTTCAACTCTGCTGAGACGGTAAGAGGATATAGGGTGATCAAATGCAAGGATCAGTTCTCGAAAGAATTCCTTGGCAAATGCGTCGCTAAGATTAGTGACGAATGGAAAGGCATGAAGCTCAAGCTAATCCAGGCCAAGGACATTCCTAGACGACCGAAGGCTCGCATTTTGATACCCTATATGGAAAAGCTGGATGAAGAGAGCTTTCTCAAAGTCCTCAAAAGCCAAAACCCGGAGGTTGTTATGGATGACTGGGTCGTCATAAAAGCTGAAGGGGAGAACAAAAACAAATCAACGATGTCCTTCCTTCTTTTGATTGACGAGACAGGAAGGTCATCAGTGGTTAAGGCAAACAATCGTCTGAACTTCGGCATCAGGGAAGCCAAAGTGAGGATACTGCCAACTCAAGGGGACAACACAGGAGAGGTCGTAGATTCTGACATGGTGTCAGACCCAGCGAGTGTGGCAAACCGAACTCCAACACAAAATGCTGAAATTCACACAGATTAATCTGAAGCACTCAAAAAGTGCTTCAGATAATCTTAAAATCTTCCTAAGGGAGGAAGATGTGGATTTCGGCCTTATCCAAGAGCCATGGGTTAGAAGCCAAAAAGTATGTGGACTTCAGGATAACCTATACAACCTGTTCTACATCTGTAACAACAATAACCAAGGTAACCCTCGTACATGTATTCTTGCTAAAAAACATTTAAAAGTGTTTCTCTGTCCAAATTTTAGCACTCCGGACCTGACAGTTGTCAGACTGGAGTCCAAGAGTAAAGGTGGGCTATATTTAGGGTCAGCCTACATGGCCCACGACCGTATAGCACCGCCCGAGGAAGTAACTACCTTGGTCCAGAACACCAACATGGCCAACCTCATACTAGGATGTGATGCCAATGCCAGGCACACCGTATGGGGCAGCACGGTAACCAACGAAAGAGGTGAGTCCTTATTCGACCATATAATCACTAACAACATGTCTATCTGTAACCAAGGCAACACCCCAACCTTCGTTTTCCCGAGCACGGACACTTTCGAAGGATGGGAAGATGTGCTGGATGTTACTCTAACAACCAATAATGAACTAGTCAGGGTAGAAAACTGGAGAGTGTCTACTCTGGGATCATTTTCTGATCACAGGTATATACTGTTCGATTTAGGTCTTAAAATTGAGCCCCCTACCCCGTTTAGAAACCCCAAAAAAATCGACTGGAAGAAATTCAGCCAAATAGCAAATGCCAAACTAAAAAATGTACCAAATCTTTATCTAGATTCTGTTGAAGAACTGGAATCGAAAGTTAACACTTTTGAGACAACTATGAATGTAGCATTCAAAGCGTCCTGTCCAGTCAGGTACAGCAAAAAAACCTTCCCTCCATGGTGGAATGAAGACCTCTCAAATCTTAGGAAGATAACGAGAACTACCTTCAATATCTGCTACGCTAATAAACAATGGCAACCCTACAAGGACTGCCTTAAAAAATACAAAAAAGCGGTATCCTCAGCCAAAAAACTGGCCTGGAAAGAGTACTGCGAATCTATTGAAAACATTAAAGACTCAGCTAGACTAGGCAAAATATTGTCTAAACAGCACTCTTGCCCATCCATCCTCAAACGGGAGGATGGTAGCTGGACAGAGGACTCAGCCGAATCTCTAGAGGCCTTAATGACAACCCATTTCCCAGGCTGCAAAGAATACAGCCTGGAAACAGAAACAGTCCCAAGTGGTCAGCCAGAACACTTGGAAAATATTCATGCTATTATTAGTAAGGAAAAGATCTCTTGGTCTATCAATAGCTTTTCACCATACAAGTCACCAGGTGTAGACTGTATAATCCCTGTCATGCTACAGAAATTACAAGATATAGTTATACCCTGGTTAGAAGCCTTCTTCATTAACTGTTTCAGGTTTGGCCATGTCCCCAAAACGTGGAGACAGTTCAAAGTGGTCTTCATCCCGAAGGTGGGTAAAAGGGGACATGAAGCCCCTACAGACTTTAGACCCATCAGCCTCACCTCCTTCGTTCTGAAAACACTAGAACGGTTAATTGACATATACATTAGAGGCATTTTAGATAGAAATCCTCTTTCCAAATCACAACACGCCTACCTCAAGGGAAGATCCACTGAAACGGCACTTCACGAGGTAGTACGTACCATCGAAAAAACAATTCAATACAAAGAGTATACCCTAGCAACCTTCCTTGACGTGGAGGGAGCTTTTAATAACGTATCAGCTACTTCGATTCAAAAATCTCTTGCCAAGTTTGACGTTGATGTTCACGTCACAAAATGGATTTTATCCATGCTTAGATCAAGAATCATCCAGGCTACGTTGGGTAGCAATCGCATAATCAAACTAGCAGATAGGGGAACACCTCAGGGAGGAGTTCTATCCCCCCTATTATGGCTACTTGTCATGGACACAATTCTGTGTGAACTGGATAATTGCGGGGTTAAAGTGGTGGCGTATGCGGATGACCTGGTGGTTATGACATCAGGGGCGTTTCCTACGGTGATAAGCAGCATCATGGAAACTGCTTTAAGAAGAATCAGCTTCTGGGCTACTAGCTGCGGACTTAGTGTCAATCAAAATAAGACAGAAATGATGCTCTTCACCACTAGGACTAAAATACCTCCCTTTACCCTGCCCAAACTAAACGGTCACACTCTCTCTCTATCAACAAAAGCTAAATACCTAGGAGTCATCCTGGACCCTAAGCTAAACTGGAAAATCAATATCGAAGAGCGTGTAAAGAAAGCAAGTATAGCTTTCTATGCTTGTAGTAAAACATTCGGAAAAAAATGGGGTCTGCAGCCTAAGATGATATTATGGACATACACTGCTGTGGTTCGTCCAATCTTAACATACGGATCGATCGTATGGTGGCCAGCCCTAAGCAAAAAATACAACATAGAAAAATTGAAAAAGATTCAAAGAACAGCTAGCATAGGTTCCACAGGTGCAATTAGATCTTGCCCAACCGATGCACTAAGCGTCATTCTTAATCTTCTTCCTTTAGATCTCTTCATCAAGTACATGGTATCCTGCAGTGCAACCAGGCTTAAAGAAATAAACTGCTGGTCGGAAAAACCCTATGGTCACACAAAAATTCTGGAACTGTTGCCAAGAGACCTGCGTTCAGTCCATACTGACTATCAAACCCCTTCTCTCAACTTCGGAAAAAGCATCAATGTGCTTATTCCTACCAGAGACGAGTGGAATAATGATTCGGTGATAAGTGAGTATGACACCACAATCTTCACCGACGGTTCAAAGATGAATGTTGGAGTTGGGGCGGATGTTTTCTCGGAGGCATTGAAAATAAATAACTCTTATCGCCTACCTAACACCTCCAGCGTATTTCAGGCCGAGGTACTAGCTATTAAAGAAGCCTGCAGGGTACTCAAACAAAAAATAATATCTAACCAAAATATCCACAAAGTGGTCATCTGTATAGACAGCCAGGCTGCAATCAAAGCAATTGATAGCTGCCTGGTAACCTCAAAGTTGGTAAATCAATGCAGAGGTGAGCTCGCAGGCTTTGGCGAAAGCACTAAAATCTCACTCATATGGGTCCCAGGCCATAGTGACATCCAAGGCAATGAGCACGCAGATGAGCTTGCCAGGCAGGGATCAGCCCTTCCCGTCTCTCAGGCAGAAGAAGTCGACCTTCCACTGGGATTCGTGAAGGGCAAAATATATGACCATTTCCTATCTGAATCAATAAAAAGGTGGCAAGGTCTGTCAAACTGTAAGATATCTAGGAAGATATGACCTACCTATGACAAAAACAGATCCATTGAATTAATAAAGCGAAATAGAACAGATACGGCCAGGATCGTTGCAGTCATCACTGGCCATTGGCCAATAGGAGAACACGCGGCTAAGCTACGGATACCTTTTAATAGTTTCTGCCAAAGCTGCAAGAATCCCCTAGAGAGAGAAACCATCGAACATTTTCTCTGTGACTGCCCAGCCCTGGCCAGGTCTCGCTTCCTGGCATTTGGAAGCCCTTTTCTTGATAACCTAACCGTGCTGTCGAACAAAAGGATAAATGACTTTATCTCTTTTCTAAATAGCACCAGATGGATCTAATAGATCAAACAATAACTTCACCACAGCACTTGCATTGGAAGTGTGAGGACTGGCGATGGTCTAACGGGATTCGGTGAATCGGAAGTCGTGGACTGTATCGCTATCGACTCCGGTTCGGGCCGATCCCTGATGGACCATTGCTGGGCTAATAAGTTAGGTAAAACACTATAAATACAAAAATCATATACAAATATCGTCACTAACTCCCCGCACTACCTCTTAATACACAACTGGGACTTAAAAGTCTGCCAAAACCTAACCAGGTTTACCTTGACTTTGAAAAAGCCCAACCACAAGTAAATCTAGTGATAGGTTATACGGACGGCTCTCAACCCAACTACCTAGCACACAGTGTGAGCTTAACATTCCCCTGAGGTCGAGAGTACAGACCAAAACCTAGTCCCTATATCAATCAACAAACTCGGCTTTAACTTTTCGGACAATCACCACCTCTATAACTGGTGCAAACCTTAAAGCACTGATATATACCTAGTAGGTATTACCTTGCTTAGTATAGGCACAGCCACGAGTGGATCTGGTGAAGGGCTATATGGTTGGATCGCAACCCTACGGGAACCACCTAGCACACAGTCGTGAGCTTGGTGCTCTTGTAGGGCTGCGTGATAAAACAATAACCTAGTCCCCCAAGTAATTTTGTCTAGTTTAATAAAAGAAAAAAAAACAACCCCTATATCAAGAAACAAATCAGGTCAAACGAGTTATGGTATCAAAACGGCGCACAACAGCGCTAATTGGGTTCTACGGGAACAGGTGTTCTCAGAACCGCCATTTTACCTACCTACCTACCTATCTTCCGATAGATAAAATTTATTGTTTAATCTGCAGAGAATGTCTGCATATGAATTATATAGCTGAGTTATATTTTTAGTATAAACTTTGTCAGCTAGTTCCTTTAATTTTAAAAAGGACTCTTTTTCACCAAAATTTCTAACCAATAAGTTTTTAATTTCTTGCCAGTTATTTGGGTCACCACCCCGTAATACTACTTCTAATGCACTATCTGTGATTTTGGATTTAATTTCATTTACTATAAATTCCTTCGCTGCTTCATTATATAAATTTACAACACTCATTATGAAATCTACCTTTTTTATAAATATAATAATATTACATGATTTACCATTAAAATTTGGTAAATTCTTTACTAATTTTAAGGGGTCGATATTTATTGTAGCCATTTTTACCTTATTTTCAATTTTTTCTTCTGCTTGCTCAATTTCTTTTGATTGCTGGATTGCTGCAGGATCTGTTGATTTTGAAGTTTTTTCTTCCTCGGTATTATATGTTAACGCAGCTGGTTTGTTGTATGGTGTATATTTCTTCATTTATCGAACACGTTGGGGCTTTCGACTTGGATAATTTTGCCACGTACAGTTGTTCTTCCTTCTTTTTATTAATTTACACTTTTTAAAGTAATGTCATATATATATTTTTTTTTTTTTTTTTTTTTTTTAGTAGCACTTTTAACTTTTTATTTGTCTTTAATTTTATTTTGTTGAAGTTGTTTTCTTCTCAACTTTTGCTGAATTGATCTAATATGTTCCTGGAAATCAGCTGTTGCTTCATCGTCTATCCAACTTTGTGAGTTTACTTCTATATGTGGTTCCTTTACTTGCGGGGCCTCTGGTCCCTTTTGAAGATTTATTTTTTCTGGTTGCATTAAGTAGCACTTTTTGTTAATTTTAATTTAACACTGAGTTCACTTTCTGTACCTATGCTTCCTTTTGAAGATTTCCTTCTGGTTGCATTTAATTGTTTATTTAATTGTTTTATTAGTCAAGCATTCTCTCTACGAGACTTTGTAAAATTGTCCTTTCGGATCTTGATTTACGATGCTTTTCACTGAACAAAATATATATTTTTATTTTTCACTGTCCTATAGCACCATTTAGTAATTTTACTTTACCGGTACTAACTATTTTATTTAGTTTTAGGACGATCCCGAATTAAACTTTTGATAAAGTAAGATTCAATATATTTTGATCTTTCGAGATCCTACCGACTGCGCCAATTTCGTTTCCGATTCTTTATTTGAATAAAAAGATATATTTTTGTGATCGCAGAAGATCACAATCAACAATTAAATAAAACGCATTCATGTATTTTAAACTTAATATTATTTATTAAATCAAAGCTTCAGATCCCTTACCACTGGTGGGGGGAAATCTTAGGCTATACGTAGAATCACAAACTGTGAACTGAACTTGAATTGATCGATGAAACCCTTTTTATACTTATAAAATGTTTACTAAGCAAATCTATCTTCGACTGAAGATCGTTTGCTTTCCTTTGTCTTTTAAAATTGCTGACACAAGAATTCTTTTTAGAATTATTTAAGATGCTTTGGGCACACAAGTTACTGAAGGCAAAAAGTGCTGATATGATATTTATAATATCGGATATCATCATCCGCTATGAGATGAAATTATGAATCAATGTGTGAGCATTACATTTTGTTTATATAAAGATACTTTGTATCTTTCTTCATTATTATAGGGTGTTTAATAATCTTACAAAGTTATGTGAGGGTGTTCTGATAATGTAACCACGCAACGTCAATGTGTGATCCAAACCATACACAGTCTACATCTACAGACAAGAAAAGTACAGCTCCAACACCATCATCGCAAAATAATACTATGACGTCATTAAATCAACCACAGCAGTCAATTAACTTGTGCACCACACAGACCCATAATCTTTTACAGCAAACAGCATTTGCATTTGCTTCCAACAAAAATTCCTGTAAATCGTTGTATGTGCGAATGGTATTGGATGGCGGTAGCCAAATGTCATTTATAAAATCTAGCGTGGCACGTCAACTTGATTTGGATATCATCGGAGTGCAAAATATTAACATTATATCATTTGGAAGCAGGGAACCTAGACCTAGAATGCAGTGTAACAGGGTACAAGTAGTCTTGCGCAACCAATATGACAACAGAATAGTTGCTTTGGAAATAATGGAGGTTCCCGAAATCTGTGTTGATGTTTTGTCAGCGCCAGATCAAAATCTTGAGACCTTTAGAGAATTGAAGCTGGCAGATGTGCGTCTCAACAATTTAAATGCTGAAAATGGAATCAGCATACTAATAGGAGCAGACAATTATTGGTTGGTTGCAACTGGACAACATAAACGGATTACACCCGATCTAACAGCAACAACTAAACACTGTTCTCGGGTGGACTTTACAAGGTAAGTCTCCTGTCATTTCTCATAATTCAGATGATCTTTCTTGTGTTACTTCCTTGCATGTTTATCACTGTGAGGATCTTCAACAATTCTGGCGACTCGAAACTACTGGCGTAACGAACGATAAAATTATAACACAGAGTCTGGAACCCCTTATCCGCAAGGTTGCAGATCGTTACGAGGCATCACTGCCATGGAAAGATTTAGAGGAATCACTCCACGACAATCGCATTGGGGCACTGTATCGAATGCATGCATTACTGCGAAAGTTGAGAGCATCAGGAAGACTTAGGGATTATGAAGCGTCAATGCAGGAGATGATAAACGACGGTATAGCTGAACGAGTATAGAGAATGAACGAGTAGGTCGTGCGTACTACATGCCTCAAAGACCTGTATATCGGGAAGTTAAAGACACTACCAAGTTACGAATTGTCTTTGACGCTTCGGCGCATGCAGCAAATCATATTTCGCTCAACGATCATTTGGAGGTTTTACTTAACTTTCGCTGTGGAAAAATAGGATTGACTGCTGATATAGAAAAGGCATTTCTCCAAATAGTTTTGGCTGCATCTGATCGAGAAAGCCACCGATTTTTTTGGTTCAAGGAATTGTTTAATGCGAACAAAACGCGTACAGACTTTTCAGTGCAAGCTCACCGCATGACACGAGTGACGTTTTGTGTGACCAGTAGCCCAAACATATTAGGAGAAGTAATTTAAGAATGTTGGATGATGGAAAAGAACGATATCCTAGAGCTGTCGACATTCTACGCCGATGTTTTTATGTCGTTGATTTCGTTGCAAGTGTGAATGACGAGAAAACAGCGATAGACATAAGTCATGAGGCAGTTCAAATCATGAAACCTGGTTCTATGCATCTCAGTGTGTTAGTGCGAAAGAGTCATCCTTCAGAAACACCTCCACCAATAATGCAGAAAGTCCTTGTTCTTCGTTGGTTTGTTGACGCTGATGAATTATCGGTGGATTTGAATGCAGTTGAAGTTCTCCTGAAGTCAACTGGTTTAGATGGGACGAAACGCAATGTACTGAAGGTAATGTCCAAAATATATGATCCCTTTGGTTTATTAGGTCCCTGGGTAGTTCGTTTGAAGATTCTTTTTCAGTCGATTTGGCGCCAAAATCTAGACTGGGATGAACGGCTACGATCAGGACACGATAAAATCTGGATTGACTGCTATGCAGATGTCAGTGAGCTGGGTCAACTGATGATTCCACGCTGTGTTATTAATGAAAAGGGTGCTACACAGATCCACATTTTTACGGATCCCAGTCAGCAAGCTTTCGGAGCAGTGGCATTCTTGCGAACCACAGATGGTCAGGGAAACATAACCACCCGTTGCCTTTGCGCCAAGAATCGAATAGCTCCTATCAAGAACAAGGATCGTGATGAATTAACTGTACCAAAATTACAGCTTACTGCTGCTTTGGTCGCTGCAAGATTGCTTGGGTATCTTCGTACCAATTTAATGATTAAATTTGATGAAGAGTTTTTGTGGACAGACTCCAAAATTGCCTTATTGTGGATATTGGAGAAAGAGAAACGTTGGAAGCCGTATGTTGAGAACAGAGTCCGAGAAATTGGAACACATACTAAAATTTCTTGTTGGCGGCACTGTCCTGGATCCCAAAACCCCGCAGATTTATTGACCAGAGGAATTAATGCGCTGTCTCTAACCCAATCTTCTCAATGGCTCGCTGGACCAGATTGGCTAAATAACGAACCAACCCTTTGGCCAACTGTTACCGAATACAATCCTACGCTCTCAAAGCAAGGTACTGCACTTTCGGTGGTTTCTTTGTTTGTTGCGGGGGAAGAAGAGAAAGAGGAATCTACAAAATTCAACGATTCTTTAATTACATGCGAAAAATTCAGTACCTGGAGACGTCTCTTACGAACAACGGCTTATTGTTTTCGTGCAATTGAATGCTTCAAGAAAAAACAACGCCATGACGAGTATGCGTCCTGAGAAGATGTTCCATTTCTATCTGCAAATGAAGTGGATGGAGCTGAAAATTATTGGATTGGCGAAGCACAACGGCTGCATTTCAGTTCTGAAATTGTAGCACTCAAGCAAAATAAAGGTATACCTTTAAACTCTAAATTATTACTGTTTAGTCCCATTCTAGATCAAAATAGTGGTCATCTTCGTCTGGGTGGGAGATTGAATTTAGTATCCCACGAAATCCCAGCTCATCCTTTACTATTGCCAAAATCGTCACATATCTCGAAACTGATAGTTAATGATGTACACAAACAATTATTCCATGCTGGTGTTTCGTCAGTCGTAACGCATTTACGATCAACTTACTGGATCATTAAGGGTCGACAACTTGGTACATCCGAGGTCAAGAGTGCACAATTTGCAAGGTTCTTCGAGCTATGCCCGCTACTCAACCATTCGCGCCATTACCTAGAGATCGCATCACATTTTCTACGCCATTTAATGTCACTGGACTCGATTTTGCTGGACCTCTGTACACATATGACTCTGGCCAAAAGAGTAAGGTGTACATAATGCTGTTTACGTGTGCATCGATTAGAGCGTTACATCTTGAACTAACATCAGATCTAACTACAGAAAGTTGTTTGTTGGGTATACGGCGTTTTATTGCTCGCAGGGGAGTACCAAAAGTGATTTGGTCGGACAATGCAGCTACTTTCTGAGGTCAAGAGGTGCACAATTTGCAAGGTTCTTCGAGCTATGCCCGCTACTCATCCATTCGCGCCATCACCTAGAGATCACATCACATTTTCTACGGCATTTAATGTCACTGGACTCGATTTTGCTGGACCTCTGTACACATATGACTCTGGCCAAAAGAGTAAGGTGTACATAATGCTGTTTACGTGTGCATAGATTAGAGCGTTACATCTTGAACTAACATCAGATCTAGCTACAGAGAGTTGTTTGTTGGGTATACGGCGTTTTATTGCTCGCAGGGGAGTACCAAAAGTGATTTGGTCGAACAATGCAGCTACTTTCAAAAAATCTTCCAAGGAATTGCTCAAATTGAGTTTCACTGATGAAAAGTTTAAGGGTTTCCTGGCTTATCATCGTATTCAGTGGAGATTCATAGTTGAACGTGCCCCTTAGTGGGGTGGGTTCTGGAAAAGGCTGGTGGGTGTTGTGAAATCGGCTTTAAAGGCAGCAATAGGCAAAGCAACCTTGAACACAAATCAGGTATACACATTTCTTACTGAAGTAGAAAATGTGGTCAATAACAGGCCTCTTATATACGGAGCAGATGAGCCTTTCGATTTATCGCCGCTCACACCTGCTCAGCTTTTACGAGGACTACAAGCACCTAAACAAAACGAATTTCTTTCAACTGAAGTCAACAGAAGTCAAAGCTCAGCAATCTTACGCCAACAGTGGAAGGAAGGAATACAGTTTATATCTTGGTTCAAACACAGATGATACAACGAATATATTCAACAACTGACGTCGTTTCATAAGTCCAAATATAACAGATCAATCGATCTGGCAATTGGTAATAAAGTGCTCATGGAGGATCGTTTATTGCCTAAAACACTTTGGCATTTGGGCGTAATTATAAATATTTTTCCTGGTCGTGATGGAAGGGTTCGTGCATGCGAGGTACGAGTTTCTAATGGAACAACATTTCTAAGACCTATTAAACTGCTTTACCCTCTAGAAATAACAGATCGTTTAAAAGATGGTTGGCCGGAGGATGTTGAAAATTAAAGCTTTCATTACAGTTTTATTGCTATCTCTCTTAAACTTTCAATCATTGGCTATAACTGCACATAATCACGACAAGTTCAGTTCATCTTTAGGTTTCGTACAATTAACATCGTTTTCTTGCCTAATCATTATTTGCCAAAAACAGGACTTCATAAAAAGTGAATAAAAAAAGTTCATACGGAATTAACAATCATCAAATAGAAAAAACACAACATCAAACCATCAAGGAAGAACAAGATGCATCTATTGTAAGTTACATTAGAAGAGACAATATTATAAATAAGATAATTAAATAAGTGCTTTGGTTATTGTTTTTTTTTTAAGTAAAAGTAAGTGTTTGTCTTTTGAGATTTGAAATTGAATAGTTAAAAAAAATTAGTTTTACGAAAGATCAAATAATAGAATTGGTGCGTGCCACAGTGGAATTAACACAAAAACCATTAGTTGAACATTTAGAAATATTAACATCATCAGTTGCTGAATTAAAACCTCGTAGTGCTATCACATATTCTCCGGACATCCGGTAACTATTCGACCAGGTATTTTAAACCGTGCAGGTGGCCTTGATTTAATAAAATCTTTGCCCGAATTTAATGGCGATTCTGCGTCATACCCTTCGTGGCGTACGGCTGCACACTTTGCTTTAGATTTTTACAACGAAGGATCCGAAATCTATTACATTGCTATGGGAATATTTAGGAATAACATAACAGGGTCTGCAAACGCACGTCTGTCTGCATTTAACACCGTGTTAAATTTCAAAGCAATTATTGCTAGATTAGACCAGGTATATTCAGACAAGAGATCAATTCATGTACTGGAAAATGAACTCAGCATTTTGAGACAAGGTAATTTGTCAATTAATGAATATTATGATACAGTTGACAAACATTTAACACTTATTATAAATAAAAATATAATGACACATAGCGGTGATAACGAGGTCATCGGTGCTCTCAACGAGCGTGCAAGAGAAAATGCCTTACGCATCTTCATTTCAGGTCTAAGAAAACCTTTATGCGATACATTATTTTCTTCTCGTCCTGCTGACCTGCCCACTGCCTTAGCCACAGCACAAGAGCTAGAGACAAACCACAAGTGATATTAATTCGTATGGGTTGAGATGTCTATACAATTCTGTTCTAGCATCCACTCGGTCACACGTTATGCTCAAAGGTGTCCTACTTCGTTACATTCCCAATGAATCGAGAGTTGATTTTCACAGGTATTACGATGACTCTTCTGATAATTCTGCAGAGGCTGATACAAATGATGACAACGATATTTCATCAGCAAAATCCGATATTTCGTCCACCAAAGACATTGGTGATAAGAAAGTTGAGTATTTATTAAAATTCATCAAAAGAGAAGTTGAATCTTTCGAGAAAGCCCAAGAAGCGAAACAAGGCTCAACTCGAGTGAAACCATCCACATCAAAACCGATTAAAACAGCTGTTGGATTATATACAGCAGGAGTAAATGACAAACATTGTTTTTTTTGTAAAGCCTCTGATTATTATTCTTCTGATTGCAAAAGCTCTCTTCCTTTACTCAAAAGGAAACAGATGCTAAAAGAGGACGGACGATGTTACCGGTGTTGTAGAAGGGGACACTACTCCAAGACATGCAAAAAAAGATACCAACTTGTGTGCAAAAATTGTAACGGGCGACACGCAACGTCAATGTGTGATCCAAACCATACACAGTCTACATCTACAGACAAGAAAAGTACAGCTCCAACACCATCATCGCAAAATAATACTATGACGTCATTAAATCAACCACAGCAGTCAATTAACTTGTACACCACACAGACCCATAATCTTTTACCGCAAACAGCATTTGCATTTGCTTCCAACAAAAATTCCTGTAAATCGTTGTATGTGCGAATGGTATTGGATGGCGGTAGCCAAATGTCATTTATAAAATCTAGCGTGGCACGTCAACTTGATTTGGATATCATCGGAGTGCAAAATATTAACATTATATCATTTGGAAGCAAGGAACCTAGACCTAAAATGCAGTGTAACAGGGTACAAGTAGTCTTGCGCAACCAATATGACAACAGAATAGTTGCTTTGGAACTAATGGAGGTTCCCGAAATCTGTGTTGATGTTTTGTCAGCGCCAGATCAAAATCTTGAGACCTTTAGAGAATTGAAGCTGGCAGATGTGCGTCTCAACAATTTAAATGCTGAAAATGGAATCAGCATACTAATAGAAGCAGACAATTATTGGTTGGTTGCAACTGGAAAACATAAACGGATTACACCCGATCTAACAGCAACAACTAAACACTGTTCTCGGGTGGACTTTACAAGGTAAGTCTGCTGTCATTTCTCATGATTCAGATGATCTTTCTTGTGTTACTTCCTTGCATGTTTGTCACTGTGCGGATCTTCAACAATTCTGGCGACTGTAAACTACTGGCGTAACGAACAATAAAATTATAATACAGAGTCTGGAACCAATTATCCGCAAGGCTGCAGATCGTTACGAGGCATCACTGCCATGGAAAGATTTAGAGGAATCACTCCATGACAATCGCATTGGGGCACTGTATCGAATGCATGCATTATTGCGAAAGTTGAGAGCATCAGGAAGACTTAGGGATTGTGAAGCGTCAATGCAGGAGATGATAAACGACGGTATAGTTGAACGAGTATAGAGAATGAACGAGTAGGTCGTGCGTACTACATGCCTCACAGACCTGTATATCGGGAAGTTAAAGACACTACCAAGTTACGAATTGTCTTTGACGCTTCGGCGCATGCAGCAAATCATATTTCGCTCAACGATCATTTGGAGGTGGGCAAGAACCTTTTGCCTGAGATCTTGACGGTTTTACTTAACTTTCGCTGTGGAAAAATAGGATTGACTGCTGATATAGAAAAGGCATTTCTCCAAATAGTTTTGGCTGCATCTGATCGAGAAAGCCACCGATTTTTTTAGTTCAAGGAATCGTTTAATGCGAACAAAACGCGTAGACTTTTCAGTGCAAGCTTGACACGAGTGACGTTTGGTGTGACCAGTAGCCCAAACATATTAGGAGAAGTAATTTAAAAATGTTGGATGATGGAAAAGAACGATATCCTAGAGCTGTCGACATTCTACGCTGATGTTTTTATGTCGATGATTTCGTTGCAAGTGTGAATGACGAGAAAACAACGATAGACATAAGTCATGAGGCAGTTCAAATCATGAAATCTGGTTCTATGCATCTCCGTAAGTGGAACTCCAACAGTGTGTTAGTGCGAAAGAGTCATCCTTCAGAAACACCACCACCAATAATGCAGAAAGTCCTTGTTCTTCGTTGGTTTGTTGAAGCTGTTTAATTATCTGTCGATTTGAGTGCAGTTGAAGTTCTCCTGAAGTCAACTGGTTTAAATGGGACGAAACGCAATGTACTGAAGGTAATGTCCAAAATATATGATCCCTTTGGTTTATTAGGTCACTGGGTAGTTCGTTTGAAGATTCTTTTTCAGTCGATTTGGCGCAAAAATCTAGACTGGGATGAACGGCTACCATCAGAACACGATAAAATTTGGATTGACTGCTATGCAGATGTCAGTGAGCTGGGTCAACTGATGATTCCACGCTGTGTTATTAATGAAAAGGGTGCTACACATGTCACGGTTAAATTTACCGCAACAAAAGTCACTCTTTCAATCGTCCAAATCCTTGTTGCTGCCTTCTCCATTTCTTCTTTTCCCTTCAGGTGTTGATTTCAATATACTGAGAGAAAGAGAAGGGCAGCCATGGTCCATCAACCATCGGCTCATTCTCTCAGTATTTTGAAATAACAAAACTGAAGTTGTCAAATTTTGACATTTGAAGTGGATGGGTGATCCACTCTACTGCTTCGATCTCGTGTGGGTGACAGATGGTCCCCAGTACAAACAAAGTTATTGACAGACGGATGGTCTGGTCAATCCAAATCCAGAAAATAGTCCAAGCGACACTTGGTCCTCGGTTGCGGAAGTTACTCCTTGTGAGAATGGCTTGCTGCCCAACTTATCGTTCAAACATACATATATATTAAAGTTATTTGTAAAAGATGGAACGTTAATGGCTAGCCCCAAATATTTCCAAAATCTGCGCAAAAGTCCAACGGTTTAGATTAAATTCGCGTCTCAAAATTGTGTTTTGAATCAAGCTTTTCACCAATTTTCAGTACAAGTGTTTTTTTAATTGTCGGGGAAAAATGAACGCGAAACAAATATTGAGTTTCTTTTCAGTTTTCCGAAACTTTCTTTTAAAAAAAAGGTTAAGTGGGTGAGAATATGTGGCTGAATGCACCCATTGAATTGCCGACCACTGGAAGTCATACAAGTAGTCGGCGAATTCAATGGTGACGGTGCACGAAGCTGGGGTGTAAAGTGCGAGTAGGAAAGGCTGCTGGGTTTCAACTACGTTGGCTCACTCACGCCAATATGCTGAGTGTTGCTGAGTAATGACGTGACCGAAACCCACTACACTGATTGGCCGAAAGCACTAGGGCATTGGAAAAAAGAAAAGGTCGTCCAGTCATGGTGAAACCCTGGAAGATCACTTTTTACCCAGATTCATAGCGAACGACAAGTTCATCAAAAAAATCGAAAAAGGAAAATTTTGTTAAAAAAAAGAAAAGAAACTCAAGTGTGGGTTTTTTTGAGAAATTGAATTTTGTGAAAGAGGAAGAAAAGGTTTTGGGAGAACTTCTTTTGGTCAAGAAAAGAAGAATAGTGAAAGTTGGTGGAGAGTGACCAGGAATAGCAGGAGATTAATCTCAGAGAGGCAGGAGGAATTGGCAGTTCAGTTTGTTTTGAACAGATAAGTATAGTGGTAGTACCTTTGGAAGCAAAATAGTTTTTTTGTAAGTTCGATTTCCGTTTTATTTGTGAACGACTTAATAAAGAAGTCTTTATATAGGATTGACTTTTGCTTTCGTAAATTTCCGAAATTGCGGAACTCGTGACCCGTTTAATTTATCCGTTTATTCCTTTCGGGACGAAGTGTTAACGGTCCATCTTTGTTTTAAGATATTCTTTGTTCTCTTTTGTTCAAAAGATCTTGGGTTTTAGCCCTCCATTTGCAAGGTTTCCCAAGCAAAGTAAATTCTATTAAAATCTTTAGTTTCGAACTTAAAATTGATTCTTATTATTTAATAATTTCTATCACCGTCGGTTTCGCTCCAAAAGTTTGCAATTTCCTTATTTTTGAAAAAAAAAATTGCTGGCGCCCTTTTTCTTTTATTTTCAGGTACTTCGCCCCTGTGGCATACAGAAAAACATCATCTTTTAATTAATTAGTCGAATCAATTTTATTCGACACAATAAAAATTCAATTCGTGAAAACCCACCCCTAATTGTGACCTAGCCGTGGTGGTAGCATTGGAAGTGCTACCTGTTGCACTTCTTGGAAATCGAACTTGTTTTCGTTTCCCATTTCCCCTTTGGTTGACATTCGGTTACATTATCAGAACACCCTCACATAACTTTGTAAAATTATTAAACACCCTATAGTAATGAAGAAAGATACAAAGTATCTTTATATAAACAAAATGTAATGCTCACACATTGATTCATAATTTCATCTCATAGCGGATGATGATATCCGATATTATAAATATCATATCAGCACTTTTTGCCTTCAGTAACTTGTGTGCCCAAAGCATCTTAAATAATTCTAAAAGAATTCTTGTGTCAGCAATTTTAAAAGACAAAGGAAAGCAAACGATCTTCAGTCGAAAATAGATTTGCTTAGTAAACATTTTATAAGTATAAAAAGGGTTTCATCGATCAATTAAAGTTCAGTTCACAGTTTGTCATTCTTCGTATAGCCTAAGATTTCCCCCCACCAGTGGTAAGGGATCTGAAGCTTTGATTTAATAAATAATATTAAGTTTAAAATACATGAATGCGTTTTATTTAATTGTTGATTGTGATCTTCTGCGATCACAAAAATATATCTTTTTATTCAAATAAAGAATCGGAAACGAAATTGGCGCAGTCGGTAGGATCTCGAAAGATCAAAATATATTGAATCTTACTTTATCAAAAGTTTAATTCGGGATCGTCCTAAAACTAAATAAAATAGTTAGTACCGGTAAAGTAAAATTACTAAATAGTGCTATAGGACAGTGAAAAATAAAAATATATATTTTGTTCAGTGAAAAGCATCGTAAATCAAGATCCGAAAGGACAATTTTACAAAGTCTCGTAGAGAGAATGCTTGACTAATAAAACAATTAAATAAAACATTAAATGCAACCAGAAGGAAATCTTCAAAAGGAAGCATAGGTACAGAAAGTGAACTCAGTGTTAAATTAAAATTAACAAAAAATTCTACTTAATGCAACCACAAAAAAATAAATCTTCAAAAGGGAGCAGAGGCCCCGCAAGTAAAGGAACCACATATAGAAGTAAACTCACAAAGTTGGATAGACGATGAAGCAACAGCTGATTTCCAGGAACATATTAGATCAATTCAGCAAAAGTTGAGAAGAAAACAACTTCAACAAAATAAAATTAAAGACAAAGAAAAAGTTAAAAGTGCTACTAAAAAAAAAAAAAAAAAAATATATATATGACATTACTTTAAAAAGTGTAAATTAATAAAAAGAAGGAAGAACAACTGTACGTGGCAAAATTATCCAAGTCGAAAGCCCCAACGTGTTCGATAAATGAAGAAATATACACCATACAACAAACCAGCTGCGTTAACATATAATACCGAGGAAGAAAAAACTTCAAAATCAACAGATCCTGCAGCAATCCAGCAATCAAAAGAAATTGAGCAAGCAGAAGAAAAAATTGAAAATAAGGTAAAAATGGCTACAATAAATATTTATGGTAAATCATGTAATATTATTATATTTATAAAAAAGGTAGATTTCATAATGAGTGTTGTAAATTTATATAATGAAGCAGCAAAGGAATTTATAGTAAATGAAATTAAATCCAAAATCACAGATAGTGCATTAGAAGTAGTATTACGGGGTGGTGACCCAAATAACTGGCAAGAAATTAAAAACTTATTAGTTAGAAATTTTGGTGAAAAAGAGTCCTTTTTAAAATTAAAGGAACTAGCTGACAAAGTTTATACTAAAAATATAACTCAGCTATATAATTCATATGCAGACATTCTCTGCAGATTAAACAATAAATTTTATCTATCGGAAGATAAACCGATAGAATATAATTGTAGCAATAATGAAGCGTCATTATTAGCTAAATTTTGTGAAAAGATTCCACCAAATGCTAGTTCGATTATTATTAATCATGAAATAAAAACTTTAAGTGAAGCTTTTTATAAATTAGAATCTTGTCATTGGACAAAAGAAGAAAATAATTATAATGATAGAAATACTCGAAACTATAGAACTGGAAATAACAATAATAATTTTAACGACAAAAACTATAAAAAATATAATAATTACAATACAAATCAAAGACTTGATAGAAATTATAAAAACGAATCAGGAAATTCAATAACTATAGGAATTTCAATAATAAAGGTCAAAACTTTTATAGAAACAATAATCAAAACTATAGAAACCAAAATGAACGAAATTATAGGCAACCAAATAGAAGTGGAAGTTATTCTAATAATAATCGTAATCCATTTGCTACACAAAATAAAAAAAATGATCTAGAACCAATGGAAATAGATCACCTTACTCAAAATACAGCAAATTTTCAAACACCTGCCTCAACAGGCCATTACCCTGCATAGATGTTCATATTCTTAATAAAAAACTTAGATTTTTAGTAGACACAGGAGCAGCTACATCTATTTTAAAAGAAAATATATTTCCAAGACATTATGAAAGTAAATTAGACAAACCAGTTATAATTAAAGCATTATATAATGAAAATCAAATAAATTCAAAAATAATTTTACCATTACCAATCGAATTTAATAAAAAAGAATCAACCATGGAATTTTTAATTACACCAATTACAAACAGTTCGTTTGACGGAATTTTAGGAAATAATATCCTTATACCATTAGGAGCTGAAATATCATATTATACACATACCTTGAAAATTAAAAATACTATTATCCCATTAATGACAAAACCAAAGGAATACCCTTTAGATAGATACATTCAGGAATTATCAAATACACAAATAGATTTATGTGGTATTGATGTAGCTTTACAAGATCTAACTGATAAATTAACTGAACATTATATGAACAAAGAAGAAAAGAAAGCTCTGAATCAAATATTAAAAAATAGTAAACAATTATTCTATAGCGAAGGAGATATCTTAACTAACGTAAAAGAAGTAACACATAACATTGAAACTAAAAGTGATAAACCAATATATTCACGACTATATAGATATCCAGAAGTACATACAAAAGAAGTCGATAAACAAATAATCGAAATGTTAGATCAAGGGATAATAAAAGAAAGCAACAGTCCATATAATGCTCCTATCTGGGTTGTACCCAAAAAGATAGACAATTCAGGACTTAAGAAATGGCGAATTGTTATAGATTATAGAAAACTTAACGAAGTAACCGTGGAAGACAAGTTTCCTATTCCAAACATTGAAGACATTTTTAGTAAATTGGGAAGATCCCAATATTTTACCACATTAGATTTAGCGAAAGGTTTCCATCAGATATTGGTGAATCCTAAAGATAGGTATAAAACAGCTTTCTCAACAGCAAACGGTCATTACGAATTTAATCGAATGCCATTTGGACTAAAAAATGCCCCCGCAACTTTTCAGCGAATGATTAATCATGTATTAGAAGGACTTGTAGGAAAAATATGTGTGGTCTATTTAGATGACATTCTCATATTTAGTACATCATTAGAGGAACATATTTGCTCAATTAACAAAGTATTTAAAAAACTTAACAATCACAATTTAAAAATACAAATAGATAAATGTAAATTTTTTAGCAAGGAAACCGAATATTTAGGGCACGTTATTACTACAAACGGAATTAAGCCAAATCCAGAAAAAATAAGAACAATTGAAAAAATACCTATTCCTGGTACAACAAAACAAATAAAATCTTTTCTAGGTCTAACAGGTTATTACAGGAAATTTATTAAAGATTATTCAAAGGTAGCAGTACCTATGACCAAATATCTCAAGAAAGGAGCAAAGATAAATATTAAAGACCCAGAATATATAACAGCTTTTGAAGAACTTAAATTGCTCATTTCTAATGACCCCGTCTTAAAATATCCTGATTATACAAAGGAATTCGTGTTAACAACCGATGCATCAAATTATGCGATCGGATCAGTCCTTTCACAATCAAATCACCCATTATGCTATGCATCTCGCACCCTCAATGAACATGAACGCAGATATAGCACTATTGAAAAAGAATTATTAAGTATTGTTTGGTCAACAAAATATTTTAGACCATACCTTTACGGTCGCAAATTTAAAATACAAACTGATCATAGACCTTTAATTTGGTTAAGTAACCTTAAAGAACCAAACTCAAAACTCCAAAGATGGAAAATAAGTTTAAATGAATATGATTTTGATATCGAATATTTAAAAGGAAAAGAAAATCAAGTAGCAGATTATCTTAGTAGACTCGAAGTAAACGCAGTCAATAGAAATGAAGATTCAACATTAGCCACAATTCATAGTGGAATAGAGGAAAGAAATGATCACATAGGAATTTCAGAATTACCTACAAATATGTTTAAGCATCAAATAGAAATTATAGAGTCAGAAGATGAAGGTAAAGATATAAAATATATAGACAAAGGTATAAGAAGACTCACTATTAAATCAAAAGATATAGGTGAATATTTTACTGAAGCATTAAGGGAATTTTTACCTGATCACGGAAATGTGGCAGTATATTGTCCAAGTGATACTTTATTTTGTAAAATTCAGGAAAAATATGTTGAGCTTTACAGCAATCAGAGTAAGCTAAGATTACTGAGATGCATTACTCTTTTAAAAAGATTTAAGTAATACAAACGATGCGTTGAATCTCATTCAAAGGATTCATGAACAATTTAATCACAGAGGAATACAAGAAACATATCTTGAAATTAAAAATGAATATTATTTTCCAAAATTAAGAGAAATAATAAGCAGATACATTAACAATTGTACTGTATGTCAAACAGCAAATCATGATAGAAGTCCAGAAAAAATAAAATTTGAAATGAGCAAAACTGCACTTAAGCCAAACGAGCTAATACACATGGACATTTATATTCCAAGTAAAGATATTTACTTTTTAACAATTATAGACAAATTTACTAAGCATTTGACAGCCTTTCCCATAGCTAGTAGAAACACTCATAAAATTATTGAGCAACTTAAACTTAGAAATTCTATATTAGGCAAACCCCAAGAAATAGTTTGCGACAATGAGTTTAATAGCCTAGCATTTAAAGAATATTGCAATGAAGAAGGAATAAAACTCATAACCCCAAATCATAAGACAGGAAATTCAGATGTAGAAAGAGTGCATGGTACACTTAATGAACATATAAGAATATATAATGCACAAGAAGAGAAAAAGAACATATTAAACCTAAGAGAAAAAGTAATAAAAGCAGTTAGTACAATCCATTCAACAATATTAAGAAAACCTATAGATTTTATTCAAAACAAAATAAAAGTAGAAGATTTAGAAGAGATAGGAAAAAGGATCCAAACAATTAAAGAAAATAATATTAATAAAAGAAATCAAAATAAAGCAGATTTTATTGAACCAGATTTAAAAAAAGACGTTTACGTAAAAGCTGACGTAGTAAGAACAGCAAAGAAGATAGCTGCAAAATATAAGAAGACCAAGGTAGAAAAAATTGATAATAAATATTATGCAAATAATAAAAAATTACATAAAACCCATTTCAAAAGAAAATATAAATATCAAAGTAGTGATGATAATAATTTAATCTCTTTACAGCCAAAATGAAAACCATAATTATAATTGTATTATTCACTTTTACCATAGTGAAATCAGAATTTTTATTACAAGAAATTCATAATCAAGCAGGATATATAATTATAAAACAAGAACCCATTGAATTAATCGAAAAATATGATAAAATACTCCATATAATTAATTTAGAAACTTACAATGAAATTATTAAACAAATTGAATTTTCTATAGAAACAGGCTATAACAATTTTCAAGACTTAAGATTAAAAAGATTAATGACAGAAGCTTTAGGAGATTCTAAATCCAAATTACATAGCATACTTCCTTATTCAAGACAAAGGAGAGGATTAATAAACATGGGAGGTAACGCACTCCATTTTCTTTTTGGAGTGATGGATAATGATGAAAGATTAGAGATTGAGAATCATTTAAAAATAATTGAAGAAAACAATATGAATGCTATGACAGAACTAAATAAACAAATAGGTATAAATACGCAATTCCAAACAGAATTAGAAACAATGGCAGACCGTATAAACAAACACCAGTATATATTAAGAAACTTTATTAATTCCACAGAAATAAAACAAGAAAATCTAGCTAAAAGAATATTATCATTACAAATCAATACAGATATAATGCTGTTAAACAATGAAATAGAAAAATTACAAGACAATGTAGTCTTTTCAAGATTAGGAATTCAATATAACCATTAATAAATTATATAACCATTAATAAATTAGAATATATTGAGAGCAGCTTATGAACTAGAAATAACAAATTAGTTTTTGCTTTAAAAATACCAGTATTTACACATAAATGTGAAAACATAATGATTCTACCTATACCAAAATACAACTATATAATTTGTAACAAAACATTATATGAAAACAATGAAATTAAATATCTTAAACATTTAAAGAAAAGTCCAATATGTATTCAAAACCTATATAAAACAAAATATGAAAACTGTAAGATAAGATCAAATAAAGATCAAGAATTAATAGAATTAGAAGATGGACTTGTATTAACAAAAAACTTAGTAGAAACAAGTCTAAATGAATATTGTAACAATATTGAATATAAAATTATTAAGAATAACCTTGTACATTTTAAAGATTGTAACATTAAAATAAATACAACTTTATATATAAATCGAAAAGAAACTTTTAAACAAAATATTATAATTCCATTATATAACACATTAAACATTACAAAAATTAATGTTACATTAGAAGATATACATATAAATCAAATTGAAAATTTGAAAGAATTGCAAGCAATAAGATACCAAAACAATATAAAACATGTTATATCATATACTAGTATAACAATCATAATTATTATAATTGCAATTTTATTATTATATTTTAAACGTCGAGAAACCCATAAATTTAAAATTGAAAATAGAATTATAGATACTCAGGAGAGCATCAAACTTAAGGGGGGAGGGGTTACATTATCAGAACACCCTCACATAACTTTGTAAAATTATTAAACACCCTATAATAATGAAGAAAGATACAAAGTATCTTTATATAAACAAAATGTAATGCTCACACATTGATTCATAATTTCATCTCATAGCGGATGATGATATCCGATATTATAAATATCATATCAGCACTTTTTGCCTTCAGTAACTTGTGTGCCCAAAGCATCTTAAATAATTCTAAAAGAATTCTTGTGTCAGCAATTTTAAAAGACAAAGGAAAGCAAACGATCTTCAGTCGAAGATAGATTTGCTTAGTAAACATTTTATAAGTATAAAAAGGGTTTCATCGATCAATTAAAGTTCAGTTCACAGTTTGTCATTCTACGTACAGCCTAAGATTTCCCCCCACCAGTGGTAAGGGATATGAAGCTTTGATTTAATAAATAATATTAAGTTTAAAATACATGAATGCGTTTTATTTAATTGTTGATTGTGATCTTCTGCGATCACAAAAATATATCTTTTTATTCAAATAAAGAATCGGAAACGAAATTATTCGTCTAACCAAAAGTCGTGGTATACTCGTTGCCGCCGGTCGTGTTATTTTTTTGCTCGTTCGTCCGCATTAAATTAATTAGTTTTAATAATATTTATTTGTTTTGTTCGGTTTCGGTTTCGGTCGGAAAAAGTGCAACAAATCGGCACCCGAACGTGGGGCTTTTCGTGAAAAAATTTTCCAAACGCGGTGAAAAGCAATACAAAATACCTACCCATATTAACCTAGTGATTGCGTTTTATTCTTTTAGGGAAGTTTTATTTCATTAACTTGTGGTGTTCTTTTTACTTTTTTCGTTCTCTTTTATCTTTCAGTTAAATCAATAATAGTGATCAATTAAAATCTGAATTTCCAGCAATTGGTGTAAATTTATATATCAACCTAAAAATACCTACCTACAAGTGATTTGTTTGGAGTACATACAAAGAAGTCTGCAAGTGGTTCCTGTTATTATAATCTATACAGTTGTGAGTTTCGATTACCAAAAAGTACATTCGGCATATTGTGAGGATATCAAAATAAGTTTTTTTTCTAAAATTCTGATGGTGAACATTTCTATTTGCCAAATATCTCTACATACATACATAATATAAAATCCTTCATAAAATCGAATTGCTAATTTTACATTCCCTACGGTACATTTACTTACGGTGTTTATATATTGTTTTTTTTTTCCTTACATATTGGTTATATAAGTTATTTTCCTTGGTGGTATATTTGTCTCTTTCAGACAATAATTTCGTTTTGCCATTCGATTGTTTTGACATTTTCTCGGTCTATTTTGTTTTGGCTACCTATGCATTTAGTTTGTCGATAATAATATTTTTTAATAGCCGTGATTGATATATATTTCTATCTCTAACAATCGTTTTGGTTTGAATTATTTTGCTAAGTCTTTTTGTGGCATTTTTGGATTTCGCTTCGACAAAAAAAAAACATTTGTTTACATTAAATTGAATAGGATTTTAATCCTGTGTGACATTATCCCAAGTTCTCTTTGTTTTTCGGTGATTTTTTTTTGTTATCTTGCGATCGATAATCTGAGTTTTTTTAATTGGTGAAAATTATTTTATTTTGCACAGTGTTGTGTGAAAATTTACTACAGGTGGAATAAATGGATTAAGCAAATAATTTTTTTTTCTTGTGATTCTTTTTGTACTTTAGTTGACTGACAATAATTCTTTCTTTGTTGATATAGTTTTTTTTGTTAGAACAAAATCGGCTGGGTGTGGATTTTGTTTGCTTCTTGCAATATTTTGATTTTCTTTTATCGTGTGTTTTCCTTTTGAATTGGTAGAACAATCAACTGCAATATTGAATCAACCGGGTGTTGATTTTAATACTTTTATAATTCCTGTTTAATAAGTAATCAGGTAATTGCATTCTTTTATTTTTGGATTTTGGATTTGGATTTATTTCATTTTTAGTCAAAGTATTTTGTTTGGTTTCGTGTTTTTTTTTAGTAGGTAGTGCCTAATAATCGACTGGGTGCTGATTGTGGTTAGATTTTTTTTGTTGGAATTGTTAAATACCTACCTAGTTTTTTTTAATAAATTTCTTTGTGATTTCGATTTGACTATTTGAAAATGGATGTCATTGGGTCAAGTAAAGAGGAACTAGTTTACGAGTTAGTTTCCCGCGGCTTAAAAAAGGGTACGGTGGATAACATGAGGATGACGCTTAGAGCATCCCGTACTTTAGAGCGTTCGGGCTCTATATCTTCGGAAAGCCCGCATTACCCTTTTTCTTTTGAGGATGATGTGAAGGCTGTTCGAACAAAAGCTTTAGAAATTAGGGATATTTGAAAACGCCGCCGAAGAATCCGAAGTCTTCGGAATATTTAAAGGTTTTGACCAAAATTGAATGGTCGTTAGGTAGGATTAATAGGGTGAAGGCAGAGTCAACCGATGAAGTCAATGAGGTGGCCGATTTTCGGGGGGAGTTATTGCTGCTGATAGCAATTTTAACCGGAGGAGGTGAGGAGACAGCTCAAGATAAGGATTTAAGAAAACAACAAGGAGAAACGTAGACAGCAGGCCTGGATGCGTTGCCAATAACACAGTTCGGCCAACGTGCGAGTTCAGGACTCCAGTTACAGGGTGAACCCTGTGACCGGTTTCCTGAGCGTATAGAAAAATGGAACTTGAAGTTTACTGGTGAGCGGAGTGACTCAGTAAACTCATTCTTAGAAAGGGTAGAAGAGCTACGAGAATCGCGAGGGGTTTCGAGCTTATGAACTAGAAATAACAAATTAGTTTTTGCTTTAAAAATACCAGTATTTACACATAAATGTGAAAACATAATGATTCTACCTATACCAAACGATCAAGGACTTGAAGTCGAAATATCAAAATACAACTATATAATTTGTAACAAAACATTATATGAAAACAATGAAATTAAATATCTTAAACATTTAAAGAAAAGTCCAATATGTATTCAAAACCTATATAAAACAAAATATGAAAACTGTAAGATAAGATCAAATAAAGATCAAGAATTAATAGAATTAGAAGATGGACTTGTATTAACAAAAAACTTAGTAGAAACAAGTCTAAATGAATATTGTAACAATATTGAATATAAAATTATTAAGAATAACCTTGTACATTTTAAAGATTGTAACATTAAAATAAATACAACTTTATATATAAATCGAAAAGAAACTTTTAAACAAAATATTATAATTCCATTATATAACACATTAAACATTACAAAAATTAATGTTACATTAGAAGATATACATATAAATCAAATTGAAAATTTGAAAGAATTGCAAGCAATAAGATACCAAAACAATATAAAACATGTTAAATCATATACTAGTATAACAATCATAATTATTATAATTGCAATTTTATTATTATATTTTAAACGTCGAGAAACCCATAAATTTAAAATTGAAAATAGAATTATAGATACTCAGGAGAGCATCAAACTTAAGGGGGGAGGGGTTACATTATCAGAACACCCTCACATAACTTTGTAAAATTATTAAACACCCTATAATAATGAAGAAAGATACAAAGTATCTTTATATAAACAAAATGTAATGCTCACACATTGATTCATAATTTCATCTCATAGCGGATGATGATATCCGATATTATAAATATCATATCAGCACTTTTTGCCTTCAGTAACTTGTGTGCCCAAAGCATCTTAAATAATTCTAAAAGAATCCTTGTGTCAGCAATTTTAAAAGACAAAGGAAAGCAAATGATCTTCAGTCGAAGATAGATTTGCTTAGTAAACATTTTATAAGTATAAAAAGGGTTTCATCGATCAATTAAAGTTCAGTTCACAGTTTGTCATTCTACGTATAGCCTAAGATTTCCCCCCACCAGTGGTAAGGGATCTGAAGCTTTGATTTAATAAATAATATTAAGTTTAAAATACATGAATGCGTTTTATTTAATTGTTGATTGTGATCTTCTGCGATCACAAAAATATATCTTTTTATTCAAATAAAGAATCGGAAACGAAATTGGCGCAGTCGGTAGGATCTCGAAAGATCAAAATATATTGAATCTTACTTTATCAAAAGTTTAATTCGGGATCGTCCTAAAACTAAATAAAATAGTTAGTACCGGTAAAGTAAAATTACTAAATAGTGCTATAGGACAGTGAAAAATAAAAATATATATTTTGTTCAGTGAAAAGCATCGTAAATCAAGATCCGAAAGGACAATTTTACAAAGTCTCGTAGAGAAAATGCTTGACTAATAAAACAATTAAATAAAACATTAAATGCAACCAGAAGGAAATCTTCAAAAGGAAGCATAGGTACAGAAAGTGAACTCAGTGTTAAATTAAAATTAACAAAAAATGCTACTTAATGCAACCACAAAAAAATAAATCTTCAAAAGGGAGCAGAGGCCCCGCAAGTAAAGGAACCACATATAGAAGTAAACTCACAAAGTTGGATAGACGATGAAGCAACAGCTGATTTCCAGGAACATATTAGATCAATTCAGCAAAAGTTGAGAAGAAAACAACTTCAACAAAATAAAATTAAAGACAAAGAAAAAGTTAAAAGTGCTACTAAAAAAAAAAAAAAAAAAATATATATATGACATTACTTTAAAAAGTGTAAATTAATAAAAAGAAGGAAGAACAACTGTACGTGGCAAAATTATCCAAGTCGAAAGCCCCAACGTGTTCGATAAATGAAGAAATATACACCATACAACAAACCAGCTGCGTTAACATATAATACCGAGGAAGAAAAAACTTCAAAATCAACAGATCCTGCAGCAATCCAGCAATCAAAAGAAATTGAGCAAGCAGAAGAAAAAATTGAAAATAAGGTAAAAATGGCTACAATAAATATCGACCCCTTAAAATTAGTAAAGAATTTACCAAATTTTTATGGTAAATCATGTAATATTATTATATTTATAAAAAAGGTAGATTTCATAATGAGTGTTGTAAATTTATATAATGAAGCAGCAAAGGAATTTATAGTAAATGAAATTAAATCCAAAATCACAGATAGTGCATTAGAAGTAGTATTACGGGGTGGTGACCCAAATAACTGGCAAGAAATTAAAAACTTATTAGTTAGAAATTTTGGTGAAAAAGAGTCCTTTTTAAAATTAAAGGAACTAGCTGACAAAGTTTATACTAAAAATATAACTCAGCTATATAATTCATATGCAGACATTCTCTGCAGATTAAACAATAAATTTTATCTATCGGAAGATAAACCGATAGAATATAATTGTAGCAATAATGAAGCGTCATTATTAGCTAAATTTTGTGAAAAGATTCCACCAAATGCTAGTTCGATTATTATTAATCATGAAATAAAAACTTTAAGTGAAGCTTTTTATAAATTAGAATCTTGTCATTGGACAAAAGAAGAAAATAATTATAATGATAGAAATACTCGAAACTATAGAACTGGAAATAACAATAATAATTTTAACGACAAAAACTATAAAAAATATAATAATTACAATACAAATCAAAGACTTGATAGAAATTATAAAAACGAATCAGGAAATTCAATAACTATAGGAATTTCAATAATAAAGGTCAAAACTTTTATAGAAACAATAATCAAAACTATAGAAACCAAAATGAACGAAATTATAGGCAACCAAATAGAAGTGGAAGTTATTCTAATAATAATCGTAATCCATTTGCTACACAAAATAAAAAAAATGATCTAGAACCAATGGAAATAGATCACCTTACTCAAAATACAGCAAATTTTCAAACACCTGCCTCAACAGGCCATTACCCTGCATAGATGTTCATATTCTTAATAAAAAACTTAGATTTTTAGTAGACACAGGAGCAGCTACATCTATTTTAAAAGAAAATATATTTCCAAGACATTATGAAAGTAAATTAGACAAACCAGTTATAATTAAAGCATTATATAATGAAAATCAAATAAATTCAAAAATAATTTTACCATTACCAATCGAATTTAATAAAAAAGAATCAACCATGGAATTTTTAATTACACCAATTACAAACAGTTCGTTTGACGGAATTTTAGGAAATAATATCCTTATACCATTAGGAGCTGAAATATCATATTATACACATACCTTGAAAATTAAAAATACTATTATCCCATTAATGACAAAACCAAAGGAATACAAGATCTAACTGATAAATTAACTGAACATTATATGAACAAAGAAGAAAAGAAAGCTCTGAATCAAATATTAAAAAATAATAAACAATTATTCTATAGCGAAGGAGATATCTTAACTAACGTAAAAGAAGTAACACATAACATTGAAACTAAAAGTGATAAACCAATATATTCACGACTATATAGATATCCAGAAGTACATACAAAAGAAGTCGATAAACAAATAATCGAAATGTTAGATCAAGGGATAATAAAAGAAAGCAACAGTCCATATAATGCTCCTATCTGGGTTGTACCCAAAAAGATAGACAATTCAGGACTTAAGAAATGGCGAATTGTTATAGATTATAGAAAACTTAACGAAGTAACCGTGGAAGACAAGTTTCCTATTCCAAACATTGAAGACATTTTTAGTAAATTGGGAAGATCCCAATATTTTACCACATTAGATTTAGCGAAAGGTTTCCATCAGATATTGGTGAATCCTAAAGATAGGTATAAAACAGCTTTCTCAACAGCAAACGGTCATTACGAATTTAATCGAATGCCATTTGGACTAAAAAATGCCCCCGCAACTTTTCAGCGAATGATTAATCATGTATTAGAAGGACTTGTAGGAAAAATATGTGTGGTCTATTTAGATGACATTCTCATATTTAGTACATCATTAGAGGAACATATTTGCTCAATTAACAAAGTATTTAAAAAACTTAACAATCACAATTTAAAAATACAAATAGATAAATGTAAATTTTTTAGCAAGGAAACCGAATATTTAGGGCACGTTATTACTACAAACGGAATTAAGCCAAATCCAGAAAAAATAAGAACAATTGAAAAAATACCTATTCCTGGTACAACAAAACAAATAAAATCTTTTCTAGGTCTAACAGGTTATTACAGGAAATTTATTAAAGATTATTCAAAGGTAGCAGTACCTATGACCAAATATCTCAAGAAAGGAGCAAAGATAAATATTAAAGACCCAGAATATATAACAGCTTTTGAAGAACTTAAATTGCTCATTTCTAATGACCCCGTCTTAAAATATCCTGATTATACAAAGGAATTCGTGTTAACAACCGATGCATCAAATTATGCGATCGGATCAGTCCTTTCACAATCAAATCACCCATTATGCTATGCATCTCGCACCCTCAATGAACATGAACGCAGATATAGCACTATTGAAAAAGAATTATTAAGTATTGTTTGGTCAACAAAATATTTTAGACCATACCTTTACGGTCGCAAATTTAAAATACAAACTGATCATAGACCTTTAATTTGGTTAAGTAACCTTAAAGAACCAAACTCAAAACTCCAAAGATGGAAAATAAGTTTAAATGAATATGATTTTGATATCGAATATTTAAAAGGAAAAGAAAATCAAGTAGCAGATTATCTTAGTAGACTCGAAGTAAACGCAGTCAATAGAAATGAAGATTCAACATTAGCCACAATTCATAGTGGAATAGAGGAAAGAAATGATCACATAGGAATTTCAGAATTACCTACAAATATGTTTAAGCATCAAATAGAAATTATAGAGTCAGAAGATGAAGGTAAAGATATAAAATATATAGACAAAGGTATAAGAAGACTCACTATTAAATCAAAAGATATAGGTGAATATTTTACTGAAGCATTAAGGGAATTTTTACCTGATCACGGAAATGTGGCAGTATATTGTCCAAGTGATACTTTATTTTGTAAAATTCAGGAAAAATATGTTGAGCTTTACAGCAATCAGAGTAAGCTAAGATTACTGAGATGCATTACTCTTTTAAAAAGATTTAAGTAATACAAACGATGCGTTGAATCTCATTCAAAGGATTCATGAACAATTTAATCACAGAGGAATACAAGAAACATATCTTGAAATTAAAAATGAATATTATTTTCCAAAATTAAGAGAAATAATAAGCAGATACATTAACAATTGTACTGTATGTCAAACAGCAAATCATGATAGAAGTCCAGAAAAAATAAAATTTGAAATGAGCAAAACTACACTTAAGCCAAACGAGCTAATACACATGGACATTTATATTCCAAGTAAAGATATTTACTTTTTAACAATTATAGACAAATTTACTAAGCATTTGACAGCCTTTCCCATAGCTAGTAGAAACACTCATAAAATTATTGAGCAACTTAAACTTAGAAATTCTATATTAGGCATACCCCAAGAAATAGTTTGCGACAATGAGTTTAATAGCCTAGCATTTAAAGAATATTGCAATGAAGAAGGAATAAAACTCATAACCCCAAATCATAAGACAGGAAATTCAGATGTAGAAAGAGTGCATGGTACACTTAATGAACATATAAGAATATATAATGCACAAGAAGAGAAAAAGAACATATTAAACATAAGAGAAAAAGTAATAAAAGCAGTTAGTACAATCCATTCAACAATATTAAGAAAACCTATAGATTTTATTCAAAACAAAATAAAAGTAGAAGATTTAGAAGAGATAGGAAAAAGGATCCAAACAATTAAAGAAAATAATATTAATAAAAGAAATCAAAATAAAGCAGATTTTATTGAACCAGATTTAAAAAAAGACGTTTACGTAAAAGCTGACGTAGTAAGAACAGCAAAGAAGATAGCTGCAAAATATAAGAAGACCAAGGTAGAAAAAATTGATAATAAATATTATGCAAATAATAAAAAATTACATAAAACCCATTTCAAAAGAAAATATAAATATCAAAGTAGTGATGATAATAATTTAATCTCTTTACAGCCAAAATGAAAACCATAATTATAATTGTATTATTCACTTTTACCATAGTGAAATCAGAATTTTTATTACAAGAAATTCATAATCAAGCAGGATATATAATTATAAAACAAGAACCCATTGAATTAATCGAAAAATATGATAAAATACTCCATATAATTAATTTAGAAACTTACAATGAAATTATTAAACAAATTGAATTTTCTATAGAAACAGGCTATAACAATTTTCAAGACTTAAGATTAAAAAGATTAATGACAGAAGCTTTAGGAGATTCTAAATCCAAATTACATAGCATACTTCCTTATTCAAGACAAAGGAGAGGATTAATAAACATGGGAGGTAACGCACTCCATTTTCTTTTTGGAGTGATGGATAATGATGAAAGATTAGAGATTGAGAATCATTTAAAAATAATTGAAGAAAACAATATGAATGCTATGACAGAACTAAATAAACAAATAGGTATAAATACGCAATTCCAAACAGAATTAGAAACAATGGCAGACCGTATAAACAAACACCAGTATATATTAAGAAACTTTATTAATTCCACAGAAATAAAACAAGAAAATCTAGCTAAAAGAATATTATCATTACAAATCAATACAGATATAATGCTGTTAAACAATGAAATAGAAAAATTACAAGACAATGTAGTCTTTTCAAGATTAGGAATTCAATATAACCATTAATAAATTATATAACCATTAATAAATTAGAATATATTGAGAGCAGCTTATGAACTAGAAATAACAAATTAGTTTTTGCTTTAAAAATACCAGTATTTACACATAAATGTGAAAACATAATGATTCTACCTATACCAAAATACAACTATATAATTTGTAACAAAACATTATATGAAAACAATGAAATTAAATATCTTAAACATTTAAAGAAAAGTCCAATATGTATTCAAAACCTATATAAAACAAAATATGAAAACTGTAAGATAAGATCAAATAAAGATCAAGAATTAATAGAATTAGAAGATGGACTTGTATTAACAAAAAACTTAGTAGAAACAAGTCTAAATGAATATTGTAACAATATTGAATATAAAATTATTAAGAATAACCTTGTACATTTTAAAGATTGTAACATTAAAATAAATACAACTTTATATATAAATCGAAAAGAAACTTTTAAACAAAATATTATAATTCCATTATATAACACATTAAACATTACAAAAATTAATGTTACATTAGAAGATATACATATAAATCAAATTGAAAATTTGAAAGAATTGCAAGCAATAAGATACCAAAACAATATAAAACATGTTATATCATATACTAGTATAACAATCATAATTATTATAATTGCAATTTTATTATTATATTTTAAACGTCGAGAAACCCATAAATTTAAAATTGAAAGTAGAATTATAGATACTCAGGAGAGCATCAAACTTAAGGGGGGAGGGGTTACATTATCAGAACACCCTCACGTAACTTTGTAAAATTATTAAACACCCTATAATAATGAAGAAAGATACAAAGTATCTTTATATAAACAAAATGTAATGCTCACACATTGATTCATAATTTCATCTCATAGCGGATGATGATATCCGATATTATAAATATCATATCAGCACTTTTTGCCTTCAGTAACTTGTGTGCCCAAAGCATCTTAAATAATTCTAAAAGAATTCTTGTGTCAGCAATTTTAAAAGACAAAGGAAAGCAAACGATCTTCAGTCGAAGATAGATTTGCTTAGTAAACATTTTATAAGTATAAAAAGGGTTTCATCGATCAATTAAAGTTCAGTTCACAGTTTGTCATTCTACGTACAGCCTAAGATTTCCCCCCACCAGTGGTAAGGGATATGAAGCTTTGATTTAATAAATAATATTAAGTTTAAAATACATGAATGCGTTTTATTTAATTGTTGATTGTGATCTTCTGCGATCACAAAAATATATCTTTTTATTCAAATAAAGAATCGGAAACGAAATTATTCGTCTAACCAAAAGTCGTGGTATACTCGTTGCCGCCGGTCGTGTTATTTTTTTGCTCGTTCGTTCGCATTAAATTAATTAGTTTTAATAATATTTATTTGTTTTGTTCGGTTTCGGTTTCGGTCGGAAAAAGTGCAACAAATCGGCACCCGAACGTGGGGCTTTTCGTGAAAAAATTTTCCAAACGCGGTGAAAAGCAATACAAAATACCTACCCATATTAACCTGGTGATTGCGTTTTATTCTTTTAGGGAAGTTTTATTTCATTAACTTGTGGTGTTCTTTTTACTTTTTTCGTTCTCTTTTATCTTTCAGTTAAATCAATAATAGTGATCAATTAAAATCTGAATTTCCAGCAATTGGTGTAAATTTATATATCAACCTAAAAATACCTACCTACAAGTGATTTGTTTGGAGTACATACAAAGAAGTCTGCAAGTGGTTCCTGTTATTATAATCTATACAGTTGTGAGTTTCGATTACCAAAAAGTACATTCGGCATATTGTGAGGATATCAAAATAAGTTTTTTTTCTAAAATTCTGATGGTGAACATTTCTATTTGCCAAATATCTCTACATACATACATAATATAAAATCCTTCATAAAATCGAATTGCTAATTTTACATTCCCTACGGTACATTTACTTACGGTGTTTATATATTGTTTTTTTTTTCCTTACATATTGGTTATATAAGTTATTTTCCTTGGTGGTATATTTGTCTCTTTCAGACAATAATTTCGTTTTGCCATTCGATTGTTTTGACATTTTCTCGGTCTATTTTGTTTTGGCTACCTATGCATTTAGTTTGTCGATAATAATATTTTTTAATAGCCGTGATTGATATATATTTCTATCTCTAACAATCGTTTTGGTTTGAATTATTTTGCTAAATCTTTTTGTGGCATTTTTGGATTTCGCTTCGACAAAAAAAAACATTTGTTTACATTAAATTGAATAGGATTTTAATCCTGTGTGACATTATCCCAAGTTCTCTTTGTTTTTCGGTGATTTTTTTTTGTTATCTTGCGATCGATAATCTGAGTTTTTTTAATTGGTGAAAATTATTTTATTTTGCACAGTGTTGTGTGAAAATTTACTACAGGTGGAATAAATGGATTAAGCAAATAATTTTTTTTTCTTGTGATTCTTTTTGTACTTTAGTTGAGTGACAATAATTCTTTCTTTGTTGATATAGTTTTTTTTGTTAGAACAAAATCGGCTGGGTGTGGATTTTGTTTGCTTCTTGCAATATTTTGATTTTCTTTTATCGTGTGTTTTCCTTTTGAATTGGTAGAACAATCAACTGCAATATTGAATCAACCGGGTGTTGATTTTAATACTTTTATAATTCCTGTTTAATAAGTAATCAGGTAATTGCATTCTTTTATTTTTGGATTTTGGATTTGGATTTATTTCATTTTAAGTCAAAGTTTTTTGTTTGGTTTCGTGTTTTTTTTTAGTAGGTAGTGCCTAATAATCGACTGGGTGCTGATTGTGGTTAGATTTTTTTTGTTGGAATTGTTAAATACCTACCTAGTTTTTTTTAATAAATTTCTTTGTGATTTCGATTTGACTATTTGAAAATGGATGTCATTGGGTCAAGTAAAGAGGAACTAGTTTACGAGTTAGTTTCCCGCGGCTTAAAAAAGGGTACGGTGGATAACATGAGGATGACGCTTAGAGCATCCCGTACTTTAGAGCGTTCGGGCTCTATATCTTCGGAAAGCCCGCACTACCCTTTTTCTTTTGAGGATGATGTGAAGGCTGTTCGAACAAAAGCTTTAGAAATTAGGGATATTTGAAAACGCCGCCGAAGAATCCGAAGTCTTCGGAATATTTAAAGGTTTTAACCAAAATTGAATGGTCGTTAGGTAGGATTAATAGGGTGAAGGCAGAGTCAACCGATGAGGTCAATGAGGTGGCCGATTTTCGGGGGGAGTTATTGCTGCTGATAGCAATTTTAACCGGAGGAGGTGAGGAGACAGCTCAAGATAAGGATTTAAGAAAACAACAAGGAGAAACGTAGACAGCAGGCCTGGATGCGTTGCCAATAACACAGTTCGGCCAACGTGCGAGTTCAGGACTCCAGTTACAGGGTGAACCCTGTGACCGGTTTCCTGAGCGTATAGAAAAATGGAACTTGAAGTTTACTGGTGAGCGGAGTGACTCAGTAAACTCATTCTTAGAAAGGGTAGAAGAGCTACGAGAATCGCGAGGGGTTTCGAGCTTATGAACTAGAAATAACAAATTAGTTTTTGCTTTAAAAATACCAGTATTTACACATAAATGTGAAAACATAATGATTCTACCTATACCAAACGATCAAGGACTTGAAGTCGAAATATCAAAATACAACTATATAATTTGTAACAAAACATTATATGAAAACAATGAAATTAAATATCTTAAACATTTAAAGAAAAGTCCAATATGTATTCAAAACCTATATAAAACAAAATATGAAAACTGTAAGATAAGATCAAATAAAGATCAAGAATTAATAGAATTAGAAGATGGACTTGTATTAACAAAAAACTTAGTAGAAACAAGTCTAAATGAATATTGTAACAATATTGAATATAAAATTATTAAGAATAACCTTATACATTTTAAAGATTGTAACATTAAAATAAATACAACTTTATATATAAATCGAAAAGAAACTTTTAAACAAAATATTATAATTCCATTATATAACACATTAAACATTACAAAAATTAATGTTACATTAGAAGATATACATATAAATCAAATTGAAAATTTGAAAGAATTGCAAGCAATAAGATACCAAAACAATATAAAACATGTTAAATCATATACTAGTATAACAATCATAATTATTATAATTGCAATTTTATTATTATATTTTAAACGTCGAGAAACCCATAAATTTAAAATTGAAAATAGAATTATAGATACTCAGGAGAGCATCAAACTTAAGGGGGGAGGGGTTACATTATCAGAACACCCTCACATAACTTTGTAAAATTATTAAACACCCTATAATAATGAAGAAAGATACAAAGTATCTTTATATAAACAAAATGTAATGCTCACACATTGATTCATAATTTCATCTCATAGCGGATGATGATATCCGATATTATAAATATCATATCAGCACTTTTTGCCTTCAGTAACTTGTGTGCCCAAAGCATCTTAAATAATTCTAAAAGAATCCTTGTGTCAGCAATTTTAAAAGACAAAGGAAAGCAAACGATCTTCAGTCGAAGATAGATTTGCTTAGTAAACATTTTATAAGTATAAAAAGGGTTTCATCGATCAATTAAAGTTCAGTTCACAGTTTGTCATTCTACGTATAGCCTAAGATTTCCCCCCACCAGTGGTAAGGGATCTGAAGCTTTGATTTAATAAATAATATTAAGTTTAAAATACATGAATGCGTTTTATTTAATTGTTGATTGTGATCTTCTGCGATCACAAAAATATATCTTTTTATTCAAATAAAGAATCGGAAACGAAATTATTCGTCTAACCAAAAGTCGTGGTATACTCCTTGCCGCCGGTCGTGTTATTTTTTTGCTCGTTCGTTCGCATTAAATTAATTAGTTTTGATAATATTTATTTGTTTTCTTCGGTTTCGGTTTCGGTCGGAAAAAGTGCAACAAATCGGCACCCGAACGTGGGGCTTTTCGTGAAAAAATTTTCCAAACGCGGTAAAAAGCAATACAAAATACCTACCCATATTAACCTAGTGATTGCGTTTTATTCTTTTAGGGAAGTTTTATTTCATTACCTTGTGGTGTTCTTTTTACTTTTTTCGTTCTCTTTTATCTTTCAGTTAAATCAATAATAGTGATCAATTAAAATCTAAATTTCCAGCAATTGGTGTAAATTTATATATCAACCTAAAAATACCTACCTACAAGTGATTTGTTTGGAGTACATACAAAGAAGTCTGCAAGTGGTTCCTGTTGTTATAATCTATACAGTTGTGAGTTTCGATTACCAAAAAGTACATTCGGCATATTGTGAGGATATCAAAATAAGTTTTTTTTCTAAAATTCTGATGGTGAACATTTCTATTTGCCAAATATCTCTACATACATACATAATATAAAATCCTTCATAAAATCGAATTGCTAATTTTACATTCCCTACGGTACATTTACTTACGGTGTTTATATATTGTTTTTTTTTTCCTTACATATTGGTTATATAAGTTATTTTCCTTGGTGGTATATTTGTCTCTTTCAGACAATAATTTCGTTTTGCCATTCGATTGTTTTGACATTTTCTCGGTCTATTTTGTTTTGGCTACCTATGCATTTAGTTTGTCGATAATAATATTTTTTAATAGCCGTGATTGATATATTTTTCTATCTCTAACAATCGTTTTGGTTTGAATTATTTTGCTAAGTCTTTTTGTGGCATTTTTGGATTTCGCTTCGACAAAAAAAAAAACATTTGTTTACATTAAATTCAACAGGATTTTAATCCTGCGTGACATTATCCCAAGTTCTCTTTGTTTTTCGGTGATTTTTTTTTGTTATCTTGCGATCGATAATCTGAGTTTTTTTAATTGGTGAAAATTATTTTATTTTGCACAGTGTTGTGTGAAAATTTACTACAGGTGGAATAAATTGATTAAGCAAATAATTTTTTTTTTCTTGTGATTCTTTTTGTACTTTGGTTGAGTGACAATAATTCTTTCTTTGTTGATATAGTTTTTTTTGTTAGAACAAAATCGGCTGGGTGTGGATTTTGTTTGCTTCTTGCAATATTTTGATTTTCTTTTATCGTGTGTTTTCCTTTTGAATTGGTAGAACAATCAACTGCAATATTGAATCAACCGGGTGTTGATTTTAATACTTTTATAATTCCTGTTTAATAATTAATCAGGTAATTGCATTCTTTTATTTTTGGATTTGGATTTATTTCATTTTTAGTCAAAGTTTTTTGTTTGGTTTCGTGTTTTTTTTTAGTAGGTAGTGCCTAATAATCGACTGGGTGCTGATTGTGGTTAGATTTTTGTTGTTGGAATTGTTAAATACCTACCTAGTTTTTTTTAATAAATTTCTTTGTGATTTCGATTTGACTATTTGAAAATGGATGTCATTGGGTCAAGTAAAGAGGAACTAGTTTACGAGTTAGTTTCCCGCGGCTTAAAAAAGGGTACGGTGGATAACATGAGGATGACGCTTAGAGCATCCCGTACTTTAGAGCGTTCGGGCTCTATATCTTCGGAAAGCCCGCATTACCCTTTTTCTTTTGAGGATGATGTGAAGGCTGTTCGAACAAAAGCTTAAGAAATTAGGGATCTTTTGAAAACGCCGCCGAAGAATCCGAAGTCTTCGGAATATTTAAAGGTTTTGACCAAAATTGAATGGTCGTTAGGTAGGATTAATAGGGTGAAGGCAGAGTCAACCGATGAGGTCAATGAGGTGGCCGATTTTCAGGGGGAGTTATTGCTGCTGATAGCAATTTTAACCGGAGGAGGTGAGGAGACAGCTCAAGATAAGGATTTAAGAAAACAACAAGGAGAAACGTAGACAGCAGGCCTGGATGCGTTGCCAACAACACAGTTCGGCCAACGTGTGAGTTCAGGACTCCAGTTACAGGGTGAACCCTGTGACCGGTTTCCTGAGCGTATAGAAAAATGGAACTTGAAGTTTACTGGTGAGCGGAGTGACTCAGTAAACTCATTCTTAGAAAGGGTAGAAGAGCTACGAGAATCGCGAGGGGTTTCGAGCTTATGAACTAGAAATAACAAATTAGTTTTTGCTTTAAAAATACCAGTATTTACACATAAATGTGAAAACATAATGATTCTACCTATACCAAACGATCAAGGACTTGAAGTCGAAATATCAAAATACAACTATATAATTTGTAACAAAACATTATATGAAAACAATGAAATTAAATATCTTAAACATTTAAAGAAAAGTCCAATATGTATTCAAAACCTATATAAAACAAAATATGAAAACTGTAAGATAAGATCAAATAAAGATCAAGAATTAATAGAATTAGAAGATGGACTTGTATTAACAAAAAACTTAGTAGAAACAAGTCTAAATGAATATTGTAACAATATTGAATATAAAATTATTAAGAATAACCTTGTACATTTTAAAGATTGTAACATTAAAATAAATACAACTTTATATATAAATCGAAAAGAAACTTTTAAACAAAATATTATAATTCCATTATATAACACATTAAACATTACAAAAATTAATGTTACATTAGAAGATATACATATAAATCAAATTGAAAATTTGAAAGAATTGCAAGCAATAAGATACCAAAACAATATAAAACATGTTAAATCATATACTAGTATAACAATCATAATTATTATAATTGCAATTTTATTATTATATTTTAAACGTCGAGAAACCCATAAATTTAAAATTGAAAATAGAATTATAGATACTCAGGAGAGCATCAAACTTAAGGGGGGAGGGGTTACATTATCAGAACACCCTCACATAACTTTGTAAAATTATTAAACACCCTATAATAATGAAGAAAGATACAAAGTATCTTTATATAAACAAAATGTAATGCTCACACATTGATTCATAATTTCATCTCATAGCGGATGATGATATCCGATATTATAAATATCATATCAGCACTTTTTGCCTTCAGTAACTTGTGTGCCCAAAGCATCTTAAATAATTCTAAAAGAATCCTTGTGTCAGCAATTTTAAAAGACAAAGGAAAGCAAATGATCTTCAGTCGAAGATAGATTTGCTTAGTAAACATTTTATAAGTATAAAAAGGGTTTCATCGATCAATTAAAGTTCAGTTCACAGTTTGTCATTCTACGTATAGCCTAAGATTTCCCCCCACCAGTGGTAAGGGATCTGAAGCTTTGATTTAATAAATAATATTAAGTTTAAAATACATGAATGCGTTTTATTTAATTGTTGATTGTGATCTTCTGCGATCACAAAAATATATCTTTTTATTCAAATAAAGAATCGGAAACGAAATTGGCGCAGTCGGTAGGATCTCGAAAGATCAAAATATATTGAATCTTACTTTATCAAAAGTTTAATTCGGGATCGTCCTAAAACTAAATAAAATAGTTAGTACCGGTAAAGTAAAATTACTAAATAGTGCTATAGGACAGTGAAAAATAAAAATATATATTTTGTTCAGTGAAAAGCATCGTAAATCAAGATCCGAAAGGACAATTTTACAAAGTCTCGTAGAGAGAATGCTTGACTAATAAAACAATTAAATAAAACATTAAATGCAACCAGAAGGAAATCTTCAAAAGGAAGCATAGGTACAGAAAGTGAACTCAGTGTTAAATTAAAATTAACAAAAAATGCTACTTAATGCAACCACAAAAAAATAAATCTTCAAAAGGGAGCAGAGGCCCCGCAAGTAAAGGAACCACATATAGAAGTAAACTCACAAAGTTGGATAGACGATGAAGCAACAGCTGATTTCCAGGAACATATTAGATCAATTCAGCAAAAGTTGAGAAGAAAACAACTTCAACAAAATAAAATTAAAGACAAAGAAAAAGTTAAAAGTGCTACTAAAAAAAAAAAAAAAAAAATATATATATGACATTACTTTAAAAAGTGTAAATTAATAAAAAGAAGGAAGAACAACTGTACGTGGCAAAATTATCCAAGTCGAAAGCCCCAACGTGTTCGATAAATGAAGAAATATACACCATACAACAAACCAGCTGCGTTAACATATAATACCGAGGAAGAAAAAACTTCAAAATCAACAGATCCTGCAGCAATCCAGCAATCAAAAGAAATTGAGCAAGCAGAAGAAAAAATTGAAAATAAGGTAAAAATGGCTACAATAAATATCGACCCCTTAAAATTAGTAAAGAATTTACCAAATTTTTATGGTAAATCATGTAATATTATTATATTTATAAAAAAGGTAGATTTCATAATGAGTGTTGTAAATTTATATAATGAAGCAGCAAAGGAATTTATAGTAAATGAAATTAAATCCAAAATCACAGATAGTGCATTAGAAGTAGTATTACGGGGTGGTGACCCAAATAACTGGCAAGAAATTAAAAACTTATTAGTTAGAAATTTTGGTGAAAAAGAGTCCTTTTTAAAATTAAAGGAACTAGCTGACAAAGTTTATACTAAAAATATAACTCAGCTATATAATTCATATGCAGACATTCTCTGCAGATTAAACAATAAATTTTATCTATCGGAAGATAAACCGATAGAATATAATTGTAGCAATAATGAAGCGTCATTATTAGCTAAATTTTGTGAAAAGATTCCACCAAATGCTAGTTCGATTATTATTAATCATGAAATAAAAACTTTAAGTGAAGCTTTTTATAAATTAGAATCTTGTCATTGGACAAAAGAAGAAAATAATTATAATGATAGAAATACTCGAAACTATAGAACTGGAAATAACAATAATAATTTTAACGACAAAAACTATAAAAAATATAATAATTACAATACAAATCAAAGACTTGATAGAAATTATAAAAACGAATCAGGAAATTCAATAACTATAGGAATTTCAATAATAAAGGTCAAAACTTTTATAGAAACAATAATCAAAACTATAGAAACCAAAATGAACGAAATTATAGGCAACCAAATAGAAGTGGAAGTTATTCTAATAATAATCGTAATCCATTTGCTACACAAAATAAAAAAAATGATCTAGAACCAATGGAAATAGATCACCTTACTCAAAATACAGCAAATTTTCAAACACCTGCCTCAACAGGCCATTACCCTGCATAGATGTTCATATTCTTAATAAAAAACTTAGATTTTTAGTAGACACAGGAGCAGCTACATCTATTTTAAAAGAAAATATATTTCCAAGACATTATGAAAGTAAATTAGACAAACCAGTTATAATTAAAGCATTATATAATGAAAATCAAATAAATTCAAAAATAATTTTACCATTACCAATCGAATTTAATAAAAAAGAATCAACCATGGAATTTTTAATTACACCAATTACAAACAGTTCGTTTGACGGAATTTTAGGAAATAATATCCTTATACCATTAGGAGCTGAAATATCATATTATACACATACCTTGAAAATTAAAAATACTATTATCCCATTAATGACAAAACCAAAGGAATACAAGATCTAACTGATAAATTAACTGAACATTATATGAACAAAGAAGAAAAGAAAGCTCTGAATCAAATATTAAAAAATAATAAACAATTATTCTATAGCGAAGGAGATATCTTAACTAACGTAAAAGAAGTAACACATAACATTGAAACTAAAAGTGATAAACCAATATATTCACGACTATATAGATATCCAGAAGTACATACAAAAGAAGTCGATAAACAAATAATCGAAATGTTAGATCAAGGGATAATAAAAGAAAGCAACAGTCCATATAATGCTCCTATCTGGGTTGTACCCAAAAAGATAGACAATTCAGGACTTAAGAAATGGCGAATTGTTATAGATTATAGAAAACTTAACGAAGTAACCGTGGAAGACAAGTTTCCTATTCCAAACATTGAAGACATTTTTAGTAAATTGGGAAGATCCCAATATTTTACCACATTAGATTTAGCGAAAGGTTTCCATCAGATATTGGTGAATCCTAAAGATAGGTATAAAACAGCTTTCTCAACAGCAAACGGTCATTACGAATTTAATCGAATGCCATTTGGACTAAAAAATGCCCCCGCAACTTTTCAGCGAATGATTAATCATGTATTAGAAGGACTTGTAGGAAAAATATGTGTGGTCTATTTAGATGACATTCTCATATTTAGTACATCATTAGAGGAACATATTTGCTCAATTAACAAAGTATTTAAAAAACTTAACAATCACAATTTAAAAATACAAATAGATAAATGTAAATTTTTTAGCAAGGAAACCGAATATTTAGGGCACGTTATTACTACAAACGGAATTAAGCCAAATCCAGAAAAAATAAGAACAATTGAAAAAATACCTATTCCTGGTACAACAAAACAAATAAAATCTTTTCTAGGTCTAACAGGTTATTACAGGAAATTTATTAAAGATTATTCAAAGGTAGCAGTACCTATGACCAAATATCTCAAGAAAGGAGCAAAGATAAATATTAAAGACCCAGAATATATAACAGCTTTTGAAGAACTTAAATTGCTCATTTCTAATGACCCCGTCTTAAAATATCCTGATTATACAAAGGAATTCGTGTTAACAACCGATGCATCAAATTATGCGATCGGATCAGTCCTTTCACAATCAAATCACCCATTATGCTATGCATCTCGCACCCTCAATGAACATGAACGCAGATATAGCACTATTGAAAAAGAATTATTAAGTATTGTTTGGTCAACAAAATATTTTAGACCATACCTTTACGGTCGCAAATTTAAAATACAAACTGATCATAGACCTTTAATTTGGTTAAGTAACCTTAAAGAACCAAACTCAAAACTCCAAAGATGGAAAATAAGTTTAAATGAATATGATTTTGATATCGAATATTTAAAAGGAAAAGAAAATCAAGTAGCAGATTATCTTAGTAGACTCGAAGTAAACGCAGTCAATAGAAATGAAGATTCAACATTAGCCACAATTCATAGTGGAATAGAGGAAAGAAATGATCACATAGGAATTTCAGAATTACCTACAAATATGTTTAAGCATCAAATAGAAATTATAGAGTCAGAAGATGAAGGTAAAGATATAAAATATATAGACAAAGGTATAAGAAGACTCACTATTAAATCAAAAGATATAGGTGAATATTTTACTGAAGCATTAAGGGAATTTTTACCTGATCACGGAAATGTGGCAGTATATTGTCCAAGTGATACTTTATTTTGTAAAATTCAGGAAAAATATGTTGAGCTTTACAGCAATCAGAGTAAGCTAAGATTACTGAGATGCATTACTCTTTTAAAAAGATTTAAGTAATACAAACGATGCGTTGAATCTCATTCAAAGGATTCATGAACAATTTAATCACAGAGGAATACAAGAAACATATCTTGAAATTAAAAATGAATATTATTTTCCAAAATTAAGAGAAATAATAAGCAGATACATTAACAATTGTACTGTATGTCAAACAGCAAATCATGATAGAAGTCCAGAAAAAATAAAATTTGAAATGAGCAAAACTACACTTAAGCCAAACGAGCTAATACACATGGACATTTATATTCCAAGTAAAGATATTTACTTTTTAACAATTATAGACAAATTTACTAAGCATTTGACAGCCTTTCCCATAGCTAGTAGAAACACTCATAAAATTATTGAGCAACTTAAACTTAGAAATTCTATATTAGGCATACCCCAAGAAATAGTTTGCGACAATGAGTTTAATAGCCTAGCATTTAAAGAATATTGCAATGAAGAAGGAATAAAACTCATAACCCCAAATCATGAGACAGGAAATTCAGATGTAGAAAGAGTGCATGGTACACTTAATGAACATATAAGAATATATAATGCACAAGAAGAGAAAAAGAACATATTAAACCTAAGAGAAAAAGTAATAAAAGCAGTTAGTACAATCCATTCAACAATATTAAGAAAACCTATAGATTTTATTCAAAACAAAATAAAAGTAGAAGATTTAGAAGAGATAGGAAAAAGGATCCAAACAATTAAAGAAAATAATATTAATAAAAGAAATCAAAATAAAGCAGATTTTATTGAACCAGATTTAAAAAAAGACGTTTACGTAAAAGCTGACGTAGTAAGAACAGCAAAGAAGATAGCTGCAAAATATAAGAAGACCAAGGTAGAAAAAATTGATAATAAATATTATGCAAATAATAAAAAATTACATAAAACCCATTTCAAAAGAAAATATAAATATCAAAGTAGTGATGATAATAATTTAATCTCTTTACAGCCAAAATGAAAACCATAATTATAATTGTATTATTCACTTTTACCATAGTGAAATCAGAATTTTTATTACAAGAAATTCATAATCAAGCAGGATATATAATTATAAAACAAGAACCCATTGAATTAATCGAAAAATATGATAAAATACTCCATATAATTAATTTAGAAACTTACAATGAAATTATTAAACAAATTGAATTTTCTATAGAAACAGGCTATAACAATTTTCAAGACTTAAGATTAAAAAGATTAATGACAGAAGCTTTAGGAGATTCTAAATCCAAATTACATAGCATACTTCCTTATTCAAGACAAAGGAGAGGATTAATAAACATGGGAGGTAACGCACTCCATTTTCTTTTTGGAGTGATGGATAATGATGAAAGATTAGAGATTGAGAATCATTTAAAAATAATTGAAGAAAACAATATGAATGCTATGACAGAACTAAATAAACAAATAGGTATAAATACGCAATTCCAAACAGAATTAGAAACAATGGCAGACCGTATAAACAAACACCAGTATATATTAAGAAACTTTATTAATTCCACAGAAATAAAACAAGAAAATCTAGCTAAAAGAATATTATCATTACAAATCAATACAGATATAATGCTGTTAAACAATGAAATAGAAAAATTACAAGACAATGTAGTCTTTTCAAGATTAGGAATTCAATATAACCATTAATAAATTATATAACCATTAATAAATTAGAATATATTGAGAGCAGCTTATGAACTAGAAATAACAAATTAGTTTTTGCTTTAAAAATACCAGTATTTACACATAAATGTGAAAACATAATGATTCTACCTATACCAAAATACAACTATATAATTTGTAACAAAACATTATATGAAAACAATGAAATTAAATATCTTAAACATTTAAAGAAAAGTCCAATATGTATTCAAAACCTATATAAAACAAAATATGAAAACTGTAAGATAAGATCAAATAAAGATCAAGAATTAATAGAATTAGAAGATGGACTTGTATTAACAAAAAACTTAGTAGAAACAAGTCTAAATGAATATTGTAACAATATTGAATATAAAATTATTAAGAATAACCTTGTACATTTTAAAGATTGTAACATTAAAATAAATACAACTTTATATATAAATCGAAAAGAAACTTTTAAACAAAATATTATAATTCCATTATATAACACATTAAACATTACAAAAATTAATGTTACATTAGAAGATATACATATAAATCAAATTGAAAATTTGAAAGAATTGCAAGCAATAAGATACCAAAACAATATAAAACATGTTAAATCATATACTAGTATAACAATCATAATTATTATAATTGCAATTTTATTATTATATTTTAAACGTCGAGAAACCCATAAATTTAAAATTGAAAATAGAATTACAGATACTCAGGAGAGCATCAAACTTAAGGGGGGAGGGGTTACATTATCAGAACACCCTCACATAACTTTGTAAAATTATTAAACACCCTATAATAATGAAGAAAGATACAAAGTATCTTTATATAAACAAAATGTAATGCTCACACATTGATTCATAATTTCATCTCATAGCGGATGATGATATCCGATATTATAAATATCATATCAGCACTTTTTGCCTTCAGTAACTTGTGTGCCCAAAGCATCTTAAATAATTCTAAAAGAATCCTTGTGTCAGCAATTTTAAAAGACAAAGGAAAGCAAACGATCTTCAGTCGAAGATAGATTTGCTTAGTAAACATTTTATAAGTATAAAAAGGGTTTCATCGATCAATTAAAGTTCAGTTCACAGTTTGTCATTCTACGTATAGCCTAAGATTTCCCCCCACCAGTGGTAAGGGATCTGAAGCTTTGATTTAATAAATAATATTAAGTTTAAAATACATGAATGCGTTTTATTTAATTGTTGATTGTGATCTTCTGCGATCACAAAAATATATCTTTTTATTCAAATAAAGAATCGGAAACGAAATTATTCGTCTAACCAAAAGTCGTGGTATACTCCTTGCCGCCGGTCGTGTTATTTTTTTGCTCGTTCGTTCGCATTAAATTAATTAGTTTTGATAATATTTATTTGTTTTCTTCGGTTTCGGTTTCGGTCGGAAAAAGTGCAACAAATCGGCACCCGAACGTGGGGCTTTTCGTGAAAAAATTTTCCAAACGCGGTAAAAAGCAATACAAAATACCTACCCATATTAACCTAGTGATTGCGTTTTATTCTTTTAGGGAAGTTTTATTTCATTACCTTGTGGTGTTCTTTTTACTTTTTTCGTTCTCTTTTATCTTTCAGTTAAATCAATAATAGTGATCAATTAAAATCTAAATTTCCAGCAATTGGTGTAAATTTATATATCAACCTAAAAATACCTACCTACAAGTGATTTGTTTGGAGTACATACAAAGAAGTCTGCAAGTGGTTCCTGTTGTTATAATCTATACAGTTGTGAGTTTCGATTACCAAAAAGTACATTCGGCATATTGTGAGGATATCAAAATAAGTTTTTTTTCTAAAATTCTGATGGTGAACATTTCTATTTGCCAAATATCTCTACATACATACATAATATAAAATCCTTCATAAAATCGAATTGCTAATTTTACATTCCCTACGGTACATTTACTTACGGTGTTTATATATTGTTTTTTTTTTCCTTACATATTGGTTATATAAGTTATTTTCCTTGGTGGTATATTTGTCTCTTTCAGACAATAATTTCGTTTTGCCATTCGATTGTTTTGACATTTTCTCGGTCTATTTTGTTTTGGCTACCTATGCATTTAGTTTGTCGATAATAATATTTTTTAATAGCCGTGATTGATATATTTTTCTATCTCTAACAATCGTTTTGGTTTGAATTATTTTGCTAAGTCTTTTTGTGGCATTTTTGGATTTCGCTTCGACAAAAAAAAAAACATTTGTTTACATTAAATTCAACAGGATTTTAATCCTGCGTGACATTATCCCAAGTTCTCTTTGTTTTTCGGTGATTTTTTTTTGTTATCTTGCGATCGATAATCTGAGTTTTTTTAATTGGTGAAAATTATTTTATTTTGCACAGTGTTGTGTGAAAATTTACTACAGGTGGAATAAATTGATTAAGCAAATAATTTTTTTTTTCTTGTGATTCTTTTTGTACTTTGGTTGAGTGACAATAATTCTTTCTTTGTTGATATAGTTTTTTTTGTTAGAACAAAATCGGCTGGGTGTGGATTTTGTTTGCTTCTTGCAATATTTTGATTTTCTTTTATCGTGTGTTTTCCTTTTGAATTGGTAGAACAATCAACTGCAATATTGAATCAACCGGGTGTTGATTTTAATACTTTTATAATTCCTGTTTAATAATTAATCAGGTAATTGCATTCTTTTATTTTTGGATTTGGATTTATTTCATTTTTAGTCAAAGTTTTTTGTTTGGTTTCGTGTTTTTTTTTAGTAGGTAGTGCCTAATAATCGACTGGGTGCTGATTGTGGTTAGATTTTTGTTGTTGGAATTGTTAAATACCTACCTAGTTTTTTTTAATAAATTTCTTTGTGATTTCGATTTGACTATTTGAAAATGGATGTCATTGGGTCAAGTAAAGAGGAACTAGTTTACGAGTTAGTTTCCCGCGGCTTAAAAAAGGGTACGGTGGATAACATGAGGATGACGCTTAGAGCATCCCGTACTTTAGAGCGTTCGGGCTCTATATCTTCGGAAAGCCCGCATTACCCTTTTTCTTTTGAGGATGATGTGAAGGCTGTTCGAACAAAAGCTTAAGAAATTAGGGATCTTTTGAAAACGCCGCCGAAGAATCCGAAGTCTTCGGAATATTTAAAGGTTTTGACCAAAATTGAATGGTCGTTAGGTAGGATTAATAGGGTGAAGGCAGAGTCAACCGATGAGGTCAATGAGGTGGCCGATTTTCAGGGGGAGTTATTGCTGCTGATAGCAATTTTAACCGGAGGAGGTGAGGAGACAGCTCAAGATAAGGATTTAAGAAAACAACAAGGAGAAACGTAGACAGCAGGCCTGGATGCGTTGCCAACAACACAGTTCGGCCAACGTGTGAGTTCAGGACTCCAGTTACAGGGTGAACCCTGTGACCGGTTTCCTGAGCGTATAGAAAAATGGAACTTGAAGTTTACTGGTGAGCGGAGTGACTCAGTAAACTCATTCTTAGAAAGGGTAGAAGAGCTACGAGAATCGCGAGGGGTTTCGAGCTCAAGGGTTTTTAGGTCGGCAGTTGATTTATTCACTGGGAAGGTACTTCTTTGGCTTAGGGCGATGAGGGAAACCATTTCAACTTGGGAAGAGTTAGTTAGGGAATTGAAATTGGAGTTTTTGCCCTCCAACTATGGCGACCTCTTAATGGATGAAGTCAGGCGGCGTACCCAGGGTAAAGATGAGTCGATGGTAATGTACATCGCACTCATGCAGACCCTTTTTAAGAGATTTTCGGAGCCTCTGAGTGAGAATAGGAAGTTGTCCATTCTCATGAAGAATATTGCTCCGTTCTACCAAATGCAATTGGGGTTGGCTGATATTAAATCAGTCAACGAACTCGTTGCGTTGGGTAGAAAATTAGAGACGATTAGGACCAACGTCGAATCTTTCATCCCTCCTCCGAGCAACCGATCTAGGCAGTCTTTGGAGCCTGATGTTGCCTATGTTGCTTCCGTTCAGGAAGCAAGGGCAACAGCTGCAGTTGATAGACACCCAGCACCTCGTAGGCCCAATTGATGCTTCAACTGCAATGGGGAAGGCCCTTTTTCAAACACCTGTTCCGCTCCTAGGAGACGTTTTGGTTGTGGGGCTACAGGGACAACCCGACGCGATTGTAGACGCTGTTCGGGAAATGGGCAACGGACTCTTGGGCCAGCAGCAGCAGGACAAGAGCGCCGTCGCGTTTAAACAGGTCGCCTGCTGACGACCAGCTGGCGACAAATATTAAACTCGGTTTCACGTTAGAGACAAGTGGAGATGATAGGCGGCCATATTTAGGAATCAACATTTATGGGATTAGGTTTTTAGGACTTTTGGATTCGGGGGCTTCCCGAACAATAATCTGAAGGGACGTCTGGAGGGTTTTTAAGGATTTAGGTTAAGGATTAGAAGATAGCAATATAAGGCAGGTTCAGTTAGCAGATGGTGCAGGTGTAGGTGTTTTAGGAAAAGTTAACTTACCAATAGTTGTGGAAGATAAATCGGTTTTGATCGAATGTTAAGTAATACCTTCACTCCTACATGCAATGATCCTTGGTGCGGATTTTTGGGCACTATCGGGAATCGTCCCGGATCTTCGATCACGCATGTGGAGCTTTTCAAGCCAAGAGATGGTGGCTTCGATTAATAGCACGTCTATCACAGAAGAGTCTGAGTTAGACGATGAGCAGAGGATAAGGCTAAATATTTTAGTTGAAGATTTGTTTAGGGACATGCCAGAAGGGCTTGGAGTTACAAATAGGGTTGAACATATCATTAGGACGACGTCAGAACCAATTAAACAAAGGTACTATCCGGTTTCACTGGCGATGCAAGTTCACATCGACAAATCCCTTAAGGAAATGTTAGATGAGAACGTGATTGAAAAATCAAACAGCCCTTGGGCTTCTCCTATAGTGTTAATTAAGAAAAAGGATGATACCTTTAGGTTCTGCGTCGATTATAGAAAATTAAATCAGGTTACAGAAAGGGATGCTTATCCACTTCCAATAATCTCAGCGATGTTGGATAAGCTTAAGAATGCTAGGTTTCTTACATCGCTTGACATTAAGTCAGCTTATTGGCAAATTCCTATGTCGGAAGAATCTCGAAAGTTTACAGCTTTCACGGTTCCGGATAGGGGTTTGTTTCAATTTAAACGCATGCCTTTTGGATTGCACAATGCTCCTGCAACATGGCAGAGGTTCATTGATAGCGTTTTAGGGCCAGAGTTGGAGCCATTCGTTTTTGTGTATCTGGACGATATTATTATCGTAACAGATACCTTTGAAAAACACTTGGAAATACTTAACGAAGTTTTGAAGAGACTTCGGGACGCAGGGTTAAAAGTGGGGCGGGATAAATGCAATTTTTGCAGGCCATCCCTTAAATTTTTAGGTTATGTAGTAGATAGGAACGGATTACACGTTGATCCGGAAAAAGTTGAAAGTATGGTTAGGATACCTGCACCCAAAAATGCTAAGGAAGTTAGAAGTTTTGTAGGGACTGTTTCTTGGTACATGCCTTTCGTACCGAATTTTGCAACGGTAGTTAGGCCTTTAACTGATTTGCTGAAAAAAAGCAAAAAATTCGTCTGGACTGAGGAATGTGAAGACTCCTTTAGAAAAGCCAAGGAATACTTGATTACGGCTCCCATTTTGACCTGTCCCGATTTCAGTCTTCCTTTTGTGGTCCAAACCGACGCGTCTGATTACGGTATCGGGGCCATACTTACCCAAACTTTCGAGGAGGGGGAAAAGGTAATTTTTTACCTAAGTAGGTCACTTAATAGAAGTGAAAGGAACTATTCCACTACTGAGAAGGAATGTTTAGGAGTTTTGTGGGCGGTTGAGAAGTTGCGGCCGTACATCGAAGGAGTTCGATTCACGGTCATAACAGATCATTAGTCACTTGTTTGGTTGAGTAACCTCAAGGACCCACAAGGTAGATTAGCGCGATGGGCGGTTCGCCTTCAGCAGTTCGATTTCAAGATCATTCATCGCAAGGAAAAGACCATGTCGTGCCGGAAATGTTATCTCGGGGAGTTCCAGTAGTGGCTGGGATTTCGGATGAGGATTTAGACCCTTGGGTGGCGAAAATGATTTTGGCAGTTGAGTCGAATCCGCTAGATTATCCTGCTTGCAGAGCAGAAAGTGGCCGACTATATAAGTTTGTCAAATCGACACATATACTCGTGCATAAAAATAATGAAGAGTGGAAGTTAGTGGTGGGCAAAATTGATAGGTTAGGGATTTGGAAAGACTGCCGTGATAGTGCGTTAGCTGGACACATGGGGGTGCAAAAAACGTTCGCTAGAGTAGGAGCTAAGTACTATTGGCCGAAAATGAGAAGAGATGTTGCAAGTTATGTTAGGAAATGTAGCATTTGTCAGCAAGTGAAACCAGTGAATGATAAACCAGCCGGTCTAATGACTGAGAGGATAGGAGTTTCTTCTCCGTGGGAGATGATGAGTGTGGATTTAGTAGGGCCGTTACCCAAGTCGAGTAGAGGATTTATGCACATCCTTACAGTTGTAGATTACCTCACTAAGTTTCCGTTGATATTTGCACTGAGGTCTGCTACTGCAAAGGCAGTATGCAAAAAGTTGGAGGATAATGTTTTCCTGTTATTTGGAGTTCCGAAAGTTGTCATCTGCGACAATGGTCCTCAATTTAGGAGTAGGGAATTAAAACAGCTTTGTGAGAGATATTCAACTAAGATTAGGTTTACACCACACTATCATCCTCAAGCTAACCCCGCGGAGAGAATTAACCAAATTATTAAAACAACGTTGAGAGCTTATGTTTCAGAGAATCACCGAATTTGGGATTCTCAATTAGGTCAGGTAGCTTGTGCTATACGCACCTCTCAACATGAGGTATAAGGAGTTTCGCCATATTATTCCAATTTTGGTAAAGAAATGCGTACGAGTGCTAGAGAAGAAGTAGTAATCAGTGATCAGGGTATAGACACAAATCAAATAATAGAATCAGTAGGAGATATAGGAGAGAGATTTAGGAGACTTAGGGCGGACATAGCTGTCAAACTTCGAACAGCGTCCAAGAAATTTGCAGAAGCATACAACCTCAGGAGGAGAGATATTCAATATCTTCCGAATGATGTTGTATGGCGCAGAAATTTTGTCAAATGCGGCAAACTACTAAGCTGCAAAATTGGCACCGAAGTATGTCGGGCCTTTTAAAGTTCGAAAAAGGTTATCTCCTTGGACATATGTCCTTGAAGATGACAATGGAAAAGATCGTGGCACTTGCCACACGAAAGATCTTAAACCCTTTAACGGTTCTTTTGAAAATAATTGAGTGTAAAAGTCCCAAGTAAAGTAATTCTTTTTGGTTGTTTTGAATTTTCACTTTTATGTCTTAATTGGGTTTTTTTTATAGACTGCCACATTTGGGCTGATGGGTTTCCTTGTTGTTTCGTTGACCAGGCTCATCCGTAGGAAATAGTTTACTTTTTCAAAGGTAAACACATTTCCAAGGAGGAAAGGGTGGAGTTTGTCACGGTAAAATTTACCGCAACAAAAGTCACTCTTTCAATCGTCCAAATCCTTGTCCCTTCCTTCTCCATTTCTTCTTTTCCCTACAGGTGTTGATTTCAATATACTGAGAGAAAGAGAAGGGCAGCCATGGTCCATCAACTATCGGTTCATTCTCTCAGTATTTTGAAATAACAAAACAGAAGTTGTCAAATTTTGACATTTGAAGTGGATGGGTGATCCACTCTACTGCTTCGATCTCGTGTGGGTGACAGACGGATGGTCTGGTCAATCCAAATCCAGAAAATAGCCAGAGCGACACTTGGTCCTCGATTGCGGAAGTTACTCCTTGTGAGAATGGCTTGCTGCCCAACTTATCGTTGAAACATACATATATATTAAAGTTATTTGTAAAAGATGGAACGTTAACGGCTAGCCCCAAATTTTCCCAAAATCTGCGCAAAAGTCCAACGGTTTAGATTAAATTCGCGTCTCAAAATTGTGTTTTGAATCAAGTTTTTCACCAATTTTCAGTACAAGTGTTTTTTTAATTGTCGGGGAAAAATGAACGCGAAACAAATATTGAGTTTCTTTTCAGTTTTCCGAAACTTTCTTTTAAAAAAAAGGTTAAGTGGGTGAGAATATGTGGCTGAATGCACCCATTGAATTGCCGACCACTGGAAGTCATACAAGTAGTCGGCGAATTCAATGGTGACGGTGCACGAAGCTGGGGTGTAAAGTGCGAGTAGGAAAGGCTGCTGGGTTTCAACTACGTTGGCTCACTCACGCCAATATGCTGAGTGTTGCTGAGTAATGACGTGACCGAAACCCACGACACTGATTGGCCGAAAGCACTAGGGCATTGGAAAAAAGAAAAGGTCGGCCAGTCATGGTGAAACCCTGGAAGATCACTTTTTACCCAGATTCATAGCGAACGACAAGTTCATCAAAAAAATCGAAAAAGGAAAATTTTGGAAAAAAAAAGGAAAAGAAACTCAAGTGTGGGTTTTTTTGAGAAATTGAATTTTGTGAAAGAGGAAGAAAAGGTTTTGGGAGAACTTCTTTTGGTCAAGATAAGAAGAATAGTGAAAGTTGGTGGAGAGTGACCAGGAATAGCAGGAGATTAATCTCAGAGAGGCAGGAGGAATTGGCAGTTCAGTTTGTTTTGAACAGATAAGTATAGTGGTAGTCCCTTTGGATGCAAAATAGTTTTTTTGTAAGTTCGATTTCCGATTTATTTGTGAACGACTTAATAAAGAAGTCTTTATATAGGATTGACTTTTGCTTTCGTAAATTTCCGAAATTGCGGAACTCGTGACCCGTTTAATTTATCCGTTTATTCCTTTCGGGACGAAGAGTTAACGGTCCATCTTTGTTTTAAGATATTCTTTGTTCTCTTTTGTTCAAAAGATCTTGGGTTTTAGCCCTCCATTTGCAAGGTTTCCCAAGCAAAGTAAATTCTATTAAAATCTTTAGTTTCGAACTTAAAATTGATTCTTATTATTTAATAATTTCTATCACCGTCGGTTTCGCTCCAAAAGTTTGCAATTTCCTTATTTTTGAAAAAAAAATTGTTGGCGCCCTTTTTCTTTTATTTTCAGGTACTTCGCCCCTGTGGCATACAAAAAAACATCATCTTTTAATTAGTCGAATCAATTTTATTCGACACAATAAAAATTCAATTCGTGAAAACCCACCCCTAATTGTGACCTAGCCGTGGTGGTAGCATTGGAAGTGCTACCTGTTGCACTTCTTGGAAATCGAACTTGTTTTCGTTTCCCATTTCCCCTTTGGTTGACATTCGTCTAACCAAAAGTCGTGGTATACTCGTTGCCGCCGGTCGTGTTATTTTTTTGCTCGTTCGTTCGCATTAAATTAATTAGTTTTAATAATATTTATTTGTTTTGTTCGGTTTCGGTTTCGGTCGGAAAAAGTGCAACAAATCGGCACCCGAACGTGGGGCTTTTCGTGAAAAAATTTTCCAAACGCGGTAAAAAGCAGCAGTGATTGCGTTTTATTCTTTTAGGGAAGTTTTATTTCATTACCTTGTGGTGTTGTTTTTACTTTTTTCGTTCTCTTTTATCTTTCAGTTAAATCAATAATAGTGATCAATTAAAATCTGAATTTCCAGCAATTGGTGTAAATTTATATATCAACCTAAAAATACCTACCTACAAGTGATTTGTTTGGAGTACATACAAAGAAGTCTGCAAGTGGTTCCTGTTATTATAATCTATACAGTTGTGAGTTTCGATTACCAAAAAGTACATTCGGCATATTGTGAGGATATCAAAATAAGTTTTTTTTCTAAAATTCTGATGGTGAACATTTCTATTTGCCAAATATCTCTACATACATACATAATATAAGATCCTTCATAAAATCGAATTGCTAATTTTACATTCCCTACGGTACATTTACTTACGGTGTTTATATATTGTTTTTTTTTTCCTTACATATTGGTTATATAAGTTATTTTCCTTGGTGGTATATTTGTCTCTTTCAGACAATAATTTCGTTTGGTCATTCGATTGTTTTGACATTTTCTCGGTCTATTTTGTTTTGGCTACCTATGCATTTAGTTTGTCGATAATAATATTTTTTAATAGCCGTGATTGATATATTTTTCTCACTCTAACAATCGTTTTGGTTTGAATTATTTTGCTAAGTCTTTTTGTGGCATTTTTGGATTTCGCTTCGACAAAAAAAAACCATTTGTTTACATTAAATTGAATAGGATTTTAATCCTGTGTGCCATTATCCCAAGTTCTCTTTGTTTTTCGTTGATTTTTTTTTGTTATCTTGCGATCGATAATCTGAGTTTTTTTAATTGGTGGAAATTATTTTATTTTGCACAGTGTTGTGTGAAAATTTACTACAGGTGGAATAAATTGATTAAGCAAATAATTTTTTTTTTCTTGTGATTCTTTTTGTACTTTGGTTGAGTGACAATAATTCTTTCTTTGTTGATATAGTTTTTTTTGTTAGAACAAAATCGGCTGGGTGTGGATTTTGTTTGCTTCTTGCAATATTTTGATTTTCTTTTATCGTGTGTTTTCCTTTTGAATTGGTAGAACAATCAACTGGGTATTGATTACGATAATTTCGGCTCTACAATATTGAATCAACCGGGTGTTGATTTTAATACTTTTATAATTCCTGTTTAATAAGTAATCAGGTAATTGCATTCTTTTATTTTTGGATTTTGGATTTGGATTGGCGAGGGGTTTCGAGCTCAAGGGTTTTTAGGTCGGCAGTTGATTTATTCACTGGGAAGGTACTTCTTTGGTTTAGGGCGATGAGGGAAACCATTTCAACTTGGGAAGAGTTAGTTAGGGAATTGAAATTGGAGTTTTTGCCCTCCAACTATGGCGACCTCTTAATGGATGAGGTCAGGCGGCGTACCCAGGGTAAAGATGTGTCGATGGTAATGTACATCGCACTCATGCAGACCCTTTTTAAGAGATTTTCGGAGCCTCTGAGTGAGAATAGGAAGTTGTCCATTCTCATGAAGAATATTGCTCCGTTCTACCAAATGCAATTGGGGTTGGCTGATATTAAATCAGTCAACGAACTCGTTGCGTTGGGTAGAAAATTAGAGACGATTAGGACCAACGTCGAATCTTTCATCCCTCCTCCTAGCAACCGATCTAGGCAGTCTTTGGAGCCTGATGTTGCCTATGTTGCTTCCGTTCAGGAAGCAAGGGCAACAGCTGCAGTTGATAGACACCCAGCACCTCGTAGGCCCAATCGATGCTTCAACTGCAATGGGGAAGGCCCTTTTTCAAACACCTGTTCCGCTCCTAGGAGACGTTTTGGTTGTGGGGCTACAGGGACAACCCGACGCGATTGTAGACGCTGTTCGGGAAATGGGCAACGGACTCTTGGGCCAGCAGGACAAGAGCGCCGTCGCGTTTAAACAGGTCGCCTGCTGACGACCAGCTGGCGACAAATATTAAACTCGGTTTCACGTTAGAGACAAGTGGAGATGATAGGCGGCCATATTTAGGAATCAACATTTATGGGATTAAGTTTTTAGGACTTTTGGATTCGGGGGCTTCCCGAATAATAATATGAAGGGACGTCTGGAGGGTTCTTAAGGATTTAGGTTTAGGATTAGAAGATAGCAATATTAGGCAGGTTCAGTTAGCAGATGGTGCAGGTGTAGGTGTTTTAGGAAAAGTTAACTTACCAATAGTTGTGGAAGATAAATCGGTTTTGATCGAATGTTTAGTAATACCTTCACTCCTACATGCGATGATCCTTGGTGCGGATTTTTGGGCATTATCGGGAATCGTCCCGGATCTTCGATCACGCATGTGGAGCTTTTCAAGCCAAGAGATGGTGGCTTCGATTAATAGCACGTCTATAACAGAAGAGTCTGAATTAGACGATGAGCAGAGGACAAGGCTAAATATTTTAGTTGAAGATTTGTTTAGGGACATGCCAGAAGGGCTTGGAGTTACAAATAGGGTTGAACATATCATTAGGACGACGTCAGAACCAATTAAACAAGGTACTATCCGGTTTCACTGGCGATGCAAGTTCACATCGACAAATCCCTTAAGGAAATGTTAGATGAGAACGTGATTGAAAAATCAAACAGCCCTTGGGCTTCTCCTATAGTGTTAATTAAGAAAAAGGATGATACCTTTAGGTTCTGCGTCGATTATAGAAAATTAAATCAGGTTACAGAAAGGGATGCTTATCCACTTCCAATAATCTCAGCGATGTTGGATAAGCTTAAGAATGCTAGGTTTCTTACATCGCTTGACATTAAGTCAGCTTATTGGCAAATTCCTATGTCGGAAGAATCTCGAAAGTTTACAGCTTTCACGGTTGCGGGTAGGGGTTTGTTTCAATTTAAACGCATGCCTTTTGGATTGCACAATGCTCCTGCAACATGGCAGAGGTTCATTGATAGCGTTTTAGGGCCAGAGTTGGAGCCATTCGTTTTTGTGTATCTGGACGATATTATTATCGTAACAGATACCTTTGAAAAACACTTAGAAATACTTAACGAAGTTTTGAAGAGACTTCGGGACGCAGGGTTAAAAGTGGGGCGGGATAAATGCAATTTTTGCAGGCCATCCCTTAAATTTTTAGGTTATGTAGTAGATAGGAACGGATTACACGTTGATCCGGAAAAAGTTGAGAGTATGGTTAGGATACCTGCACCCAAAAATGCTAAGGAAGTTAGAAGTTTTGTAGGGACTGTTTCTTGGTACAGGCCTTTCGTACCGAATTTTGCAACGGTAGTTAGGCCTTTAACTGATTTGCTGAAAAAGAGCAAAAAATTCGTCTGGACTGAGGAATGTGCAGACTCCTTTAGAAAAGCCAAGGAATACTTGATTACGGCTTCCATTTTGACCTGTCCCGATTTCAGTCTTCCTTTTGTGGTCCAAACCGACGCGTCTGATTACGGTATCGGGGCCATACTTACCCAAACTTTCGAGGAGGGGGAAAAGGTAATTTGTTACCTAAGTAGGTCACTTAATAGAAGTGAAAGGAACTATTCCACTACTGAGAAGGAATGTTTAGGAGTTTTGTGGGCGGTTGAGAAGTTGCGGCCGTACATCGAAGGAGTTCGATTCACGGTCATAACAGATCATTAGTCACTTGTTTGGTTGAGTAACCTCAAGGACCCACAAGGTAGATTAGCGCGCCTTCAGCAGTTCGATTTCAAGATCATTCATCGCAAGGAAAAGACCATGTCGTGCCGGAAATGTTATCTCGGGGAGTTCCAGTAGTGGCTGGGATTTCGGATGAGGATTTAGACCCTTGGGTGGCGAAAATGATTTTGGCAGTTGAGTCGAATCCGCTAGATTATCCTGCTTGCAGAGCAGAAAGTGGCCGACTATATAAGATTGTCAAATCGACACATATACTCGTGCATAAAAATAATGAAGTGTGGAAGTTAGTGGTGGGCAAAAGTGATAGGTTAGGGATTTGGAAAAACTGCCGTGATAGTGCGTTAGCTGGACACATGGGGGTGCAAAAAACGTTCGCTAGAGTAGGAGCTAAGTACTATTGGCCGAAAATGAGAAGAGATGTTGCAAGTTATGTTAGGAAATGTAGCATTTGTCAGCAAGTGAAACCAGTGAATGATAAACCAGCCGGTCTAATGACTGAGAGGATAGGAGTTTCTTCTCCGTGGGAGATGATGAGTGTGGATTTAGTAGGGCCGTTACCCAAGTCGAGTAGAGGATTTATGCACATCCTTACAGTTGTAGATTACCTCACTAAGTTTCCGTTGATATTTGCACTGAGGTCTGCTACTGCAAAGGCAGTATGCAAAGAGTTGGAGGATAATGTTTTCCTGTTATTTGGAGTTCCGAAAGTTGACATCTGCGACAATGGTCCTCAATTTAGGAGTAGGGAATTAAAACAGCTTTGTGAGAGATATTCAACTAAGATTAGGTTTACACCACACTATCATCCTCAAGCTAACCCCGCGGAGAGAATTAACCAAATTATTAAAACAACGTTGAGAGCTTATCAGCCCTATTCTGCTATTCACGTGAATCGTATTTTCGATTCACCCATTTGATTCCCTTTCGCTCTACCATTCCATTCTGCTATACGTCGGGTGAACTTCATTATCCCAAAACAATTTGACATTCACGTAGACAGCTTTTCATGTGGAAATCTTGGGAAATTTGGGTAAAATGTTTCTGTTAATCATTTTAAATTAAAAAAACAACAAATATAAACAGTTATTAAACTTTTTTTCCACTTCCAAAAGGAGGAATAAGAAAAAAAATTTGAAAAACTGGATTTAATTTCACTGCAGAAAATAGAGGGATGAATTGCGGAGTATTACCGACTTTACCTACTTTAACCCAGATTCACTTCGAATGAATAGCAGAATAGTGATTAGTGAAAATTCAAGAAAAATTCCCCCCGATGAATAGCAGAATAGGGCTGTATGTTTCAGAGAATCACCGAATTTGGGATTCTCAATTAGGTCAGGTAGCTTGTGCTATACGCACCTCTCAACATGAGGTATAAGGAGTTTCGCCATATTATTCCAATTTTGGTAAAGAAATGCGTACGAGTGCTAGAGAAGAAGTAGTAATCAGTGATCAGGGTATAGACACAAATCAAATAATAGAATCAGTAGGAGATATAGGAGAGAGATTTAGGAGACTTAGGGCGGACATAGCTGTCAAACTTCGAACAGCGTCCAAGAAATTTGCAGAAGCATACAACCTCAGGAGGAGAGATATTCAATATCTTCCGAATGATGTTGTATGGCGCAGAAATTTTGTCAAATGCGGCAAACTACTAAGCTGCAAAATTGGCACCGAAGTATGTCGGGCCTTTTAAAGTTCGAAAAAGGTTATCTCCTTGGACATATGTCCTTGAAGATGACAATGGAAAAGATCGTGGCACTTGCCACACGAAAGATCTTAAACCCTTTAACGGTTCTTTTGAAAATAATTGAGTGTAAAAGTCCCAAGTAAAGTAATTCTTTTTGGTTGTTTTGAATTTTCACTTTTATGTCTTAATTGGGTTTTTTTTATAGACTGCCACATTTGGGCTGATGGGTTTCCTTGTTGTTTCGTTGACCAGGCTCATCCGTAGGAAATAGTTTACTTTTTCAAAGGTAAACACATTTCCAAGGAGGAAAGGGTGGAGTTTGTCACGGTAAAATTTACCGCAACAAAAGTCACTCTTTCAATCGTCCAAATCCTTGTCCCTTCCTTCTCCATTTCTTCTTTTCTCTACAGGTGTTGATTTCAATATACTGAGAGAAAGAGAAGGGCAGCCATGGTCCATCAACCATCGGTTCATTCTCTCAGTATTTTGAAATAACAAAACAGAAGTTGTCAAATTTTGACATTTGAAGTGGATGGGTGATCCACTCTACTGCTTCGATCTCGTGTGGGTGACAGACGGATGGTCTGGTCAATCCAAATCCAGAAAATAGCCCGAGCGACACTTGGTCCTCGATTGCGGAAGTTACTCCTTGTGAGAATGGCTTGCTGCCCAACTTATCGTTCAAACATACATATATATTAAAATTATTTGTAAAAGATGGAACGTTAACGGCTAGCCCCAAATATTCTCAAAATCTGCGCAAAATTCCAACGGTTTAGATTAAATTCGCGTCTCAAAATTGTGTTTTGAATCAAGCTTTTCACCAATTTTCAGTACAAGTGTTTTTTTAATTGTGGGGGAAAAATGAACGCGAAACAAATATTGAGTTTCTTTTCAGTTTTCCGAAACTTTCTTTTAAAAAAAAGGTTAAGTGGGTGAGAATCTGTGGCTGAATGCACCCATTGAATTGCCGACCACTGGAAGTCATACAAGTAGTCGGCGAATTCAATTGTGACGGTGCACGAAGCTGGGGTGTAAAGTGCGAGTAGGAAAGGCTGCTGGGTTTCAACTACGTTGGCTCACTCACGCCAATATGCTGAGTGTTGCTGAGTAATGACGTGACCGAAACCCACGACACTGATTGGCCGAAAGCACTAGGGCATTGGAAAAAAGAAAAGGTCGTCCAGTCATGGTGAAACCCTGGAAGATCACTTTTTACCCAGATTCATAGCGAACGACAAGTTCATCAAAAAAATCGAAAAAGGAAAATTTTGTTAAAAAAAAGAAAAGAAACTCAAGTGTGGGTTTTTTTGAGAAATTGAATTTTGTGAAAGAGGAAGAAAAGGTTTTGGGAGAACTTCTTTTGGTCAAGAAAAGAAGAATAGTGAAAGTTGGTGGAGAGTGACCAGGAATAGCAGGAGATTAATCTCAGAGAGGCAGGAGGAATTGGCAGTTCAGTTTGTTTTGAACAGATAAGTATAGTGGTAGTCCCTTTGGATGCAAAATAGTTTTTTTGTAAGTTCGATTTCCGTTTTATTTGTGAACGACTTAATAAAGAAGTCTTTATATAGGATTGACTTTTGCTTTCGTAAATTTCCGAAATTGCGGAACTCGTGACCCGTTTAATTTATCCGTTTATTCCTTTCGGGACGAAGTGTTAACGGTCCATCTTTGTTTTAAGATATTCTTTGTTCTCTTTTATTCAAAAGATCTTGGGTTTTAGCCCTCCATTTGCAAGGTTTCCCAAGCAAAGTAAATTCTATTAAAATCTTTAGTTTCGAACTTAAAATTGATTCTTATTATTTAATAATTTCTATCACCGTCGGTTTCGCTCCAAAAGTTTGCAATTTCCTTATTTTTGAAAAAAAAATTGCTGGCGCCCTTTTTCTTTTATTTTCAGGTACTTCGCCCCTGTGGCATACAAAAAAACACCACCTTTTAATTAATTAGTCGAATCAATTTTATTCGACACAGTAAAAATTCAATTCGTGAAAACCCACCCCTAATTGTGACCTAGCCGTGGTGGTAGCATTGGAAGTGCTACCTGTTGCACTTCTTGGAAATCGAACTTGTTTTCGTTTCCCATTTCCCCTTTGGTTGACATTCGTCTAACCAAAAGTCGTGGTATACTCGTTGCCGCCGGTCGTGTTATTTTTTTGCTCGTTCGTTCGCATTAAATTAATTAGTTTTAATAATATTTATTTGTTTTGTTCGGTTTCGGTTTCGGTCGGAAAAAGTGCAACAAATCGGCACCCGAACGTGGGGCTTTTCGTGAAAAAATTTTCCAAACGCGGTAAAAAGCAATACAAAATACCTACCCATATTAACCTAGTGATTGCGTTTTATTCTTTTAGGGAAGTTTTATTTCATTACCTTGTGGTGTTCTTTTTACTTTTTTCGTTCTCTTTTATCTTTCAGTTAAATCAATAATAGTGATCAATTAAAATCTAAATTTCCAGCAATTGGTGTAAATTTATATATCAACCTAAAAATACCTACCTACAAGTGATTTGTTTGGAGTACATACAAAGAAGTCTGCAAGTGGTTCCTGTTGTTATAATCTATACAGTTGTGAGTTTCGATTACCAAAAAGTACATTCGGCATATTGTGAGGATATCAAAATAAGTTTTTTTTCTAAAATTCTGATGGTGAACATTTCTATTTGCCAAATATCTCTACATACATACATAATATAAAATCCTTCATAAAATCGAATTGCTAATTTTACATTCCCTACGGTACATTTACTTACGGTGTTTATATATTGTTTTTTTTTTCCTTACATATTGGTTATATAAGTTATTTTCCTTGGTGGTATATTTGTCTCTTTCAGACAATAATTTCGTTTTGCCATTCGATTGTTTTGACATTTTCTCGGTCTATTTTGTTTTGGCTACCTATGCATTTAGTTTGTCGATAATAATATTTTTTAATAGCCGTGATTGATATATTTTTCTATCTCTAACAATCGTTTTGGTTTGAATTATTTTGCTAAGTCTTTTTGTGGCATTTTTGGATTTCGCTTCGACAAAAAAAAAACATTTGTTTACATTAAATTGAACAGGATTTTAATCCTGTGTGACATTATCCCAAGTTCTCTTTGTTTTTCGGTGATTTTTTTTTGTTATCTTGCGATCGATAATCTGAGTTTTTTTAATTGGTGAAAATTATTTTATTTTGCACAGTGTTGTGTGAAAATTTACTACAGGTGGAATAAATTGATTAAGCAAATAATTTTTTTTTTCTTGTGATTCTTTTTGTACTTTGGTTGAGTGACAATAATTCTTTCTTTGTTGATATAGTTTTTTTTGTTAGAACAAAATCGGCTGGGTGTGGATTTTGTTTGCTTCTTGCAATATTTTGATTTTCTTTTATCGTGTGTTTTCCTTTTGAATTGGTAGAACAATCAACTGGGTATTGATTACGATAATTTCGGCTCTACAATATTGAATCAACCGGGTGTTGATTTTAATACTTTTATAATTCCTGTTTAATAAGTAATCAGGTAATTGCATTCTTTTATTTTTGGATTTTGGATTTGGATTGGCGAGGGGTTTCGAGCTCAAGGGTTTTTAGGTCGGCAGTTGATTTATTCACTGGGAAGGTACTTCTTTGGCTTAGGGCGATGAGGGAAACCATTTCAACTTGGGAAGAGTTAGTTAGGGAATTGAAATTGGAGTTTTTGCCCTCCAACTATGGCGACCTCTTAATGGATGAAGTCAGGCGGCGTACCCAGGGTAAAGATGAGTCGATGGTAATGTACATCGCACTCATGCAGACCCTTTTTAAGAGATTTTCGGAGCCTCTGAGTGAGAATAGGAAGTTGTCCATTCTCATGAAGAATATTGCTCCGTTCTACCAAATGCAATTGGGGTTGGCTGATATTAAATCAGTCAACGAACTCGTTGCGTTGGGTAGAAAATTAGAGACGATTAGGACCAACGTCGAATCTTTCATCCCTCCTCCTAGCAACCGATCTAGGCAGTCTTTGGAGCCTGATGTTGCCTATGTTGCTTCCGTTCAGGAAGCAAGGGCAACAGCTGCAGTTGATAGACACCCAGCACCTCGTAGGCCCAATCGATGCTTCAACTGCAATGGGGAAGGCCCTTTTTCAAACACCTGTTCCGCTCCTAGGAGACGTTTTGGTTGTGGGGCTACAGGGACAACCCGACGCGATTGTAGACGCTGTTCGGGAAACGGGCAACGGACTCTTGGGCCAGCAGGACAAGAGCGCCGTCGCGTTTAAACAGGTCGCCTGCTGACGACCAGCTGGCGACAAATATTAAACTCGGTTTCACGTTAGAGACAAGTGGAGATGATAGGCGGCCATATTTAGGAATCAACATTTATGGGATTAGGTTTTTAGGACTTTTGGATTCGGGGGCTTCCCGAACAATAATATGAAGGGACGTCTGGAGGGTTCTTAAGGATTTAGGTTTAGGATTAGAAGATAGCAATATTAGGCAGGTTCAGTTAGCAGATGGTGCAGGTGTAGGAGTTTTAGGAAAAGTTAACTTACCAATAGTTGTGGAAGATAAATCGGTTTTGATCGAATGTTTAGTAATACCTTCACTCCTACATGCGATGATCCTTGGTGCGGATTTTTGGGCACTATCGGGAATCGTCCTGGATCTTCGATCACGCATGTGGGGCTTTTCAAGCCAAGAGATGGTGGCTTCGATTAATAGCACGTCTATCACAGAAGAGTCTGAGTTAGACGATGAGCAGAGGACAAGGCTAAATATTTTAGTTGAAGATTTGTTTAGGGACATGCCAGAAGGGCTTGGAGTTACAGGGTTAAACATATCATTAGGACGATGTCAGAACCAATTAAACAAAGGTACTATCCGGTTTCACTGGCGATGCAAGTTCACATCGACAAATCCCTTAAGGAAATATTAGATGAGAACGTGATTGAAAAATCAAACAGCCCTTGGGCTTCTCCTATAGTGTTAATTAAGAAAAAGGATGATACCTTTAGGTTCTGCGTCGATTATAGAAAATTAAATCAGGTTACAGAAAGGGATTCTTATCCACTTCCAATAATCTCAGCGATGTTGGATAAGCTTAAGAATGCTAGGTTTCTTACATCGCTTGACATTAAGTCAGCTTATTGGCAAATTCCTATGTCGGAAGAATCTCGAAAGTTTACAGCTTTCACGGTTGCGGGTAGGGGTTTGTTTCAATTTAAACGCATGCCTTTTGGATTGCACAATGCTCCTGCAACATGGCAGAGGTTCATTGATAGCGTTTTAGGGCCAGAGTTGGAGCCATTCGTTTTTGTGTATCTGGACGATATTATTATCGTAACAGATACCTTTGAAAAACACTTAGAAATACTTAACGAAGTTTTGAAGAGACTTCGGGACGCAGGGTTAAAAGTGGGGCGGGATAAATGCAATTTTTGCAGGCCATCCCTTAAATTTTTAGGTTATGTAGTAGATAGGAACGGATTACACGTTGATCCGGAAAAAGTTGAGAGAATGGTTAGGATACCTGCACCCAAAAATGCTAAGGAAGTTAGAAGTTTTGTAGGGACTGTTTCTTGGTACAGGCCTTTCGTACCGAATTTTGCAACGGTAGTTAGGCCTTTAACTGATTTGCTGAAAAAAGAGCAAAAAATTCGTCTGGACTGAGGAATGTGAAGACTCCTTTAGAAAAGCCAAGGAATACTTGATTACGGCTCCCATTTTGACCTGTCCCGATTTCAGTCTTCCTTTTGTGGTCCAAACCGACGCGTCTGATTACGGTATCGGGGCCATACTTACCCAAACTTTCGAGGAGGGGGAAAAGGTAATTTGTTACCTAAGTAGGTCACTTAATAGAAGTGAAAGGAACTATTCCACTACTGAGAAGGAATGTTTAGGAGTTTTGTGGGCGGTTGAGAAGTTGCGGCCGTACATCGAAGGAGTTCGATTCACGGTCATAACAGATCATTAGTCACTTGTTTGGTTGAGTAACCTCAAGGACCCACAAGGTAGATTAGCGCGATGGGCGGTTCGCCTTCAGCAGTTCGATTTCAATATCATTCATCGCAAGGAAAAGACCATGTCGTGCCGGAAATGTTATCTCGGGGAGTTCCAGTAGTGGCTGGGATTTCGGATGAGGATTTAGACCCTTGGGTGGCGAATTTTTGGGCACTATCACAGAAGAGTCTGAGTTAGACGATGAGCAGAGGACAAGGCTAAATATTTTAGTTGAAGATTTGTTTAGGGACATGCCAGAAGGGCTTGGAGTTACAGGGTTAAACATATCATTAGGACGATGTCAGAACCAATTAAACAAAGGTACTATCCGGTTTCACTGGCGATGCAAGTTCACATCGACAAATCCCTTAAGGAAATATTAGATGAGAACGTGATTGAAAAATCAAACAGCCCTTGGGCTTCTCCTATAGTGTTAATTAAGAAAAAGGATGATACCTTTAGGTTCTGCGTCGATTATAGAAAATTAAATCAGGTTACAGAAAGGGATTCTTATCCACTTCCAATAATCTCAGCGATGTTGGATAAGCTTAAGAATGCTAGGTTTCTTACATCGCTTGACATTAAGTCAGCTTATTGGCAAATTCCTATGTCGGAAGAATCTCGAAAGTTTACAGCTTTCACGGTTGCGGGTAGGGGTTTGTTTCAATTTAAACGCATGCCTTTTGGATTGCACAATGCTCCTGCAACATGGCAGAGGTTCATTGATAGCGTTTTAGGGCCAGAGTTGGAGCCATTCGTTTTTGTGTATCTGGACGATATTATTATCGTAACAGATACCTTTGAAAAACACTTAGAAATACTTAACGAAGTTTTGAAGAGACTTCGGGACGCAGGGTTAAAAGTGGGTCGGGATAAATGCAATTTTTGCAGGCCATCCCTTAAATTTTTAGGTTATGTAGTAGATAGGAACGGATTACACGTTGATCCGGAAAAAGTTGAGAGTATGGTTAGGATACCTGCACCCAAAAATGCTAAGGAAGTTAGAAGTTTTGTAGGGACTGTTTCTTGGTACAGGCCTTTCGTACCGAATTTTGCAACGGTAGTTAGGCCTTTAACTGATTTGCTAAAAAAGAGCAAAAAATTCGTCTGGACTGAGGAATGTGAAGACTCCTTTAGAAAAGCCAAGGAATACTTGATTACGGCTCCCATTTTGACCTGTCCCGATTTCAGTCTTCCTTTTGTGGTCCAAACCGACGCGTCTGATTACGGTATCGGGGCCATACTTACCCAAACTTTCGAGGAGGGGGAAAAGGTAATTTGTTACCTAAGTAGGTCACTTAATAGAAGTGAAAGGAACTATTCCACTACTGAGAAGGAATGTTTAGGAGTTTTGTGGGCGGTTGAGAAGTTGCGGCCGTACATCGAAGGAGTTCGATTCACGGTCATAACAGATCATTAGTCACTTGTTTGGTTGAGTAACCTCAAGGACCCACAAGGTAGATTAGCGCGATGGGCGGTTCGCCTTCAGCAGTTCGATTTCAATATCATTCATCGCAAGGAAAAGACCATGTCGTGCCGGAAATGTTATCTCGGGGAGTTCCAGTAGTGGCTGGGATTTCGGATGAGGATTTAGACCCTTGGGTGGCGAAAATGATTTTGGCAGTTGAGTCGAATCCGATAGATTATCCTGCTTGCAGAGTAGAAAGTGGCCGACTATATTAGTTTGTCAAATCGACACATATACTCGTGCATGAAAATAATGAAGAGTGGAAGTTAGTGGTGGGCAAAAGTGATAGGTTAGGGATTTGGAAAGACTGCTGTGATAGTGCGTTAGCTGGACACATGAGGGTGCAAAAAACGTTCGCTAGAGTAGGAGCTAAGTACTATTGGCCGAAAATGAGAAGAGATGTTGCAAGTTATGTTAGGAAATGTAGCATTTGTCAGCAAGTGAAACCAGTGAATGATAAACCAGCCGGTCTAATGACTGAGAGGATAGGAGTTTCTTCTCCATGGGAGATGATGAGTGTGGATTTAGTAGGGCCGTTACCCAAGTCGAGTAGAGGATTTATGCACATCCTTACAGTTGTAGATTACCTCACTAAGTTTCCGTTGATATTTGCACTGAGGTCTGCTACTGCAAAGGCAGTATGCAAAGAGTTGGAGGATAATGTTTTCCTGTTATTTGGAGTTCCGAAAGTTGACATCTGCGACAATGGTCCTCAATTTAGGAGTAGGGAATTAAAACAGCTTTGTGAGAGATATTCAACTAAGATTAGGTTTACACCACACTATCATCCTCAAGCTAACCCCGCGGAGAGAATTAACCAAATTATTAAAACAACGTTGAGAGCTTATGTTTCAGAGAATCACCGAATTTGGGATTCTCAATTAGGTCAGGTAGCTTGTGCTATACGCACCTCTCAACATGAGGTATAAGGAGTTTCGCCATATTATTCCAATTTTGGTAAAGAAATGCGTACGAGTGGTAGAGAAGAAGTAGTAGTCAGTGATCAGGGTATAGACACAAATCAAATAATAGAATCAGTAGGAGATATAGGAGAGAGATTTAGGAGACTTAGGGCGGACATTGCTCTCAAACTTTGAACAGCGTCCAAGAAATTTGCAGAAGCATACAACCTCAGGAGGAGAGATATTCAATATCTTCCGAATGATGTTGTATGGCGCAAAAATTTTGTCAAATGCGGCAAACTACTAAGCTGCAAAATTGGCACCGAAGTATGTCGGGCCTTTTAAACTTCGAAAAAGGTTATCTCCTTGGACATATGTCCTTGAAGATGACAATGGAAAAGATCTTGGCACTTTCCACACGAAAGATCTTAAACCCTTTAACGGTTTTTTGAAAATAATTGAGTGTAAAAGTCCCAAGTAAAGTAATTCTTTTTGGTTGTTTTGAATTTTCACTTTTATGTCTTAATTGGTTTTTTTTTATAGACTGCCACATTTGGCCTGATGGGTTTCCTTGTTGTTTCGTTGACCAGGCTCATCCGTAGGAAATAGTTTACTTCTTCAAAGGTAAACACATTTCCAAGGAGGAAAGGGTGGAGTTTGTCACGGTAAAATTTACCGCAACAAAAGTCACTCTTTCAATCGTCCAAATCCTTGTCCCTTCCTTCTCCATTTCTTCTTTTCCCTACAGGTGTTGATTTCAATATACTGAGAGAAAGAGAAGGGCAGCCATGGTCCATCAACCATCGGTTCATTCTCTCAGTATTTTGAAATAACAAAACAGAAGTTGTCAAATTTTGACATTTGAAGTGGATGGGTGATCCACATCTCGTGTGGGTGACAGATGGTCCCCAGTACAAACAAAGTTATTGACAGATGGATGGTCTGGTCAATCCAAATCCAGAAAATAGCCCGAGCGACACTTGGTCCTCGGTTGCGGAAGTTACTCCTTGTGAGAATGGCTTGCTGCCCAACTTATCGTTCAAACATGTAAAAGATGGAACGTTAACGGCTAGCCCCAAATATTCCCAAATTTGCGCAAAATTCCAACGGTTTAGATTAAATTCGCGTCTCAAAATTGTGTTTTGAATCAAGCTTTTCACCAATTTTCAGTACAAGTGTTTTTTTAATTGTGGGGGAAAAATGAACGCGAAACAAATATTGAGTTTCTTTTCAGTTTTCCGAAACTTTCTTTTAAAAAAAAGGTTAAGTGGGTGAGAATCTGTGGCTGAATGCACCCATTGAATTGCCGACCACTGGAAGTCATACAAGTAGTTGTGACGGTGCACGAAGCTGGGGTGTAAAGTGCGAGTAGGAAAGGCTGCTGGGTTTCAACTACGTTGGCTCACTCACGCCAATATGCTGAGTGTTGCTGAGTAATGACGTGACCGAAACCCACGACACTGATTGGCCGAAGTCACTAAGGCATTGGAAAAAAGAAAAGGTCGTCCAGTCATGGTGAAACCCTGGAAGATCACTTTTTACCCAGATTCATAGCGAACGACAAGTTCATCAAAAAAATCGAAAAAGGAAAATTTTGTTAAAAAAAAGAAAAGAAACTCAAGTGTGGGTTTTTTTGAGAAATTAAATTTTGTGAAAGAGGAAGAAAAGGTTTTGGGAGAACTTCTTTTGGTCAAGAAAAGAAAAAATAGTGAAAGTTGGTGGAGAGTGACCAGGAATAGCAGGAGATTAATCTCAGAGAGGCAGGAGGAATTGGCAGTTCAGTTTGTTTTGAACAGATAAGTATAGTGGTAGTCCCTTTGGATGCAAAATAGTTTTTTTGTAAGTTCGATTTCCGTTTTATTTGTGAACGACTTAATAAAGAAGTCTTTATATAGGATTGACTTTTGCTTTCGTAAATTTCCGAAATTGCGGAACTCGTGACCCGTTTAATTTATCCGTTTATTCCTTTCGGGACGAAGTGTTAACGGTCCATCTTTGTTTTAAGATATTCTTTGTTCTCTTTTGTTCAAAAGATCTTGGGTTTTAGCCCTCCATTTGCAAGGTTTCCCAAGCAAAGTAAATTCTATTAAAATCTTTAGTTTCGAACTTAAAATTGATTCTTATTATTTAATAATTTCTATCACCGTCGGTTTCGCTCCAAAAGTTTGCAGTTTCCTTATTTTTGAAAAAAATTTCTTATTCTTTTATTTTCAGGTACTTCGCCCCTGTGGCATACAAAAAAACATCATCTTTTAATTAATTAGTCGAATCAATTTTATTCGACACAATAAAAATTCAATTCGTGAAAACCCACCCCTAATTGTGACCTAGCCGTGGTGGTAGCATTGGAAGTGCTACCTGTTGCACTTCTTGGAAATCGAACTTGTTTTCGTTTCCCATTTCCCCTTTGGTTGACATTTGTCTAACCAAAAGTCGTGGTATACTCGTCGCCGTCGGTCGTGTTATTTTTTTTGCTCGTTCGTTCGCATTAAATTAATTAGTTTTAATAATATTTATTTGTTTTGTTCGGTTTCGGTCGGAAAAAGTGCAACAAATCGGCACCCGAACGTGGGGCTTTTCGTGAGAAAAATTTTCCAAACGCGGTACAAAGCAATACAAAATACCTACCCATATTAACCTAGTGATTGTGTTTTATTCTTTTAGGGAAGTTTTATTTCATTACCTTGTGGTGTTCTTTTTACTTTTTTCGTTCTCTTTTATCTTTCAGTTAAATCAATAATAGTGATCAATTAAAATCTAAATTTCCAGCAATTGGTGTAAATTTATATATCAACCTAAAAATACCCACCTACAAGTGATTTGTTTGGAGTACATACAAAGAAGTCTGCAAGTGGTTCCTGTTATTATAATCTATACAGTTGTGAGTTTCGATTACCAAAAAGTACATTCGGCATATTGTGAGGATATCAAAATAAGTTTTTTTTCTAAAATTCTGATGGTGAACATTTCTATTTGCCAAATATCTCTACATACATACATAATATAAAATCCTTCATAAAATCGAATTGCTAATTTTACATTCCCTACGGTACATTTACTTACGGTGTTTATATATTGTTTTTTTTTTTCCTTACATATTGGTTATATAAGTTATTTTCCTTGGTGGTATATTTGTCTCTTTCAGACAATAATTTCGTTTGGTCATTCGATTGTTTTGACATTTTCTCGGTCTATTTTGTTTTGGCTACCTATGCATTTAGTTTGTCGATAATAATATTTTTTAATAGCCGTGATTGATATATTTTTCTCACTCTAACAATCGTTTTGGTTTGAATTATTTTGCTAAGTCTTTTTGTGGCATTTTTGGATTTCGCTTCGACAAAAAAAACATTTGTTTACATTAAATTGAATAGGATTTTAATCCTGTGTGACATTATCCCAAGTTCTCTTTGTTTTTCGTTGATTTTTTTTTGTTATCTTGCGATCGATAATCTGAGTTTTTTTAATTGGTGGAAATTATTTTATTTTACACAGTGTTGTGTGAAAATTTACTACAGGTGGAATAAATTGATTAAGCAAATAATTTGTTTTTCTTGTGATTCTTTTTGTGCTTTGGTTGAGTGACAATAATTCTTTCTTTGTTGATATAGTTTTTTTTGTTAGAACAAAATCGGCTGGGTGTGGATTTTGTTTGCTTCTTGCAATATTTTGATTTTCTTTTATCGTGTGTTTTCCTTTTGAATTGGTAGAACAATCAACTGGGTATTGATTACGATAATTTCGGCTCTACAATATTGAATCAACCGGGTGTTGATTTTAATACTTTTATAATTCCTGTTTAATAAGTAATCAGGTAATTGCATTCTTTTATTTTTGGATTTTGGATTTGGATTTATTTCATTTTTAGTCAAAGTTTTTTGTTTGGTTTCGTGTTTTTTTTTTAGTAGGTAGTGCCTAATAATCGACTGGGTGCTGATTGTGGTTAGATTTTTTTTGTTGAAATTCTTAAATACCTACCTATTTTTTTTAATAAATTTCTTTGTGATTTCGATTTGACTATTTGAAAATGGATGTCATTGGGTCAAGTAAAGAGGAACTAGTTTACGAGTTAGTTTCCCGCGGCTTAAAAAAGGGTACGGTGGATAACATGAGGATGACGCTTAGAGCATCCCGTACTTTAGAGCGTTCGGGCTCTATATCTTCGGAAAGCCCGCATTACCCTTTTTCTTTTGAGGATGATGTGAAGGCTGTTCGAACAAAAGCTTTAGAAATTAGGGATCTTTTGAAAACGCCGCCGAAGAATCCGAAGTCTTCGGAATATTTAAAGGTTTTGACCAAAATTGCATGGTCGTTAGGTAGGATTAATAGGGTGAAGGCAGAGTCAACCGATGAGGTCAATGAGGTGGCCGATTTTCGGGGGGAGTTATTGCTGCTGATAGCAATTTTAACCGGAGGAGGTGAGGAGACAGCTCAAGATAAGGATTTAAGAAAACAACAAGGAGAAACGTAGACAGCAGGCCTGGATGCGTTGCCAACAACACAGTTCGGCCAACGTGCGAGTTCAGGACTCCAGTTACAGGGTGAACCCTGTGACCGGTTTCCTGAGCGTATAGAAAAATGGAACTTGAAGTTTACTGGTGAGCGGAGTGACTCAGTAAACTCATTCTTAGAAAGGGTAGAAGAGCTACGAGAATCGCGAGGGGTTTCGAGCTCAAGGGTTTTTAGGTCGGCAGTTGATTTATTCACTGGGAAGGTACTTCTTTGGCTTAGGGCGATGAGGGAAACCATTTCAACTTGGGAAGAGTTAGTTAGGGAATTGAAATTGGAGTTTTTGCCCTCCAACTATGGCGACCTCTTATTGGATGAAGTCAGGCGGCGTACCCAGGGTAAAGATGAGTCGATGGTAATGTACATCGCACTCATGCAGACCCTTTTTAAGAGATTTTCGGAGCCTCTGAGTGAGAATAGGAAGTTGTCCATTCTCATGAAGAATATTGCTCCGTTCTACCAAATGCAATTGGGGTTGGCTGATATTAAATCAGTCAACGAACTCGTTGCGTTGGGTAGAAAATTAGAGACGATTAGGACCAACGTCGAATCTTTCATCCCTCCTCCTAGCAACCGATCTAGGCAGTCTTTGGAGCCTGATGTTGCCTATGTTGCTTCCGTTCAGGAAGCAAGGGCAACAGCTGCAGTTGATAGACACCCAGCACCTCGTAGGCCCAATCGATGCTTCAACTGCAATGGGGAAGGCCCTTTTTCAAACACCTGTTCCGCTCCTAGGAGACGTTTTGGTTGTGGGGCTACAGGGACAACCCGACGCGATTGTAGACGCTGTTCGGGAAATGGGCAACGGACTCTTGGGCCAGCAGGACAAGAGCGCCGTCGCGTTTAAACAGGTCGCCTGCTGACGACCAGCTGGCGACAAATATTAAACTCGGTTTCACGTAAGAGACAAGTGGAGATGATAGGCGGCCATATTTAGGAATCAACATTTATGGGATTAGGTTTTTAGGACTTTTGGATTCGGGGGCTTCCCGAACAATAATATGAAGGGACGTCTGGAGGGTTCTTAAGGATTTAGGTTTTAGATGGTGCAGGTGTAGGAGTTTTAGGAAAAGTTAACTTACCAATAGTTGTGGAAGATAAATCGGTTTTGATCGAATGTTTAGTAATACCTTCACTCCTACATGCGATGATCCTTGGTGCGGATTTTTGGGCACTATCGGGAATCGTCCCGGATCTTCGATCACGCATGTGGAGCTTTTCAAGCCAAGAGATGGTGGCTTCGATTAATAGCACGTCTATTACAGAAGAGTCTGAGTTAGACGATGAACAGAGGACAAGGCTAAATATTTTAGTTGAAGATTTGTTTAGGGACATGCCAGAAGGGCTTGGAGTTACAAATAGGGTTGAACATATCATTAGGACGACGTCAGAACCAATTAAACAAAGGAACTATCCGGTTTCACTGGCGATGCAAGTTCACATCGACAAATCCCTTAAGGAAATGTTAGATGAGAACTTGATTGAAAAATTAAACAGCCCTTGGGCTTCTCCTATAGTGTTAATTAAGAAAAAGGATGATACCTTTAGGTTCTGCGTCGATTATAGAAAATTTAATCAGGTTACAGAAAGGGATGCTTATCCACTTCCAATAATCTCAGCGATGTTGGATAAGCTTAAGAATGCTAGGTTTCTTACATCGCTTGACATTAAGTCAGCTTATTGGCAAATTCCTATGTCGGAAGAATCTCGAAAGTTTACAGCTTTCACGGTTCCGGATAGGGGTTTGTTTCAATTTAAACGCATGCCTTTTGGATTGCACAATGCTCCTGCAACATGGCAGAGGTTCATTGATAGCGTTTTAGGGCCAGAGTTGGAGCCATTCGTTTTTGTGTATCTGGACGATATTATTATCGTAACAGATACCTTTGAAAAACACTTAGAAATACTTAACGAAGTTTTGAAGAGACTTCGGGACGCAGGGTTAAAAGTGGGGCGGGATAAATGCAATTTTTGCAGGCCATCCCTTAAATTTTTAGGTTATGTAGTAGATAGGAACGGATTACACGTTGATCCGGAAAAAGTTGAGAGTATGGTTGGGATACCTGCACCCAAAAATGCTAAGGAAGTTAGAAGTTTTGTAGGGACTGTTTCTTGGTACAGGCCTTTCGTATCGAATTTTGCAACGGTAGTTAGGCCTTTAACTGATTTGCTGAAAAAGAGCAAAAAATTCGTCTGGACTGAGGAATGTGAAGACTCCTTTAGAAAAGCCAAGGAATACTTGATTACGGCTCCCATTTTGACCTGTCCCGATTTCAGTCTTCCTTTTGTGGTCCAAACCGACGCGTCTGATTACGGTATCGGGGCCGTACTTACCCAAACTTTCGAGGAGGGGGAAAAGGTAATTTGTTACCTAAGTAGGTCACTTAATAGAAGTGAAAGGAACTATTCCACTACTGAGAAGGAATGTTTAGGAGTTTTGTGGGCGGTTGAGAAGTTGCGGCCGTACATCGAAGGAGTTCGATTCACGGTCATAACAGATCATTAGTCACTTGTTTGGTTGAGTAACCTCAAGGACCCACAAGGTAGATTAGCGCGATGGGCGGTTCGCCTTCAGCAGTTCGATTTCAAGATCATTCATCGCAAGGAAAAGACCATGTCGTGCCGGAAATGTTATCTCGGGGAGTTCCAGTAGTGGCTGGGATTTCGGATGAGGATTTAGACCCTTGGGTGGCGAAAATGATTTTGGCAGTTGAGTCGAATCCGATAGATTATCCTGCTTGCAGAGTAGAAAGTGGCCGACTATATAAGTTTGTCAAATCGACCGTGATAGTGCGTTAGCTGGACACATGAGGGTGCAAAAAACGTTCGCTAGAGTAGGAGCTAAGTACTATTGGCCGAAAATGAGAAGAGATGTTGCAAGTTATGTTAGGAAATGTAGCATTTGTCAGCAAGTGAAACCAGTGAATGATAAACCAGCCGGTCTAATGACTGAGAGGATAGGAGTTTCTTCTCCATGGGAGATGATGAGTGTGGATTTAGTAGGGCCGTTACCCAAGTCGAGTAGAGGATTTATGCACATCCTTACAGTTGTAGATTACCTCACTAAGTTTCCGTTGATATTTGCACTGAGGTCTGCTACTGCAAAGGCAGTATGCAAAGAGTTGGAGGATAATGTTTTCCTGTTATTTGGAGTTCCGAAAGTTGACATCTGCGACAATGGTCCTCAATTTAGGAGTAGGGAATTAAAACAGCTTTGTGAGAGATATTCAACTAAGATTAGGTTGAAACCACACTATCATCCTCAAGCTAACCCCGCGGAGAGAATTAACCAAATTATTAAAACAACGTTGAGAGCTTATGTTTCAGAGAATCACCGAATTTGGGATTCTCAATTAGGTCAGGTAGCTTGTGCTATACGCACCTCTCAACATGAGGTATAAGGAGTTTCGCCATATTATTCCAATTTTGGTAAAGAAATGCGTACGAGTGGTAGAGAAGAAGTAGTAGTCAGTGATCAGGGTATAGACACAAATCAAATAATAGAATCAGTAGGAGATATAGGAGAGAGATTTAGGAGACTTAGGGCGGACATAGCTCTCAAACTTCGAACAGCGTCCAAGAAATTTGCAGAAGCATACAACATCAGGAGGAGAGATATTCAATATCTTCCGAATGATGTTGTATGGCGCAGAAATTTTGTCAAATGCGGCAAACTACTAAGCTGCAAAATTGGCACCGAAGTATGTCGGGCCTTTTAAACTTCGAAAAAGGTTATCTCCTTGGACATATGTCCTTGAAGATGACAATGGAAAAGATCTTGGCACTTTCCACACGAAAGATCTTAAACCCTTTAACGGTTTTTTGAAAATAATTGAGTGTAAAAGTCCCAAGTAAAGTAATTCTTTTTGGTTGTTTTGAATTTTCACTTTTATGTCTTAATTGGTTTTTTTTTATAGACTGCCACATTTGGCCTGATGGGTTTCCTTGTTGTTTCGTTGACCAGGCTCATCCGTAGGAAATAGTTTACTTCTTCAAAGGTAAACACATTTCCAAGGAGGAAAGGGTGGAGTTTGTCACGGTAAAATTTACCGCAACAAAAGTCACTCTTTCAATCGTCCAAATCTTTGTCCCTTCCTTCTCCATTTCTTCTTTTCCCTACAGGTGTTGATTTCAATATACTGAGAGAAAGAGAAGGGCAGCCATGGTCCATCAACCATCGGTTCATTCTCTCAGTATTTTGAAATAACAAAACAGAAGTTGTCAAATTTTGACATTTGAAGTGGATGGGTGATCCACTCTACTGCTTCGATCTCGTGTGGGTGACAGATGGTCCCCAGTACAAACAAAGTTATTGACAGACGGATGGTCTGGTCAATCCAAATCCAGAAAATAGCCCGAGCGACACTTGGTCCTCGGTTGCGGAAGTTACTCCTTGTGAGAATGGCTTGCTGCCCAACTTATCGTTCAAACATGTAAAAGATGGAACGTTAACGGCTAGCCCCAAATATTCTCAAAATCTGCGCAAAATTCCAACGGTTTAGATTAAATTCGCGTCTCAAAATTGTGTTTTGAATCAAGCTTTTCACCAATTTTCAGTACAAGTTTTTTTTTAATTGTCGGGGAAAATTGAACGCGAAACAAATATTGAGTTTCTTTTCAGTTTTCCGAAACTTTCTTTTAAAAAAAAGGTTAAGTGGGTGAGAATATGTGGCTGAATGCACCCATTGAATTGCCGACCACTGGAAGTCATACAAGTAGTCGGCGAATTCAATGGTGACGGTGCACGAAGCTGGGGTGTAAAGTGCGAGTAGGGAAGGCTGCTGGGTTTCAACTACGTTGGCTCACTCACGACAATATGCTGAGTGTTGCTGAGTAATGACGTGACCGAAACCCACGACACTGATTGGCCGAAAGCACTAGGGCATTGGAAAAAAGAAAAGGTCGTCCAGTCATGGTGAAACCCTGGAAGATCACTTTTTACCCAGATTCATAGCGAACGACAAGTTCATCAAAAAAATCGAAAAAGGAAAATTTTGGAAAAAAAAGAAAAGAAACTCAAGTGTGGGTTTTTTGAGAAATTGAATTTTGTGAAAGAGGAAGAAAAGGTTTTGGGAGAACTTCTTTTGGTCAAGAAAAGAAGGATAGTGAAAGTTGGTGGAGAGTGACCATCAGGAATAGCAGGAGATTAATCTCAGAGAGGCAGGAGGAATTGGCAGCTCAGTTTGTTTTGAACAGATAAGTATAGTGGTAGTCCCTTTGGACGCAAAATAGTTTTTTGTTAGTTTGATTTCCGTTTTATTTGTGAACGACTTAATAAAGAGGTCTTTATATATGTAGGTTTGACTTTTGCTTTCGTAAATTTCCGAAATTGCGGATCTCGTGACCCATTTAATTTATCTGTTTATTCCTTTCGCGACGAAGTGTTAACGGTCCATCTTTGTTTTAAGACATTCTTTGTTCTCTTTTGTTCAAAAGATCTTGGGTTTTAGCCCTCCATTTGCAAGGTTTCCCAAGCAAAGTAAATTCTATTAAAATCTTTAGTTTCGAACTTAAAATTGGTTCTTATTATTTAATAATTTCTATCACCGTCGGTTTCGCTCAAAAGGTTTGCAATTTCCTTTTATTATATTTCTCTTTTATTTTCAGGTACTTCGCCCCTGAAGCATACAAAAAAACATCATCTTTTAATTAATTAGTCGAATCAATTTTATTCGACACAATAAAAATTCAATTCCTGAAAACCCACCCCTAATTGTGACCTAGCCGTGGTGTTAGCATTGGAAGTGCTACCTGTTGCACTTCTTGGAAATCGAACTTGTTTTCGTTTCCCATTTCCCCTTTGGTTGACATTCGTCTAACCAAAAGTCGTGGTATACTCGTCGCCGCCGGTCGTGTTATTTTTTTTGCTCGTTCGTTCGCATAAAATTAATTAGTTTTAATAATATTTATTTGTTTTGTTCGGTTTCGGTCGGAAAAAGTGCAACACAAAGATCCACATTTTCACGGATCCCAGTCAGCAAGCTTTCGGAGCAGTGGCATTCTTGCGAACCACAGATGATCAGGGAAACATAACCACTCTCAAAGCAAGGTACTGCACTTTCGGTGGTTTCTTTGTTTGTTCCGGGGGAAGAAGAGAAAGAGGAATCTACAAAATTCAACAATTCTTTAACAACATGCGAAAAATTCAGTACCTGGAGACGTCTCTTACGAACAACGGCTCATTGTTTTCGTGCAATTGAATGCTTCAAGAAAAAACAACGCCATGACGAGCATGCGTCCTAAGAAGATGTTCCATTTCTATCTGCAAATGAAGTGGATGGAGCTGAAAATTATTGGATTGGCGAAGCACAACGGCTGCATTTCAGTTCTGAAATTGTAGCACTCAAGCAAAATAAAGGTATACCTTTAAACTCTAAATTGTTACTGTTTAGCAGAGTTGTAAAGACTGCAGTCTTTTCAGTACTGCAGTTAATACAGTCCCAGTTAATTAACTTAGCTTTTGAATGCAAGTTAATACTGTGAGTAAGTACTTTAACTGCAAAGCAAACAGTCAGCAGTCAGTACTAACATTCGGACTGTGCAGTTAAAAAAAAGTTAATTAACTTTAAGTTAATTAACTGCAGTACGTTTGACTTGATTTTAGTCTTTTAGTCAGTTGAAAGTCATTTGTACTGCGATGGTTCATCTTTTAGTCAGTAAGTCTTTTAACTGCAGTTAATTAACTGTAAGTCTTTAAACTTTGTTTTTTGTTTTTTATCACAAATATTTCACACTTGTACATCACGCCGTACGCATATAATGCCAAATAAATAATGCAAACATTTTAATTTATTTTCATTGTATCCTGTTGGGTTATAAGTATAAATCTATAGTATTTTAGTTCAAAGACTTACAGCTCATTGACTGCAGTTAAAAGACTTACTGACTAAAAGATGAACCATCGCAGTACAAATTACTTTCAACTGACTAAAAGACTAAAATCAAGTCAAAAGTACTGCAGTTAATTAACTTAAAGTTAATTAACTTTTTTTTTAACTGCACAGTCGGAATGTTAGTACTGACTGCTGACTATTGTATTACAGTTAAATTCTTTTGGCAAGTTAAAAGACTTAAGGAAAATAGTTTTTTTATTCAATTAACTGCAGTACTGAAAAGACTGCAGTCTTTACAACTCTGCTGTTTAGTCCCATTCTAGATCAAAATAGTGGTCATCTTCGTCTGGGTCGGAGATTTGATTTAGTATCCCACGAAATCCCAGCTCATCCTTTACTATTGCCAAAATCGTCACATATCTCGAAACTGATAGTTAATGATGTACACAAAAAATTATTCCATGCTGGTGTTTCGTCAGTCTTAACGTCAGTCTTACGATCAACTTACTGGATCATTAAGGGTCGACAACTTGTTAAATCCGAGGTCAAGAGGTGCACAATTTGCAAGGTTCTTCGAGCTATGCCCGCTACTCAACCACTCGCGTCATTACCTAGAGATCGCATCACATTTTCTACGGCATTTAATGTCACTGGACTCGATTTTGCTGGACCTCTGTACACATATGACTCTGGCCAAAAGAGTAAGGTGTACATAATGCTGTTTACGTGTGCATCGATTAGAGCGTTACATCTTGAACTAACATCAGATCTAACTACAGAAAGTTGTTTGTTGGGTATACGGCGTTTTATTTCTCGCAGGGGAGTACCAAAAGTGATTTGGTCGGACAATGCAGCTACTTTCAAAAAATCTTCCAAGGAATTGCTCAAATTGAGTTTCACTGATGAAAAGTTTAAGGGTTTCTTGGCTAATTATCGTATTCGCTGGAGATTCATAGTTGAACGTGCCCCTTAGTGGGGTGGGTTCTGGTAAAGGCTGGTGGGTGTTGTGAAATCGGCTTTAAAGGCAGCAATGGGCAAAGCAACCTTGAACACAAATCAGGTATACACATTTCTTACGGAGGTAGAAAATGTGGTCAATAACAGGCCTCTTATATACGGAGCAGATGAGCCTTTCGATTTATCGCCGCTCACACCTGCTCAGCTTTTACGTGGACCACAAGCACCTAAACAAAACGAATGTCTTTCAACTGAAGTCAACAGAAGTCAAAGCTCAGTAATCTTACGCCAACAGTGGAAGGAACGAATACAGTTTATATCTTGTTTCAAACGCAGATGTTACAACAAATATATTCAACAACTGACGTCGTTTCATAAGTCCAAATATAACAGATCAATCGATCTGGCAATTGGTAATATAGTGCTCATGGAGGATCGTTTATTGCCTAAAACACTTTGGCATTTGGGCGTAATTATAAATATTTTTCCTGGTCGTGATGGAAGAGTTCGTGCATGCGAGGTACGAGTTTCTAATGGAACAACATTTCGAAGACCTATTCAACTGCTTTACCCTCTAGAATTAACAGATCGTTTAAAAGATGGTGGGCCGGAGGGTGTTGAAAATTAAAGCTTTCATTACAGTTTTATTGCTATCTCTCTTAAACTTTCAATCATTGGCTATAACTGCACATAATCACGACAAGTTCAGTTCATCTTTAGGATTCGTACAATTAACATCGTTTTCTTGCCTTAAAGTTTCTTGTTTAAAATCATTATACTTCTTTAAATAAATCTTTTAATTAAATGGTTATTTTGTTAAATATATAAGACTGTGTTTTCTTTAAACGGGAATTTTAAGTAAATTTGGTAACAAATTTCACACACCTTCTGTATAATTTTTTTATTGAAATCGGCTTAGCACTTAATGAGATATTGATACCTACCTTCCTATAACTTTTCTTTTTCGAAAACGGTTTTTTGGCTTACTTATTTTAATTACCTAATATTTACCTACCATGTACTAAATCTCTTTTTACCAACAATTATTCAAAACGGAAACATTATTGGAAATAATATTTTTGTTCTGTTTATTATTAGGTAGTACCTACCTAGGGACCTAACTATAGCAACATTATGAAAATTATTATTATACATACATAATGTAGATACCAAACCTGAAATATGGCAACCGTCCCATACACTTACTATTACCGCATATAGAAAGAGAATACCTGCAACGTTGCTTTCTTTCAATTCAAAATCAAAAACAAATATCTGCCAAGTTTTGCATGAAACTATAGGAGATAATATACGTATATATGTATATATGTATAAACATATGCCCTTAAGCAAAAAATCGTTTTCTAAAGACCCTGTTTTGATTTTGACTGCCCACTACGTAGTGAAAAGTCAATGCGTGTATACACTTGTAATTTTCCCTCATGTGCATCTCTGAACTATCTGTGAATTGGAACAATTGATTGTGAGCATCAAGAACCCTGACTTCAAAGATTAAATAATTAAATAATTGCAAAATAAAGAATATATAGCAATTAAATCTGCTTCAGCATCTTTGCAATTATCAAATCAATTATTCAAAAAGCATTTTCTGCTTCTACCCTCGACCCACTACGCATTTTTAATTTTTATTCTTTTCTACCTCACCGTTCAACGCACAAACCAAAAATGAAAAAATGCAATAACATGGAACATTTCCGATATGAAACATGACTGCTCACTACACTGGTTATATATTCTTCCTGACTGTTGCCTCCCTTGCCACCTCACCAATTTCACTAATAAACTGTCGTCATTGCGTAGTGAGCAGTCACAATCTAAACAGGGTCAAATTCGTTGAAAAAAAATTAAACCAAACCTTTGCATAAGCGAACATATACACACAAACATTTTTTTCTATTTTCTCGCCCAAGTTCTCGTCGTTGCAATGACGCAAAAAGCTATTTCGGATATCTCCCTTTCCCGCATTATTGTTGTCAGAACCAATATAATACACTCATCTCGCTCTCGTTTATAACCTTCATAGAAGGTTAACATTAATTATTTGCCAAAAACAATACTTCATAAAAAGTATCTCGTGAATAAAAAAACTGCATAGAGAGGTAACAATCATCATTTGCCAAAAACAATACCTACTTCATAAAAAGTATCTCGTGAGTAAAAAAAAAACTGCATACAGCGTTGACAAACATTATTTGCCAAAAACAGTACTTCATAAAAAGTGAATAAAAAAAGTTCATACATAATTAACAATCATCAAATAGAAAAAACACAACATCAAACCAGCAAGGAAGAACAAGATACATCTATTGTAAGTTACATTAGAAGAGACAATATTATAAATAAGATAATTAAATAAGTGCTTTGGTTATTGTTTTTTTAAGTAAAAGAAAGTGTTTGTCTTTTGGGATTTGAAATTGAATAGTTACAAAAAAAAACGAATTTTACGAAAGACCAAATAATAAAATTGGTGCGTGCCACAGGTGAATTAACACAAAAACCATTAGTTGAACATTTAGAAATATTAACATCATCAGTTGCTGAATTAAAACCTCGTAGCGCTATCACATTTTCTCCGGTAACTATTCGACCAGGTATTTTAAACCGTGCAGGTGGCCTTGATTTAATAAAATCTTTGCCCGAATTTAATGGCGATTCTGCCTCATACCCTTCGTGGCGTACGGCTGCACACTTTGCTTTAGATTTTTACAACGAAGGATCCGAAAACTATTACATTGCTGTGGGAATATTTAGAAATAAAATAACAGGGTCTGCAAACGCATGTCTGTCTGCATTTAACACCGTGTTAAATTTCAAAGCAATTATTGCTAGATTAGACCAGGTATATTCAGACAAGAGATCAATTCATGTACTGGAAAATGAACTCAGCATTTTGAGACAAGGTAGCTTGTCAATGAATGAATATTACGATACAGTTGACAAACATTTAACACTTATTATAAATAAAAATATAAGGACACATAGCGGTGATAACGAGGTCATCGGTGCTCTCAACGAGCGTGCAAGAGAAAATGCTTTACGCATCTTCATTTCAGGTCTAAGAAAACCTTTATGCGATACATTATTTTCTTCTCGTCCTGCTGACCTGCCCACTGCCTTAGCCACAGCACAAGAGCTAGAGACAAACCACAAGCGATATGAATTCGCACGCACATTTGCAGTTGGTACTTCAACCAGACCTTTTAAGCAAAATATGTTGGTCCAGCAACCCAAGCAGGATAATGACCATATTCTCCCTCATCGAAGTGCTAAATTTAGAAAATCGATTCCTATAAGCATTGATCCTAGAAGCTCCGTCTTTAGAAAAGGATCTAATGTTCAAGTAAATAATGATTTGCAGGAACCAAATATAGCAATAAACCATCAATCTCGGCAAAGATATCAGAACCAAAGTAAAAATTTTAGAAATTTCAATAGTGCCGAAAAGCGTACTCGAAGTAATGTAGACTCATGTAAACCTCAACAAAAATTTCAGAGGGTTAATCACCTCCCGGAGTTATATGAGGAATCGTTGAGTGAAGTAGGAACCGAAGACTCTATGCTCAGCGAGCATTATGAAGAGCAGAGCATTAATAACACTTATTCATACGAAGTGAATTTTTTAGAGTAAGGTCACTCTTGCCTTTTATTACTAAAACAACAGTAAAAGCTAAAGAGTTACGACTATTAATAGATACAGGAACATCTAAAAATTACATTAAAGACCATCCATACTTAAAAGCTTTTTCTCCAATGGAAACTCCTTTTCAAGTAAAATCAATCAATGGTGTTAATATAATAAATAAATATTGCAGAGTTATTGTTTTAGGAGAAATTTCAACATTTTACACATTTTCCATATCTTAACACATTCGATGGAATTTTAGGCTACGACTTTTTGAAAAATATAGGACCAAAACTAGATATAATCAATAGCATTCTTTTCTATAAAAATGGTCAAGAAAAAATAAAACATATATCGTGCAAGCAAGTTAATAATTTAATTATAGAGAAAGATTATATTCCGGCACATCTCTTAAAGCAATTTGACAAAGTAATACAAAATAATATGTGTGGCATGTGGCACCGTCTTGTTGAAACCACATATCATGCAAGTCAAGAACTTCCATTTCGGGCAAAAAAAAGTTTGTTATCATCGCTCGGTAGCGTTCACCATTGACAGTAACGCTGCGATTCGCATCATCTTTGAAGAAATATGGCCCAATAATGCCGCCGGCCCATAAACCGCACCAAACAGTGCCTTTTTCGGGATGCATTGGTAGCTGTTGCAATGCTTCTGGCTGATCTTCACTCTAAATGCGGCAATTTTGCTTATTTACGTACCCATTCAACCAAAAATGAGCCTCATCGCTGAACACAATTTTTCGATAAAAAAGCGGATCCTCGGCAAGCTTTCTAAGAGCCCATTCACCAAAAATTCGGCGTTGTGGTAGGTCGGCTGGCTTTAGTTCTTGCACCAGCTGTATCTTAAAAGGCTTTACGCCCAAATCCTTCCGCAAAATTTTCCACGTAGTGCTGTAACAAAGGCCTAACTGCTGGGAACGGCGCCGAATCGACATTTCGCGGTCTTCTGTCACACTAGCTGATACGGCCGCAATATTTTCTTCACTACGCACAGTACGTAAACGTGTTGGTGGTTTAATGTCCAACAAAGTAAATTTGGTGCGAAATTTGGTCACAATCTTCCGAATAGACTGCTCAGAAGGTCGAGAATGCCGATCATAAAATGGAAGCAGCGCGCGATGAACATTTCGAACCGAGCACGAATTTTGATAGTAAATTTCAATAATTTGCCAGCGTTGTTCATTTGTAAGACGATCCATGGTTAAATTGCAAACCAAACTGAAGCTGTTTGACAGTGACACAAGGTACTAAACACACGTCAGCTGTCAAAACCAGTGTTGCCAAAACCAAACCAGCTAAAAAATCAACAACAAACGAACCGATTTACACACGAAGTTACCCATATCATATGTCGGCTTCAGAATTCATTAATAGTGAAATTAAAATGCTTCTTCGAGATGGTATAATTAGAAAATCAAGCTCTGCATATAACTCACCAGTTCACGTCGTAAGTATAAAGGGCTTCGACATGGATGGTAAGCCGCGACTGCGTATGGTGATTGATTTTAGGAAAATTAATGAAAAAACAGTGCCCGATAGATATCCTATTCCGGATACCTCTGTTATTTTGTCCAATTTGGGAAGTTCCCAATATTTCACCACATTAGACCTAAAATCAGGTTTATCAAATCGAAATGGATGAGAAACATATATGAAGACAGCTTTCAGTGTTAATAATGGTAAATACGAGTTTCGTCGATTACCATTTGGACTTAAAAATGCACTGTGATGCTTTTTTTGACGAGGCTGAGGTAGACTCGTCGGTGTCCAGTGTTTATCCCAAAGAAAGCACAAAACTTGGGTTAAGAGTTTCCAAAACTCCGAATAAAAATAAGTTTATTTAGTTTTCGATATTTTATATTTACAATACAAGACTTTATATTGGCTTAAATTATCTAACATGTTATTTCATATAATCTTAACCTACTAAGTTAGCACGGTATTTCATATAATCTTAAAAACAACAATAGGATTGAAGTAAAGACAAGTCTGCTCCCGATGTTCAGACAGCGTCCGCCGTGCACTTAGAAGAAGCGCAAGACGTAGAAAACAGGTTGGGATTCGTTCCCCGCCTTCAACGGCAAGCCAAAGGAAAGACAAGTCTGAGCCCAGCTTTCAGACGGCCTCCACCGTGCACTTAGATTAGAAGAAGTGCAAGATGGAAAAGTCGATGGGATTCGTTCCCCGCCTTCAGCAGCAAACTGAAGGAAAGTCAATCGCGAGTCTAATTTAAATATTTACAAACGGAGGAGAGGCCTCAAAAAAAACTAGGGGTGGTGAAACCCAAAAAGTGCGACTCCTGATGGTACACTTCGTACCCAACAGTATGTCTCGGTTGGATGGTTAGTTTATTCCGTTTGAGAATAAACCAATTGGCACGGTATGGTATTCTTCCTTTAGTACACTTGATTGGTACTGACAACAGCAAAGGTAGAAGACGAAATTACTAGGGCTGTGTCAATCAGGAACGATTCGATTTTTTTGATCCGATCATCGAAAAGTATTGATGATGGAAATCACAAATTTTCGTTTCAATCGATCCAAATCTCAATCATTTCGATTCTCATCTCATCTCATCCCAATCTCAATCATTTCGATGATTCTCGATTTACCATCCCAATCTCAATCATTTCGATGATTCTCGATTTTCCATCCCAATCTCAATCATTTCGATGATTCTCGATTTTCCATCCCAATCTCAATCATTTTAATGAATCTCGATTTTCAATTTCAATCACTGTTGAATTATAAATATATATAATCGGAGAAAAGAAATATGGGTCAGATTGGATTCGATCAAAATTGGTACAGTATTCGTTAACTTCGGAGATTGAATTTCATCGAGACCGAAATAAAAAAATTGTCTTAGTTTGACAGGTGTCAAAATATGTCAAAATTTTTGGTACGGCGGATCGAAAAACGGAGTACGCCAATTAAGGAGGTGGAAATTAGCTAAAGTCACACCAGTTCTCTAGGTTCTCTAGGTCCATTAGAACACTTTTAATTTGGCAAGTGTCAAAATGTCAAATCATTTCCGAGAACACGCGCTGCGTAACCTTGTACATCGTAACGTCGCACAGAGGAAAGTCCACGTTTTTATTTCACTCTACCGCCGACATAGATGTTTACACATCAAAAATCGAATCGGAACAGTGTGAAATAATGAATTGAGTGGAATGAAAATGATCGAATGATCGATTGATTAAAATGATCGAATCATTTTGGTAATCGATTCTTGAACGATTCGATCATTTGAAATGAACGATTTACACAGCTCCAGAAATTACATGAAAATCACACTTCGCCATATCACATTTACTGAAAACAGTGAGTGTGAACTAGTAAAATGCAAACGAAATGAAAATGTAGGCAACATACATAATCATCATCTGGTCGTAGGTATACATAATACGAGTCGATTCAACTCAGGGTTCGGTGTTACGGAGCGAAAATTCTACTACTCACCCCAGGGTTCGGTAGTGCGTAGTGGTATACGAAAATAATTGCGGAACAGGATAAAAAAATGGTTTAAGGTGATTGGTACGAATGATTGGTTCGGCACGGGATGCTGGTCTTCGGTTGGGAGGATTAAAAAGTGTAACGCTTCGTTACAGCACCTAGTATTTTTCAAAGGGCAATTGACGACATCCTTCGTGAGGATATAGGTAAATGTTGTCATGTTTATGTCGATGACATAATTATTTATTCTCCCAATGAAGAAACACACTTACATGACATAGAAAATATACTAAAATAACTTGAGAACGCAGGTATGCGAGTTTCACCAGAAAAATCGAAATTTTTCAGAAAAGTAATTGAGTTCTTAGGATTTTTGATATCTTAAAAATGAATCAAAACATGTCCAGATAAAGTTCATGATATTTTGAATTATAAAATGCCAAACACACTGCGATCACTCCGATCATTCTTAGGGCTTTCCGGATACTATCGGCGGTTTATAAGGGACTATCCCGAAATTGCAAAAACCTTTAACTTAGTATCTGCGTGGTGACAATGGCCATATTGGTACAAACCAATCAAAAAATGTTAAAATAGGGCTAGATGAAGGAGCATTCGCTTTCGAACGAATTACAAAAATTTTAGCGGTTGAGGACGCTCTCTTTTTTATCCTGACTACAATAAAACATTTGAGTTAACAACAGACGCCTCTACAAGCGCTTTGGGTTGAACGTTGTCAAAATCCGAAGAAGGATACGCAACGAATGAACGTGAACTTCTTGCCATAGTTTGGTTTTAAAAAACTCTGCGTCATTATTTGTATGGAATTACTGGTATCCGTATATTTACGGATCATCAGCCGCTTACCTTCGCTATGTCTGATAAGAATCCCAATACAATGATGAAAAGATGGCGCGCATTTGTTGAAGAATTTGCCATTAAATTTTTCTATAAACCAGGAAAAGAAAATAAGGTGGCAGATGCTCTGTCAAGACAATATGTTAACAATTTAACAGAGCCACAAACAAGCAATACTGTTCATAGTGAAATTTCGTTGACAAATGTAATTAAAACCACACTATTCCCAGCGAATCAGTTTAAAAATCAGCTTATATTAACGAAATCAAACCATTCAAATAAACAAACAAAAGTTATGTTTCAAAAGCATATACGACATACAATTAATTTTGATTCCATTGAAAACTTGATTATGTGTTTAAAAGATATTATAAACCCAAATGTAACGAATGCTATTTGTTGTGACCTACTGACACTAGCACAAATACAAAATATCTTACTACAAGAATTTCCAGGTACCAAATTCTTGCACGTGCAAAAATGTGTAATTGATTTGACAAATAAAAACGATCAGTTAGAAGTTTCAACGACGGAACACAATCGTGCTCATAGATGCTTACAAGAAAACTTTCATCAGATTATAGAAGAGTACTATTTTCCTGAAATGAGGAAAGTCTTAAAATCAATAGTTACGAATTGCAAAATATGTTTAGAAAATAAATATCAAAGAAAACCGCATAAGCCAGAAACTGGCAAAACACCGATTCCTAAGTATGCGGGAGAAATACTTCACATAGATATTTTTATAACAGATTAAAAAACTTTTCCTAACTTGCATAGATCAGTTTTCAAAATTTGCGATAGTAAAACCCATACCTTCTCGATCATCCGTCGATATCAAAGATGCATTGTTGGAAATCATAGGTCGTTACAAAAATACAAAAATAATCGTTTCAGATAACGAAAAAGCCTTCCATTCCAATTTGATTCAAAATTTACTCAGAGATAATTTTTCAATAGATCAATTTTTTGTTCCTACACTCCACAGCGAAAGCAATGGACAGATCGAAAGGTTCCATTCAACCTTATTAGAAATAGCAAGCTGTATTAAGGAGCAACAACAAATAGGGGAAGCAACATACCTAATCCTATTCTTGTACTAGAACGTATCAGCCAGGTGAAATAGTTTTTTTTTTACGTAGAAACAAGCGTTTAGGCTATAAATTTCAGACAAATTTTTTAGAAAAAGTAGTAGAGAAGGATTTAGGAACCACAGTACTAATAGAAGGAAGAAAAATTCATAAAAGTAATCTTCGTTAATATATTTTTGTTTTATCTTTTATTTATCAGAATATTTTTTACATTCTTTCGGCTCTCAATGACTAGAATCATCGATTACAGTACAGCTCACGTTATACCTATTACATTAGGTGAAGTAGTAATATTTGAAGATATTACTTACATAGTCTACACAACTAATCTAACTGAGTATGAGCTAATGGCTCAGCAGAGTATGGAAATACTCGCTGAAATATCCGATGCACAAAGTAAATATGAAATTTCAACAAACGGAGGAAATTTCAAATATTGTTAATACCTTGGAAGTCCCAAAACGATTTACTAGATCAATAGATTTTATAGGATCTGCATTGAAATTTGTAGCAGGAACACCGGATCACAGCGATTATGAATTACTTCTAACAAAAGAAAACTTTTTAATTGAAAATAGCAACAGGCAAATTGTAATTAATTCGCAACTGCAAGATTAAATTCACGAAGTAACATATCAAATAAATACATTGAAACATACTCTCAAAGAAAATTCAATTTCAAAATTCGAGAAACAATCACTTCTTTTGGATTACCTCCTTTATAGAAATGTTTATATCATATCTCATTTAAATAATATTGTTTTATCAGTTGTCCTTGCAAAGAATAAAATTGTTAACCCATTCATTTTAGATAACTTTGAAATAAATAAATTAATTAATCTTGAAAATGTAGATACCAATTAGCATACATAATTTGTTAACTACTTCTAGTGTAGAGGTACAACAAAATTCCAATGTAATCCACTATGTATTGAAAGTACCTAAAGTAAATGAAATTTGTAGTTTTGTAAGAGTTTATCCTGTAAGTCATAATAATAAAATAATTAAGTTAAATGTAAGTAAAGCAGCAAAATGCAAAAATTCTTATCAACCTTTAACTGACTGTGCAAAAACAACAACAATGGACATCTGTAAGCCAGCGGTTGACAAATGTTTGATGCAGCTTCTTAACACCAATAGTGCGGCCTATCCAAATTAAAAAATCGAAACGAGGGCGTCACGAACCTAACAGGGGGAGGAGTTAGCACATCAGCATAATTTGCTTTGTCGTCGCCGTTCAATCACCTGAACAAGACACCGCCGGCCGACACCGCCGGCCGACACCGCCGCAGTTTGCGTCGTCACCATTAATTATATTAGCAGGGCAATTGCCCTTGTAACCTTGCTGCTTATTTTTAAGTAACATTATTGTTTAGTTGTTTGGTTGAATAAATGAAAAGAAATGAAGAAAGAGCACTTTATGTGAAGTCACAAAATAAAATAGACGTGTTTTTATTGTTCTATTTACTTATATTTACAATAGCCGTTTTTTATTATCAGAGATGATCCATATAGATCATCAAAATACATGCATTACAACAAAAACACGAGATCCTGCTCTCTATCGGGATCACGAAATGAACCATGAGTTTTTGCTATTGCTTCTCAGCTTTGCAAATGGTTAGGAAGTGTGAACTGTATAGTGTAAAGAAAAAAGAAAACCAATAATTGAAAAATAAATAAATGTAAGGAAAAAAAAGATAGGTATACAACATAGTTGTCACTAAGATCCGTATTGTTTTATTTTCATGAGATGATCTATATGGATCATCGGCGATGATAAAATACGGCTAATGATGTCATCTTCAATTGGAGTAAAAAAAAAAACTGTTATACATTAAGGGAATCCATTATTATAGAGATCAGTGGTAAAATCTCGTTATAGAACGGTGTTCACATTGGACTGTCTCCTCCGACTTTTTTTTGGCGTCTCTGTACTTTATCACACACACATCAAAGAGATGGCGAAAAAAATTAGGATTTTTGAATTTTTTGCTTAAACTGTTTTATTTTTGTGAAGTTTTCATTTGTGATGTCTGTTCTCTCCGTCTGAACCTTATCTTTGGCACTTAAATCCTACGGAATCAAATTTTTTTTAATTGGAAACATATTTTCCTAATAAGATTTATATTTTGTAAGTGAAAAGTTTCTAATGAATCCTTCAACGAACACAGATTTTTGTTTTAACGACTGCTGTACGTCAAAATGAGTCCGATGTGTCATGAAAAAATGAATTTGTTTAGTAAAAAAGATCAATTTTTATAGACAAATTAAATCTTTAAGAAATTCAATTACTGTATTATACAATAACTTCAAATGCAAATAAATAAACAAATATTTGCGTTGTTTGGTTTGCAAACAATAAGCAATATCATTTTGGATTCCAACAGCCAAATTTATAAACGCATCACAGCGAGTGCATAGAACAATTCACTCCTTATAATTCCACTAAACGCAAAAATGTTATTCATAAAACTTATGCAACATTGAATAGAAGCATTAGAAGCTAAACGCGTTTGGAGGTTGAATAGTGCCTACATAAGGATGTTCAAGTAGTATTAGTAGTAGTAGAACTTTATTGAGATTTCTTTATTTCTTTGGATTTAAAAGGTTCAAAAAGTTAATACATACACTTAATAATGAGATACGAAATTGCCGACTTTGAATTGGTCTGGCTACACCGGTGTTGTTATTTTTATTTTGCTTTTAAGGCAAAAGAAACAGATAAAAGTTAAATTATTATTAAATCACAAGCAAGACCTAATGAATGAAAAAAAAAGAAGATGACAACGAGAGACAGTGACGACTGAGGGTCGAATTTGTCTAGGATGTTTAAGTATCGAAATGTCACTTTGACTCACACACACACGACAATAAAATACAATGTTATAAAGGTGGTGCTTATTTTGGGAATGCTTAAATATCTTGTTTGTCCCCTCCTAAAAGAGATCGAGCTATGGATACTTTGTACAAACAAAAATGTTGTTAAATTTGTTTTAAATCGGCTAAGGTCGACGACGTGGCCCACCAAGAAGTTACAACTTTTCATTAAAAATACACGCAGTTTTCCTTACTTAAAATGTCAGTGAAAGTTTAAGGCCAGGCGCGCACATGCAACTAAACAGTTTGGTTGCGATTTTGAGCACTATGGGATTATATGAGAGTCCGCACACATAAACCAACGGACTCTCATATAATCCCGAGTTGAGATGAATGCCAAAATTAAATTTTATTGACTATTTTCAGTGGGACACACAGAATAAATAAAAAAAAAATTGCCAAAATAAGTGCCACCCTAATGGATGTTCCTTTATTCTTCTCAATTTGATCGCACTGTCAGTGAATGGGACAATTGTTTCAATAAAAACCATGAAATTTTTGTTCTAAAATATTACAATATATTTCCTAACACGGCACAAAAGAAACAGTAACAAGAATAGGTACAAATGTAATATTAATAGAAACTTAAACTAATCCAATCGGCGCAGCAGAATTCTTTTATTGATTTTTCACTTTCAGAGCTTAGTTTTGTCAATCAATTGTGGCAGTAAAACGTAATAGATTTTCCCTTCTTGGTACTTTAATTGACACAAGCGCATTATAAATATAATTAGGGAAATATTTTATGAATTAGGATACATGCAACGTTGAATAGTGACTTCATAAAAGCTTACGCACTACATAACAATTCAGCCGTTTAGAGGTGTTAAGCGAATTCTAATACATTAGGCTGCAAATCTTTAAAGGCGAACATCGTGTCGCCGCCGCGCGCCGGTGTATATTCTTTGTCGGATTTGAAGAAGTTCGTACTTCTAATTCCTGCTTCTTTTCATTAGTGAATTGTAATTTTTTATTGCTTGGATAAACGAAAAATTAATTTTTGGTTTGCATCTCTATTCACTAAAATAAATTTTTATTTATTCTTCGTACTTCGAATTCCTGCTTCTTTTCATTAATGAATTGTAATTTTTGTTGCTTGGATAAACGAACAATTAATTTTTGTTTTGCATCTTTATTCACTAACATAAATTTGTATTTTATCTTATCAAAGGGACGTGGTAAATTGTATGCACTTTGAAATATTTCTTGTGAATTTGTAGATGCACTATTTTTTGTGTTCTAGTTCCTGTCCAATAGAACACACACCATCACATACAAAAATAAGCCCTCTGAAATGGGTGAAAGAAATTCGACACAGGTTTTAATAATCACGCTGGCGTGAACGCGTGTCCTGACGTGCGTACTGTGTTTAGCCCAGTGAAGCAGCATTGCGAAAAATGTACGTCAAATTACTTCTTTTTTTTTAAAAGGCAGACGTCAAAGGGTGCGCTTGGCACCCAAATGTCATCTTCAATTGGACTCAAAAAAATCAGTTACACATAAAGGGAATCCACTATCCAGTGTATTATAGATATCAGTGTGCCAACTAGTTATAATTTTATTTATCTATGTGCGTGTTTTCTTTGAAGAATTGCAATTGTTTAAAAAGAAATAATGATAATAAAGCCATTTTAGTGTATTTTGTTTGAAATAAAATCCATTTTTATTTATAAATCAATAATTTTTTTTAAGAAAGCACGTAATCCTAATGGCGGCTAGTTTGGTATGTATGTAAACCGTTGTTTTTATTTTCCGCCAGGTATCGCGTTTTGACTTTTCTAGTAGTCAAAAGTACTCTCTTGGAACAGATTTTTCTTACTTGGGCCTCGGTTGTGCTGGCGGCGTTGTAGTCAAGAAAATTGACTTTGCAGACTGAGAGCATTTTATATATATTTAACTGTGAGCAGAGTTAAGTGAGCATACGAGAAAGGGAAGATTGTATTATTTTCAATTCGTATATTAATAAAGGGAGCAAGGGAGATAAAATTGAATCAGCTGTTCGCGTCATGGCAACGACAACAATTATGAGGAGCAAATAAATTTTTTCTGTCATTTTTTTTGACGTTTCTTTTTGATGATTATATTTTTTGCTTCCTATGAGGTATAGACATATGTTTATATGTTTATACATTATGCTTTTTATTTTTCAGCACAATTTGAATTGATTTTTAGATTTTCAGTTTTGTTGATTTTCAAAGCAACGTTGTTAAAATTTACAATACCTTGTGGAATACAACATTGCTATATTTTGAATTATGCTGTATAGGTAGGAATACCCACTTTAAAAGTAAAATATAATAAGTATAAGCATATACTTATTATATTTCTGTGAGGCTTTTCTTATAGTAGGTAGGTATATTATTATTTTTGTTATTCAAAAGGAAGAAAATTGGAATTTTGAATAAAAAAAATAATAGATATGTATCTGAGAATAGTTATGATGATTCTTATCGGCTTTGTTGGTCGTTTTGATGACGAAAATGAAAAATTAATTTACTTTTTCCCAACGTTGCGACGGTGGTTGCCGTCTTCTTCAGGGGATCTTTATTTGTAAAAAAAAAAGAAGTAATTACATAAAATTGTCAATGTATGTAGGGCGGACAGGACATGGTATACACTTACATTAAAGTTTTAAGCAATTATATATATATATATAAAAAAAAACGGTATTTGGAAATATTTAATAATTTAAACTTGAATAATTGAAAAGCAAAATAATAATTAAACACTTCAACTTCAACTTGGTCAAAAATTTCACTAAAAAAAATTATTATTGTATAGGTAAGGTAGGTATAATCATTTTTTAACATTTAGGTAGGTATGTAGGTGGGTACATAAATATTAATGTAGGGTTGAAGGTACGTGGGTGGGTATCCACAGGGTGGTACCTATTAAGATATTGAGTTTTTTAAATATTTTTTTCAAATAAGTTTTTTTGTTTAACTTATAGGCAGGTAGGATAAATACTAATATAGAGATGTAGGTAGGTAGGTTTTTATCGCAGATACATAGGTATTTTATTATTTTAGTTATTTAAAAGGAAGAAAATTGGAATTTTGAATAACAAAAATAATAATTATGTAGGTAGGTATAAGGTAGGTAGGTATAATCATTTTCATAATATGTTTTTTAACTTTTAGGTAGGTATATAGGTGGATTCATAAATGTTAATGTAGGTAGGTTCGTGGGTATGAACAGGGTGTTAGGTACCTTCCTATTAAGATATTGAATTTTTAAACATTTTGAAAATCAATTGAAATACACTTAAAACTATTTTCAAAGGAAAATTAAGTATATTTTTTTCCGAAAAAATAGTTTTATGTCTAGACAATTTTTAAAAATGTGAACAAAATTAAAAATTTGGTGGTTTAGTTTGAAAAAAAACAGTTGCAATGGTCCTAAAAACTATTTTTCCAAAAAAAATTAAGGAAATTATTTCGAAAAAAGTTTTTATAAATACAGATAATTTTGAAAAAAATTAAAAGAAGACAAAAATTTGGTGTTTATTTAAAAAAAAATTGCAATGCTCCTAAAAACTATTTTTTTAAATAAAACTAAGTTAAAAAATAGTTTTTGTGAGCATAAAATAAAAATGTATTATTTCAAAATGACCTCTTAAACTTATTCGTATTTACAATAGTCGTTTTTTATTATCAGAGATGATCCATATAGATCATCAAAATACATGCATTACAACACCAACACGAGATCCTGCTCTCTATCGGGATCACGTTTCATGAACCAAAAGTTTAGTTTTTGCTATTGCTTCTCAGCTTTGCAAATGGTTAGAAATCGTGAACTGTATAGTGTAAAGAAAAAAGAAAACCAATAATTGAAAAATAAATAAATGTAAGGACAAAAGAGATAGGTATACAACACAGTTGTCACTAGGTTAGGTTAGGTTAGGTTGTAAGGGGTGTGCACAGCATGAAGCTGTTGCGTACACGGGGGCCTACTGGTCCATTGTGATCCCCTGTAAAAGTAAAAATTTAGCATCGATGCTCCTCAATTCTGTCGATTAGCGTAGGCTGGCTCGTTAACGAACCAGCCTGTGCTTTCTAAAAATTTCCTCATGCTTGCCATTGAGACCTGTGCTAGATCATCCAGTTCTCCAACAAACCTGTTTCCGAAATGACGGAGTCGGCTGGTTTGGAGGTTCGGACAGTCGCAGAGCAGGTGTTTAATGGTCTCCATTTCCTCCTCATCCTGACAGCTCCTACAAAAATCGGGTGCAAATGCCCCTATTCTGTTAGCCATTGTGCCAATGGCGCAATGACCTGTTAGTACACCTATCAAGATTTTAATGTTCTTCTTACTCAGCGATAGAATATAACGAGTTTCCTTTTCATTTGTGTTAGGCCATAAACTTCTAGATATTATACAATCGTTCCTGGATTTCCAGGAGATATTGATTTTCTCTTTTAGTTTAAGGTCTATCTTCCTCTTGAGTACCCCAATCGGGACGAGTGGTCCCCTAACTGAATGGTCGCTACTACTTGTGTCTGCTTCTGACCCTTGCCTGGCTAGTTCATGATTTTTTAGCTGGTTTGGTTTTGGCAACACTGGTTTTGACAGCTGACGTGTGTTTAGTACCTTGTGTCACTGTCAAACAGCTTCAGTTTGGTTTGCAATTAAACCATGGATCGTCTTACAAATGAACAACGCTGGCAAATTATTGCATTTTACTATCAAAATTCGTGCTCGGTTCGAAATGTTCATCGCGCGCTGCTTCCATTTTATGATCGGCATTCTCGACCTTCTGAGCAGTCTATTCGGAAGATTGTGACCAAATTTCGCACCAAATTTACTTTGTTGGACATTAAACCACCAACACGTTTACGTACTGTGCGTAGTGAAGAAAATATTGCGGCCGTATCAGCTAGTGTGACAGAAGACCGCGAAATGTCGATTCGGCGCCGTTCCCAGCAGTTAGGCCTACGTGGAAAATTTTGCGGAAGGATTTGGGCGTAAAGCCTTTTAAGATACAGCTGGTGCAAGAACTAAAGCAAGCCGACCTACCACAACGCCGAATTTTTGGTGAATGGGCTCTTGGAAAGCTGGCCGAGGATCCGCTTTTTTATCGAAAAATTGTGTTTAGCGATGAGGCTCATTTTTGGTTGAATGGGTACGTTAATAAGCAAAATTGCCGCATTTGGAGTGAAGATCAGCCAGAAGCATTGCAACAGCTACCAATGCATCCCGAAAAAGCCACTGTTTGGTGCGGTTTATGGGCCGGCGGCATTATTGGGCCATATTTCTTCAAAGATGATGCGTTACTGTCAATGGTGAACGCTACCGAGCGATGATAACAAACTTTTTTTTGCCCGAAATGGAAGTTCTTGACTTGCATGATATGTGGTTTCAACAAGACGGTGCCACATGCCACACAGCACGCGAAACAATGGCGCAATTGCGAGGCGAGTTTGGTGAACAGTTAATTTCACGTTTCGGGCCGGTCAATTGGCCGCCTAGATCGTGCGATTTGACACCATTAGATTATTTTTTGTGGGGGTATGTCAAGGCTAATGTCTATAGGGACAAGCCCGCTTCGATTGACGCACTGGAAGCCAACATCCATGCATTCATTCGTGAGATACCGGCCGATATGTGTGAAAGAGTATGCCAAAATTGGACTCAGCGGATGGGCTACCTGAGACGCAGCCGCGGTCAACATTTGCATGAAATTATCTTTAAACATTAAATTGCAAGGTTCAAACTATCGATTCAAATAAATATTTCATTCATTTTTTCGAATTCCTATCGAAATCTAGTAAAGGGGGGATGTAATCGGTGGTCTCCCTCAGTCCTGGAATCGTGTCATATCTTTGTAAGATTGACCCGTGGCCATAAGTGCTGTGCCTCCAAAAACTCAGTTCTCTTAAACGAATTGCAGTTTTGGCTGCCGTGCACTTTATGAACTCATCCAGAGCCGGGAGGTCCAAGATCATTTCCAATCCAGCTTGTGGTGTGGTTCTTTGCGCCCCTGTTATTCCTACACAGGCTAGTCTCTGTATTTTATTCAGGTTCTTGAGATAGCTTGATTTTTCCACCGCCTTCCACCATACAATAGAGCCATAGGTAAGAATGGGTCTGACAATCGCTGTGTACATCCATTGGATGACTTGCGGTCGCATACCCCAACGTACACCGAAGGTCTTTTTGCATGTGTAGAATGCACATAGTGCTTTTTTCATTCTTTCCTCAGTATTACGCTTCCATGTAAGCTTGGAGTCAAGGATTACTCCTAGAAATTTAGCTTCCTTAGAAGGTTTTAGAGGAATGCCATTTAGTTTGGGAGGGTTGAAGCCCTCCAGTTTCCTTTTCTTCGTGAACAAAACTAGCTCTGTCTTGGTGGGGTTGACCCCGAGACCGTTCTTAGTTGCCCAAGAAGATAAATCCTTTAATGCATTTTCCATAATGTTTTCGATGATGGTAAGAAACTTGCCTGATACCAAAACCACTATGTCATCTGCATATGCTACTATTTTAATGCCCTGATCTTTGAACTTTGTGAGAATTTTGTTGACTACGAGGATCCAGAGCAGGGGTGAAATGACTCCTCCCTGTGGTGTGCCTCTAGTAACTGTTTTCTCAATAGTGCTAACTCCTATTTGAGAGTTGATAATTCTGCCATTTAACATGGTGAAGATCCAATCGACAATGACAGATTCAACCCCAACTTCAACTAAGGCAGTCTTGATCGATTCCGTTTCAACGTTATTAAACGCACCCTCGATATCAAGAAATGCTGCCAGGGTATATTCTTTATGTTCAAGACTTTTCTCTATATGTGAAACTACTTCATGCAAAGCAGTCTTAACTGATTTACCTTTAAGGTAAGCGTGTTGGTAGTTGCACAAATTGTTTTCGTTGAGAAGTTCTCTAACATGAAGATCAATTATCCTCTCTAGTGTCTTAAGGAGAAACGAAGAGAGACTTATTGGTCTATAATCCTGAGCGGTCGAGTAAGTCGTTTTCCCTGCTTTTGGGATAAAGACTACCTTGACCTTTTTCCAGCTATTAGGGACGTATCTAAGTTTGATACAATTTATGAAGATTACCCTAAGCCACGGATTTATTACTTTGAGAGCATTTTGAGGAAGAGCTGGAAAAATCTCGTCTGGTCCCGCTGATTTATAGGGTTTGAACGAGTTTATTGCCCAGATAATCTTCTGCTCAGTAATAACCTGATTTAGTTCTAAATTTGATTCCGTGTGAGTAAAATCCAGCGTGCTCGATTGCAAGCAATCAGAACTTTCTGGGTTCTTACAACCGGGGAAATGAGTTTCCATGAAGAGTTCAAGCGTTTCTAGGCTCGAGTTCGACCATGATCCACCAGGGTGTTTTATGTACCCCGGGATCGTGGGATTAAGGGCCAGGGTTCTACGGAGCCTTGCCGCCGCGCTTGTTTTTTCAATGGATTCACAATGTTTAGCCCACGAATCCTTTTTGGCCTTCCTTAACTCTTTGGTGTAAGTGTTAAGTACGGCTCTATAAGACTTTAAGTCCTCTTCTAATTTACTCAGTTTAGCTTTATTGAAAAGTTTTCTAACCTCTGTTCTACGTTTCTTTAGTACACCATTCCACCAGGGTGGTTTAGTGGAGTTATTGGAACGAGATAAAGGGCAGTGTTTTTCAAAAGACATTCTCATTTTGCTTGACAAGTTTTGGACAACATTGTCAATGGTTGAAGTACTTAGACTTGTATTGTCCTCTGGTGGATCAATACAGTCTTTCAGCCATTTTTCGTACTCTGTCCAATTCGTTCTAGTTGGGTTCCTGTAAGGTTTCTTTTCAGTAAAGTTCCTGTCTTTGGAGAAGAGTATCCTAAACTGATCCGAAAAAGATTCTTTAGGTGAGACTCTCCAGTCTTCAACTGAAATTTTACTATTATTGTTAATAAGAGTCAAATCTATGATTTCCTCCCTGTTTTTGTTTCGAAAGGTGGGGTGATTGCCCCTATTACATAACGATAAATTAGAACAGAGAATATATTCAAAAATTGACTCACCCCTTTTATTGATATCCTTTGAGCCCCATTGAGTGTGGTGAGCGTTGGCATCACATCCTACCACCAAAGGTGTATCGCTTGCTGTGGCATGGACCACAAGATCGCGGACAGTTTTTGATGGTAGGCTCTCCTCCTCGTACGGCATGTACGTCGACGCTAAAATGAAGTTTCTTTCATTCGATTCGCCGCTGATTGCCGTGTTGTCCTTGTTGCTGTACCTAGATAGGAAGAAAGCGTTAATTGATTTTTTCACTAGGATACAACTTCTAATATCACCTTCATCTGACGTGGAATGGAAAAGGTTGTAGTGTTTTGACCTCAACCCACGGATTCGGTTTTTGCCTAACCATGGTTCCTGGATCAAGGCCACTCGTGAGACGTGTAGAGCGTAAGGTCGTACGTTGCTGCTTTAGCGTGGTGCAGGTTTATTTGCACCTTTTTTTTACTTGCAGCTTTTGACTCCCCTTTGCCTTCATGCCTCTTAACCTTTACGGTTCCGAGACCATACCTCAACACGTCTTTTCTTTCTCTCAGCAGAAGTTCAGATTTCTTGTCTACCACAAACAAGAGGTCCTTCCCTTCGCCTCCATGACTCTTTCTTGAGTGTTGGAGCTTCCATTCTAAAATGGGAAGCTCTTTGTTCTGCTTCGCCAACAGCTTAAGAACGGCTGCGTCCTCATGTTCTGCAGGAGGGGGGATCCATATGCTGAACTGCTGGCGGAGTGGTAGAGCTGCGGCGGGTAGAACCTCAAGGGAGGAACCTTCCCATAGTTCGCCAATGTTAGCTATTGTACGGTTCAGGAACTCCCGTGATTTCTGGTCACCGCAGCAGACCACTTTAACTCCTCGCCGCCATCCGGCACCATCAAATATATAGTCTTCAGAACTATCGTTCTCTGATGCTGCCATCATAGCTTTGAGGATCTCATTTTCCACAAGAAGCCAGTTTTTTGCCAAGATTTTCCCATCTGGGTCGTCACGGCTTATAATGGCAATTTCTAGGTCAATCGGGGTGGTGTCGAAGCTGTTGGTTTTCTGTTTCTTAGCACCGTCTTGCTTGACTGTCTCCTCCGATCTTTGTCTCTTGGACGTTCCTGGTTTCATTCCAGAAGAGGTGCTTGCCGGTGCTTGGTCTTTCCTAGCGTTGGCTAGCTGTTTCTTGCTGGAAGTCGCCTGAACTTTTCCCTTGTCGTTCCGAGCGGTCGAGTTATTGCCAGCCTGTTCACGGTTTGCCTTTTTAGGGACAGACCTAGATTTGGCAGCATCTACTCCTTTGCTCTCCGACTCTTCGGAATTCACTTGCCCTGTTGTTCCCCTGGGTCCAGTGGCAGTCTCTGCCAGCTGCCGCTCAAAGTTCCTAACTAGCTTTCTGTGCTTTTTTAGGAGAGCTTAATCTCTCGAACTGAGCGTCGTAGGGTCTTTCAACTCGGTCTTTTCCACGAACCTTTTGGAGGATCTGTAGTTGCTGCGTTGCCTCGAAGCTTTGAGGGGTGCAGCAGACTTCAGCATAGTCTCTTCTTGACTCGGTTCCATCAGTAGCTCGTCCTCGGTTTGAATACCTATGGAAGGAGGTCTGTCCGAGGTCTCCGTACCTTTGATAGTTAAACTATCTATGTCGGGAAGGAGATCTACTGAGAGAATGACCGGTTGTCTTTTTAGCTCTCGTTTTTCTTCTTTCAAGTTTACTTTTGTCACTGGCGACTTAGCTTCCTGCGAAGCCAAGCCCTCGCCGGCAGCCGTGACTTCCGCCGACTCTTGAACGTATATCCCCGTTCGATTTTTTTCTTTCTGTAAACTTTTTTCCATTCTTTTAGATTGACATCTCTGCTTTTGTTGGTTTTCTTAGTTGTCTTACTCCGCAGCTGGATTGCTGAAGAGTTAGACGTAAGCCCCCTCGCCACAACAAGGCGAAAACCATGAGGGGGAAAGTTGTCACTAAGATCCGTATTGTTTTATTTTCATGAGATGATCTATATGGATCATCGGCGATGATAAAATACGGCTAATGATGTCATCTTCAATTGGAGTAAAAAAAAACTGTTATACATAAAGGGAATCCACTATCCAGTGTATTATAGAGATCAGTGGTAAAATCTCTCTGTACTTTATCACACACACATCAAAGAGATGGCGAAAAAAATAAGGATTTTTGAATTTTTTGCTTAAACTATTTTATTTTTGTGAAGTTTTCTTTTGTGATGTCTGTTCTCTCCGTCTGAACCTTATCTTTGGCACTTAAATCCTACGGAATCAAATTTTTTTTAATTAGAAACATATTTTCCTAATAAGATTTATATTTTGTAAGTGAAAAGTTTCTAATTAATCCTTCAACGAGCACAGATTTTTGTTTTAACGACTGCTGTACGTCAAAATGAGTCTGATGTGTCATGAAAAAATGAATTTGTTTAGTAAAAAAGATCAATTTTTGTAGACAAATTAAATCTTTAAAAAATTCAATTATTGTAAATGTTATACAATAACTTCAAATGCAAATAAATAAACAAATATATGCGTTGTTTGGTTTGCAAACAATAAGCAATATCATTTTGGATTCCAACAGCCAAATTTATAAACGCATCACAGCGCGTGCACAGAACTATTCACTCCTTATAATTCCACTAAACGCAAAAATGTTATTCAGAAAACTTATGCAACATTGAATAGAAGCATTAGAAGCTAAACGCGTTTGGAGGTTGAATAGTGCCTACATAAGGATGTTCAAGTAGTATTAGTAGTAGTAGAACTTTATTGAGATTTCTTTATTTCTTTGGATTTAAAAGGTTCAAAAAGTTAATACATACACTTAATAATGAGATACGAAATTGCCGACTTTGAATTGGTCTGGCTACACCGGTGTTGTTATTTTTATTTTGCTTTTAAGGCAAAAGAAACAGATAAAAGTTAAATTATTATTAAATCACAAGCAAGATTTTAATAGTCCACTCAACAAGACCATGAAATGAAATTACTTAACCTAATGAATGAAAAAAAAAGAAGATGACAACGAGAGACAGTGACGACTGAGGGTCGAATTTGTCTAGGATGTTTAAGTATCGAAATGTCACTTTGACTCACACACAGCCGACAATAAAATACAATGTTATAAGGGTGGTGCTTATTTTGGGAATGCTTAAATATCTTGTTTGTCCCCTCCTAAAAGAGATCGAGCTATAGATACTTTGTACAAACAAAAATGTTGTTAAATTTGTTTTAAATCGGCTAAGGTCGACGACGTGGCCCACCAAGAAGTTACAACTTTTCATTAAAAATACACGCAGTTTTCCTTACTTAAAATGTCAGTGAAAGTTTAAGGCCAGGCGCGCACATGCAACTAAACAGTTTGGTTGCGATTTTGAGCACTATGGGATTATATGAGAGTCCGCACACATAAACCGGCGGACTCTCATATAATCCCGAGTGCTCAAAATCGAAACCAAACTGTGAGATGAATGCCAAAATTAAATTTTATTGACTATTTTCAGTGGGACACACAGAATAAATAAAAAAAACATTGCCAAAATAAGTGCCACCCTAATGGATGTTCCTTTATTCTTCTCAATTTGATCGCACTGTCAGTGAATGGGACAATTGTTTCAATAAAAACCATGAAATTTTTGTTCTAAAATATTACAATATATTTCCTAACACGGCACAAAAGAAACAGTAACAAGAATAGGTACAAATGTAATATTAATAGAAACTTAAACTGATCCAATCGGCGCAGCAGAATTCTTTTATTGATTTTTCACTTTCAGAGCTTAGTTTTGTCAATCAATTGTGGCAGTAAAACGTAATAGATTTTCCCTTCTTGGTACTTTAATTGACACAAGCGCATTATAAATATAATTAGGGAAATATTTTATGAATTAGGAGACATGCAACGTTGAATAGTGACTTCATAAAAGCTTACGCACTACATAACAATTCAGCCGTTTAGAGCTGTTAAGCGAATTCTAATATATTAGGCTGCAAATCTTTAAAGGCGAACATCGTGTCGCCGCCGCGCGCCGGTGTATATTCTTTGTCGGATTTGAAGAAGTTCGTACTTCTAATTCCTGCTTCTTTTCATTAGTGAATTGTAATTTTTTATTGCTTGGATAAACGAAAAATTAATTTTTGGTTTGCATCTCTATTCACTAAAATAAATTTTTATTTAATCTTCGAACTTCGAATTCCTGCTTCTTTTCATTAATGAATTGTAATTTTTGTTGCTTGGATAAACGAACAATTAATTTTTGTTTTGCATCTTTATTCACTAACATAAATTTGTATTTTATCTTATCAAAGGGACGTGGTAAATTGTATGCACTTTGAAATATTTCTTGTGAATTTGTAGATGCACTATTTTTTGTGTTCAAGTTCCTGTCCAATAGAACACACACCATCACATACAAAAATAAGCCCTCTGAAATGGGTGAAAGAAATTCGACACAGGTTTTAATAATCACGCTGGCGTGAACGCGTGTCCTGACGTGCGTACTGTGTTTAGCCCAGTGAAGCAGCATTGCGAAAAATGTACGTCAAATTACTTCTTTTTTTTTAAAAGGCAGACGTCAAAGGGTGCGCTTGGCACCCAAATGTCATCTTCAATTGGACTCAAAAAAATCAGTTACACATAAAGGGAATCCACTATCCAGTGTATTATAGATATCAGTGTGCCAACTAGTTATAATTTTATTTATCTATGTGCGTGTTTTCTTTGAAGAATTGCAATTGTTTAAAAAGAAATAATGATAATAAAGCCATTTTTGTGTATTTTGTTTGAAATAAAATCCATTTTTATTTATAAATCAATAATTTTTTTTAAGAAAGCACGTAATCCTAATGGCGGCTAGTTTGGTATGTATGTAAACCGTTGTTTTTATTTTCCGCCAGGTATCGCGTTTTGACTTTTCTAGTAGTCAAAAGTACTCTCTTGGAACAGATTTTTCTTACTTGGGCCTCGGTTGTGCTGGCGGCGTTGTAGTCAAGAAAATTGACTTTGCAGACTGAGAGCATTTTATATATATTTAACTGTGAGCAGAGTTAAGTGAGTATACGAGAAAGGGAAGATTGTATTATTTTCAATTCGTATATTAATAAAGGGAGCAAGGGAGATAAAATTGAATCAGCTGTTCGCGTCATGGCAACGACAACAATTAGGAGGAGCAAATAAATTGTTTTTGTCATTTTTTTTGACGTTTCTTTTTGATGATTATATTTTTTGCTTCCTATGAGGTATAGACATATGTTTATATGTTTATACATTATGCTTTTTATTTTTCAGCACAATTTGAATTGATTTTTAGATTTTCAGTTTTGTTGATTTTCAAAGCAACGTTGTTAAATTTTACAATACCTTGTGGAATACAACATTGCTAAATTTTGAATTATGCTGTATAGGTAGGAATACCCACTTTAAAAGTAAAATATAATAAGTATAAGCATATACTTATTATATTTCTGTGAGGCTTTTCTTATAGTAGGTAGGTATATTATTATTTTTGTTATTCAAAAGGAAGAAAATTGGAATTTTGAATAAAAAAAATAATAGATATGTATCTGAGAATAGTTATGATGATTCTTATCGGCTTTGTTGGTCGTTTTGATGACGAAAATGAAAAATTAATTTACTTTTTCCCAACGTTGCGACGGTGGTTGCCGTCTTCTTCAGGGGATCTTTATTTGTAAAAAAAAAGAAGTAATTACATAAAATTGTCAATGTATGTAGGGCGGACAGGACATGGTATACACTTACATTAAAGTTTTAAACAATTATATATATATATAAAAAAAAACGGTATTTGGAAATATTTAATAATTTAAACTTGAATAATTGAAAAGCAAAATAATAATTAAACACTTCAACTTCAACTTGGTCAAAAATTTCACTAAAAAAAATTATTATTGTATAGGTAAGGTAGGTATAATCATTTTTTAACATTTAGGTAGGTATGTAGGTGGGTACATAAATATTAATGTAGGGTTGAAGGTACGTGGGTGGGTATCCACAGGGTGGTACCTATTAAGATATTGAGTTTTTTAAATATTTTTTTCAAATAAGTTTTTTTGTTTAACTTATAGGCAGGTAGGATAAATACTAATATAGAGATGTAGGTAGGTAGGTTTTTATCGCAGGTACATAGGTATTTTATTATTTTAGTTATTTAAAAGGAAGAAAATTGGAATTTTGAATAACAAAAATAATAATTATGTAGGTAGGTATAAGGGAGGTAGGTATAATCATTTTCATAATATGTTTTTAACTTTTAGGTAGGTATATAGGTGGATTCATAAATGTTAATGTAGGTAGGTTCGTGGGTATGAACAGGGTGTTAGGTACCTTCCTATTAAGATATTGAATTTTTAAACATTTTGAAAATCAATTGAAATACACTTAAAACTATTTTCAAAGGAAAATTAAGTATATTTTTTTCCGAAAAAATAGTTTTATGTCTAGACAATTTTTAAAAATGTGAACAAAATTAAAAATTTGGTGGTTTAGTTTGAAAAAAACAGTTGCAATGGTCCTAAACACTATTTTTCCAAAAAAAATTAAGGAAATTATTTCGAAAAAAGTTTTTATAAATACAGATAATTTTGAAAAAAATTAAAAAAAGACAAAAATTTGGTGTTTATTTAAAAAAAAATTGCAATGCTCCTAAAAACTATTTTTTTAAATAAAACTAAGTTAAAAAATAGTTTTTGTGAGCATAAAATAAAAATTTATTATTTCAAAATGACCTCTTAAACTTATTCGCAAGCAAATAATCCCACTCCCACTCAAACACCCACTTAGTCGTTACTATAAGAAACAAACCAACCTATGTATATACCAAATTTCAAGAAAAAACCACACTAATTTTAATTTAATTAGTATATTTTTGTTTCCTAAAGTCTAAACTATAAATTTGGCTGAAAAAAACCTAAGATCACATAAATTAAATAAAAAACTGCACGTAATAAATTCATCAAAATTTACGCAAGTATGATGGTAAATTTAAAGCTTTTAAAGTTTCAGCTCAATCGGATTATTATTTCCTGAGTTTTTAACTAATTTTTATATTTTGATGTTCAGCTCAATTTATAGAAAAGTTTAAAAAATGATTTACGACCACTTCTGATTCAAAAACAAATACCTACATTGTCTAAGTTTCAGCTCAATCTGATGGTTAGTTTTTGAATTTTACAACATAAGCGAACAACGAACGGAAAAGCTACCTACAAAAGTACATAACAACGTTCGCTATAAAATTCAGTCAAAAAGTATTTATTCAAACAAAAATTATTTTTCTCAATGGTAACCGAGTTTAAATAATTTTCATGCATATTATACATTTGTGCGCATTCTGAGTCATACGTTACAGCATGCATATATCTATATCCATATTATACATTGGCCGCGTTCGGGCAACTATCCGATAGGCTATCCACCTATCCCAAAAATTTTCTTTTGAACAATATTTATTTTCATTCTTTCTATACCCAAAAAAAAAAACAAACAAAAAAAAACATTTTCCCCTTTCTATGAAAAATGATAAAAGCAAAAAGAACAAAGAACAAAGAAGCTTTTTTCCTGTCTCCCTTTAACTCCCATAAGAATAACCCATCTTCTCTATCGTCAATTTTCCCTTAGCCTTCATAATAGTTCTCTTATTATTATCTCCTACTTTTATTTTCTTTTGGATAATTTAATGTGTTAACTTACAATTTGAAAAATAAAATAGAAACGAATCTATGAGGAATCACTTGAAATAATTGTTTCGCAAAACAAATTTTCCTTGGGACAAGTATTTTTTCTTAAAAAAGCATTTATTAATTTTCCTGTTGCAAATTCGTTTTCTGTACAGAATTTTCGTCAGGAAAATTAATAAATGTTTTTTTAAGAAAAAATATTTGCTCCAAGGAATTTTTTTTTGCAAAAGAATTATTTCAAGTGATTCCTCATAGATTTCTATCATTTTTATTTTTCAAATTGTGAGTTAACATATTCAATTATCCAAAAGAAAATTTTTTCCTGATGCGTTTTCCTGATCGGTATAACCGGCCCCTTAGGCCGTGGTTGCCCAGGTGACGTCGCGTTCGTTCCTCTTCATGATGATATACAATGGTCACGAATAGGAAAAAGAAGTAAAATAAGAGTTTTCTCTTACTCACATCAAATAAATTTTGCTGGTGTTTTAGTCAAGAGAGGTGCTGGTCGGTCTGTTCCCTAGATAATATAAATATGTAATGTACTCTAAGCTTTCAAATTTGTTGTGACTACAACACCACTTAAAGCGTAACAAAAATTGACTCCATGATAGTACATACTATGCTAGCTATAACTGGGGCTTTAAACAGAAGGCAAGTACTTAACCATCAATATGCAAGGGAAGCACCCTTTCAGAATCATTTTTCCTCTAGAAAAAAAAAAAATTAAAAAATTATTATTATGTCGTCCTCGTCCACTTCCCTTGGTTAAAAATGATTTAAAAACTTAGAATTCTCTATCCAATAAAGCGGTCAATTCAGTTGGTTTGTTTAAATTACCATTTGATTTGAGTTATATGAAGGTCCTAGAATAGAAAGTGTTAATTGAAGCTGTTAGTTAATGTGTTTTCTATGTACAAGATTGTGATTTTGAAGTTATAAATTTGAAGCAATTAAAACCCTAGTAAGGCAACTAATATTTGGTATGCTTTCTCACCATATTACCTCACCATATAATTACCTATATAGTTTATAGTTGTATAAACTTGTTTTCGTTCTAATTTTGAAGTGCACTATGAAAATGCCCATCTTTGCATATACAATGTAGGGCGATTGAAAACTGTTGTAAAGTCAACTCAGGTATGTATGACGAGTTTGTATAATAAGTTTTTCGAACAAATTTATATTAAAATGATGCGAAACGAAAATTCCCACACAAAAATGACAAACGAAAAATATCATTCTGCTTTTGTTTTTGCATGCAGTAATCTGTTAGAGGAGCGAAATTGATAACTGTAGCAGATTAAGCGTAAGCCTAGTGCGTTGCTGATGCGAAACTAAAAGTCCCATCCAAAAATGACACACCAAATCACAATCGAAAAATTTCTTTCACGAGTGAAATTGATACAAAGGCCAATCGGCAGAAATTTTTTTTTTTGCAAAATATAATGATTAAATTTTTTTGATTGGAATTCAAAGGCGTCTGTAAATGTTGTGCATAAGCCGCCATTTTGAAAAACGCCTTTGAACCAATATCTCGAGAACGGCTCATAGTACATTAAATTCAAATATCATTCAATATCATTCTTTTTTTCCTTGACGATTTTTGTATAGGTCTCATACTTTCAGAGTTACGGGTCCTGCAACTATACAATTTTTAGTCTTTTCTCTTCTAGCTCAGTAACGGTTTATATTTTGAAAAAAAACGGTTAATATTATCAGCCCTATTACGATTGTCAATAATCAATTGATAGTTGATAAATATTGAAATTTCATACATTAAAACTTAATTTATTAAAAACCTGAAGAACTATTCGGTGATAATTATTAATTTTCTTGCAATTCACGAAGGCCTGCACCATTCTCAATGATCAAAACTTTTATCAATTGGGTTTTCAAATATCGATTTTCAATATTTATCAACTATCAATTGATAATTGACAATCGTAATACGGCTGTATGAAAAAAACCTTCCCCTTTACGAAGAGTTATTCAGTCTCAAAATCTTCATTGTCACTGGGATAAAAGTGTACCGAACTATATTTTCGCAGGATTCTCCCCTACAATTAAAACAAACAATAGAACACTTGAGACCCGCTTTTCTGCAGGCACATGCAACCCTACATCAGTGGTACCACTTTACTTCAATTGAAGTAGATCTACTTCCTTTTTTCCAAAATTTGAAAAATCTACTTCCTACTTCGCATTAGCAACATCACCAATATATTGGAATCTACTTCACTTTTGAAATCTCTGTTTCAAGTTACTTCAATTTTAGAAGACAAAGCCAAATCTACTTCTTTTTTCTCATTTCTAGTATGTAGGCCCAGAATTTCCATACAAAATTTTATTTTACAATATACAATAATATGGGTCAGGGTAAAAATCTGGCTAGATCAACATTATTTTGCTTCAAATCGCGCGGTTTTTAACATGTTTTATTCTTTTCCCTATTTTAAACAATACTCTCACTTGCAGAGAATTTTTCGCTTTCTTTTTTTGATCTAAGAATTCATATTTTGTTAAAAAGTTTAAAAAAAGTTAAAAATTACTTAAATAGCAGAATTTTATTTAAGAAGAAATATTTATTTCGAGAATTTCAGCAGAATAAAATAAAAAGGAGAATTTTTGAGTGAGTAGGTAGAATTTTACAAAGCTGATTTTTTAAGGAATGTAAACATAACTATAAATGTAAATATGTACATACATTAATTTTTTGTTATTACTTTTTTTTGTTTAACTTAATTACAAAAAACCAACTTTCAATATTAAAAATCAACTCTTGACCAGCGTCAAATCTTTCACACAATCTCCCTCTTTATATGTCCAACGAATTGTTGGCTTATAAATCGAGCATGGAGAAAAAAGAAAGAAACCGTATGTACAACAACCAACTTCGATTTGATTTGACAACCAACCAACTTCGATTTTTCTCAATCTACTTCACTTTTATCTTCAAATCTATGTACTCCCACTTTTTTCCGGAAGTGGTAACGCTGCCCCCCATTTAGTTTTACATTTGCATGAAATAAGTTGGTTGGTGTAGTTGGTTCTAATCCTCGTGATATCCGAATTCGACTCCAATTCGTCAGGGTTAAAAAATTCCCCAAGCCATGCTTGAACTTGGTGGTACGTTTGAAGACTATGCAAACGCACTGCAGATTTTGAAGGGGGCAGTGCTGAAAGGCTGTTGATATACATTTCATTTGAAGAACCGCCAAATACTGCTCCATACAAAAATTCCCTATCTTTCGCAATTTGATTATCAACATTTTTTTATTTGAAAATAGCTATGTTTTACCAGATGGTAGTTTTTTTTACAAAGTTGTAATAAATTTACAGCCGAATTTATAAACGCATCACAGCGAGTGCATAGAACTATTCACTCCTTATAATTCCACTAAACGCAAAATAGTTATTCGTATAACTTATGCAACGTTGAATAGAGGCATTAGAAGCTAAACGCGTTTGAGGATTGAATAGTGCCTGCATAAGGATGTTTAAATATCGAAATGTCACTTTGACACACACACACGACAGTAAAATACAACGTTATAAGGGTGGCGCTTATTTTGGGAATGCTTAAATATCTTTTTTGTCCCCTCCTAAAAGTGATCAAGCTATATTATGAAGGTACTTTGTATAAACAAAAATGTTGTTAAATTTGTTTTAAATCTGTTAAGGTCGACGTGACCCACCCAGAAGTTACAACTTTTCCGTCTTTTACTTAAAATGTCGGTGAAAGTGTAAAAGTTGATTTAAATTCTTTGTTTATAATATACATTGTGGTTAGCTTAGATGTATGCCAAAATTAAAGTTATTTGACTACTTTCAGTGGGACACACATAGAATAAATAAAAAAAACATCGCCAAAATAAGTGCCGCCCTAATAGATGTTCCTATTTTCTTCTCAATTTGATCGCACTGTCAGTCAATGGAAACACTATTACAATAAAAACCATCAATTGTTTGTTCTAAAATATTAAACTGTATTTGCTAAAACGGCACAATATAAACAATAATAAAAATAAGTAAACATTATGTAATATTGAAACAAATTTAAACTAATACAATCGGCAAGCAGCAGAATTCTTTTATTGATTTTTCACTTTCAGAGCTTAGTATTGTCAATCAATTGTGGCAGTAAAACGTAATAGATTTTCTCTTCTTGGTACTTTATTTGACACAATCGCATTATTACTATAATGAGGGCAATATTTAATGAATTAGGATTTATGCAACGTTGAATAGTGGCTTCATAAATGCTTATGAACTACCAGCCGAATATATAAACGCATCATAGCAAGTGCATAGAACTATTCACTCCTTATAATTCCACTAAACCCAAAAATGTTATTCATAAAAGTTATGCAACGTTGAATAGAGGCTTTAGAAGCTAAACGCGTTTGAAGGATGAATAGTGCCTACATAAGGATGTTTAAGTATCGAAATGTCACTTTGACTCACACACAGACGACAATAAAATACAATGTTATAAGGGTGGCGCTTATTTTGGGAATGCTTAAATATCTTTTTTGTCTCCTCCTAAAAGTGATCAATCTTTATTATAAAGGTACTTTGTACAAACAAATATGTTGTTAAATTTGTTTTAAATCGGCTAATGTCGAGAAGTTACAACTTTTCATTAAAAATACACGTAGTTTTCCGTCTTTTACTTAAAATGACGGTGAAAGTGTAAAAGTTGATTTAAATTCTTTATTTATAATGTACATGTGCTTAGATGTATGCCAAAATTGAGTTTTATTGAATATTTTCAGTGGGACACACAGAATAAATACAAAAAAAACATTGCCAAAATAATTGGCACCCTAATAGATGTTCCTATGTTCTTCTCAATTTGATCGCACTGTCAGTGAATGAAACAATTATTTCAAAAAAACCATGAATTTTTTGTTCTAAAATATTAAACTATATTTTCTAACACGTCACAAAAGAAACAGTAAAAAGAATAGGTACATTATGCAATATTAAATGAAATTTAAACTAATCCAATGGGCGCATTAGAATTCGTTTATTGATTTTTCACTTTCAGAGGTTAGTTTTGTTAATCAATTGTGGCAGTACCCTTCGTGGTACTTTATTTGACACAAGCGCATTATAACTATAATGTGTAGGGAAATATTTTATGAATTAGGATTTATGCAACGTTGAATAGTGGCTTCATAAATGCTTATGCACTACATAACTATTCAGCCGTTTAGAGGTGTCAAGCGAATTCTAATAAATTAGGATGTACATATCTACCTATTCAGCCGTTTAGAGGTGTTTAGTGAATTCTAATAAGTTGGGCTGTTAGTTTTTCTCATTTTAAACAGCGAAGATATTGTATCACAACCACTGAACCACATGGAGAAATAATATATTTTCAGGTTTCAGCAACGTTTCTTCCGATTTGAAATGAGGATGGAGCATAGATCTGTTCGAAGTTATAACGTTCATTTGCCAAACCTGTTAATAATAACAAAAGGTCTACGTCCTCGCCTACAATGACGGCATTTACAAGTTGACAGTGAGAATGAGGACATCAGCTCTTTTTTCAACAACTCAATGAAACGCATTTTATTACCATCGTTTGATAAAATTTTCTCTTGAGGAACTCTTCATATTGGTCGTGTTTTTTGAAAGAGTGAATAGGCAGCTCAGCAGATTTTTACACACAAACAACAACAAAATTAAGAGTAAATATAATTTTGGGCAGTAAGCAGAGTGAACATAGAGTGAATATAATTTGTTGAAATGTTGAGATATTTACATATGCCGTTTTCGTTTGGATGTTCGGAGTACTCCTTTTGCACTCCTTTTTCAATCCTACTACTCCAAAAGTTTTCGATTGGCTGGTCCGAGTAATGTTTTGGAGTGTTCTTCTGTTCCCAATTTCACTTTGGAGTAGACGAGGAACACACACATTCATATAAAGTTTTTCGTTGGATTAATTCTCAAAAGTGATAAATACTTGAAGAAGCCATTTTGTTAAATGGCGGCTTCAGGTAGTGTGTGTGTAAATTTATGAAAGTCGGTGTTTTCATATTCGATTGGAATTAAAATGGAGTAAAATTGACCGAAAATCCAATCGAAAACGACAATAGATATCACTTAATTCGGTTGCAGAAAATTATTCGTTTCCGAATGGTTGGTAGCCACAGATTTGTTGACTTATGTGTATGTGTTCTTAAATGCATCCCGGGTGAAAAACTTCATTTCAAAATAAAAATAAAAATTCAATTTTATACGAAACTTGACATTGCTTGACAGATAGGGGACAAACTTTATTTCGACGAATATTTCGTTACGAAAGTCACCAGAACGCTCTAAAATTGCCCTTTTGAAGAAATTAAATCTTAAATATTTATATTTTTTCAGTTTTTTAATCTATCGACATCGAAGACAACTTTCAATGAAATTTGACGTCTGGAGAATATTTTTAGTTACAAAAAACATGCATTTATCCGGATCAGAAAATAAAATGGAAAAATTTTCGAATTCTTAGGGGTTTTTTAACCCATCGTCATCGTAGCTATCCTTCAATGGAATTTGAAAGTTGATGGTTTGACAGATAAGAGACAAATTGTATTTGATCGTATCAAGAATATTTCGTTCCAAATGTCAACCGATTGCCCTGAAAATGCATTTTTCCGGAGCAGAAAATAAAATGGAAAAATTTTCAAATTTTTCAAAGGTTTTTTAATCCATCGTCATCGTAGCCATCTTTCGATAGAATTTTAAGGCTGATGGTTTCACAGATAGGGGACAAATTATATTTGATCGCATCGAGAATATTTCGTTCCAAATGTCAACCGATTGCCCTGAAAATGCATTTTTCCGGACCAGAAAATAAAATGGAAAAATTTTCGATTTTTTCAAAGGTTTTTTAATCCATAGTCATCGTATGTTATATATAATATGTGACCTTTTGTTGAATATGTATTTGTTGGTTGGTATATAGGCTTCAGGTCATAAATGAAACAAGTTTTTTCCCGTTCACAACGTTTCGTCCATGATTATGGACATCTTCAGGTGAAAAAAGTGGTATCTATATTTGCATTGATTAGTACATAAAATAAAATGTTTGCAAAAAACATAAGGCGATAAATAACTTACATTAATTATTACATTAATACATTTTCAGAAAAAAACGCAATGGTTCTAAGAATAAACAAAAGTTGAACTTAACACTTAAAGCAAGACTCACAAGTAACAAAAATATAGTCAAAAGCTTGTAAACATGTTTCATAGATCTTGGTATCGCCACCTCTTCTCCAACAAATGTTTATATTGCGGACAGACGTTGTCCATGTCTGTTTTTCTATTCATCGTGTTGCATGTGTTGATGATGTGAAGAGTTTCGATTAAAAACCTCTTGTTTTGGTTCTCCTCTCTCTGAAGTACTTGGATCTCTTCATAGTTAGGAGTGTGGCCGTGTGAGAGACAATGTGCTGCCAGTGCTGTCTTCTGTGGTGCGTTATTTTTTATGTCTGATTTATGTCCTATAAGTCTCTTTTTTAATTTTTGTTTCGTAGTTCCTATATAAGTTTGGTTGCATTCTTCGTTAGGATTTCCTTTACAATTTATTTTGTAAACAAGGTCAGAATGGTCCATAATGTCCGTTTTTGTTTTAAGTTTAGTGTATATTTGTGACGTCGTGTTAGTAGATTTCATCGCTAATTTGTATTTTTCTGTGTCAAAAAGTTTTGCATATTTGAACCTATCTGCTATTTGTTGTATGTATGTGAAGGATTTGTATTTAAAGTTTTGTTGTTCTGGTTGTTGTTGTTTTTGTTGTTGTTGTTGTTTTTGTTGTTGTTGTTTTACTAAGTATTTTATTAATTTTTCGGGAAATGAATTTTTCTTTAGAATTTCTTCAACTATTCGAGAAATTCCATCAGCAAAACATAATTATAGTTGAAGAAATTCTAAAGAAAAATTCATTTCCCGAAAAATTAATAAAATACTTAGTAAAACAACAACAACAAAAACAACAACAACAACAAAAACAACAACAACCAGAACAACAAAACTTTAAATACAAATCCTTCACATACATACAACAAATAGCAGATAGGTTCAAATATGCAAAACTTTTTGACACAGAAAAATACAAATTAGCGATGAAATCTACTAACACGACGTCACAAATATACACTAAACTTAAAACAAAAACGGACATTATGGACCATTCTGACCTTGTTTACAAAATAAATTGTAAAGGAAATCCTAACGAAGAATGCAACCAAACTTATATAGGAACTACGAAACAAAAATTAAAAAAGAGACTTATAGGACATAAATCAGACATAAAAAATAACGCACCACAGAAGACAGCACTGGCAGCACATTGTCTCTCACACGGCCACACTCCTAACTATGAAGAGATCCAAGTACTTCAGAGAGAGGAGAACCAAAACAAGAGGTTTTTAATCGAAACTCTTCACATCATCAACACATGCAACACGATGAATAGAAAAACAGACATGGACAACGTCTGTCCGCAATATAAACATTTGTTGGAGAAGAGGTGGCGATACCAAGATCTATGAAACATGTTTACAAGCTTTTGACTATATTTTTGTTACTTGTGAGTCTTGCTTTAAGTGTTAAGTTCAACTTTTGTTTATTCTTAGAACCATTGCGTTTTTTTCTGAAAATGTATTAATGTAATAATTAATGTAAGTTATTTATCGCCTTATGTTTTTTGCAAACATTTTATTTTATGTACTAATCAATGCAAATATAGATACCACTTTTTTCACCTGAAGATGTCCATAATCATGGACGAAACGTTGTGAACGGGAAAAAACTTGTTTCATTTATGACCTGAAGCCTATATACCAACCAACAAATACATAGTCATCGTAGCCATCCTTCAATGGAATTTCACAGTTGATAGTTTGATAGATAGGGGACAAATTATATTTGATCGTAACGAGAATATTTCATTCCAAATGTCAACCGATTGCTCTGAAAATGCATTTTTTCGGGGAGACAATAAAATGCAAAATTTTTAGAATTTTTCAGAGGATTTTTAATTCATCGTCATCTTAGCCACACTTCAATGCAATTTGACAGTTAATTACTTGATAGTCTACATAAACCACGATTGGTTTCGGAATTACTGGCCTTGTTTTGAAAAGAAGAATCAATCCATCTGAATTCAAGCAATAGCGTTGACACATATGGAATTGATTCTTCACTAGACATTAACTATGCCCCGTGTAAGCCAAGTGCAAAAATGTATCTTCGAACGCGCCCGAACACATTTAAGAACATAAAACGAATGTCCATCCATCATATCAATTAATAAAGTTTGTTACTTTTATGATTGTCACTGATTATTGTTTGTGAAAGATAAGAAATTTATTTGGACATCGAATGTCATTAAATTTGGCACGATTACCAACATTAAAATTACAAAAGAAATGTAATATGTAAATATAAAAGTGACTATTATCGTTTTATACATAATACACTACTGCGCTGCCTATAATTTTCACCAAAACACGGCTATTATTGTTTCGTCAAAGAAAATGTCAATTACGCCTAAGTCACAAGCATTTTGGAGTAGCTATATAGGTAGGTATATTTTATTATTCATTTTCACCACTTTATTTTAAAATTTATCTTTCGATAGAAAACTATAATAAGAACTTAAGTTTAACTTCGTAATTGAAAAAATGAAAAAAGGAAAAAAATTCCAACGGAAGAAAACCAGACAGCCAGCACCATGCAAAATTGAAGCAGGAATAAAATATTTTGAGGAATAAATATTTTGCCCTCAATATAGTTTTAGGCCACTTTCAGCTGTAGAGAACCATAACAAACCATACGCCGTAAAAAAAATTGTATTCAAAACTTGTAGAAATTGTTATGTGCTCGAACTTTGTCTCAATTTTTTTTTCACAATAGAAACCGTTACTGAAATATAGCAAAAAACTGAGAATAGCATACCTCTTCAATGTTGCTCAACTGTGATGAAACTTATGTCATACGAAAGTGAAAAAATCAGTGTTCAATTTTTTGCTGTTTACCATTTTTTAGTTTGAAAACATTTTTTTTTTGAAAACCTTAATAGAAATAAGTTGATTTAAAAATAAAATAAAAGAGCAGACTTCTGGCCTTCAAAAAAAGTAAAACACTTTTTAGTAGTTGCTGCCATTTTGTTTAAATAATTTATTTTCCATTTTAAATACTTTTTTTATAAAATGCGCCAAAACACCATTTTCACGAAATGGTGGCTGACGCACAACACTAACAGCCGCGCCATTTTTTTGTATACTTAAAAACGACATACATACTAATTACGATCATAAAATTCAATCAGTATATTTTTGCATTACGAAAAATATTTGTTGCCTCTGCCGACTTGCCTAGATTGTAGCAGATTGTTTTTTTTTGTTTTCTCAAAAACTGTGGAATACCTTATTCCGTTATGTGAATTTGTTGATAAAAACCTTGAACGCAGTTTTCTTACAATTGACTTGGTTACTACATGTATTAGGTTAAATCAAAATCGTTAGAGCCGTTTTCGAGAAAATTAAAAAAACAACAAAATATTTGTATGGCAGCTACCCGTTCTAGATGAGCTAAAACCTAAGTTCAAATTTCCCCTCTGGGGAATCACATTAAACCTGCTCTGTACCAAATTTGAAGCAAATCGGTTTACCCAATTCCCAAAAATTCAATGAATTGTAGTCTATCGAAACAAGATATGGAGAAAATGGAGGCGGAAAAAGACAGCATACTTAAAGGTGCTTAGAAAAATGCTGATGCTCCAAATGCATTTGATAAACAAAAACAATCCATTTTCGTTCTGTGACGTCAGTGGTCTCAGGCGGCGGAATGCGTAGTGCATACGGCTTCTAAGACTGAGCAAATCTGATATCGTGGGTTCGATCCCTATGGTGGGCATGTAGAAAGTTTTTCATAATAAAATTGGATTAAAGCTCAGCACCACTAAGAGACTAGGAGACTGATGATAGGCAGCCTGGCACCCCTTGAAACAGCTGTTTCTCTAGTCAAAAATAAACGAATTATAAATTAATTCGTAAAAAATTGGTGGTAGCACCTTTACGTTGTTGTTGTTGTTCAAAAATTCCATGTTATAACAGTTATTGAGTAACGGTTATTTTGAATCTTAAAATAAAAAATCGTAAGCTGGCCATAAACGATCGAGCCATGTGGCTCGTAGCTTTTCGACTTGTTGAAAAATCTGAAAATTGATTGCAAAGCTTCTAAAAATCGAAAATTTAAACTTTTAAGGGTGTTTACATTGGACTATCTCCTTTCTTTTTCGATTTGTTTTTCACTGATCCTGATCAGTAAAAGTACGGAAAATTTATAAAAATTCGGAGGAGTTAGGTGAATGTGAACACCGTCTTTAATTTTTTGTTCCGAAAATCGGCTATTTAAGGGCAATCGGTAGATATTTGGATTGAAGTATTTTTTATCCCTATTATATTATATAATTTATTCCCTATCGTACATGACATCAACCTAAGAATTAAATTGAAGGATGGCTACGATGACGATGGATTCAATTTTTTTAAAAAAAATCGAAAATTTTTCCATTTCATTTTCTGCTCCGGAAAAATGCATTTTCAGGGCAACCGGTTGACATTTCAAACGAAATATTCTTCATGTGATCAAATATATTTTGTCCCCTATCTGCCAAGCCATCAGCCTTAAAATTCCATCGAAAGATGGCTACGATGACGATGGATTAAAAAACTTCTAAAAAAGTCAAAATTTTTCCATTTTATTTTCTTCTACGGAAAAATGCATTTTTAGGGCAAACGGTTTACAATTGAAGCGAAGTATTCTCCATACGATCAAATATAATTTTTTCAATATCTGTCAAGCCATCAGCCCTTAAATTCCATTGAAGAATGGCTACGATGAAGAAGTATTATATATTATCTTTCGATAGAATTTTAAGGCTGATGGTTTCACAGATAGGGGACAAATTATATTTGATCGCATCGAGAATATTTCGTTCCAAATGTCAACCGATTGCCCTGAAAATGCATTTTTCCGGACCAGAAAATAAAATGGAAAAATTTTCGATTTTTTCAAAGGTTTTTTAATCCATAGTCATCGTAGCCATCCTTCAATGGAATTTCACAGTTGATAGTTTGATAGATAGGGGACAAATTATATTTGATCGTAACGAGAATATTTCATTCCAAATGTCAACCGATTGCTCTGAAAATGCATTTTTTCGGGGAGACAATAAAATGCAAAATTTTTAGAATTTTTCAGAGGATTTTTAATTCATCGTCATCTTAGCCACACTTCAATGCAATTTGACAGTTAATTACTTGATAGTCTACATAAACCACGATTGGTTTCGGAATTACTGGCCTTGTTTTGAAAAGAAGAATCAATCCATCTGAATTCAAGCAATAGCGTTGACACATATGGAATTGATTCTTCACTATACATTAACTATGCCCCGTGTAAGCCAAGTGCAAAAATGTATCTTCGAACGCGCCCGAACACATTTAAGAACATAAAACGAATGTCCATCCATCATATCAATTAATAAAGTTTGTTACTTTTATGATTGTCACTGATTATTGTTTGTGAAAGATAAGAAATTTATTTGGACATCGAATGTCATTAAATTTGGCACGATTACCAACATTAAAATTACAAAAGAAATGTAATATGTAAATATAAAAGTGACTATTATCGTTCTACGGAAAAATGCATTTTTAGGGCAAACGGTTTACAATTGAAGCGAAGTATTCTCCATACGATCAAATATAATTTTTTCAATATCTGTCAAGCCATCAGCCCTTAAATTCCATTGAAGAATGGCTACGATGAAGAAGTATTAAAAAACCTCTGAAAAACATATTTTGTCCCCTATCTGTCAAGCTATCAACTGTCAAATTCCATCAAAGGTTGGCTACCATGACGACGGATTAAAAAACCTCTAAAAAAATCGAAAATTTTTCTATTCTATTTTATTTTTTGCTCCGGAAAAATGCATTTTCAGCGCAATCAGTTGATATTTGAAAAGAAATATTCTCGGTACAATCAAATATAATTTTTCCCCTATCTGTCAAGCCATCAACCTTAAAATTCCATCAAAGGATGGCTACGATGACGATGGATTAATACACCTCTGAAAAATCCGAAATTTTTTTCTTTTTAATTTCTAGCAATTCGATGAACTTCAAAATGTAGTCTATCATCTTGATATGTTTAAGCGTAACGGGGGAACTGGAAACTTGTTTGATATCGAATAACCTCTAAGCCTCAAGAGTTATGTATATCTTACATTAGGCGTTTTTCTTTTTTAGTTCAGAATAGAGCTCTGAACGTCTGAACAGAGTCCAAGCATGTCGAGCATGTTCTGAGCGTCCTCTGAAAGAAAACGAAGCGTGTTCTGAGTTCTGAGCACTCTGAACTATTTTTGAAACACACCTGAATGCTTTCAGCTGTCAAATGCTTATGTTCAGCATTTAACTCTGTCTGCTCAGTTATTTTTTTCTGAACTCATAGAGCGCGTTCTGAACATGCTCAGAGCGAAAAAAGAAACACAAAATTGGAGCTGTGAATGCTCTGAGCTAAAAAAGAAACACAACTTTTTGTTTGACAGTTCAGGCTCTGCTCTGAACTAAAAAAGAAAAGACGGCTACTATATCTTAACAACTGGTAACTTGGATATCAATAGTAACCTCTAAGAGCCATTTCACACATACCAGGCTGCTGGCTGCCGGCACCGGCCGGTCCAGCTCGCCGAGCTGGATCGGATCGAGTAATCCCGATTCAATTCGATCCAGGTTTACAAATACCTAAATCTTGATTCGATTCGGATTTAATTCTCCATGTAAACGTAGTAATTTTCTTATTTGAATTCCTATGCCAACGCAACCCTTTTGAGTATAGTACACGTTCGTACCTTCTTTCGGTTCCACACTCACAGCTTACAGCTTACAAGTAGGTTTTTCCATAACTTTGCTGGGTTGGGAATGAAAGGAAGGCAACAACAGAAACAACCCATATTGGTTTAGCTGTGGGACTGTTGTCTACTATGCCAGACAAGGTCAAAGCACGTTCGGCAGACGAAATGTATTTGAAAGGGTTGTTTTTATTTTCATTCAGAACATGTTGTTGGTGCTTGAATGAACTTGGGGAAGATGAGTAAGGGTTGTTTTTTTTTCAATTTTTGTTCATTGTAAAAATATTATTGCTCCTTTAATGCGACTGCGGTGATGAGTCATGATTGTGGCTCAAATTTATAGTGTTTTTTTTTTTTCATTAACCTACATTGTAATGTGAATTTTTTCATTTCTAGCCTCATTTAGAAAATCTATCTTTTATCAAAGTTTTTGTTGATCTTTAGGTTTTTTAATGGTTATTTTATGTACGATTTTTCAAATTTAAAATTTGTAATTGCAATCATGTAGGTTTAAATTATTAGGTACCTTTATATTTTTTCTAAAGGCAATGAATTTTTTGCTATGGAAGATCAAAGAACAGGCAACTTTCGTTTTATATTTTTTTTGTTAAGAAAACCATTTCTTTTTTAAATAGATGAATCAGATTGTAATAATAATAGGAATAAAATAAGTAAGTACCTAACTAAAGTCCACTAAAAGGCTAGATCTAGATGGTTTAATAAAAAAAGTTCTCAAAATCGGTTGTTTTTTTTTGTTTTAATGTGTCATTATACAGCTTTTTCAGTTTTTTTTAACACAGCCCTAGAGTTAACTATTTTAATTTTATTTCTTATTTATTAGTTAAATATGATTGATAATTTTTTTTTGTGTTCACCGGACGAATAGGGAAAATTTTCTTTTTGATTGCAAATATTATATAAGGATTGTTAAAGATTTGATGGAAATGAGAACATTTTATTAAAATATATGTACCGTACCTACCTATGTACTGTTTACAGGTATCAACTGTAGTATAGGTGCCCAACCTTTCATCCATGACTTTTTTAGTGGTAACATAGATATGGACACACCCACCGCAATTTTAAAAGGAAACTGGCCAAAAGCGAACAAATATAATCACCGAGTAAGGGTATCTTTGTATGACTCTAAACTTTATAAAGGTATGTATGCATACTTAGGTAGGAAGGTACATAGGTAAACTTTATTTTGGCATCAGAACAATCCTTTTGTTTTTTTAGCGTCTCAAAATGTCCTTTTTTTAATATATCAAAATAAAACAGGAATCTTGTAGATTTAAGTTTGTGACAAAAGTTGCTGAATTAAGTTTTAAGCAGAGGCGGCGCTAGACCAAAATGTGGCATGTGCGAGATTAAATTTGCGGGGTCTCTGGCAAGATGATTTCAAACTGCATCATTACGAAAAAAGTATATTACACAACTTTCATACAAACTTGCACTACACTATTATCATCAAATCTTCCAAAGTCAATAAATTTAAATTAAAAACTGTTAAAACAAATTTAAGACAATAATTTCAAACTTTTTAAGCGTTTTATAATTTGCATGTATAACAAAAAAATAATAATAAGCTCACTTTCTGAATTCTGAATGAACGAAAATTTAAATAATAAGGCAACCGATAGAAAATATTTTTTCTTTTTACAACTGATATTAAAGTTACACAAGCTTTGAGTGATTGACAAAATTACTGACTATCTAAAAACAATAGTACAGTCGAACTTCCATAACTCGAACTTCTTTAAGTCGAATTTCTCTATAACTCAAACTTTTATTGAGAACTTTGCCTTTTAAACTTAGTTTTCATGAATTTTGCCCTCCATAATTCGAACTTCTGTAACTCGAATTTCTCTATATTTCGAATTTTTTAGATTGCATTTAAAGCCAAAAAGTCTCTCTAACTCGAACTTTTTCACCAATTGGGGAAATCCCTTCTACTTCAATTTTTTTAAATTTACTCAAGTCTACTATGATTATTTTGGACAATTCTTCAATAGATACATTCTTAACTTTTTCCTCTTAATCGGGAAACTCCCTTTTTTCTCAATTTTTTGAAAAGTTCTTGACTTAAGGCTTAACTACATAAGCCAAAAAGTACTTTTGTACAAAAGTAAAAATATTTTTTTTCCCGCTAGCGCAGTTGTTTTGTGAAAAAGAATATACAATTTTTTTTTAGACCAAAATTTAAGCTTTCTGCATCATTTTTATGAGTTTTCCAGTCAGAAAAACTATTCCAAAATGAGTTTGAAAATTTTCACTTTTGTACTTTTTGGGCTTATGTAGTTAAGCCTTTACTGTGATTAATTTCGGAAGATTTTTGAGGAAGAGGGATGGCTGTGCTCAAAATTTGTTTGTTTTTCATTTGAACTTCGGTTTTGAACGCGTTAAAAATTTTGTATGCGCAGAAGTTCGTAGTTTTATTTCAATTGTCTTAGTGGAAAAAGGAAGAATTCAAGAATTTTGATGTCAGGAAGAAAGTTAAGGCATCTTACTTTTGAAGAAAAACTGAAAGTCATCAATGAAGTTGAGAGTGGTGTTAAAAAGAAAAATGTGGCCATAAAATATGGTTTACCTCCAAGTACACTTTCCACCATACTGAAGAACAGAGAAAGAATTAAAAAAAATGCTGAACCTTCACGAAACGAAAAATCCTCAATGAGAAAAAAAACTCTGAAATATGATAGTGTTGATAAGGCTGTGTCCAAATGGTTTACGGAAGCCAGGAATGAAAACCTACCAATTTCAGGGACAATTATAAAGGAGAAGGCTAAAAGCTTTACAATTGAGATGGGAGAAACTGACTTTGCTGCAAGTACGGGTTGGCTTGATAAATTCAAAAAGAGGTAAGTTCAACGTGACTACAAATTGTACATAAAAAGTTTTTATCTACCTTTTTTCAAATAGAAACGGCATTGTTCAAAAAACACTTTCTGGAGAAAGTCCCTCAATCAATCAAGAAGACTGCTAGCATTGGAAACAAAATGTTCTACCAAAACTAATCGAAGGCTACAGTGAAGTCATAATGCAGACGAAACTGGCCTTTTTTATAAATGTCTTCCAAACAAAACCTTGGCTTTTAAAGGCGAGAAATGCCACGGTGGCAAACATAGTAAGGAGCGGGTAACATGTATGATTGCTGTAAATATGAGTGGAAAAGAAAAACTTAAAATTCTTTTGATCGGCAAAAGCAATAAGCCACGATGTTTGCAAGGAGTAAAGTCTTTGCCTGTAAGGTACCGAGGAAACAAAAAGTCATGGATGGTAACTGACTTTTTTGAAGATTGGGTTAAAGAATGGGACAAGGTATTTTTTAATCAAAAACGAAAAGTTTTGTTTTTTGTTGACAATTGCAGTGCTCACAAATCACCAACAAACTTAAAGTCTATTAAGCTTGTTTTTTTTCCACCAAACATGACAGCAGCCTTACAGCCAATGGACCAAGGCGTGATACAGAATTTTAAGTGCTTCTACAGAAAAAGAATCATCAGCAAAATCCTTGCCTCGCTAGAAGAAGGGAATGTTAGTCCAAAAATTACCTTACTTGACTGCATAAAAAATGTTTCAATGTCATGGAACTGCGATGTAAAGAGCTCCAAAATAAGAAATTCTTTTATTAAAGCTGGATTTGGCAAACATGCTCTTTGGGATGAAGAAGATGATTTAAGTTTGGCAGAGCTAAGAGCAATTCACGCAGACTTTGGTGTGCCCATAAATGAGTTCAGAGAAATGCAAGAAGATTTTTCGCGTATACAAAATACACAAGACATAAGATGCAGCCTTCCACAATATATTAACTTGGATGGTGGAATTATTGTTTGTCATAGACAGTCTGATGCAGAAATTTTGCTTTCGGTGGCTTCTAATGAAATGGAAATCATTAGTGACGATGAAGTTGATGCTGATGCAGATCTAGGTGAAGGCTTAATCGTGCAGCCAAAACAAGCTAAGGTCTATGAAGCCTTTGAAATAATACGTGATGCTCTTCTTACTGAAAACAATACTCCGGATCGTTTTTTCAATGTAATTCACGAGATTGAATTTTTTTATAAATGAAAATGCAACGAACAAAAAAATTAACGTATGATTACTGATTTTTTTTAAACTTTTGTTAATTATAAATCATTCTTTTTTTTAGCATTCCATTTAATAAAATAAAGCAGTAAAACTAAAAAAAAATTATAATTTCTTTAAATCGAAGTTTCTATAACTCGAATTTTTTTTCTTTCATTTTGAGAGTTCGACTTATGGAAGTTCCACTGTAATAACAAAAAATGTATGAGTTGGAAAACAACTCAGAACAGTTTTCTTTCATCAACTCAATTGAAAAGATATTTTAAGAAATTAAATTAAACTAAATATTTTATTTTGTAAATTATAGATTGCAGTTTTTTTAATTTTTTAAAATCATCTTGATGTCATTTCTCATTTCCTTTTTAACCTTAATTTCGATTATTTACCGAATAATTTTCTTCATAGTACATACTTATACCCCTATATTGCAATACAATTACATAACAATAACAAAATATTAATTCAAATTTGTATTATATATATGTACGTATTTACATATCACAATTATTTTTTCAGCATCAACATGTTGAAAAATACATTAAGGAAAAAAACTATAGAAATATAAATTTCCTGCTCTTAGAATGACTTAATTCCTTAATAAGTCTATTGTAATCGATTTTGGAAGCTATATCCGCTTCGACAGATAAAACCCCCAGAGCTGAAAGCCTTTCTTGCCCCCATTTTACTGCTAAAATATGTTTTAATGAATTTAAATTTTGAAAACACCTTTCAGCGGAGGCTGTTTTAACAGGTATTGTTAACGTAATTCGAACTACAATATAAATATTTGGATAAATTTCATTTAGGTTGCTTTCTGTTATGTATTGGACCAGCTGCCTAATGTCTTTAATACAATCGGGTAAATTTGGAGCCATAGTTTGCAAATCTTCATATAATTTATAGGGTTGGAAATCACTGCTCCCACCCACTGGGAGGACCTTATGTAAATTCTGACAATTTTTTATTACATCTTCTTTTGAAAGAGATCTTAGGTTCTTTTAATCATACAGAAAACCAAAATTTTCAAAATGTTGATTCAATGAAACAAATCTGGAGTGCATGTTGCTTATAATAGAGTCGACCATAATGTTGAAATAGTTTATTTTATACTGGTTTTCGGAAGACTGTATGGGTTCATCACTACCTTTATAAGTGAACATTTTTTTCTTTCTGGCTGCCCTTTTATTTTTAAACTCCTTGGCAAAGTCAAAATTTTTTTATTCTATAAATTTACGGGATTCAGACATATATTATGTTGCTACTCGCAAATAATAATTATTGGTTTCAGTACCAAACATTTTAAATATCACCCTATTACTTTTTTGATTTTCATTTGCTTAACACCACCATAGCACAATAGCAATATCATCGCATAACTAGGTCAAGGCCAAGACCAGGGCCAATGTCATTCACCTTGCATTTCCATCATCACCATCACTTGCTCCCATGTAGCGGTAGTTGGAACCGAAAAATAGAAACTTGTATGCCATCGCCGGTTGCTGCTTGATAGCGGTAGTTGCGACGAAATCAACGAAATATGTAGTCAATTCAATTGCATTAACATCAACACCATCATGGGTCATTGGAATTGTGGATCGACAACGAGCTGCCTAATGCTGCCCTTTTTTTTGCATCATGTTTAGTAGCGGATGATATTATGATCATCACTTGCCTCTTACAAGTAACTGTAGTTCGGACGGACAACGTCGAGGTACTTGATGGTTGGTAGCAGGTGCTATCATATGCTGCAGATGTCAACAAGCGGTAGTTGGGATCGATGACGATGAAGACGAAACAAATTAGGTGCTATATAAGGCCTTTGTATGGACCAGTAGGACACAGTCCATTTTCAGTTGTCATAACGACAACAACCATCAATAAACAATAAAGCATTTTGCAGTAACATTTAATAGAAAATAGTTTCGTTTTATTTTTTTGCGTGTGGGCATTTTTTAACAGTTTCGCTTTCACAACGTCGCTTAAAGTTTCACAGAATATCCGACTAAAAAGATAGCCGCATCAGCCTATTCCTCTATACTCTTTGATCCAAGTACAGAAAATAGGCATGCAAGTGTTGAATAGCAATGCTTATATTGACTTCTACTGATTGCCAAAGTTTACTTATTACAATAACCTGCAACAGTATATCATACCATAAATGCAGACATATAATAAACTCAAGACTTAACACTTCATTTAAAATCGAGTCAAAATCACTTAACGTATCGGATTCTTCTGTGCAATTTTCCAAACTTTCAATGTATTCCACTAAATAATCAAATTGTAGTAATACTGCCTTCACTGCCTCGACTCGGCTTTCCCACCTAGTATCTGATAAAGGTTTTATTGTTATTTTAAATTTTTCTTTTATATATTCCAAGCGTTTGCTGGATCTTGAAAAAACCAAATATATTTTTTTTAATATAGCCAAAAAAGGTTTTTGCTGCCGCAAAAGAATTTGCTGCATCTACTAACAGCGGATTCCAAATGTGGCATCCGCATGGCGTGAAAAAAAGATCGAGGATTAATGGTTAATATTCGGGTTTTACCCCACTGTTAATGCCTACTATATTTGCACCATTGTCACCACCTGGTTAGTATCATAAAATCATTCAATTTTTGTCTGTGTATGTCGCCTAATTTATTTATTTATGAGTTGTGTGAGTATGACAGATATAAGGTGTGTATAGGGTATGGTTGTTTATACGAATTTTAAAGGTGTATGTATTCAGATAAATTAAAACATACAACTAAAAAATATTTTGGCTTGGAAAGAGTCAGAGTGGGTCTCTTTCCCTTTGCTCCCGACTGAAATAATAAGTATACTATACAATATACATACAAAGGTACCATACACGAAAAGAGAGGATAGCAACATAGTAGAGGCAAGTAATACGTTTATATCCATTCTACGATAAAGGTCAAAAAGTGAAGTAAAATGTAGGCAGGTTTCGACTCAACTCCACCCATTCATTGAAATCGGATGGAATCAAACTAATTTCAATTATTTTGTTTGTTCGATTATTATGAGTGAAGGAAATAGTCATTGTTTGCTGAATTTTTTGATTTGAAGACTCGGAGGCTTTTAAATGTGCCTCGCGGGACCCCTCGAAGCGCGGGGCCCCGTGCGGTGGCACAGTTCGCCGCCTCTGGTGATCTGTGGTAGTACCAAGGGTAGAACAGGGTTGCAGAGGTTTGAATCTCGGCTGTCCGTAGAATCAGGCATGACCAGATTCTTTGTGAGGTAGAGATTCGGAATCCGAAAACTATTGTGGTTTTCCAGTCAACCATTTCAGATTTGGGGGTCAGATTCCAGATCAATCGTGGTAACTAGAACGAATCGCGATTGATCCTTTTTTTTTTGTAAAGGTGTAGGTGATTTGTCTGTGCTTACTGATGTAAGTAGTGATAGTATATGTAGGGAAAAATTCCTACAAGTATTTTTTTCCTAGGGAACAGTTTTTTCTTTAATACAAAAATATTATATATTTGGCTTTACATTTTTGTGTTTAAATTATAATTAATTTCAACTACGCGAATACTTTCACCTGTCTTAATTTATTGAAATGGAGATAAATGAGAGAACCCACACTGGCGCTATGCAAATCTTTGAACATTCTTCAGTCGTCGCATATTCTCGCGAAGGTTTAGCGCCGGTTTGGGAGCCTTTATTGATTTGTTTCACAGGAAAAAACTCAAAAGTGGGACTGACTTTTGATCTTGAAATTATTAATATCCTGAGGCCATTTTGAAATTATGACAAAATATAAGAAAGAAAAGATTTACGCATTCTTTTCTTGACTTCATTTAAATGAATGTGATATTGTACAGTATTTTGCTCAATCAATTTGAAATCAAAAAATAGAATACAAATTAGGGAATTTTTCGTTCCCTAGCAGGAATTTTATTTTGTTGGTATACTATCACTGCTTTATAACATGATTTGGCCATCGGTCGGATTCATATATCCACAGGAATACCGTCCATCCAAAATCCAAATCAAAGGAGAAGCTATCGGTCGATGGTGAGGAAGAAGACAATGAACATGAAACAAGGTCACTACATAAGGATTACTATGGAATTTTAATAAAAATAATTTTATTTTCACAGAAAACAATGGACTAACCCACATGTTTCCACAATGCCTTTCATTCCATATGAAACATTTATCCAATTTAATCACTAATTGACTCCGAACTCAAGAAGTCAATGGTTAACGGTAATGAGGACAATAAAGACAAAAATTTCACTAATTAAACTTCATTATTTGTATTTATTTTATTAAACAAATGCCTTATCAAAAGTAAACAATGCTAGCGAAAGGCCAAAACGAATTTAAACTGACGAGGAGAGGACGACGTTAAGAAATGTCAATTTGGTTTGTGTGCAAGTGTGTGTGAAAGTATGTGTAAATCTGCCAATAAATCGAGATTTGAAAGATCAATCGAGAAAACAAACAGACCACGAAAAAATTCAATTTTTTTGGTTGTTAGGAACGTAAAATCTGAAAAAGATCAAGTTGACCCCCATAAAAATCAATTTTTTTGGTTGTTTGGAAAACCACATATGTTCGTGTGGAGGTTCGTCTTGAGCCTTCAGCCATTTACTAGGCTACACGTCAGGTATTATGTAGTGGTTGTAGGTGAGAGATGAACCGAAACAGTCACTGGATTTCAGGCGCACCAGTCACAAGACAGACAAAAAGAACGCGGCATATAACTACCAGGTTACAGATGGAAAGGAAACTTTGCTCTTCACACACCTAAGCGTTTACATATACAGACAAAGTTATTTTTTTTGATACAGTTTTTTTTAATTGATTCAATTATTTTTTTTACCATTAACTTATTAATTTTTTTTAAGACTTTCTATTATTAATTTTTTTTTAATTTGTTTTACATAATTTCTTTCTTTTTAAACTTATTTTCTTATACAATCTTTTGAGGATTCAACACTTTTTTTTTAGTTACCATTTTTTATTTTAATTTTAATTTAATTGTTTTTACAATCTTCTTTTTTTTTTTTTTTTTTTGAAATCACCACATTTCTTTGTGAACATATATATTATAAAGAATGGAAGTGACTCTAGACATGCCAATTATAACAGTTTTAGTTTATAAAAGTACTGTTTTTGCGGCCCCGCAGAGCCAGGGCCCTCCGCCGGTGGGCATACTTCAGGCACCCAGAGTTTTTTTTTCAAGTCGAGCGAAGCGCGTCAACGCACGCCCACTTTTAATGGCGAAAACTGTTATAACTGTTATAAATTGACATCTCTCTAGTCGCGTTCATAAAGCATACTTTTCCTTTTGATTTTTTTTATTATTCTCTTCTATTTGAAATTAAAGTTGTTTTGAGATATGTCAGAGGGAAAGAGAGGAACAGGGGCTGTTCCGAAAACAAGGAGAGTCACCCGTCAAAAAGGTGGATTGGTGGAGGAAAACGAAGAAGCTGGGAGGACAGAACAACCTACGACAGCGAAAACTGTTATAACTGTTATAAATTGACATCTCTCTAGTCGCGTTCATAAAGCATACTTTTCCTTTTGATTTTTTTTATTATTCTCTTCTATTTGAAATTAAAGTTGTTTTGAGATATGTCAGAGGGAAAGAGAGGAACAGGGGCTGTTCCGAAAACGAGGAGAGTCACCCGTCAAAAAGGTGGATTGGTGGAGGAAAACGAAGAAGCTGGGAGGACAGAACAACCTACGACAGCACCGCCGACCTTGACAGAAAACGATAACTTAGACAAAACTTTCTTCGACATAACAAAAGTAATACAAAACATGAACATACATAGAACAAAGGACACGACATAATATAATTAACCCAATACTAATCCACAAAACGCTGCTGAAAACTATAATGATATCGAACAACATGACTCATTTACTAGAGAACCAGAACGGGTTAACCTACAAAACTATGAACTTGAAACAGAACAACTGCGAATAGAACGGGAACGAGTTGCTGGACAAAACTACGATCTCGAAAAAGAACGATTACAGATAGAACAGTAACAACAATAAATAGAAAAACAGAACCGAGACAGATTACGATCGAATACAGCAACTAAAAACCAATCAACGTATCTTTGACCGAACTTGACTTGTCCATAACAGGTCAGAGAGACACAGACTTGGGACAAATCAACGTGATAAGTCCAATAGGTTTAAGGTACAAGACAAAGTAAGAGAAGTTGTTAAAGACACAAGAAAGTCGTCAGGGGTATGCCCATCGACCTTTCATACCTTGACATGTTTTTGTTGTGGACAGGGTAGTGTTTCGTTTTAATGTGTAGCTTGTCAGAAAAATAAAAATGACTAAAATGAACAATGACATAAAAACAGCTGATTGAAACCATCAGAAAATAGAGGGTGGTTTTAAGACGAATGTATCGTGGGGTGGTAAAACCAAAGTGTTGGAGATCTTTGTTGTTCCTGGTCTTTTACAAGAACTATATCTGGGTGTAGATTTTTGGAGTTCTTTTAAAGTTGCCCCAAATAATGTGAGCGAGCTTAACGCTCCAGTAGTGACGGCCAAAGAACAACCAACTTTTCGCGACCTGTCACCAGAACAGACTCAACAGCTGGAGGGCATCAAGTTACTTTTTCCCTTCTTTGCCATACTCGTGTTGGATAAAACCAACCTTGAAGAGCATTTTATAGAAGTGGATGACGAACATATTCCCATAAAACAAAGGCATTATCCCATTTCTTCAGTGGTACAAATGCCCATGTACGCTGAGCTGGACAGAATGCTGGAGATGGGGGTAATAGAGGAGAGCAACAGTGCTTGGAGTTCTCCAGTTGTTTTAGTTAGAAAAGTTGGGACGAAGAAAGAAAGGTTAACACACGTACGAAAAAGTTTGCTTACCGACTTCCTCATATTGAAGGAATAATATGTACACTACAAGATACTAAGTTTATCTCCAGTATCGACCTGAAAGATGCCTTCTGGCAAATTCCTCTGGAGAGCAAATCAAGGGAGAAGACTGCTTTTACAGTCCCTGGGTGGCCGTTATATCAATTCACGGTTATGCCGTTTGGGTTGTGTAAAGCCGCTCAGAGAATGTCTAAGTTAATGGACAAAGTTATTCCCGGGCGTCTACGATAAAATGTCTTTGTCTATCTCGATGACCTCTTGATTTGTTCTCCAGACTTCAAAACACATATGAAAGTACTGAAGGAAGTAGCGAGCTCTTTACGGCAAGCTGGGTTGACAATAATTGTCGAAAAGAGCCAATTTTGTTTTAAGGAAATAAAGTATCTTGGATATGCAGTTGGGGACGAATACATAGGCACTGACAAGGACAAAGTATCGGCGGTCGAGGACTTTCCGGTACCGAAGACCCCCAAACAACTCTGTTGGTTCCTAGGAATGACGGGCTGGTATAGACGTTTCATACCAAACTATGCATCTATAGCAGCCCTAATGACCGATTCCTTGAAAAAAGGACAGACATTTAAAATGACAGACGAAGCAATAACAGCATTTCAACTACTCAAAACAAGTTTAGTTACGGCACCCATACTTACAAATCCAGACTCTTCAAAACATTTTTATATACAGTGTGACGCTTCAACGTCAGGTGTAGGGAGTGTGATCTTTCAGATGGATAATGAGAAAAATGAACGACCGATAGCATTCATGTCGTAGAAGCTAAATTCTGCTAAAAGGAATTACAGCGTTACAGAACTTGAGTGCTATGCGGCCGTTCTATCGGTAAAGAAATTCAGGGCTTACGTTGAGTGGTAAGCCTTTACTATCATTACCGATCACGCAAGTTTGAAATGGTTGATGACCCAAAAAGACCTTCCTGGACGTTTGGCCAGATGGAGTTTCAAACTCCAAGGTTTCCACTTCGTGATCGAGCATAGAAAGGGTGTCCAAAACGTAGTCACTTTAGTTCACCATATTTCTCTTTAGAGGAATATGTTGAGCTAAAGAAAATAATAGAGAATGACAAGGACAAACTACCAGATACTTGTATATCGGACGGATTTGTTTATAAATGAACGGACATAAGAACAGGTGACGCAGTACAGGACGACCGAGCATGGAAGCTTTGGGTTCCTAAGGAGTTGTGCGTGGGGCTTTTGAAAGCTGCACATGACTCTCCAGCATCTGGACACGGTGGCATTAACAAAACATTGTCAAAGTTAAAGCAGAAATATTTCTGGCCCGGAATGGCTACCGATGTTCAGAATTGGGTGAGATCGTGTGACACTTGCAAGTGTAGCAAGTCCGTCAACACCACTACTCGACCGCCGATGGGAGAACAGAGACTGACAGAACGACCATTTCAACCACTGTTTATAGATTTTCTGGGTTCCTATCCTCGTACAAGAAACGGTAACACACACATATTCATATGACTTGACCATTTTAGCAAATATGTATTTTTAAAAGCAATTAGAAAGCAACATCATCTGAGGTAGTGAAGTTCTTAGAAGAAAATGTTTTTCATGTATTTGGTGTCCCAGAATACATTCATTCCGATAACGGAAAACAGTTTGTGTCAGAATTGTTCAGTAGTTTTCTTATTCGTTTTGGAGTCAAACATATTAGAACAGCGATTTATTCTCCATAAGCTAACGCTTCAGAACGAGTGAACCAATCTGTACTAGCGAAAATTCGATCCTATCTCAGAAGCGATCAAAAACACTGGGATCAACATGTTAGCAATGTTGCGTTTTCATTGCGAAGTGTTGTTCACGACGCAATCACAGTTGAGCCGTACTACGCCATTTTCGAATCTCCAATGATTCAACACGGGGAATCATATGAGTTGCTTCGGAAACCACGCGTAGTAAAAGAATTCAAAATTGAAATTTTAAAAAAAATACGATAGACTCGAATTCATAAAATTTTTGAAAATTTAAAAATAGCGCATCAAAAAAGTTCAAAAGTTTATAATTCTAGGAGTAAACACATCCAGTATAAACCAGGACAAATAGTTTACCGCCGAAACTTTAAACAAAGCAATGCAATAGAAAACTATAACGCGAAACTAGGTCCGCAATTTATAAAATCCATCATTTTGAAAACCGTAGGAAATTCCCTGTACGTTATAGGGAATCTACAAGGCGAAAAGACCTCCATGCATAAACCGAACTCAAATCTTTAGGACGCACTCAGATGATGTTGCTTATACTGTGATATTAGGTTTAGATAAATGTACTTCAGTTAAGTTTTTTTTATTATTTTATTTCTCATGGTTTATTTATTTGTATAGATTATTTATTTTTATAGTTTATTTATTTATATTGTTTAGTTATCTTATATCTATAGTTTATTTATTTATATAGGATTTATATTTAAACTTATTATCTGTGATATTTTTATTTAGTTTATTTACAATTAGTTTACAAGCATACTTTTTTATTATCTGTGATTTTCTAATTTACTTTATTTACAATTAGCTTATAAGCATAGCTTTATATATGATCTGTGATATTAGATATTAAGCTGAAGTACCTCAGTTTAGATTTGATATCAGTTCTTAAGTTCAAATACCTGCTTTAAATGTGATATTTACAGTTTGTCGAAGTACCTTAGAATCTTTTAAAGATAATTTAATTTATAGTTTCTTCAGTGATTGTAGTTATTAACCTGAAGTACCTGAGTTAGTTGTGATATTAGTTCTTAAGTTCCAATACAATAATACACGGTTAGATGGTCAAAGTACCTTATGTTCTTTTTAAGATACTTTTATGTATAGTTTAGCTGTGGGGCAATAACCTAGTTAAATATAAAAAGTACCTGTTTTACTGTTATTGTAATCAACATTCTTATTGGTTAGTCTTTTAAACACAAGCAAAAACAACAACAAAAAAAATGATTGGAGATAAGACGGAAAGTTAGAAGGTACCTAACCATAAACAGTTCAAAACAAAATCAACACAATGCATTAATATTATGTAAAAGGTATAAGTATACTATTAGTGAATTATAGCTTATGTTAGTAAATAGTAAATAAAATATGCCCGACACTGCCTTAAGCATGAGATCTCAGTTAGTAGGCCAGTAGGAAATTTCCAAAAATTCACCGGGGAATCCTCACCTTTTTCATCAAGGAATGGAAGCTACACCCGAGGAATTTGAGGTGAATCCATCGATGAAATTAACATGGGTATGTCATTCGCGTTCACCAAGTGACTTTCTTGGACTTCTTCAACAATGAAATCACTAAGTAGGTGTAACTTGGTTATTCATATCATAAATGACTTATGTTTGATGAAAAATACCATAAATATGAATCAGTGATATCAATAGGTAAGCAGGTGTCTCCTATTCATTAGACCGTTATGATTAGCTGATATGTCATGAATATTGACCAATGAAATCACTTCGTTAATAGAACTTTCGATTCATATAATAGGTAATACAATTTTTTTTTCATTTTATATTATATTCAAAACATAAATTTTTCAAAAATGACTTGAAATTTACTTTTTACTGATTATAGAAATCAGTAAAAAGAATATACATATATGATTTTCATACTATTACTTGTAACCAAGTGTGTTCATACTGAGTGTGAGTAATAAGAATAAAAAAAAAACAATGCATTACTCCTCATCATTGAAATCCTCGCATTTAAGGGGACAGTTAAAGACAAGGCAATTTTATATTCTTTATTTATTCTCTTTCGCGGGAAGAAGTCTGAACAACACAGAGGATACAAGTTAGTTCACGAACTCATGAAGCTTTGCATTACTTTTCATCAGTTAAATCATTGCATGATTTTGTTTACTGAATTTTTATGCTGAACTGCAAGCATTGAATTCAGTTGAATTTTTGTACGAAGTAAAAGAAAAGGTAGTTGGTATAAAAAAAACAGAATTGAGGAAAAAGGCAATACCTTTTCTAATGAAATCATAACATGCTGTTCCCCTTTAAAAGTTGTTCTTGAATTCATTGTTCTTTTCAAATAATTTTTTCATTAAGGACGAAATTTTCTACTGGGAGGCTCAGCCTACGAGACCAGCTAAGGTGAAAATAATAATAAAAATAATAAAATAATTATGTCCACTTTCTTTTACGCTTCAAGTGACCTCACGACCACTCAGCCACTTTAAGCGAGCCTCTTACGTGGCCAGCTTTAAGACACCGTATCTCCCACCAAGAAGCTTACCTCGTTTATGTGGCTGCAGCATCGACAAAATTAGCTACGGTGCGGTTTTTTATTTAATTATCGTATGGAGTTACATATAACATTATTTCGTTATTGCGCGTATAAAGTTATTCTTAAAAGGACTTATATTAACATAAAAATTCTTTGAGAAAACAAATTTCTGATATATTAGTTTGTACATAGGTATTATTGTGCGTTTTTAGTTTGCCAGGCACGTTAGCAAGTGTTGCTTGTAAGTGAGGGATCTGTCCAGTGTTACGCCTAGGTATTTTGGGTTTCGGCTGTGGTTAAGAACAGTGTTGTTAAATTGAACATTAAGTTTGAAGTTTGCAACTAGGTTTGTTAGATGAACGCAGCGGACTTCCGTTTTAGACATACTGGGACACAGTCTCCATTGTCGAAAGTATATGTTGAGTTGCTCGAGGTCTAAAGTTAAATTTGTCTCTGTGTTCGTTATGTCCTTATCCTGCGTAGCTATTGCCAGATCATCTGCGTATCCAAATTTCCTCGATATAGTCGCGGGGATATCGCTGATATACAGGTTGAAAAGTAGAGGGGCAAGGACGGAGCCTTGCGCAAGCCCATTATTTAGCTTTATAACATTGCTTTTCTCATCATTAATGAAAACTTGAAGAAGGCGGTTTGAGAGTAATGTCATATGCTGCAGTTAGGTGGACAAAAGCAACGGATGCTTTGAGCTTTTTTCGAAGCCTGCCACGGACACTTGGTCCGTGCAATATCTGCCCGCACGGAAACCAGCCTGTTCGATGGATATGATTTGATTTATGGCAGGGTTTATTCGATTGTAGATAAGGCGTTCGAGGAGTTTGTAGCAAGTGCTTGCAAGCGCTATAGGACGATAACTTTCCGGTTGGTCGTAAGGTTTACCTGGCTTGAGAATAGCAATGATTTTCGTTCGCTTGAATGCAGTTGGGATTCTACCTGTTTCTAGTTTATATTGCTGTAGAATTTTGCTAGCCACCGTCTTATATTTTTACCGCTTTGCACAAGAAACTCCAGATGCATACCATCAAACCCCGCCGCTTTCCCTGTTTTTACTGAGGTGAGAGCATTGCTGACCTCTTCTGTTGTAAAAGTGCTCGAGAACTGTGTTGTTTGTGGGGTGTTGTTCTTGAGGTTCTTCAGGGCACGTTCGGTGATTATTGTATGCGCCTTGTCCATGGGGGCACGGGATACGTCTACAATGCGGTTAGCCACTTTATTGGGGTCGAGCTATTACTTCCTCCAAGCTTGCTCCATGCTTTCCTGCTAGAGTGGGTGAAATTAAGATGGTTGACAGTTGGCGTACACTTCTTTTTGCGAGTCTCATCAAGTGATCTGAGCAAGTCGTGACCAATTTCTGGGTCTCCGGATACCTCAAAGTCTTCATAGAGTTGTTCACTTTCTTCAGTCCAGGAATATACTCCTTTCGGAAACCACGGGGAATGTCTGTCATAGTTTTGAGATAATGGTGGGATGAACCGTACGCATGAGTCGAGTTCATTAGCAAACTTATTCCAATTTGTTTTTGAAAAGTTCCATCGCGGCCTTTGAACCGAATCAGTTATTGGTATTTGAATACCGATATCGATTATGACCGGGCGGTGTTGGCTTTTCTGGAAATCTGATAACACTGTTCTGGAAGCTGGTAGAGGGTGATGTTCCGCATCACAAGTAACGAAACACAGGTTTGGGTTGTAACCTTTTCGCCATCTGCGGGAGTGAAAAGTTGGTTTATCTTTTGTATCGAAGATTAATTTTAAATGTTTTGAATCCGCCTATTCTATTAGTCTACCTCCATTGTCATCGTTATCTTCATAACTCCATAAGCTATGATGGCTATTGAAGTCACCAATGAAAACCGTTGGTTGGTTTGGGGTATCAAGTACATTAGGCGGCCATGGTGTAGCGGGAGGTTTGTAAATGTTTACAATTTGAAAGCCTCCATTTTTTATATTTTTTTATTTTTTTTGTGGTTGAATCTTTGCTAAGAAAGAAGAAAGAATGAGATTAATAAACAAAACAAAACTAATTTCATGAAATCAAGAAATGATGTTGTGAAAGTCCAAATTTTTTAACATGCAAATTTTCACAACACAAATTCTTACACTTAAAACACAGATACTTACCTCATACAAAGTTTAAAAAGATTTCCGTCATCTAAAGAGAATAATACAACAATAAAAACATAATTAAATTCATTATAAAGTATTAAAAGGGAATGCCCATTTTAGTATGGAGCTTTGGCCCAGAGTGTACACGAACGAGTTCGGTATCAAATGGAAGGTAACGTGAGGGTCGATACATGAGTAAAATATTTTCAGAATCGTTGATGGGAAAGTCGATTCAGAAAGAAAGGATTTCAGATTTTGTACCAAATAATTGTCTATAACGGGCGAAATAATTGACGTAGAAAAATGGTATTGTTATCAAATAAAAGCTATTTTTCTTGTCTTTAAAATAATACTAAAGTTATTTTGATATGTTTAACACAGTTTGAGATATTGAGTTTTGACTTCTAGATAAGCGGATTTTGCGGTCTTTGCCACACCGATATTTAAAAAAATTCATTGATGATATATACTTTTTTTAGCTCTAGTGAAAAGCTTATTTTACTACCTTTAATTTTATATAAAATTAAGTGTACTTAATTACATAAATACCTAATCGTAAACAAAACATTTCTAAAAAGGCTTGAGGTAGCATAAATAATGCATATTTCCCACTATTAACATATATTGTTTCGATTTCTTTATAAATAAAAACATGGTACGATTTTTTCTGTTGGAAAAATTATATAAAAAAACCCACATTTATTTTCTCCGGTCCACTCCGACTAAAACTAATACAATTCAGTTTACAAAATTTACAGTGTTGCCATACGTAACAGTCCCGGCTAAGAACATTGTTTTTATACTCCTGTCTCCTGACTAGTTTTTCTCCCGATTGGTTTTCTTGACTAACCGGTAAGATGCATAGTTTTTGAACCAGTCGCTTTAATTTATTGGTTGCAGTTTGAACAATGACGTATCGGACAAGCCCATCCCGACCTGGGAGTAGTTCGCATATTCTGCCCATCGCCCAACTGGCTGGTGGAAAGTTTTCGCTCTTGAGAACTACCAGTTGCCCAACCTTAAGAATTTCCTTTTCCTTTCTCCATTTTTTGCGCTCCTGCAGCGTTGTGAGATATTCCGATTACCATCGAATCCAGAAGTGCCTCTGCTTCCATAGTTTAGCTCCTGCTGTCTCTGACCTTTCGTCAAATCTGAAAGGAAGAGGTAAAATTAATGGTTCACCTACCAAGAAATTTCCCGGCGTCAATGCCTGAACATCCATCGGATCGTCGCTCAAAGGATGGAGAGGTCTCGAATTGAGGATGGCCTCTATCTGAGTAATTAACGTTCCAAACTCCTCGTAGGGCAAGGTCCTTTGTCCCACAATCCTTTTCAAGTGGAACTTCATCGACTTGACCGCTACTTCATAGATCCCTCCTTGATGCGGTGTGGCTGGTGTCATAAAGTGCCATTCAGTTCCTTTCCCGTGTAAATGATCCGCCTTGTCTGAGAAGATTTTAAAAGCCTTATTTATTTCTTTAGATGCGCCAACGAAAGTTGTTCCGTTGTCGCTAAACATCTTTCCGCATTTCCCCCTCCTGGCTATAAAGCGTTTAAAGCAGGCAATGAAAGCCATTGATGACAAATCTGACACTATATCTATATGAACCGCCCTGGTCCTAAGACACAAATATTGCCACCCAGCATTTTTTCCTATTTCTCCTTCCTACTCCGTTTGACAACTTCAATTCAAAAGGGCCAGCATAATCTACTCCTGTAGCTAAAAATGGTTTTCCCACCTCTCTCTTTCTCTTTCTCTTTCTCTTTCTGATGCTAATAACGCCATCAATTGTCCCTCCATCCGTGCGTTTAGACGCACACAAACCACACATTTATGATTGTGATTCCGTAGTCCACTGCGTAGTTTTGGTATCCAATATCTTTGTCTTATATATTGCATCATTACTTGGACCCCTCCATGCTTCGTCTCCTTATGAGCGTAATCGATTACCAATTCCGCCAATCTTGAACTATTGGCAATGATTACGGGATGTTTCATCTCATTATCGAATTCAGCCTACCCCCAACCCGAAGTTAACCGTTTCCATCCATAATTGGTCTCACTCCTTCTATTGGACTCCTGTCTGGTAAATGCTTCCCAGTTTTCAATGCCGTGATTTCCTTGTTGTAATTTTCCTGTTGATTTTTCCGTATCAAATATTCCATGGCTAAAGCCTTTTCTTGTAGGGTAGGAGGTAAAAATTCCTCTTGTCTCACCTTTCTTTCTGATTTCCGTTTAGTCTTCCTAGAAGTTTGTCTAAGCTCTTTTTTCCTTTTTATCCATTTCCCAATAAACCTCCCGGCATAACTGAGAATATTTATTACTTTCTCCAATTAACTTGTGTAATCAAGCAGTGGTACACTTTTATTAGATCCTCTAAGCCTTATGTGTAATGGTTCCTTGAAGTATGACACAGAAAATATCTGCATCTCCTTTTTCACCTCCTGATGAATTTCTTCCATAAACCTACTCGACATATGTTCTAAGATCTCTTGTTTCCTTCCTTATCCAATAGAATGCCGGACTAGAATCAAGCCGCAGCACATACTCCGCCGTTGGCCATTTCATTGACTCCATTACTTTCTTAACTAGTTTTGAAAGGAACTTTCTCAACTACTTTTGAAAGGAACTCAGCTGCTGACAACTCCAATCGTGGAATAGTGATCAATTGATCATCTTAAGAGGTACCACACTTGCTTTTGATATCAAAAGCTTGCTTGTTACAAAACCATAACCATAGTCTACCCTAACATATATCACCGCCCCCAACGCTGATTCACTGCTATCTGAGAACCCATGAACTTGTATTTTTGGATTCCTATCTGTGCCTTTTTGGAAATTGTATCTATTTGGAAATTTTCGAAATAAATAATTGAGTTTCAAAATTCCATCCATTTATTCTCCATATAAATCGGAGGCCTATCATCCCAATCGATCTTTAATTTCCATAACTCCTGAATCAAAATCTTGCCGATAATCGTCAACGGCGATGTATATCCATTTGGGTCATATAGTTGCACTAACAATTACAATTTTCCTTTTGGTTATAACTCCGTCAAATTTAGGGTTTCTTACTACAAAAGTAAATTTGTCCTCTTCTATCAACCATTTAAGTCCTAAAATGGTTGTGCTTTCCCCCTCCAAAAATAACAATGTTTTTTCAGACTCCGAATCCATTGCCCTCACAACCGCCTGGCTGTTGGACTTCCATTTACGCAATTCAAACTTTGCGCTTTTCAAAATTGTATCTATTTCTTTTGCTAATTTGATGGCAGGTCCTGCTGTGTGAGATCCTGTCACACAATCAGCCATGTAAAAGTCCTCTTCTATAGCCTTAGCCGCAATTGGATATTCTCCTTTTGCTTTCCTGGCAGATTCAATAACCGGTCTGACGGCTAAAAATGGTGATGCTATTAAACCAAAAGTGACTACTGTTAGCCAGTACTCCTGTAACCTTTGGTTGGAGTCCTCTCTCCAAAACATTCTTTGCAAATTCCACTGATTCCTGCCCAGTTCTACCTGATTGAACATTTTTTTGATATCCGCATAAACCGCTATTTTATGCCTGCGAAAACGCATAATAGTTTCATGTAAATCTTTTTGTAATTTTGGACCTAGCATTTGAATATCATTTAACGACAATCCCTTGTCCGTCTTACAACTTGCATCGAAAACAATCCGATTGTCCTTCGGAATGCAGTGATGAGGTATGTAATATACCATTTCTCTTTCTCCTGGACTACCTGATGCTTGAACAAGATGTCCCATTTGGATTTCATCCCTCATTTTCGCTACATATATTTCTTTCATCTCCTGATTTTTAGCAAAACGTCTCTCTAAATACAGAAATCGTCTTCATGCAACCTCCCTAACTTGGTCTTGCTGCCAAAGTCTCTCTAGCAATTTATCTAATTGTGGTGCGTTCTTTTTTTAAAGTTAACTATGGTTGGTGTGTCAAAAATAAAAGTTGGAATGTCATAGTTAAAAAAGTTACTTTGGTTTACTATTCATTTAGGAACGATAAAAGTTAAAAATATGGTTGATCTGTCAAACGAAATGTGTTGAAAAAAAATCGAAATACATTTGGAATGAATAAAAAAGATAAAATCGTGTTTGCATTAAATTTATTGCCAAAAATTATTATTTGTACTTCAAAAATGGAAATAATTTGTTAATTAAAATTCTGTATACTTAATTTTTTGACAAAATCGAATCAATAATGTGTACCTTGTTGTTCAATTATTATGGCCACAATGCACAAATTTCGTAATACAAAATTGATCAAATCGAAAGAATAAAATGTCGACATAAAAGGAAAATCAATCAGATAATCACAAAATGAAAACATTGATATTTCAACTGTGTTTGACAGATTAACCATTTCAACTAACATCAAGTAGATGAGTTGGAAAAAGTTACTAAAAGTTACTTTCTGACACTTTGACCTTGAGTTTAGGAACGATTTTATGACGTCATAAAGTTACTCAAGGTCACTTTTCTGAATTGAAGGAACGATAAAAGTTAACTATAGTAACTTTAGTTAGAAAAAGAACGCACCACTGCTCTTCTTTCTTGTAGTATATGCATAAAGTCGATTCTCCTGTCGATTCGTCAACCTTCTCCGTTTGTGTTCCAAGAATAACAATCCCTACCTGAGTTTCTAATAAAACCTGTGTCTAAAAACCCTCTTATAGGTCCAAACCTAATCCCCTCATTTTCCAAGGTTACCATTATCGTCGGTATAAAACTAATTGTTTTACCTGTTGAAGTAAAATTGAAATTGTAAAACTAAAATGTGTACGGTGTACATTTAAAATATTTATTTCTTATTGTTCTTATCCAAATAGTTTCTATCTTGGTTACATTTTTTTATATTTATATTCCCTTATTTACCTGTTGAGCTGTTGGAACTTTTCACATCCAGCTTTCTCCTTTTTGTTCGAACTCTCTCCTGGAATCAGGACTTCCTTTTGTTTTGCTCCATCCTTGAGCTTTCCGCCCGTAAGGTCAAAATATTTTTTAAGCTTTGTTTGACTGGAGAAAGCATGCTGTTATGTGCTGGGTCCATCTGGCATTTCGGGTCCCTACACTTGAAGACAGGCTTCCTTCCTGTGACCTGCTCTCAGGCAGTTTGGGCAGACTGGAGCGTCTCTCCTCTCTATTCTTGCTGACGATTCGCTCCTGCGAAATCTCTCCTCCGGATGCTTAATCCCTCCTGATGAAGATGGTTTATTCTTCGAGGTCACCTTCGTATTTTCCAACGCTCCTGCTGGCTTGTCGAGAAATTCTAGTATTTCCCCGACCTTCGGTGAATCGCTGGTCCTCTGCAATACCCATTGCCTTTTGGTTTCCGGATCCAGACGCTCGTGAAGTCCGATCACGAACACCAGATCCCAACTCTCCACCGGAACTCCGAGAGCCTTCAGTTGACGGATGGTCTCGTGAGTGACATTAGACATTCGCTGCAGCTCGTTCGCCTCCAGTTTCTCCTGAAGCACCGGCAACCTGTGAAACTGGTTCAGGTACTCCTTGCTTATTTGGTACGGGTTCTCGTATAGCTGTACCACCCTCTCCCAGGCCTCCTTGTAGCTGTCCGGGTGCAGATGGCTCTCTCCCAAGGCTTTCGCTGCTTTCCCGGTCAACGACTTTTTTAAATAGGAATATTTATATGCCGTTGAGATGTCGTCATTACCGTGGATAGCAGCTCGGAATCTATTCCGGAATCCTATCCACTTTAGTAGCGATCCGTCATATTCTCCCCAGGTGTTCTTATGTCGTTTTCGAGTGGACGTTCGGAGCTACTCTTTTTTCACTCCTTTTACTCCAAATTTTCCATTTTCGATAGGAATGGAAAAGTTCCGAAATCCAACCGAAAACGACATTAATATCATGCTGCAGCAGGGGAAGCGTCAGGCTGACATTAATTTTCGCTTGCTGTCGTTGGTGCTGGATCCTTTTTTGCCAGCACTGCCAATTGCTTTTTTAATGACTCCGCTGATTTGTACTACTCACCCTCCACTTTCTCCATCTGGTCCTCCAGAACGGACAGAGTGTCTTCCTCGACGCCCTCCACCAGCTGAAAGAATAGTCCGTTGATTTTTTCCCACAGCTGGAGAAGAACTGCTTATCTCCTGACACGTTAGTTGCTTTCTCCGGGGTTGGGGCTTCCAGCTTGTTCTTTTTGCCTTTATTAAAATGGAAGAGGTGAACGTTTTAATTTTTAATTGTCTCCCCCATTTTTTTCAGTTTTTTATTTTGTTTGTTTTAAATGCTTTCAATGTTTTCTACTCCCTATCTAAATTAATCAATGTTGTGCAAAACAAAGTACATGTATGGAAAAATCCCTTGTACTCATTGATAAAAACAAACAAATTTTAACTAAAACACTTCTTTTATTGAGTTATGTTCTGTGCTTACGCTGAATAATATTTCCCATTCAAAGCAATTGAATAAATAATTAAAATTCTAGTGCCCTAAAAAATTTCCTTTATCTTCCTAGAAAAATATGTCCATATTATAAGTTTTTTTTTTTTTAATTCTAGTCCCCTAGAAAATTTCCCTATTCTTCCTAGAAAAATATCTCCTTATTCTTCCTAGAATAAATTTTGTGTGTTTTTTTTTTTAATTCTAGTCCCTTAGAAAATTTCCCTATTCATCCTAGAAAATTATCTCCTTATTCTTCCTAGTATATAGGTTTATATAGGTATGTTTTTTTTTTTATTTTAATTCTAGTCCCCTCGAAAAATTTCCTTATTCTTCCTAGAAAAATATCTCCTTAATTATAATTTGTTTGTATGAATAAATATATAAATGTGTTTGCGGTCCAGGCATCTATGTGCTCGCGCTGAAACACTCCTTCCCAGCTTCCCAGCAAACTTCAAGCTAGAATCATAGTCCTCTAAAAAAAAAATTTTCTTTATTTTTCCTAGAATATGTTTTGGATGATTGTGTTAGTAGTCGATAGTATCGATAGTATTTTTATTTTAAAAGCCTTAGCCGTTGGTTTGTAATTTATCCATACGAATTCGAACCTGTGCATACGTTCTGTAACTCTTGCTTTGACAAAATCAGTCGAGAAACGATGAAAATTAAAACAAATCATATGAGTTTTGTTCCATTTTTCAACGTTTCTCGACCAATTTTATGGATGCAAGAGTTACACGTTGACTCATGAAAGTAAACGAGTTGGAAGGTAAACGAGTTGGAAGGTGAGATCCGATCTTTTTTCTCACTCCCACTCATTAAATTTCGAAAAGAGTCATGACTCTTGAATGTAATAGTTTCTGTTTCTGTATCCTTTATCTCGTATGAATGTATGAGTGTTAGTGTGTTTTTTTTTAGTTTATGTTGCTTATTATGGGTTTCAACACTGTAACGAAGCGTTACAATTCCTACATATAAATGTAAACATATTATTATAGTTATACAGTATACATATACCCTAATCATAAAAGCACAATTTACTGTGCAATTATATACGACTCCTGCAGGCACCTTAATCGTTTCGCTATACGATCCCATGCATAGTGTACGTCAATAGTTTAGCAGTCACTAGTTTACCAGTTTAGTTTAGAAATACTCCTACAAATTTACTATTTAATTTTCATATTTCACACTATGTTAGAGCCGCAGATGTTATAAGGCAAGGTAAAGAAAACAACAAAATTGTCTTTCTTTCTCGTCCAAGTGTGGGTACCAATCTAGTGTATAGAGAATCAAAGATCGGCCGCAACAAAAGCCTTTTTATAGGGTGTTCAGTGACAGATAGGCATTGCTTAGCAGAGTTTACCCAGTTGAGAAGCCAATCTAACTTTTTTTATAAAATTGTAGGACATTAGATATAACAGAAATTATTATTTTATTATTTGGTAGTATTATTTATTTTTAAGATCCCCCGACCTCGTTTCGTTCCTCTGAGCTCCTCTTCAAGCAGATCATTGGACAGGTTCTCCTCAGTGAGTTCCACCCGCTTTGTTCCTTAGGTTGTGTGCTAAGGACAAGGGTTTTCTTTTAGAATCCCCGACCACTTCGTTCCTTTGGACTCCTCTTCAAGAAGTTCACTGGACAAGGTTCTCCTCCGTGAGTTCCGACCGCTTTGTTCCCTAGGTTGCTTTCTAAGGACATAGGGCTTCCCATAAGGATCCCCGACCCCGTTTTGTTCCTCTGAGCTCCTCTTCAAGCAGCTCATTGGACAGGTTCCCTTCAGGGAGTTCCACCCGCTTTGTTCCTTAGGTTGTGTACTAAGGACAAGGGTTTTCTTTTAGAATCCCCGACCGCTTCGTTCCTTTGGGCTCCTCTTCAAGCAGCTCATTGGACAAGGCTCTCCTCCGTGAGTTCCGCCTGCTTTGTTCCTTAGTTTGTGTGCTAGGGACAAGGGTTTTCTTTTAGAATCCCCGACCGCTTCGTTCCTTTGGACTCCTCTTTAAGAAGTTCACTGGACAAGGTGCTCTTTCGTGAGTTCCGACCGCTTTGTTCCCTTACTTTCTGCTTACTAGGGACATAGGGCTTCCGATAAGGATCCCCAACCCCGTTTTGTTCCTCTGAGCTCCTCTTCAAGCAGCTCATTGGACAGGTTCTCTTCAGTGAGTTCCAACCGCTTTGTTCCTTAGGTTGTGTGCTAAGGACAAGGGTTTTCTTTTAGAATCCCCGACCGCTTCGTTCCTTTGGGCTCCTCTCTTTAAGCAGCTCATTGGACAAGGTTCTCCTCCGTGAGTTCCGCCCGCTTTGTTCCTTAGGTTGTGTGCTAAGGACAAGGGTTTTCTTTTAGAATCCCCGACCGCTTCGTTCCTTTGGACTCCTCTTCAAGAAGTTCACTGGACAAGGTTCTCCTCCGTGAGTTCCGACCGCTTTGTTCCTTAGGTTGCTTTCTAGGGACATAGGGCTTCCAATAAGGATCCCCGACCCCGTTTTGTTCCTCTGAGCTCCTCTTCAAGCAGCTCATTGGACAGGTTCTCTTCAATGAGTTCCACCCGCTTTGTTCCTTAGGTCGTGTGCTAAGGACAAGGGTTTTCTGTTAGAATCCCCGACAGCTTCGTTCCTTCGGGCTCCTCTTCAAGCAGCTCGTTGGACAAGGTTCTCCTCCGTGAGTTCCGCCCGCTTTGTTCCTTAGTTTGTGTGCTAGGGACAAGGGTCTCTATACAGAGTTCCCGCCCGTTTAGTTCCTTTGGACTCCTCTTCAAGAAGTTCACTGGACAAGGTTCTCCTCCGAGAGTTTCCGACCATTTCATTCCCCAGGTTGCGTGCTGGGGACACATTATATGAAATACCGTGTTAGTTATATAGGATAACAAAATATTGTATTATATGAAATACCGTGTTATTTTATCTTAAGAGACAGACTAGTTAACCAAGTTAACATGTTATAAATTTCGACCAAATAAAAATTAATGAAAATTAAATGAATCAAAGGAAATTAAACTATTTCATTCGGAGTTAAAGACCCTCCAAGCCCAAGTTTCGTTGCTTCTTTGGGAAGAATCCTGGACACCGGCGAGCTTACCTCAGCCACGAAGAAAAAGCATCACAACACTAATAAAGTTGTGCGGTGAAAAACTATCGATAGTATTTTTAAAATTTTCAATACATTCGATAGTTTTTTACTATCGATAGTCAGGGCTTTCGATAGTATCGATAATTTTAATATAAAACTAATAAAGTTGTGCGGTGAAAAACTATCGTTAGTATTTTTAAAACTATCAATACATTCGATAGTTTTTTATTATCTATAGACTATCGATGTTTAAGCAACCCTACCGCGCATCTCTATGCTCGCACTGAACAACCCATCCATGCTTCCTAGCAAACTATTTTCTTGAGTCCTCCCAAGAAAATTTCTCAAAACAAATTAATTCCAAACTTCACTTCCTAGTGGAATTCTCCGTGAGCCTACTCTATAATAATGAACACAAATTATAAATTTTTCAATTTCTTACTTCGTAGTGTAATTCTCTTTGAGTCCACTCAATAATAGTAATAATAAATAAAATAATTTGTAATCTACACATTTTAGTGAAATTCTCCTTGATATTAATAAACACAAATGAGTATTTATAATTTAACTTCCTTGTGAAATTGTTTTTCTCAATAAAATAAGAATACCCAAACAAAATTATTTTCACTTCCTAGTGCAATATAATTCTATTTGAGTCCACCCAAGAAAACAGAGTGCACATTTTTTCTACCTAGAATATTAAATACTTTTTTATTTCCGCGACTCGTCTTTACAAAAGTTCACCACTGAATGTTCAACTGCGTTGATGGCGACGATCTCGTTTCGTTCCGTGGTAGTATGTGTTAGGCCCGGTGCACACATGCGTTTTTTAATGTGCGGGAGTGCAGCGGTGTCGCTGCTGTGCCGAAATAGTATAATGCACACATGCGGTTTTTCTCGCAGGATTCAATCTGCAGTTCGCGTTTGGCTTGCAGCAATGGAGATTCATAAAAAGAAACCAGTAATTTTCGCGTACCTTGTACATAAAAACAGGTACTTAGGTAATATTTCGTTGTTGGATTTATCGTCTTTCTCCTCGAAACTTTCACAAAATTCTCGGCAAACATTTATCCACGCTGCTCTTTTCTTTTGCCGGTCATGGTATGCCTCGGAAGCAACATTCCATACTTCTGGAAAGTTTTTTATCGCATTGATAAATAATTCTACATCAAATTCTTCGATGTTTGACATCTTTCTTTTGAATTTTACTAGCGGCAAAATCACGCATGTGTGCACTGCTCATAACAATCAATGAACTGAAAGATGCAACTGCGAGTGCGGCCACGCAGCGGTGTGTGTGCAACACTCAATTTATTTGTGAGTACTGTAAGACGCAAATGCGGTAGCGCTGCGGCACCGCGCGTTAAAAAGACGGATGTGTGCACCGGGGCTTAATGAGTTCGTCTGCGGTAGGTAGGTACATATGAACATTGTTTTTTCTTGGAGAGATCCCGCTTTCTTGGTTGTTTTTGGATATTTTGCGTTTTATTTTTGAGTGTGCATGAGTGTGGTATTTATATATTTGCTGTTGAGTTCTCCTGAAGGGGAGAGTACGATAACTAGGGCGCCGCAATATAATAACGGATTTTTGTAGAAGGGTAAAATACAAGCATTTTTTAGTATGGAAGGGGGGGTCTATCTCCCTCCGTTAAGGCGGGAGGGGCAATTTTCTAAAAAATGACTTAAAGTTAAAAAAATACGACTAAAAAACAAAGGCAACACTTACAATGCAAAATTATATGTTTTTTGAAAGATAGAAACTTGTTCCTTTATTATTTGTTTCAACCTAGTTATATGTGTTAATAGTTTTTGAAAAAAATGCTTTCAAACTCAAAATTTATACAAACAAACATTAAAAAAAGGTTTACAGTTTTTTTATTCAAAGTTGTGAAGTTAAGTACTAAATTGGCTTTGAAAATTTGGTGTCCCCATACATTTTTAATAAAACACTGAAAACAAGATGGTTTTATGTCTTCTAGTTTATGAGAAAATTACCAAAGCTCCTTTTTTATTCAAGTTTAATTTTTTTGGTATTTATGTAAGCTCTCTTGTGTGTGAAGTTAGCCCCCCTTTTTTGAATCCGTTATTTTTTAAAGTTGTTCCAGGTTGTTCCCGATTTGTTCCAATTTTGTTTTGAAAAAAATTAAAAATGGGGGTTTTAGACCCAAAAAACGGTTTTTGACCTAGCCCCCTTTTTTTCGAAAATCAAAATGTTCTAGATTGTTCTAGTTGTTCTGAACATTGTTCCAAGTTTTTGGACCTCTATAGTAAAAATTTCAAAAGTTATGGCCAAAATTCGAAAAAAATTTAGCCCCCCTTTTTTCGACAATCGAACTTTTTATTTTTTTTTTTTTAGTTTTAAAAAAGTGTTCTGAACATTGTTCCAAAAAATAAAAGCTGTCAAATGCCTATTCTTAAAGATAAGGCCTTCAAAACCTTTTTTTCAACAACGCGAAAATTGGCTCTCCAATTTTTTTTTTTAAACAACTTTGATTCATATTTTTTTATCATAACTACATGTTTTAAGAAAATATTGTGTCCCTAAATTTATAAAATCACCCTAAGATCGAATTTTAAAAAAATCAAAGAAATCTCCTTTAAATGAAAATATCCTATTATGCTTGCTATGGCCCCCCTTTTCAGAAATAAAAATTCAAAAAATTGTTCCAGGTTGTTCTAGGGCTATTCTAATTGTTCGTTTCTTAATATTGATTTTTACTATGCAAAATTTCAAAACATCGCCCCCACCCCCCTGCTTCAAAATAAAAAATCCAAAAGTTGTTCCAAGTTCAAAATCGCTCAAACCCAATTGATCCAAAGATTCATCCAAAAGTATTGAAAATTGAAGATTTTAAGCCGAAAAAAACACTTTAAATGAAAAAATCCTTTTATCCTTGCTCTGGGCCCCCTTTTCAGAAATAAGAAATTCAAAAAATTGTTCTAGGGTTCTTCTAAATTGTTCCAAAAATTAGTTTCTTTATATTGATTTTTACTATGAAAAATTTCAAAAAAATCGCCCCCACCCCCCTGCTCCAAAATCAAAAATATAAAAGTTGTTCCAAGTTCAAAATCGTTAAAACCCAATTGTTCCAAAGATTCATCCAAAACTATTGAAAATTGAAGATATTAAGCCGAAAAAAAACTTTAAATATTCCTGCTGTTGCTGATGTTCCTGCTGCTGCTGATGATGCTGATGTTCCTGTTAGAAATGTTGTGCAAGATGATGTTGTGCGTAAACTAAAATGGTTCCACTTAGCTGCTGCGCTCTGTGCAAACCCAAGTGTCATTTCTTGCTTTAAGCTAATTAAGCGAGGAGAACTTGAGAAAAATATCAAATTTATTAACTTTAAAATCGGAGTTCCAGCTGAGTTAAATGATGCGATGTACCGAGGCCTCTTCGTTTTTTGGAAAAAAAATTAAAAGCACGTAACTTCGTCACTAGAGGCCTCGGTACATCGCATCATTTAACTCAGCTGGAACTCCGATTTTAAAGTTAATAAATTTGATATTTTTCTCAAGTTCTCCTCGCTTAATTAACTTAAAGCACAAATAATCATATACAGATGTCTCACGCCTATGGAGCAAAATGACCTATGAAATTGCCTTAACTGACATCGTCTTACCAGACAAAGATACAAAATCCAACAGCCGCAGAGAACAAAGATACAAAAGCTATACAAAATTTTCGTTTCTCATTCTCATTAAAACAAGTACGTAAGGTACACGTACTCTTTTTCTCTCTTTCTCTCTGTTTCTATTTTTTTTTTCTGCACTCTATTTGCCTTAGATCTATTTTATTTTTATTTGTTGCGCTCGTGGCCTACCTCAATTCCATGTGTGTTGTTGTTGTATTGCTGTCTTTTGTTGCTGTTTACATTGGCAGGCATCTATTTGGCTGGTGGCTAGTGGTTGTTTTGTTTTTGTATTTCATTTTTTGGTAGGATCTGCGGGTTTGGATTTCGTAAAGATCTTTTTGTTTTGAATTGGAAAAATGATTTGATAAATGATTTTCTTGTAAGGAAATTTTGAATCGCTTATAACTTTAGTGCTATTAATGGGATCCTGATAGTTAAGCCCTTTAAATAAAGGAAAAATGATAAACAATATTTTGGAAGGTATATTTTATATTAAAATGAATTTGTATGCATATATATAAGCAGTTTATACAATTAGAAAGTGAACTAAAGGTGAGGTGGACACAAGATAAATTGTATTTTTTTGTGAGTAGGTATGAAGGAATAGGTAGATAGGTACTAAGGTACATTGTATGTATTTACCTTTCTACTTATTTTATCTGTAAAGGCTTATACAAAATTTCAATATTTTGATAAGCTAGGGATTTAGGTAGAAACATACTAAAATAATGGGTGGTATAGACAAGCAAATTAATGCAACATGACAGTTGGTGGATTTCCTTTTATTAAAATTAAGATATGTACTTAAATAATTCTTATTTAATAAAATGCAACTCTTCTTTTTTTTTTCTTTTAACTCAAGTGGCTAGAACTTAAAGTTTTAATCATGCTGTTGGAAAAAAAATTGAAACGGATGAAATTATTCTTCATTTTTCTAAGCTCAAACTAGACTAGTTAAGTACATGTCTATCCAATTCTGAAAAAAAACGAAAATCCTTAAAAGTTTTAGAAAATATTTTTAGATATGCATTCAAAAAAAGGTAAAAAAAACAAATTTATCCATGGTTTTAATGCAATTAGAAAGCAGTTTAAAACGATAGAGAAAGGCTTATTCAAATTTTAATTAACATTTTAGGTATATGTACATACATATGTATACATACATAAATATTATTATCTTACAACGGCGCGAAGTAGAGATCGCATTGCATTCGCTACGAAAAAAAATCATTTTACTCATAGATTGTAACCTAAATTTCCCAAAAATCAATTTTGTAGTTTTTTAATTTTTTGGAAAATATAAACCTACATACAAAACTACCTACCTACCGGTTTTTCAGAAATATTTTTTGTCTCAAAAATTATAAGAAAAAGCAGTATTTTTTCGTAATAATTAATGAAAATATAAATTGATATCGATTTAAACGTTTATCTACAGTAAAATCAATTAAACGATAATAACCCTCAAAATCACCCTTTAAATATAATTACTAAGCTGCACAGTTGAAGCAGCAGTTCGCATTCCATTTTTATCTGTTGTCTATTTCGAGGAGATATTTTGTTTCTTAACCAATAAAAAAATGTGGAACATTTTTTGGGCACAATTTTCGCATCCGAAATAAGTTAACTAAATCAAAAAAAACTCTTCGAAAGCTGACTGCTATAAATTATGTTGGTGTTAGTACCTATATGCCAACGTAAAAATGGTCAAAATCGGCAATTCGACAGATCCAAATCAAAATAAATTGATTTATTTTACCAATGGAAAACTCCATAAGAATCCATCTTCTATAATTTTTGAATTAAATTAAACAAAAATCTGTCAGGCAAGTTAATAATTGACGTTCTGCAAACTCCAAGTTGGGGAAAACAATGTCTCAAATTGATTTGTATTATTTCAATAACACAAATACTACATTGTCTTGTCAACGCAAGAATGTCAAGAAGTCAAAAATACTAAAAAGATAATTTTTGTAGGTATTGATTTGTTATGCTTATACCAAAAGAAAATAGTGCTGGTTATTAAAAGCAATATTGTTTATATTATTAAAAAATACCTATACCTATGCAAATAATCAAAAACATACATAAAATTCATTTACGAAATATACGGTAATAACCCAAATAAATGTTAATTGTATCAAAAAAAAGTCAAGTCAAACGCCCTACGTATTTCTAGTAGGTACATCATCTTTTGTTCAAAACCCTTAAAGCTGTTTTATTTAAATCACGAAATACGAATTTTAGTTAGAATCATTAATGCCATTTCAAGAATAGCTGAAAAAAGATCATTGTGAGGGAGCTTCTAGATGAGCTGAGATATAAATTGGAATTTCTCCTTTATACGAAATCACAAAATCGCAATGTGACAAAATTTTAATATTTATGTATGTAGGTACAAAGAAATAACAAACATTTTATTAAAAAAAAATTGTGAAACCATTTTCTGGATCTTGAAATTTCGTACTTGTTCTTTTATTCTCTGTTTTAATTATTTAGGCCCTTATTGGGAGTGTCGTTCAACGTTCGATTCGATAAAAGTCGATCGTACCAAATTGTTGGGTGCGTTAAAATTTGTATGGACTAAAGGCCGTTAAAAGCTATTTGAATTAATTATTGATTTTGTTTAAATTTTCTATACATTTTTCTAGCGAATTGCCCTTTACGCCTTACTGGCTGAACAGAATGGAGACGCAGCTGCAACTGGAGCTCCAGCTGGAATAGCTGTCAAAATGTTGAATACACTCAAATTCAATCACACGAACACAACACGACGCAGCTGCAGAAGGGACTGCAGACAATTTTGGCAACTTGCAGCTTTTTTGACGTTTCAAAATTGCGCGTAGGTACAATCGAGAACTTACACAGGGATTGAAGTGAGTTTTAAACTCTTTTCAATCTCTCATAAAAACGTAAAGTAATTTTAGCTTCCATGGGATCATTTTCATTTTTGTTTTTATTTTTATTTCCGATACAAAAATCTGTATAGCTGCATTGTGGGCGCGTGAGGTACGATAGTTTTTGCAGCTCCAGCTTCAGTTGCAGTACTCTGTTCTGTTCAGGAAGTTAACCGTTGAATAAATCCTTCTTCCTAACAGATTTTCTTCTTATCTACTACAAAAATTCTTTTTTTTTTGTCTAACCTTAGTACATATCTTAAGTGAATCGCCCTATATTAAACAATACAAAAATATATGTAGGTAGGTGTTAAACTTACCGCTAACAGCACCCAGCGGTATAAAATTAAACATAAACACACCTTCCTAAAAATTGCTTTAAAAGCTAACCACCTAACGTAGTTCTTTTTTATGTTTTGATTGTTGGTAGGTACCAACATAATGTCCATACATAATGTATATGTACCTATGTACATATATCTACTTATTTGTTTCCTTCTTCTAACAAACAAAATCAGCTTCAAAATGTTTAAAGTTATTATAATCGCAAAAAATTATCTTTTAGAATAAAGATACTCGAACAAAAATACGAAAACAACAAAAATTTCATGATCATTCATAAGATCTCAGACAACCAAAAAAACCCTCACACATTTTTTCATCCACAAGAAATATCTCCGCCACACAAAAAAAAATCTGCCTCTACCTACCCACAAATTATATCCTATTTCATACTTTTTGTTCATCGTCGCGAACCCCAGACGGCCTTAAAAAAAACGTAGATATCTACTCAACAACCAGCAAAGCAAGTAAAAAAAAAAACAAACAAATAGCACTGCCTCGATCGTTGCTCAAGGGGCAAAACTAACATTGCATAAACAAAACAGAAGCTAAGAAGAATAAAAAAAGACAGTAACGAAATCGAAAGAGAAGAAGAGATAGACATGGGTATTTTCCAACAGAGTCAAAGATACAGAATACTGGGAGAGTGCTTTCATTTTTGTAGTAAAGCTTGCTTTTTTAAAAGCTTTGTAAACTATGGCTTTTTCAATTCCATAGGTCATTTTGCTCCATAGGCGTGAGACATCTGTGTATGATTATTTGTGCTTAAAGCAAGAAATGACACTTGGGTTTGTACAGAGCGCAGCAGCTACGTGGAACCATTTTAGTTTACGCACAACATCATCTTGCACAACATTTCTAACAGGAACATCAGCATCATCAGCAGCAGCAGGAACATCAGCAACAGCAGGAATATTTAAAGTGTTTTTTCGGCTTAATATCTTCAATTTTCAATATTTTTCGATGAATCTTTGGAACAATTGGGTTTGAGCGATTTTGAACTTGGAACAACTTTTGAATTTTTGATTTTGGAACAGGGGTGGTGGGTGCGATTTTTTTGAAATTTTTCATAGTAAAAATCAATATTAAGAAACGAAATTCTAGAACAATTTAGAAGAGCTTTAGAACAACCTGGAACAATTTTTTGAATTTTTATTTATGAAAAGGGGGGCCAGAGCAAGGATAATAGGATTTTTTCATTTAAAGTGTTTTTTCGGCTTAAAATCTTCAATTTTCAATAGTTTTGGATGAATCTTTGGAACAATTGGGTTTTAACGATTTTGAACTTGGAACAACTTTTATATTTTTGATTTTGGAGCAGGGGGGTTGGGGCCTTTTTTTTTGAATTTTTTCATAGTAAAAATCAATATAAGGAAACTAATTTCTGGAACAATTTAGAAGAACCCTAGAACAATTTTTTGAATTTCTTATTTCTGAAAAGGGGGTCCAGAGCAAGGATAAAAGGATTTTTTCATTTAAAGTGTTTTTTCGGCTTAAAATCTTCAATTTTCAATACTTTTGGATGATCTTTGGATCAATTGGGCTTGAGCGATTTTGAACTTGGAACAACTTTTGGATATTTTATTTTGGAGCAGGGGGGTGGGGCGATTTTTTGAAATTTTGCATAGTAAAAATCAATATTAAGAAACGAACAATTAGAATAGCCCTAGAACAACCTGGAACAATTTGTTGAATTTTTATTTCTGAAAAGGGGGGCCAGAGCAAGCATATTAGGATATTTTCATTTAAAGGAGATTTCTTTGATTTTTTAAAATTCGATTTAAGGGTGATTTTATAAATTTAGGGACACAATATTTTCTTAACACATGTAGTTATGATAAAAATATGAATCAAAGGTGTTTAAAAAAAAAAAATTGGAGCCAATTTTCGCGTTGTTGAAAAAAAGGTTTTGAAGGCCTTATCTTTAAGAATAGGCATTTGACAGCTTTTATTTTTTGGAACAATGTTCAGAGCACTTTTTTAAAACTAAAAAAAAAAAAATAAAAAGTTCGATTGTCGAAAAAAAGGGGGGCTAAAATTTTTTTCGAATTTTGGCCATAACTTTTGAAATTTTTACTATAGAGGTCCAAAAACTTGGAACAATGTTCAGAACAACAAGAACAATCTAAAACAATTTTCAAAAATTTGATTTTCGAAAAAAAGGGGGCTAGGTCAAAAACCGATAAAAAGACTTTACTTGGTTATTTTCTACCTTTTCTAATGGAGGAACTTTTCGCATGTGATTAAGAGACAGATACTCAGAAATAACTTTGCAATATTGAGATTGCAGACCCGCTTTTGATGCTAACGATCTTTCGGTTCTTGAAAATTGTTTCAGTGCTATAAACCTAGAGTATCCTAGATGGCTTTTTGAGGTTTGAGGTTTAAATGGAAGACGAACCACGAACCTACCGTCAGCATTGTATATATATTTCTATAGTACTATCATGATGAGGAACTACCAGGGCGCCACCGCAACTTCCCAAAGAGCAATTTCTCTTTGGAGACATTCTAGGTTCAAGAATATGCTAAAAGAGAAGGATTAACCGATAATAGAAGAACGAAAATACTGTTGGTATACTAAATTTATGAGAGTTCGAGGGGGGGAAAAAGAAAACAACGATTTTGTATAGAAAACAATAAAATGACAACACAAAGATAAAAGAAGAATGAGAACTTTGCTACGAATTTATTGAGATTTCAAGGGGGACAAGAAATTTTGTTCTTTGATATGTATAGGAGCTGTGGATTTGCTTTTTTTTTTTGTTTACGTTGAAATTTGTGGGTAGGCATGAATGAATATATTCCTGTAACTATTATTGCCACTACTTAATAAAGTTTTTAACCAGTGACAGTGAGGAATGTTTTTAAGGTATTTTCGTTAAGGTAACATCGTGGAAGTGGTATTTTTTGGAGGTTTATTTAAAAAAAAAATATTTTTATATAATTTTTTAGGAAAACAAATTTGGTAGGTAGGTACGCAAATTACAAGTACGGGAACATTGTATAAGAATTTATTGAGAGTTCAACGGGAATTAAAAATTTTGAGCTTTTGTTATGTATAGGGAGTTATGAATTGATTTTTTTTTGTTGAAATTGACGATTTACAAATAGCGAAAATAAAAATATAGGTATATGAATATATAGGGTGTCCAGCGGGAATTTCTCAACTTCTAATTGCGACTAACAATTCCGCAAATCCTGCACTTTGAATGATACCCCTCCTGCTTACCTCAACCCGCTAGTATTTCGATAATCGCAATTTGAAGTTGAAAAAATCTCGCTGAACACCCTAAATATATGTAACTTGTTGTAGGTATTAGGTTAGAGTAAATTCTAAAAAAGCATACAAATCGTTCTTTAAATTGCCCAAACAACTCTAAGAAAGTAAAGTACATAACTTGGTCGCCCGAACTTGTTCTTATGTGCGATCATACTGGTTGGAAATAATATTATTTTTTTTTAACAAAATTAGAAATAAATTGATTACAATATCCTTCTGAAACCTTTTTTGAACCCAAGGCTATGTATACCATTTAATATCTTTAGTTAATCGTAATTGATGAAAGAAAAAATACTAAAATTATAGAAGTGGTTTTAAAAATAATTAATTTTGTATGTATAAATTTTCTTATTTAAACATTTTTAAGAAAATAATTTGGTACGTCAATTTTAAGTATTTATTAATTTGGTGGTAAAAATTGAATATTGGTTTTGAAATACGGTTTTAGGAATATTTTTTGTTCAAAATCGTTTAAATTTTATTAAAAAATCGCTTTTTGCCAAGTTTAATAAATATCGACTAAGTCCTTTTTGAAATATATACCTATTGGGTTTTCAAAAAAGAATTTCAAACTTTTTTTTTTTATTTTCGTTTGAAAACTATTTAAAATGTAGTAATTATTCTTTATAAAAAATTGATTAAAACCAGTTGAATCGTTTCGAGAAATGCGAAACTAAGAAAATATACTTTGCGAGGTACCATTAATAATCATTTTTTGGAATGGTTTATTGCTTACTAAAAGGCATCCTACTTATTCTATTTAAATCATTTTTTTTTATCGATTTTAAATCGAACGATTTTTCTTTTAACCCCAAAAATTATGTTGGACAGGTACCGTTATTTGCTGTCTTAAAGTTTGAACAAAATTTGTAGCATTTTTTTTTTTTAATTTTTAGTTTAAAGTGAATATTTTTCGAAAACTGTTCCCTTAAATAGCTTTACTGAAAAATGAAATAAAATAACAAACCGTACTTTTTTAATAATTTTTTTCCTGTTTAGTCATTTTTTTTCAGAAAATTGCCCCTCTTGGCTAAAGGGGGGAATAGACACCCCCTACCATACGAATTTTTTCTTGTCTCGACCCAACCTACACACTAGCTTTTTGTCACACCTTATGTGAATCACCCTGCATATAAATAGAATAAGTTTTGTAAATTTGAAATTTTAAATATTTAAAATGACCTTCTTTGAAAAAATTTTGATTGAAATCGGTTTAGCCGTTAAAGAGAAATTCGGTACATTTTGTTTGAAAACTATTTTTTTTTTAAAAGGACATATTCATTTTAACTGCATTAAAAGAAAAAAGAAAAATGGATATTGAGCTGTTTACCTATAAGTATTTTAAACTATAAATTCTTTAATAAATACGAATTTTAGAAAAAATTAAAAAAATGAAGGTTTTTTTCGAAATAATAAATTTGAACAAGATGTAATCGAAAAAAAAAATAAAAAAAAAATGGTAGTTTAACATACCTATGTATATCTACGGTGACCATATTTTAAAATTCCAAATAATGGACAAAAAGAAAAAAAATAAACCTGGGACCTATTTCACCAAACACTTTTCACTTTGCAACTTTTCACTTTTACTTTGCAAATTTCGTTTCACCAAACGCAAATTTGCAAAGTGAAAAGTTCTATTCTGCAAAGTGAAAAGTTTTCTTAGTTTGCAAAGTATATGTTCTTTTCGTTTCACCAAACAAACAAACTTTGCAAATTTCATTCAGAATTTTGAAAAGCTTTTCAGTAATATGCAAAGAGAAATTTTTATTTGCAAATAAGCGTTTGTTTTGAAAAGTTGAAATAATAATACACAAATGAACCGTTTTGAAGAATTTTCGGAAAATGAAGAAGTAAATAGAAGTGACCAAGGTAGTGAAAATAATTTTCCATCGAATTTCAAATTTCATTCAGAATTTTGAAAAGCTTTTCAGTAATATGCAAAGAGAAATTTTTATTTGCAAATAAGCGTTTGTTTTGAAAAGTTGAAATAATAATACACAAATGAACCGTTTTGAAGAATTTTCGGAAAATGAAGAAGTAAATAGAAGTGACCAAGGTAGTGAAAATAATTTTCCATCGAATTTGTTTTGTCTAAAATTGGACATACATTTCAATTCAACAGTCAAAGGAATATGTGTAAACGTCCTTTGCAACAAATTTTGAGTACACTACATTGGGCTGAGAATGGAACCCAATACCACAGCAAAGCTACCGTCTGTAGAGTAGTTCATCGAGTATCGAATGTAATCATAGAGATGAATTTCTCCCAAACACCATTTGCTGGACACAAAATTCCTTAGAAATAGCCTTGTAATTTTTTTTTGTCAATATGCATGGAAAGTATCAACGTATCGCATGAAACAAAAAACCAATTTTTATTTTTAAACGCGATTTGCGGCTAAACTAAGCGTCGTAGACCCCCCAAAGTTGACATCTTCAAACGTATCGCATAAAACAAAAAACCAATGATTATTTTTAAACGCGATTTGCTTTCCAACTTTGTAAATTACGAATTCTATTTCTATTCTAGTTCTATTTAAAATTGGTGAAAAACTTTTACTTTTCACTTTTCAAAAATAGACTGATAAATTGAAAAGTGCAGTCTTTTCACTTTGTCACTTTTTCACTTTACTTTGCAGGAAATTATTTTTTTGCAAAGTTGCAAGGTGAAAAGTGAAAATTGTTTGGTGAAATAGGCCCCTGGTTTTTAATTATTATTGTCTTTATTTTAAATAATAACGCAATAGAAAAAATACAACACAATTAATATATCAGAAGGAAGTCTTAATATTAATGTTAGGCAAAATAAATAAACAAATAAAATTCAGTATTTACTTTAACTAAATGTTAGAGTAAAATAAAACCTTAAACACTGAATAAGTATCCTCATTATTTAAAGGGGCCTACTGCAGGGAACTTTTATTTGTTTTATTTTCCTGGAGAAGGTTTAGATTCCATATAATATCTATGCACATATCGCAAGTAAAAATGTATTTAAAAAAAAGATCATTCAAAAAGTTTTTTATATAAAAAGCTTCCTTAAAATTTGTTTAAAAATTATTTGGAATGGCTATTTCAAGTACCTATTTAAAAATATACACCAAACAATAAATGTAATTTAAAACAAATTCAACAACCTGCCTTCAAAATACATTCCTCTTGATTTAAGAAAAAAATTTAATTATTTTTAATTAAATTTTTCTTGAACATTAGTATATCCAATACCTATTAATTAAAATTTAAAAGGACCTCCTGTATAATTTTTTTTTATTGAAATCGGTTTAGCCCTTAATGAGATATTGATACCTACCTTCCTATAAACTTTTCTTTTTCGAAAACTGTTTTTTTGGCTTACCTATTTTAATTACCTAATATTTTAAATTGGCATTGGTACCTACCTATGTACTAAATCTCTTGATACCTACAATTATTCAAAACGGAAACATCATTGGAAATAATATTTTTGTTCTGTTTATTATTAGGTAGTACCTACCTAGGGACCTAACTATACCAAAATTATGAAAATTATTATTATACATGTAGGATGACTACCTTTTAACATCGTATATCGTTATAACGGGTGATTTTTTAAGAGGTTTAGAACTTTTTTTTTAAAAAAAACACAAAAAATTCGAAAAAATGAATGAAATATTTATTTGAATCGATAGTTTGAACCTTGCAATTTAATGTTTCAAGATAATTTTATGCAAATGTTGACCGCGGCTGCGTCTCAGGTAGCCCATCCGCTGAGTCCAATTTTGGCATACTCTTTCACACATATCGGCCGGTATCTCACGAATGAATGCATGGATGTTGGCTTCCAGTGCGTCAATCGAAGCGGGCTTGTCCCTATAGACATTAGCCTTGACATACCCCCACAAAAAATAATCTAATGGTGTCAAATCGCACGATCTAGGCGGCCAATTGACCGGCCCGAAACGTGAAATTAACTGTTCACCAAACTCGCCTCGCAATTGCGCCATTGTTTCGCGTGCTGTGTGGCATGTGGCACCGTCTTGTTGAAACCACATATCATGCAAGTCAAGAACTTCCATTTCGGGCAAAAAAAAGTTTGTTATCATCGCTCGGTAGCGTTCACCATTGACAGTAACGCTGCGATTCGCATCATCTTTGAAGAAATAGGCCCAATAATGCCGCCGGCCCATAAACCGCACCAAACAGTGGCTTTTTCGGGATGCATTGGTAGCTGTTGCAATGCTTCTGGCTGATCTTCACTCCAAATGCGGCAATTTTGCTTATTTACGTACCCATTCAACCAAAAATGAGCCTCATCGCTGAACACAAGCAGCGCGCGATGAACATTTCGAACCGAGCACGAATTTTGATAGTAAAATTCAATAATTTGCAAGCGTTGTTCATTTGTAAGACGATCCATGGTTAAATTGCAAACCAAACTGAAGCTGTTTGACAGTGACACAAGGTACTAAACACACGTCAGCTGTTAAAACCAGTGTTGCCAAAACCAAACCAGCTTAAAAATCACCCTATATTTATTATCCTAAATTTTAACCAAACATTTAAGCATTTACACTATTTCAAATTCAATGTCATTTCATAAACCTACATATTAAACCAACCTAAGCGGTATTAAAATGCAACCTGGGGTTATTAAGAGTCATTCGGTAAATGAAGTGTGCAAAGTAAAGTCAAGTTAAGCAAAGTAAAGCAAAGTCAAAGTCAAATCAAAGTCAAGATAAAGTTCTTTATAATTATTTTCCCTTATTAATTATTAATTATTATAACTTATTCTTTTGAATTAAAATTAAACTCTTTAAATTCAGTGAATTAAAACTTAAATTAAACTTAAAAACAACTGAGTTTTCTACTTAATCCCTTTTTCTCCTCCCACAATTGGTGTCAGAAGTGTTTCCGAACAAGAAAAAGTGCCGCGAAAAGTGTTTAAACATTTAATGTTTACTTTAAATTAAAATTGAATACCTACCTAGTGCTAAAATTTCATAAAACACGTAAAGCGAAAATTTCTTAGTGACAAGAAGTGACCAAGTCATTCATGCATTAAAAGTTTCAAATAAAATTTTGCGATACATTTGTGCATAGAAAAGAAAAAACAAAATTTCATGTAAATTGTGAGTGCATCAGTTAGAAAATAACAAAAAAAAAGATCGATCATTAAATGAAGTATACACATACGAACATTGGTGAGATCGTTTCATATTTTTTTTCTCTTTTACATATTTAGCTTTAAACCATTATTTTAGCACAACAAATTAGCATGAAACCTTTAAAGTTACGATCGAGTGAAATTCTGTTCTACGATCTTGTTACATGCGAGAAAGCTTTACTGTCGCATGCAATTAATACAATCAAAACAAAGTTATTAGAAAAAGCTTTAAGTTGAATTTATTTTTTTTTTTTTATGATCGTGCAAGTATTATTATGGGGAGAAAGGTTTAAATTCTGAATGGATGATTTAAATAAATTAACTACAAAACAATTACAAACGATTTTAAAAGAAAAGATATTATCATATCCATATAATTTAAAAACTGAATTAGTAGAAAGGTTAGGTAGGTAGAGATGGCGGCCCAGAGCAAACTCGCTCCGTGACCCAATTAGCGCTAGAGTGCGCCGTTTTGACACCATAACTCGTATTGACCTGTTGGGTGAAAAGCGGTTTAATTTTTATTTTTGAAGGGTGAGGTGAAGGAATTAAGGTCTAAGCTTGACCTAGATCCATTTTGACGCGTTGAGAAAAGCAATCAAATCTTTGATCTTTATCTCAGAAAGCTCGTGTAGATCTTCAAGAAAAGCATTTCCAAAAGATTTCGCTCTCGATCTGGCTAGAGCAGGGCATTTACAGAGGAAGTGGGCCACTGTTTCCTTCTCCTGATGGTCCCCACAACTGCGACAAAAAGTATTGTACGGAATGCCGAGCTTTGCCGCATGTCCTCCTAAAGGCCAGTGGCCAGAACATGTCGCAACAACCCTGGCTATGTCTCGCCTGGGCCTAAAAATTAGATCAGTAGAGATTTATTATAGATGGGCCATATCTTTCTGGATATGACGCAGTTTGTTAAACTTTCCCACCTGCGATTGAATTCAATAAGAAAAATTGAGAATAAATTGCCCTTCATAACTCCAAGCGGAATATTAACTCTTTCCGCAAGTGAGCTATGAAGGGCTGATCCTTGCCTGGCCAGTTCGTCAGCCCGCTCATTTCCCTCAATGCCACAATGAAATGGAACCAAGATAAGAGTGACCCTGAGGTTGACATTAAGGCTAATCAGTTCATCTCGACATTGCTGGACCAGTTTAGATGATGTAATAGCCGAATCAATTGCTTTCACAGCTGCTTGACTGTCTGTCAGGATAGCAGTGTTTCGGTTTTGGATGGGATCTTGTTTGAGTATCTTGCATGCTTCCCTGATTGCTAGTAATTCAGCTTGAAATACGCTTGCGAAGTCAGGGAGCCGAAAGGACCTAGAGATGTTCAAGGATTCGGAAAAAATTCCTGAACCAACACCGCACTCCATCTTGGAACCATCAGGAAAAATAGTAGTGTCGAAGTCTCTCGTCACGACATTATCCTTCCAATCTTTTCTGGGTGGAAATTTGACCTTAAAAACCTTTCTCAAATCCAAAGCATGAGTGCAGTAGTCGGTCTGCATTGAAAACATATCATTAGGAATTAAACTTGTGATTGCTGTGACCATATGGTTTAGCAATCCAACAATTTGACTCCTTAAGTCTTAACGCGCTGCAGGATACTAAATATTTGATATGTAAATCAAGGGGTAAAAGGTGCAGGAAGACGCCTAAGGCATCCGTCGGGCAGGAGCGTAGGGCCCCTGTGGTGCCAACGCTAGCTGTTCTTTGAACCTTCTTGAGTTTATTAATGTTAAAAGCTTTGCTAAGTGCGGGCCACCAGACAATAGAGCCATACGTAAGGACCGGTCTTACCACGGCTGTGTACGTCCACAGTATCATCTTCGATTGGAGGCCCCATTTTTTCCGAAGGTCTTACTACAGGCATAAAAGGTTATACAGGTTCTTCAATATTCAGTTTCCAATTTAGCTTGGGGTCAAGAATAACGCCCAGGTATTTCACATTGGAAGAAAGTGAGAGAACTACGCCGTTGAGTCGGGGCAGCGTGAAGGGAGGTATTTTTGTTTTGGTGGTAAAAAGCATCAGTTCCGTTTTGCTTTGGTTAACACCAAGTCCACAAGTGGCCCAGTTTCTAACCTTCCTCAAAGCCATCTCTGTGATTTCACTAATCACAGTTGGGAACTTTCCTGAAACCAAAATCACCAAATCATCCACATACGCAACTGCCTTCACGCCGCATCTCTCCAACTCAACGAGAATTCTGTTCATGACTAGGATCCAGAGAAGTGGAGATAGAACTCCACCCTGCGGGGTACCTCTACTGACGTGTTTGATCGATTTATTATTACCTAAAGTAGCTTGAATCCTCCTATCGCTGAGCATGGATATTATCCACTCTCTGATGCAGTCCTCTACACCAAAGTCCACAAGTGATTCCAGAATGGATTCGGTTAGGACACTGTTGAAAGCCCCTTCTACATCTAATAAGGTAGCTAGGGTATATTCTTTATAGTGTATTGTTTTTTCGATTGTACGCACTACCTCATGAAGAGCCGTCTCTGTGGACTTCACCTTAAGATATGCGTGTTGAGAGTTCTCAAGAGGACATTCCTCTAGGATGTTTCTAATATGGATACCAAGAATGCGCTCCAAAGTCTTTAGTACGAAGGACGTAAGGCTTATTGGTCGGAAGTCCTCCGCGGACTCATGTCCTCGCTTGCCGACCTTCAGTATAAAAACAACTCTTAGATGTCTCCACGTCTCGGGTACAAGATTGAGCTGGAGGCATCCTTTAAAGATGCCGGGACTACCGGGAAGGGACTACCACTTCCTGCAATTTTTGTAGCATGATTGGTATAATTCCGTCCAGGCCGGGAGACTTGAAAGGTGAGAATGTATTTATTGCCCAGGCAATGTTTTCTCTTGTTATAACGGTATTTATATGCTCAACTTGAGCTATGGAGAAATTAATAGTTCTACGCGGTTCGGGGTTGCTGCTCTCGCAACCCGGAAAATGTGTCGACATCAGTAGTCCCAAAGACTCAGTCGGAGAAACTGTCCAAGTACCATCAGGCCTCTTCAAGAACGAAGGATTGCAGTGCTCCTGCGATAGAACTTTGCCTAGCCTTGCGGATTCTTTTAAACTTTCGATAGAAAAGCTTGGCTGAAGCGAGCGCTCTTTGTAGACTCTAAGGCAATCTTTATATGGTTTTTAAAAGTTGTGTTTGTGACAGATATTGAAAATTGTCCTTGTCATTTTTCTGAGGTTGAACAGATCTTCATTCCACCAGGGGGGAAGGGTTTTACGGCTATATTTTATTGGGCAAGAGATCTTAAAAGCAGTTTTCATCGATGCTTCAAAGGTTTTCACCTTTGTCTAAAGATCTATAACCGAATCTGGCCTCAGATGCGGTATAATGCGCAGTTTAGAATTAATAATTTGACTGAACTTCTTCCAGTCAATTCTCTTGGGATTTCTGTTCGGAAGAGGGGGTTCAGTCTCGAAATTTATATTGAAGAGAATCCACCTGTGATCCGAAAACGAGTTCACAAGAGAAACCCTCCAATTTTCCACCAATGGATTAAAATTGCTGTTAACTATAATTACATCAAGAACATCCTCCCACCCCTCATAACTATCCGATCTCGGAAAAACGGAGGTGGGAGTATTGCCTCTGTTACAAACCTATAAATTATTTTCAATAATAAAATCAAAGAGTGACTCACCCCGTTCATTAATCTCAGAACTACCCCAGAGAGTATGGCGAGCATTTGCATCGCATCCAATCAAGAGGTTAGTCCTTTTCGATTCCGCTTCTGCTGTTATGATGCGTATCTCCTCTGGCGGTGACTGCCGATCATGGGCTAGGTACGCAGATGCCACGAGCAAACCTCCTGCATTTTTTCCCCTCCAACCTAACTACTGTTAGATCAAGAGTGCTAAAGTTAGGACACAAAAAAGCTTTTAAGTGTTTTTTAGCTAATATACAAGTTCTAGGCTTACCTTGGTTATGGTTTTCGGTTTTGTAAAAAACATCATACTGGCTGTCTTGGAGGCCTCTAACTCTGAGGCCATTAACCCACGGTTCCTGAACTAAGCCAACATCAACATTTTCCTCCTTCAGGAAAACTCTCAGATTATCCGAAGCACACCTAGAGTGCTTCAGATTAATCTGGATGACTCGCAGCTCGTTTTTTAATTTTCTTTCGATTCTGCGCAGTCAGGGCCCGGCGGCTCGCTGGGGACCTCGACTTCGCCAGCAACATCGTCGATCTCGACTTTGCAGTCAGCTTTGTCGGGGTCGGCTACCTGACTTTGCAGAATCTTAATTTTGATATTTCTTATTCCGAATCTCAGCTTGAAATCGGCCTTCTCTAAAGCTCCTCGGCTTTCTTCGCTGATCCTAAGAAGATAAGATCCGCTGTTCTTCTGGGGTTCCTCTGCCTTAATGACAGCCCAGTCGTGCACAGGGACCAACGGATTTAGCCTCTGAAGACCGCGGATCAGTTCTTGTCCGCTTGGCTTAACACCCATGAGGGGCAACCAAATGCAGGCCTTTGGCTGCCTAGGGATGTCCCTAGCTGGGATAAGCTTGAGCCTCAAGCCCTCCCAGTCATTGCAGATCTTAGCAATGCTGGTAAAAGGAAATCCCTAGAGAACCTGTCCGCACACTTGATTACCCTATATCCCCTGAGTATCCCACCAGAGTCGAACGTAGGGTAGGGACCTTCGCTTGCTGATAATGAAAACAAGAATACCATCTCCGAAAGCTTGGCCTCGACGGAGTTCCACACAGCTAACAGACCTCTGTTATCTGAGGAGAGCTCATCCACAACCGATACTTGCAGGTCGTCGCGGACAACTTCACTAAACATATGCGGTTGCGCTGCCTTGGGAGGTGGTACTTTGACGCTTTTCTTATGACCGTCAAGCTTACCCTTCTTAGGAGGTTGATTGGTCTCGTTTCGAGATCTGATCTACGCTTGACGGCCTTTTCTTCGGTGGCCAGAAGACTGTTGTATTCCTCAACAATCTTCTGGTACCTTAGCTTGTCGGCGGCGTCTCTCTCATGGACCTTTCCAGCTTCCTCATTCTAGGCAATCTTGTCAAGAATAAAGGAAGCTTTCCTGAATTGCATCTTTAGAGAGGCGTTCGCCGAATGTTTTTTGCTTTCCCGTTTAGCGCTGCTATGGCTCGCATTGCTACATGAGGGTATCGGGTTTGTATTGGTCGGTTTAGGAGGCACAGGGGTACTATGGCTGGTACTGCCTATGCTTCCTGAAGTTTTGGGTTGCCCACAAGCACTACCAGTGCTACATGCGCTCCCCTTAAGGGTCTCCTGGCTGGAGGCCAAAAGTTCATCCTCTAAGTCGTCGGATGGTAAAAAGTCTGTCATGTTAAAATCGTCCATTTTGTGTTAACTTAAAATTTGGTTCTTACGAGTAGGTCGGAAAGAAAAGGTCAGCCCCGGTAGAGCCGATATACCGGGGTCAGGCAAGAGTATGGCGGACCCTGCCAAGGCGTCCGCAAGAGCTCGTTAGTGACTGGTTTACCTCCCAGACTTCCATTTCTTCGGCACGGATTATGAAAAATCGCTCACACCACCACTGAAAATTAAGGCCTCCTATCTATGGTCAAATCACATTACTGAGGGTTGAACTATTGAGGAGTAAAGGAACACCTCAGTAATTCGACCTGACCTTAGCTGAACACCATCTTGACAACGCACAAGATAAAACTGTGGTGATCATTACCGCCCGGCACCCACTAGGAGGGTTTGATACGAGGATTTTTGTCGGGCTAATAGAAAGGTTACATAATGCTATTTTGATTTTATTATAGATTATTTTGAAGAAAGAAATTCAGGTGATCAGATAGAAGCTGGTGAAGTTAAGAAAGAGGAAGTTGTTGTTGATGAGAATAATAATTTGAAAGCAGCTGAAAAGATGACGGAGACCAATCATTTTGTTTTTAAGGATGTCGAAGAATCTTTAGATAGATTTTCTGGTGAATCTGGGAAAAATGTAGTTCTTTGGTTAAAGGATTATGAAGATATAGCTACAGTGTGTCAATGGAATCCCATACAAAAATACCTGTATGCGAGGCGTTTACTAAAATGTGCTGCCAAACTAGCAGTGGAATCGAAAAGCGGTATTTGCAGTTGGAGTGATTTGAAGGGATTTTTATTGAAGGAATTTAATGATACACCTTCGTGTATAAGCCTTCACAAAGAGCTTCAATCAAGGAAGAAAAAAAAAAAATTGACGAAACATTTTTAGAATACATGTATTCAATGAAACAAATTGCTATGAAGGGAAATTTTGATGACGGATCTTTAATAGCCTATGTTATTCAAGGTATTTCAGATAGCCCTTTGAATAAAACGGTGTTGTATGAAGCAACGACTCTAGATGAGCTGAAAAAGAAGTTTTTAGTTTATGAAACGATAAAAGGTCATTTAGCGAGTACGAGTAATTATCGAAACCAAACCAACAATTCCCAAAATGTTAAGCCAAGTTTTTCAAACAATTCCAAAAATGTTGCGAGTCAAAACCGATGTACAAACTTTGGTTCTCTTTCTCATAACCAAAATGTTTGTCCAAACAAACGTAAAAGAGCAAGGTGTTTTTCATTTAGTGAGTTTGGCATATTTCTACAAATTGTCCAAAGAAAGAAACGAGAAATCCGAACCAAAATGTTAAAAGGATTAACAGATTAGACTGTTGTGTAAAACTTACGTTGGCTGGGGAAGTTTACGATGTTTTAGTGGATACGGGGGCGGATGTATCGTTGATGCAAAGGAGCGTTTGGAGAAGGGCTGGTGCTGCTGTAATCGATGGACTAGGAGAAAATTTGCTGGGATTTGGTGATGGTAATGCGAAGCGTTCTGATGGATCGTGTTAAGTTGATGTGTTAATCGGAGAAAGTAATTATTCCGTTCGATTCCATATGGTTCCTGATGAATGGATGTTGGACTGCATGATTTTAGGAAAGAACTTTTTAAGAATTGCTAGAGTTAGCATTGAGAACGGAAATATTTTTGTAACTAAAGTTCCAAAAACCGTTAATTTTGAAGAAAATAATATTTCGAAAATAGACATTGTTGAGTTGTTGGAGAATAACGATTTAAATTCAATTATAGATCTAAAACTAAATCATATATCGGATCACCGTTTTCGAAACGAGATGAGAGATTTGATATGCACATACGAGCCAAGAAAACCGGATAAGTGTAAAGTGGAAATGTGAATTGTGTTATCCGATGATCGTCCGGTCTATCAAAAGGCAAGAAGATTAGCACCACAAGAGAAGGAAGATGTTAAGAGACAGATAGATACCTGTCTTTCCGAAGGTGTAATACGCCATAGCTATTCGGATTACTCTAGTCCGATAGTCTTAGTGACGAAAAAAGATGGAACTCATAGAATTTGCGTTGATTATCGCCTACTTAATGCCAAGATTATAAAAGATCGCCATCCACTTCCGTTGATAGAGGAAATCTTAGAAGATCTTGTTGGAGGATTGTTTTTCGTTGTTTTGGTTTTCAAGAACGGGTTCTTTCACGTACCCATTGAAAAGGAAAGTCAAAAGTATACTGCATTTGTTACGCCTGATAGGCATTATGAATTTTTGAAAACACCTTTTGGTCTTTGTAATTCGCCGTCAGTTTTCCAAAGGTTTATAAACGCAGTATTTGAGAAACTTTTACGTTCAGGATGGTTACGAGTTTTTGTGGATGATTTAGTTATCCAAGCAAGAAGCCCTGAGGAATGTCTGGATAAGTTTAAACTAGTTTTGGAAGTCGCTGCTGAAAATGGTCTTGTAGTTAACTGGAAGAAGTGTAAGTTCATCACTGAAAGGATTGAATTTTTGGGACACGTCGTAGAAAATGGATCGCTGAAACCATCGAGGGAAAAGCTACATGCAGTCCAAAATTTTCCAAAGCCGGATACAGCAAAGAAAATTCAGTCCTTTCTCGGACTTACAGGGTTTTTCAGGCGTTTCATTGCAGGATACGCAGTAATTGCAAAGCCTTTATCAGATTTACTGCGTAAGGATACACTATTTTGTTTTGGTCCTAATCAAGTGGAAGCTTTCCAAAATTTGAAGGATGCCTTATGCAAAGACCCAGTTTTGAAGCTTTACAATCCAGAGTTGGAAACGGAACTTCATACTGACGCGAGTAAGATTGGATACGGTGGTTTCTTACTTCAGAGACACAGTGATAACGAAATGCATCCTGTTTTTTATATAAGCTATAAGTCGTCGAAAGCTGAAAGTAACTTTACAAGCTATGAACAAGAGGTGTTGGCAATTGTTAAGTGTTTGCAGAAGTTAAGGGTATATCTTTTGGGGATACCATTTAAAATTTTTACGGACTGTAAGGCTTTAACAGCAACCATGCGGAAGAAGGAGTTATGCACGCGAGTTGCCAGGTGGGCAATATTCTTACAGGATTTTAACTGTGAAGTCCTTCGCAGAGCTGGTTCATCGATGAGACACGTGGACGCGCTTAGCCGTTTTCCGGCAATAATGAGGGTAGAAGATGGTGTTCTGCATCGTGTGAGAAAGGCGCAAGAGACAGATGAATTTTGTTCGCTGATTTCAAATATTTTGAAGCACCAGGAATATGAAGATTTTGTAGTGCGCAACGCTATTTTGTATAAATATGTTGAAGGAGATTTTTCCCTGGTTGTTCCAAAGAAGCTGCAAAGAGAAGTACTACGAGGTATACATGAGCAAGGTCATATGAACGCAAGAAAGGTGGAAGTTTTGGCAAGGAAGGATTTTTGTATACCAAGCATGTCGTCGAAGATTAAGCATGTTATTGCAAATTGCATACCATGCATACTTGGAGCGAGGAAAAGTGGAAAGCAGGAGGGTTTACTCAATTCCATCGAAAAGTTTGATACACCTCTCAATACGTATCATCTTGATCATCTCGGTCCAATGAATTCAACGGCTAAGAGTTATAAGCATTTGTTGGTCATTGTCGATGGCTTTTCGAAGTTTACTTGGATCTTTCCCGTAAAGTCTACGAGTGCTGAAGAAGTTGTGAAGAAACTGTTGATCCAGAGCGAAACCTTCGGCGAGAGTCATCACGGACAGAGGTTCCGCTTTTACATCCAACTTGTTTAAGGATTATTGTGAGGAAATAAAGATTGTGCATTCGCTTGTGACTACAGGAGTTGCTCGCGGAAATGGTCAAGTAGAGAGAATCAACAGAACTATTGTTGAAATGTTGACGAAAATGGCAGTTGATGCTCCGGATAAGTGGTTCAAACATATACCAAAACTGCAAGAAATTATAAACTCGACGATAAATCGAAGTACAAACAGGACTCCATTTGAGTTAATGTTCGGAGTTCGTATGAGAAGCGCAGAGAGTATTGAGCTGAAGTAGCTGATGGAAGAGCTACTCATCGAAGAATTCGAAGATGAAAGGAAAGAGATGCGAAGCCAGGCTAAGGAACAAATAACTAAGGTTCAGGAAGAAAATCGGAAAGGCTACAACCGGAAGAGAAAAACTGCTACGCAATACAAATTGGGTGATCTAGTCGCGATTAAGAAAACTCAATTCGCTCCTGGAACAAAGCTATACTCGTTGTATTTAGGCCCATATGAAGTTACGAAAGTTAAAAGAAACGACCGATATGAAGTTCGTAAAGTGGGAACTCACGAGGGACCAAATAATACCTCGTCTTCAGCTGATTTTATGAAGCCCTGGCGCAACGAAGAGGACAGTGAAACCGATGAAATTGAATCCGAAGATGATGATGTAACCGAAGTTTAGCTATGTAATACGTACCCAAAGATGACTGTTCGTCTGAGGCATCCGACAGGAAGGATAGCCGAGTGCAACCTTTTAACATCGTATATCGTTATATCATCCTAAATTTTAACCAAACATTTAAGCATTTACACTATTTCAAATTCAATGTCATTTCATAAACCTACATATTAAAAATCTTATGTAAAAACCTAAGCGGTATTAAAATGCAACCTGAGGTTATTAAAAGTCATTCAGTAAATGAAGTGTGCAAAGTAAAGTCAAGTTAAGCAAAGTAAATCAAAGTCAAATCAAAGTCAAGATAAAGTTGATTATATTTTCCCTTATTAATTATTAATTATTATAACTTATTCTTTTGAATTAAAATTCAAACCTTATATTATATTCTTTAAATTCAGTGAATTAAAACTGAAATTAAACTTAAAAACAACTGAGTTTTCTACTTAATCCCTTTTTCTCCCCCCACATTCATATATATAATGTAGGTACCTAACCCGAAATATGGCAACCGTCCCACACAATTACTATTAACGCATATAGAAAGAGAATACCTGTAACGTTGCTTTCTTTGAATTCAAAATCAAAAATAAATACCTCCCAAGTTTTGCATGAAACTATAGGAGATAATATACCTATATATGTATAAACATATGCCCTTAAGCAAAAAATCGTTTCCTAAATTCATTAAAAAAAAATTAAGCCAAACCTTTGCATAAGCGAACATATACACACAAACATTTTTTTCGATTTTCTCGCCCAAGTTCCATGACGCAAAAGGCTATTTCGGATATCTCCCTTTCCCGCATTATTGTTGTCAGAACCAATATAATACACTCCTCTCGCTCCTACTACCTGTTCACGATTCCTTTTTGATTCTCTAAATTGTCAAATTTGTGGCGTTTATAACGCAACATAGTAGCTCCCAAGAACGTAAAAAAAACGACTCGATGACATACCTATGGGTTTTATATACAATGTCGTCAGCACGTCTGAAAGTGTTTTTTTTTATAAAACTCTTCACAATAGCAATCATCCTTTGATCGGACTGCAGTAGAAGGCAGCTCCTCTAACTCCCAAAATTTTCGAAGTTGAGTGTCCAAATTACCAGAAGCACTGTCGGATGTGATGGTAGCGTTGAAGGACTGAAAAGAGTCGGGGACTGGTGCCGACAATATCCATCCAAAAATGGTTTTTTGGGCTACTAGTGAATTTGAGATCATTTTTAAACCGTTGCGAATGATGTACGGACGGATAGAGGTCAGCGCCTATTAAAAGATCAATCAGTGACGATTTGTTAAAAGAGGGGTCAGCTAATTTGAGGCCAACAAAAAGGTTGGGATTTACTATCGAAAAGGGTGAACTAGGTAGATTATTCGTTAGAGTTTTAAGCACAATGGCTTGGGCTGATAACGTTATTTGAGGAGTTTCAAAAGAAGTGAGTGAAAATGAGCAGAGTTTTTTAGAAGTGACTGAGAGGTTTCCGCTAATACCAGAGAAGTTAGTATTTTTCATAACGAACGGAAGATTTAGCCTTTTTTGCACAGACTCCGAAATGAAGGCTCCTACGACATGTTCCGTTTCCGTTCCTACTATACCGACTAGAGCAGTAGCCAAAAGAATTCTTCTTTGAGAAGTGACCGTAAAGGTTTGATGAGAAGCCTGAGGAACAAATGGTTGCGAAGAAGCAGACATTGGAGAATTTGAAGCTGACGGTGGAGTAGTGGACTGTAAATTGTTTTGTTGGGCAGAAGACGAGTTGGATGCTCAATGAAGAAGAGTGTGATGTCGTTTATTGCAATAACTACATGAGTATTTACTCGAGCAAGTGGATTTCTGATGACTTGTGCCTAAACAGTTATTACACATTTTGTGACTACGTACTGCTTCGATTCTGGATACAGGCATAGCCGAAAACTTATAGGGCATTCGTAAATAGAATGGTTTGCCGAGCAAATTTTACATTTAGATACTCCCGCCTTTGCAAAAAACGCATTAGCTCTGTTAGGCTTTTGAGACACGGTTTTCCGTGAAGATTGTTGACTTATGGTCGGCTTTGAAGATGTGGTGTCCGAAATTGATACCGAAATTGATTTTTTTTAAATTAAAATTATTTCCGCGACGAGCAAGAAAGTAAACACACGACGGAGGTATGACCGGCGGACGAATACAAACATGGTAATTGGGAGAATAGAAAAAGAGTCAAATGTCAGGGTTAAAGGAAAATGTTGCAAAAGTTAAGTGCAGTGGTTTTCTTACGATCGAGGATAGGAATGCGTTGCAAATGTTGCCGATGCAAAATATAATATTGCTGACAAGAATAAACTTTTGCAGATTTTTCTTGCGCAGCTTTTAAGAGATGACCAATTAGGCAGGAATATAGAAATTTTGACTCGAGAGTGAAAGTTTTCACTTAATGATGTCAATGATCCTGGAAATTATAGACAAAATAAAAAAAAAGCTTAAGATCATGCAGAATTTCCAATGCTGGTTAGCGATAGGAATAGGAAAAATTGCGGAATCATATAAAAAGTTTCTACCATACAAGACGGTTGACGATTCTTATATTGTATTTTTCAATTCACGCGCATATAAGTATAATACTTATTATTCTCTTATACCTACATTAAAGAAATAATTGCTATAGAATAGCAAGTGAATAAATTTTACAAAAATTAAATTAACATCAACACGTTGTGTCGAAATATTGTGAGGAAGTTTTAAATACCACAAGGTAATTTTTGTGAAAGTGTTCCTTTTGATTTTTCTTATTAAGAAAATAATTTTTTTTTAAAGGAAAATCCACGGCGGTGGATAAGTGTAACCGCCACCATTTTTGATTAAACCGCCAATCAAAGCCGAAAAACAGAGTTTTCCGGCCCGATTCTTACGTTTAAAAATTGCCATATTACCAGGCCGGCAGGAAAATTAGCTGCGCTATCTTTTCATACAGCGGTAACAGAACCGTACAACGGCAGCTAGCCATACCGATTTGTGACCGATTTGTCCTCCAAAATTTAACTGTCGGGATTAGCCTAGAGGGTAAAAGGGTCGATCAGTTTCAAGCCCTAATCAAGAGGTCCCCAGTTCGAGTCCTAGGAAGAACCGCTAAAAGCCAATAAAATAATTTTTTTTTATTTTCTAATTAACGTAATTTTTGTTTTATCTAAATTCATTTGTCAAGTAATTTGTTCCGTAATTTCATTAATTGGTTTCCCCAATTAATGCTACAAAGAAGAGTTTATTTTTTTTATTGAATCGCGAAACGTAAATAAGCTCAATCCGCGTATTATTATATATATTTTAAAGTGTGAAAAGAGTTGCAGCAAAGTGCAACGATAACAACAAAAACAAAGAAGGTATATTTCATCTCTAAATACGATCGCTTGCAGTGGCCACTTCAAAAGGAGTTTAGGGGTGAGTTTTTATTATATATTAAATTATATTGATGATCACTTTCCGGTGAAAAATATATATATAAAAAAAAAAAAACAATATAGTACGCGAGTCGAGGGGGGGTTTTAATTGGGGAATTATTGTGTAGTGTCAAGTTAAAATTAAAAGAAAAAAGAGGATTTGAAATCCCAAATTTGTCAATAAATCGAAGACGGTTTAATATAATTTAATCAAATTTTTCTTTGATAAGCAACAGGGTTGCCAAAGAGTGAAATTACCTTTTTGCTTGAAATAATATAAATTAATTGTTTTGTTTTAAATTAAAGTTTGTACTATAAATGAAATTTAATTAAAATGAAATGAATATCGAGTTAATTGGAAAACATGATTTTTGATTTTGAAAACGAATAAATTCATAATAGCATACAATAACATGATTTGTGAATAATTATTTTTATTAATGGGATGAGAGAGGAAGTGAGGGGAATGAAGGGATAGAGGAGAAGGAGCCAAATAAAGGGGTTGCTCTGGCGAGGGATGCAACCAGGAAGGGAGGGAAAGGTAAAATTTCTCGCGCATCATTGACATCGGGATGCTGCTGGTATAAAACTTTTTTTTTGTAGTGAGCTGTAGGTCCAAGAACCTAACCCACCGGCTGAGCTAAGGGTTCACGAATTGCCAGCAAGGACCATGAGGCAAATAGGCCCGCTACAAAATGGCGCCCGCAACGTGGAGCCCACTATCTCTTTGAGTATCGGTGTCAAAGATACCCAAATAGCAGGATGTATAAACCCACACTCTATACCTAAAGCTTACTTTAGAAGAGACCCGTGGATGTGAACGACGTCTGCGGTGATCCTTAGAACAAGTTTTCATTTTTTTATTTTTTTTAGTTTGCAGATGCCTTCACTGATGAAAGATTCGTCAGTTGTTGCCCTGCAAACAGCAAAAATAAATTTTATCATAATTTACTAGTTTCAATAGTTAAAATTCATTCACTTAGAATATTTCATTTTTTTTTTGCTCGTTTTTTTTTTCGGCTCGCAGTACTACGGCTTCTTCTCCTTCATTCGTTGTCATTCTCCAAAAATCAAAACTCTCATCCCATTACATTTTATGAGTAACAGTTTTTTTTTGAAGATTTTTTATTTAACAATTTTGAGATTTTATTGTTGGTTTACTTTTATATTTCTTAAAATTCATATTTTGAAAAATTCATTTGGATTTTTTTTTATTGGTTTTCAGCAATTTAAAATTTTTTTTTATTGGTTTTTGGTTGTTTGGAATCAAGGATTTTAGATTCCAACGAAGACTTAGTTCTGTTATTCTAGTTTCACAAAAGTGAAAAGACATAACAAGTATATTTGCGTTCCGCAATTATTTTGTTGATTTTTTTGGTCAAGAATTTTTTTTTCGATTCACAGCATTGGAAATTCTGAGTCAAATCGTTTTCGGGACTTTGATTTTTTTTGGGTGGAAATTTTTGCTTTCGAGTCTAGATTTAAATTTTGCTGGGCTTGATCGGCTTTTGGAAGTTGAGTGTAGAAAGTTTGAGATTAGGTGTTCTTGAACAGGAATGAGTAGGAGGAGACGGATTTCACTTCACGACGAGTTAAGTGTTATTTACGCGCATTCTGAGGCTTTTACCAGAGAATTTTACCAGAGATAGAAATAACATTGATCGTTTCGATTTAGACAATTCCTTTAGCTTTTCTGAAAATTTGAACTCGGTAGTTTCAAACTCAACATCTAATATGTCGACCGAAGGTAATCCTCCCAACGAACAAAATGGTGTTCAAAATGAGGAAGGTGGAGAAAATGAAGTCCCAATAAACGCTCACGGAATCGATCCAACGGAAGAGTTAGTGGTAAGAATCGAAAGGGGTATGATGGAAAACCAGGTTAGGTTGTTTCAACAGATGGATGTCTTTATGGTCAACGTAATAAAGAAATTAGAAAATTTAAATATACCTGCGGCGACACAAAATACTGCCCACAGAGATAATCAGTTTAGCGCCGGTGCGGCTGAGGGTACATACGAAGTTTTTCCACCAACACCGGCACCTAGAAATTCTACTACTCCATCGATGTTTAGCGCAACTGAGTTCTGCAGGCTAGACAGATGGAATATTAAATATGATGGTACCTACTGAAAATGTGAGTGATTTTCTGTTCAAAGTTGATAGGATGCAGAAATCGTCTTCTTACAGCGATGAAAAGATAACTGCGAATTTCCACATTTTGCTAACCGGAAAAGCCAACAAATGGTTTTGGGCCTTTTTGCGTAGAAACCCAAATGCTAAGCTGGCTGACGTTAAGACCGCAATGAAAAAAGAGTTTGGTCGGTTAGAAAGCGATGTGGAAATTTACATGAGGTTGCTCACGCGAAAACAAGGCGTCAAAGAAACTTTTGACGACTTTTATAGTTCAATCGTTTTTCTGAACGATCGTTTAAAAGAACCTTTTGACGAGCGGAAAATTATTGACGTTATTCGTAATAACGCCAAAGACAAGATTGGAGAAATGTTGTTATCAGCTGAGGTGAAAACTTTGGAGCAGCTTAGAAATAAAGCCAGAGAAGCCGAGAGATTTTTGGCGAAGCGAACTTCCTCACATAAAACGGTACACGAGATCGCAATTGAAGAAGAAGCTCAAGAACTCGACCAAGTCGATGAGGAAATCGCAGCCTTATCGGCGAACGAAAGCCTGTTTCAACTGCCAATTATGTCTGTTGGAATTGTGACGCAAAAGGTCACGCATATCATTTTTGCCCATCGCAAACAAGAAATTTATTTTGTTTTTTGTGTGGTGCGAAAGGCGTCAATACGGTTAAGTGCGGTAAGCACTCGGGAAACATGTCGAGGGACGAAAAGAAGAGTGGGGAAATTCGTCCCACGAAGAACAAACCCAACCCACAGAATTAGAATATAAGACAAGTCCAAAGGTTAGCACAGAAGTCCCTGTTGAAAATGTTCCAATTAAGATCTTGGAACGGGCGAATCCTATCAGTTCTGTTAGTCCTCAGTCTCATCCTGTTGAGACCTATGCACTTAAGTCTCTCCATGAGCGAAAACAAGATTATCATAAAGTTCGATCTCGAATTTTCGGGAATAATGGTGGTTTTGCTAGCGCTCACGTAAAAAGATGTCGACGTCGGTTTCGTAATCGGAAAAAGTTACGAAAACAAATTGTAGAAACGATTATATCCTCAAATACAGATGGCAGAATGTATACGGATGTTCTGTTAAACAATGAGTCTATCCTGGGCTTGTAAGACAGTGGGGCATCCATATCTGTATTAGGACGGGAGTGTTGGGATTTGTTGAAGAGAATTGGCGTGGAAATAAAGCCGTATAAAAACGTTGTACGAACTACTGACGGTAAGTCTCACGACATCGTAGGATTTTGTGATATTGAGACGAAGTACAACGGCATTATGAAGCGACTTTCTTTTTATCTAATTCCCAACCTCACTCAAAAACTTTACTTGGGGATGAATTTTTGGCGTGAATTTAATCTCATGCCTCAAATAAGTGAGATACAAGCCGACGTCGGATCCAGTGAAGGAGAGATAAATTTCAAGGATGAGGCTGAGTTGATGAAACTATCACCAGAACAAAACTTTCAACTCGAAAGTACCAAAAAGTTATTTCCTAACTTTGTCATGCTAGGGCTGGGTAAGACACCTCTCGGTTGTCATGTGATCGATACGGGAAACGCGGTTCCGATCAAATCCCGGCATTATCCATTGTCTCCAGTTCGTCAGGAGGAAGTTTACAAGGAGTTGGACCGCATGTTAGAGCTTGGGGTTATCGAGGTCAGTAACTCCCCTTGGAGTTGCCCTGTGGTGTTGGTAAGAAAACCAGGGAAGGTCCGTCTATGCCTGGATTTCCGAAAAGTCAATGCAGTCACCGTTAAGGATGCGTATCCGTTGCCGCACATTGAAGGCTTACTCAGCCGAATCAAAGACACCCATTTTATTACTGGTATCGATTTAAAAGATGCTTATTGGCAAATACCACTCGACGAAAAATCGCGGGACAAAACAGCCTTTGCAGTGCCTGGTAGACCGCTCTACCAATTTAAAGTTATGCCATTTGGCTTGAGTAATGCTGGTCAAACTATGAGTAGGGTCATCGATCAAGTTGTTCCAAGTTCACTTCGCGAAAATGTTTTTGTCTATTTGGATGACTTATTGATTTGCACGGCTGATTTTGAATCGCATATTCGGATCCTTAACGAAGTGGCTGCTTGTCTTCGCAGGGCAAACTTAACTATTAACCTCGATAAAAGCAAGTTCTG